>OY751336.1:27906271-28600438 GCA_963564715.1 Catocala sponsa
GCCACCAGTTAGTAGGCGGATTGTCGCTTAACATTGTTTAAATAAAATAATAGATCGCCGGCAGTTAAAATATTAAAACTTACCCTTCTCCAGAAGTTTGTACAGGATCGCAATTAAATTAATATTAAAAAAAGAAAGCAAATTTTAATTCTGCGCTCGATCTAATTTCGAAATTTTAAATCCATAAAACGTTAGGCGATGATGATTATGAAATTAAATAAAATGATTTCACAAATTAAATCACAAATGATTCTAAATAAAAGAACAAAATCGAATATAAACCGTAAAAATATCTGTTAACACTACTACATGTTACTTTCACTATTTCAAAACGGAAATAAATCTAGGGTGGGAAAGAATTAAGGATAAAAATTGTAGGAATTGAAAACTTTTTCAGTTGTAATGGTGCGGTGTCAGCGTCCTTCCGGAGCTCGCGATCGGCGTCGACTGCCGGAAAACTGGACACGGCAGGCTGAGGTGGAGCATACCGTGGTGAGACGTGAGGGGACACATGGTCCATCCCCTAGCTCCACCCTTTAGTTCCGTGGGCGGAGCGTCTGTTACACCCTCCAACCCTTTGTTTTCCATTTCATATATTTTGTTCATCTATTCGATACACTTACCACAGCATCGTAAGTACCAAGTTTTGAAAGCAACTTACTTCGCGATGGCTTTCATCTTAGAAAATATTCTTAGACTAAGGAAGGAGGGAGGCAGGCGGTCAAATACATTGTAATGACCAGTTTCTGATCAACATCTATGACAATTACTTATCTACTTACGTTTGTTGCTACACACGCACGCACACTACACAGCTTGACATTTATACATTGTTATAATAATATTTTTGTGGTGGCAAACAAACATGCGGCCCATCTGATGGTAAGTGGTCACCGTAGCCTATAGACGCCTGCAACACCAGAGGCATCACTAGCGCGTTGCCGACCCTTTAGGAAAAAAAGGAAGTGGGAAGGAGAAGAAGCGGGAAGATGGAAAGAGGGTGATTGGGCACTCCGGCACTCTCACTCACCAAACGAAACACAACAGTAGGAACACTGCTATTTCACGTCGATATTCTGTGAGAGGGTAGTACTACCCCAGTCGAGGCGGCCCATTCATGCTCAAATCAGCGAGGTTCTACTAGATATAGGTAATTAAGTCAAGTCATAGAATGGATAGCTGTAATAGTGCTTCCATGGCCATAGAGCATTACGTCGGTACGCGTCGCAAGAACTTAGGCTACACACGTTTAGCATCCGTTTTATTTAAGCTTTGTTAATAAGTAGTTCTGCAGCCGCGACAGTAGTGAGTTCGTTGGAGTACTGAAGTTCCGACACTTGTCAAATTATATCCACGCAGCATTAAGCAGCTACGCAGAATTTATGCGCTATTGTGCGAATCTCTTCTCCCTAGCCTTTATTATTTGACTGGATATCAGTTTTTATATGGAGCGACTGCCATCTGCCCTCCGCAAACCAAAGGCTAACGATACCCTAAGGCTAGACTAGTGTCAGGATATTAGAGGGCACTGACTTTCCAATAATGACTGCCATAGATGTTCATGGCAGCCGGGACCGACGGCTTAACGTGCTCTCCGAGGCACAGAGCAGGCGATAATTGTCAATCAATACGCACATAATTTCGAAAAGTCATAATTATAACTTCCGAAAGTCAGAGGTGTGCGGCGTTATGTTGCGCTATTGTGCGAATGTTCGACATAATTAGACATTTGTATATCTCTCAATATATTTTCATCTTTTAAAAAGGCTTCATCATCATCATCAGGCTATAATAGTCCACTGCTGGACATAGCCCTCCCCTAAAGAGTGCCATAGCGCCCTGTCTTCAGCTTGCCGCATCCAGCATCTGCCTGCAGTCTTTTGTAAAAAGGCTTATTTTTAACTTATCACCCGATAGGTATACCTAGTAAAATATAACAGTCAAAAATAGTAAATGATCAACAAAATTAAAACCGCATTTTAATACCAAAAGTATTAATTGCACAGCTAGTATAGTATTATATTATCTGTGGCACAGCAAAGAAACCAAAATAAGAAGACGGCTCGGACGGTCTATTTTTATGTGGGTTTAAGAAGAAACCTAACATAACCTAACCCTTCCGAGACGGAATTCAGTGATTTGAGGCGTATAGGTGCTCGTTATGATATATATTAATAAGCATATTTTGGTGTGCAATTACTATTTTTGGTGGTCATTACCTATATTTAATCCCTTTTAAAAAATACAACTGCCGCACTAGGAATAATTTATTTGTTGCAGGGGACTTTACAACTCACTACCTAAGTCTGTGTTTCCCGATGAGTACAATCTGGGTGTCTTCAAGTCGCGAGTGAACAGGTATCCTCTAGGCAAGCGTGCTCCATCGTCGACTGCATGATCAAGTGAGATCGCGGTCAAACGTAAGCCTATAACAGTATAAAAAATAAACAAAAATTTAACAAAGAAGAAAACTGACTTCAAAACAGAATATTTCAAAACTTAAAATGCACTAAAAAGTTAATAAATAATTGCATATTCTTGTAAATAATAAATTATTGTTATTATTAATGGAGTCGGTGTCCTCCTTTTTTTGAAGTCGGTTAAAAAGACAAACATTCAAACAATGCACACTAAGAACACAAACACAAAGTCTATTTTGATTATGATATGTTTGGAAATAAGTATTATTGATTGTTCATGCGTAAGTCCAAAGCTATTATCCCAACCAGCTTGAAAAATGCCTACTTAAATATATTAGAGCATACCCATTTATCGTTTAAAGGATAATGTCAGTTAACCCATTCACAGTCCCGTGATAGACACAATTAAGAACATCAATTGTTATGTACCATATGTGGTTCATCGGACAGGGAACATGTTAATAAAATACATATACCTACACTCTCATTATTGTACAGTGATACGTCACGTACGTCGTTCATACTTAAAGGAAAGAATTCGTAAATAATGCTGACATGCAAGAATCGGTATAACCATATATACTAGCTTGAACTTGTCTTGACACGCTGCCGCGTGTCTAGATAGTTAATAATTGTGTTTTTATATGTAGGTATATTATGTCACAAAATAGGCTTGGTCATAGGTACAGTTGGATGTCCTTAACACAAAGTAGTCACAAATAGAAATAGCAAAAAATTGGTTGTCTGTAAAGTCGGTTTACGGACGATAGTTTAACGTGCAACGTCATAACGTGCCTTTCGCTCGCTCGTGTAGCGCTCTCGCTCCGATCGTAACGTTACAATGAGCGTAACGGGACAATGAGTCATCCTTTTTCGTACGTGCAACCGGCGTTCATCGATTTATTAGACGTTGTCACGTCAAAAGAAAACCGACTTCATATAAGTATATTCTGAAACTTGCAAAATGCACTAAAAGGTTAATAAATAATTGCATATTCTTGTGAACAATTAAATTATTGTTATTAATGGAGTCGGTGTCAGCCAAGGTAGGTTTGTAACTAATTAAACATGAGATGTCTTACTATAATCATAACATAACATTGGCATGCACAATTACACACGTAGAAGCGGCGCGGGCGGCTGACACCGACTCCAAAAATAACAATAATTTAATTATTCACAAGAATATGCAATTATTTATTAACCTTTTAATGTATTTTGCAAGTCTTAGATTATTCTTCTTTGAAGTCGGTTTTCTTTTTTGTTAAAATTTTGTTTATTTCTCGGTTTTTAGTGAACCTTGCCAAAAACGAGAACATCATCAATGTAGCCAAATACGCATTATTAAAGATAACTCGAAAACGAATGGTCAAATCTTGATTAAAATGAAATGGGACCACATGGGAAGCACCAGCTTCCAAATAAAAAAAAGTCATCAAAATCGGTTCACCCAGTCGAAAGTTATGAGGTAAAACATAAAAATAAAAAAATAAAAATACAGACGAATTGATAACCTCCTCCTTTTTTTGAAGTCGGTAAAAAAATTGGTTGTCTGTAAAGTCGGTTTACGGACGATAGTTTAACGTGACAATGTCATAACAAAACATTGGTGAATACAATGAGTGTAACGGGACAATGAGTGTAACGGGACAATGAGCGTAACGGGACAATGAGTCACCCTTTTTCGTGAGTGCAGCCGGCGTTCATCGATATATTAGACGTAGTCACGTCAAAAATACATACCTTACATATTATTATGTTCCATTTATACGAGTTTTGGTAAAAAATTATCATTATATTTTTATTAAGACTAGGCTTAATAATTATCTTTGCTTTAGCGCCATCTTTAATTCATCACGAGTATTATTTTTGAACGTTCTTATGATTCACCAAGCCAAGTAAGTAGGTATTGTTGGTGTATTAGAAAGTTATAAATTATTATACACAGATGGCAGGCTTAGAATACAAAACAATGCGTGGACGTTATTAAATTTCAACGAGTTACGCATACCAAGGTATGGCATCAAAATAAATGATTTAACTAAACTTGTTTTATATGATACGGAAAATAAAACAACAGAGTGCGAAATAAGTTTTATAATATTTAGCTATGTAGCGTACATAGACGAAGTAGTTTCAACGACAGACAACAGATGGCGCTATACACAGTAGGCGCTTATAATCATACTCGTCTTACAACCCTCAATCACCTAGGTTCAGCATTTATACAGCGACTAAGTATATACAAGTCCCCGAGATTAACAGTCAAGGTTGCCAACCATACAAGGTTCCTCGTACAAATACGATATTTGCGGTATCCCGTACGAGGTACGAGGACGCTGCCAGCCTCGTCGTACAGTTATGTACGAGATTTTACATACATACATACATAGACTCACGCCTGTTTCCCAGAGGGGTAGGCAAAGACTACGGATGTCCATTTACTACGATCCTGACACACTTCTCTGGCTTCATTCACTTTCATCACATTCCTCATACACGCCCGTCGGTTCAAGATGCTCTTAACTAGGCCTTTGTCCAGAACGCCTCCGATCTGATCGAGAAACGTTCGCCTAGGTTTTCCTCTTGCGGTTGCGACTGTTCCATTCACACTAGCCTTATATTCTTAGTCAGTCTTTGATATAGTGAAAATAATAACATGATTTCATATTGCAGGCATCATTTTGTAGCATAAATGGGAATCAATAATACGATGCCAACATTAAAGACTAGATGTGCCCGCGGTTTCACCCACGTTTATCGTTACTGCGCCGCCCCCGTGGGTCGCAGCGTGATGTTATATAGCCTATAGCCTTCCTCGATAAATAGGCTATCCAACACTAAAAGAATTTTTCAAATCGAACCAGTAGTAATCACGCAGAATAAACCAGGAGAAACATCGTTTGTACTATGTCTGTAATGGGTAATTATTTTGCTGCGATGTTATTTTAAAACTGCTATATCTCCTAAGATATTCATTGAAATCGAATGATGTAAAGGGCAATTTTGTTTTAAATTAAATACTTGTGATGAATAACGTATTTATTTGGATAAGGATTAATATCGTGTTTATAAAAATACCTTCGCAAATAATGCATTATTTTAGAACAAATTTCGTTAGCATAAAAATGGTTATAGTGAGCCAACCTTAAAAGATAGACATATGCTGTCGTGGACTTTTTTTTAGAACTTTTAAAGGGGAACAATTCTGTCATACATGATTTTTGCGAAACTTTAACTGTTTACGCAGCGCACGCAGCGGAAGCTCTCAAAAGGAAAAAATACTCTCCGATTTTGAAACATTCTTCATTGGTGCTCCGCTTCTATTGATCTTAGCGTGATGATATATAGCCTATAGCCTTCCTCGATAAATAGGCTATCTAACACTGAAAGAATTTTTCAAATCGAACCAGTAGTTCCTGAGATTAGCTCGTTCAAGTAAACAAACAAACAAACAAACAAACTCTTCAGCTTTATAATATTAGTATAGATTATTTTTAATACAACGTGATGTTTTTTTTAAGTAGAAAACTTGCAATTGATTATTTCATAATGTTAATCATTCTAAATTCAATCGTTTGATATGCCTATTTCTCATTTTAGATGCATTAACCAATGTACGAGGTTTGAGATCCAAAATACGAGGTTTTTGCCTGCTTTTGTACGAGGAATAAAGTTCTACGGTTGGCAACCCTACAATACAATAATTTTACAACCGTAGACCCAAAGTGTATAATATAATAACTATTTTGGAAGTATAAGTGTTCTGTGCTGTAGACAAGTTTCACGCACAGAAATAGTAGGTATACTAATCTATGGTAGAAATAAATAATTAAATACTACCTAACTATTTATTTTTGTGGTTTCACGCCATAAATATCAAATCATTTTAAAGTAACGGTGTTTTGGATTTGTTGTGTTAAATTGAATATCGTAAGATTGTAATTTAAATGAATATTATGGCAATGAAGAATGAGATTGCAGAATTGGAAAATAAAATAATCAATCATGAGGCCTATGGAACTTCGTAAGTGGAATTAAAATTGCTTTTACAAGAAGTTGATCTTTTGGTGAAAATATCGTCAACTACCGCTCTTTTTAGGTACAAATGGTCGCCGAGACTTTGAATTGGGTTCTGCCCTGGGTCAAGGAAATTTCGGTCACGTACACGCAGTCAGAGAGAAAAAAACGGGATATTTAGTGGCTATCAAAACATTGTTCAAATCACAAATTTCCCGATCGAAATGTGAACGCCAAGTTGTGAGAGAGATTGAAATACAGTCACACTTGAAGTAAGAAAACTTTATCATTTAATTCACAAGTGATAACCTGTGCTTTATCTATGTTTAAACATAGTTCTACGGACTTTTAAAATATTTAGGTGGTAGCAAGAACCCCAAGTTATAATAACACGTACTATTATCTCGTAGACCCTCAAACATGTTACGTCTACTGACATGGTTCCACGATGAGAAGCGCATATATGTATATAGTAGTCGAGTTCGCTGCGGGCGGTGAACTGTATGAGCATCTTGAAAATTCGCCCCACGGACGATTTTCGGCAGATAAAGCTGCTAGATATATATACCAGGTTTGTAGTGTGCCAAACATGTTGTGTGTTTTGTGTACCTACCTTTATTGAAATGTGTATCTTTTTTTAGTTCATTCAGTAGTCTGACTGTTAATTTTCTGATTGTGTGAAATGAGGGTATTCTAATATATTTTTTTACTACAGAGATAATAATTAAATATGTCTACACAATTTGTCAGTTACATTGAATATTTAAATAACAACACCATCAGTATAGTATCTGATAGAATTTATGATACCATGACTATTTACTTGTTATTAAAATTACATTGTGCGTTCCCGGATGGCCACTGGATCTTAGCTAATAGTATGACCTCTTGTAGCCATGTGGTCTGTCTATATTTTAAGTAGCTGGCAGACAGAAAAGTAGAGCCAGAGATTGTAGCCCATATCCAGTGGTAAACTGCTAAAATGTATGTTTATTCAAGAACCTATAACATTAAACATAGTTTTAATTTCATAATTTTGTTGCCAGGTAGCTGATGCAGTAGAATACTGCCACTAACACCATGTGATACATAGAGACATAAAGCCAGAAAATATTCTGGTAGATTTCAATGGAGACCTCAAACTTGCCGACTTTGGGTGGTCTGTGCATGCTCCATCGGAGAAGTAAGCTTCAGCATTTTAATGGGGATTGCCTTAGAAACGGGCTGATTTAATTAAGGATTGAGGATGTTTGAGGGGGAGAGCGGAGGGAGTGTTGAACCCCCCCAATTACCCCCATCGCGCGCAAACAACTAGTACTTACCCGCGAAAAAAAAAATTTTAATTGTTCAAACTTAACCTCAAAATTGTGACATTTTATATTCTGTCTTGCATAAAATCTGTTGTTTTAGAAGCAACTGACAACTAGGCCATCTCCGGCGCTGCGGGAGGTGCAGCCTCTACGCCGTTGCGTAACAAAGCGCAAGCACCCGCTTGCGCTTTTTTACAGCTGGCGGAGGCTGCCCTCCCTCTGCGCCTCCGGCTTTTTATAACCATAGATTAGTATACCTGTTATAGATGGGTAACTCTAGACTCACTCGAGGTCTGCATAAGTGCTGCCGCCAAGTATCACTATCATAAACTAAACTGAAGACGTCAAACAAAGCAACCTATACCTATACATACTTATGTGTATATACGTATATATAGTCATCTGCATTATTCCTTTAGAAATGTTATAGTAATTTATATGCTGCCTATATTTGTATGCATACAAATATAGGCAGCATATTAATCAAATTACAAAATGGGATTATATGGATAAGGAACATGAAAAAAATAAACAAATATAATGCATATATTTTTTATTTTCTCTTGTGTTATAAAATATTTATGCGCTGCTACTTTAATAGCATCATCACAGTTCCAAAAAGTGGTCATACCAGTGAGTACTTGGTTTACATCTTTACACCAGTTTGTACAGCACTTGTTGAAGGGCACTCAGCGACAGGTACTTCAGCAGTCTGTGTCTCAAGATGCTTGAGGCCACATCTCCCCTCATCTGAAAAGTATAGAAATCTTATTTTAATTTGTGCTTAGATATAGTTTTAATAGCTTTTTGATATCAGTAATACTGATATCAAAAAGCCACAGAAAATCTTTTTTATAATTTAAACTGACCATTTAGTATCTTAAATAAATTAGCCCAGGTGTTGGTAATATACTAAGTAACAGATAAATGTCTCTTTATTGCTCAGTTAACATAGGCACACATCATAAAATATATACAGGATTTTACATCATTTGATATGCTTCTATTTCAAAGTACACTGTACATTGTACAGAATACCACCATACCCACATTAGCTGTTAAAAATTATTTGTATTAATTTGGCTGAAGTACGTATCTGTTTGTGTGCTTTAACTGTAAGCTGTTGATGGCTGGTATATTCATTTAAATTTGTGCTATAATGACTGTGTACTATTTTCAATAATATTACAAAAAATAATATTATAATTACCGTCTCCAAGCTTCACCAAACATCCTGGTACACAACATGATCTTTGAGTCATGGTGACAAAACTGACCAAATTCACCACAAAATATAAGCCTTTAGCGTTTTTAGATACTCTCGATGCCTGGCCGGAGGAACTAATTTCAACTCAAACTTGTACTAGGTTGTAGAAAAACCTCAAAACCACAGAAAACAAGAAATTTACAAAATTTGTAACGCTTATTCATCGAAAATTTTCTTGTTAAAATCCATAGATTATACACAAAGTGTTGTTAGATGATCACACTATTTCTACTAAATCTTATTCAGTTAAATATTTTAATCAGCATTGATATTACCTGTTTAGCTCTATTATACTTTTACATGGCATTATTACTGAGATTTTAGATATTCTTTATACAAATTATCATCTTCATTGATTTAAGTTGTTGTAGACTAAAAGAAAATATCCTACTGGATTTTTACTTTGACACACTAAAGTAGACGCGACCGCAGCAAAATTTTGTAATATCGCCAGCTATTGAAAACTATATAGTAACACAAGTAAACACAATTATTTCATGATACTGCTACTAGAGGCGCGCGTGTCGAAAAACGTACCCGTACATTTGTTCGTAGTTACCACACCATGTTTATAACCACTCTAGGGGTAGGGCATAAAGTACTGTGGAGAGTCGTGATAGGCTAAGGAGAGGATCAATTCGATATTGGTGCCAATTCTGTTGTCACAAAATTCTCTAAACTTAACTAAAAATCACTAAGTTACTTAACTTTTTAGTCCTGTCACTTTAACGATTTCAGAATACGAAATGTCATTAGAGAGGACTAAACTAAATTTTAGTGATTTTTAGTTATGCTTAGAGAATTTTGTACAACAGAATTGGCACCATTGTCTAAAATTTTATGAAATGGCAGTTATGTCATGTATGAGTTGCAGTTGCCTAAGATTCTGACGCGTAAAAAGTTACGTTTCATTTCACGTAAAAATAATATATTTTACCAAAGGTAATAGCTACTTTCGGCTTATGCATTGCCTTATGCATTGCTGAAATGTAGGCATCCCCTTTTTTAACATTATTAAAGGACTAGATGTTCCCACGGTTTCACTCGCGTTTATCGTTGCTGCGCCGCCCCCGTGTGTCGTAGCGTGATGTTATATAGCCTATAGCCTTCCTCGATAAATAGGCTATCCAACACCAAAAGAATTTTTCAAATCGAACCAGTAGTAATCACGCAGAATAAACCAGGAGAAACATCGTTTGTACTATGTCTGTAATGGGTAATTATTTTCTGCAATGTTATTTTAAAACTGCGATATCTTCTAAGATATTCATTGAAATCGAATGATGTAAAGGGCAATTTTGTTTTAAATTAAATACTTGTGATGAATAACGTATTTATTTGGATAACGATTAATATCATGTTTATAATAATACCTTCGCAAATAATGCATTATTTTAGAACAAATTTGGTTAGCATAAAAATGGTTATAGTGAGCCAACCTTAAAAGATAGACATATGCTGTCGCGGACTTTTTTTTAGAACTTTTAAAGGGGAACAATTCTGTCGTACATCATTTTTGCGAAACTTTAAACTGTTTACGCAGCGCACGCAGCGGAAGCTCTCAAAAGGAAAAAACACCCTCCGATTTTGAAACATTCTTCATTAGTGCTCAGCTCCTATTGATCTTAGCGTGATGATATATAGCCTTCCTCGATAAATGGGCTATCTAACACTGAAAGAATTTTTCAAATCGGACCAGTAGTTCCTGAGATTAGCGCGTTCAAGCAAACAAACAAACTCTTTAGCTTTATAATATTAGTATAGATACAGTCCTTAGAGCCTTATAATGTACTCATACTTCTCAATGCACCTTACCAAATGTGATTGCCTGACATGGTTTCCATATAATGTTTTGATTCCATTGTCAATGTTTCTGCTTTTTATAGATAGATATGCGCACCAGCATGTGCCAAGAACCATGAAAACTTGTGGTAGTCATTCAGATGTTATGTTACATTCATAACTACCATTATTTCCTCTCAAGATGTTGGTTATTTTATGGAATATAAAATTGAATAATAACTCTTGAAGTTTTAATTTCTTTTCTTTCAGACGTAGGACTATGTGTGGCACCCTCGACTACCTACCGCCAGAGATGATTAAGCATGAAGTATATGATGTGTCAGTAGACCACTGGTGTATCGGAATACTCTTGTATGAATGTTGGCAAGCCTCCGTTTCAGAGTGAAGGTCAAGACGAAACTTATGCAAGAATCCTGGCACTAGATATAGTATACCCAAGCTATGTGCCTGAGGGAGCTAAGGATCTTATTTCAAAGGTTAATATTATACTCAAAACTTTATTATAATGCATTGGTTCTTTCTTTATTTTAGGAGATTAGTTAGATAGGACTATGCCGCTCCATTGGAACTTTATACATTACTATACAACTACTATATAATAATACGATACAATAAGATTACTGTGAACGTCGTCACATGCCAGCTTCAACAAGATACATTGGTTCTTGCTTTGCTGTCTCTGTTTGTGGAACCTAAGATAAAAACAACCTTATTGCCATTCCCTATTTATGTAAATAATGTTTCAGAGACAAATAAACTACTGTTTGCCTGCCAGTATGACCACAAACAACTCTGGTAACCCTATTCAATGTAGAAACACAACAAATGTATTTGAGTTTGACTTTAGCTAGTAAGTAATAGAAGAGGCTAAGGGCAATACGAACCACCAAACTCTTCTCCACTTAATATCCCAATTAGGCTGCTCAAGTATGGGATTAAGTGGAGATTTTAGTATGCTATACCCTTTTCTATCATCATCTTCTTAATCCATCTATCCATAATAATATATCTGTGCCTGCCATAGATATTCATGACAGCTATATCAGACGGTTTTCAAGTCCCGCTATGACGCGTAAAAGAGTTTAACTTAAAAATAGTCACCCATTTACGAGCATGGCAGTAATTACTGCTCAATCGTCGGACGCCCAGCAAATTATTTATACTCTTATTTTATTAATTATTCATTATGTATTATTATTATTTATTGAATAAAAGATTATAAAAATAAATTATAAATTAATTAATTAAAAATGATTATAAAATTGTAGCAATAAAAATATTACGTGTTTTCAGCAATAACATTTTATTTTATTTAAAATATATGATTCTTTAGTACCTATTAGTATATAGTATCACACATGATAATAATATGATGGTGGTATGATTTTAAAAACAGTATATGCTTGCAATATTAGTTTTGTAGAAGTGTAAAGAAATTATATCTAGCGTAGAAATATATAGTTGAGCCAATTAAATAGATTGTTTTGATAACATGTTATAATTATTAAATTAATATAAGTTATATAAATATAGTTAACAACTTCAAAACTACTGTGACATGTGGAATAAAAGAATCTGTTAGGTATTATAATGTGGTATTACAAATATTTGATAAACTGTTTTGCCTGTTTTTGTATGGGAAATAAATAGTATTTATTCCCAAGGTAAGCTGATAACAGGAACAGTACACTTAGCTCTAGAGCTGTAGCAAACCGTATATATTCGGTACTGAGTAACGGGTACGCCATCTAGTACCAAGTACCGAAACGTTACACACAAATACATTTCGTTACTCGCATGATCATCTATCATGTTATTTATTCATTTTAAAATTACCTACTTTTATTTATTATTTAATTTTAAAACATATTTGATAAAGAAAATATTCGAAACAGTAAATCCCTTGCATATTCAGTAGTTTCCTATCAGGTCCTTGGGGTAATTAAATTACAGTTTACTTGTAGTTTTAACCAATTTACATATTAAATTAAATAAAACTTAGATTTACATATACCTACACAAAACGACAAGTCTGGTTCAAAATATGTCTAATAAATTAATAATATAACGTATAAGTATTTTTTCTACAAAGTACGAACGACGCGACGCCGACGTCAACGTTATACCGTACGCAATATGCAACACGACCTGATGCGATACTCTATGTTGTCGGGTATCAAAAGTAACGAGTAACGTAACGATACGATAGTAACGAGTACTGATTGTTATAGTAACGAATGCATACGGGTACGCTATTTTTCGTTACTTTTACACCTCTACTTAGCTCTTTGCTTATACCAGAGGTACCCAGACTTTTTCTCATAGATCACTTTCAAAATGTAGCTTTTTCCGGTGAACCCCCAGCAGCTAAACAAGTTCATCCAAGTAAAAAATTTTATTAAATCTATGGGCTGACATGTTTTTTTTTAATTCTCGTAACTGAACCTACCACCCTATTATACGGTAGGCGGGCTGAAATTTGTTTTCTTTTAGTAATTCTCTACCGAAAAATCGTAAAACCACTGGT
Organism: Catocala sponsa; assembly: GCA_963564715.1. Lineage (NCBI taxonomy): Eukaryota > Metazoa > Arthropoda > Insecta > Lepidoptera > Erebidae > Catocala > Catocala sponsa. The sequence goes on from OY751336.1 coordinate 27,919,619, forward strand.
ACTGAATATGGAATATGCAAGTTTTTACAAGTAACAGTCGCTGAGCTTCTTTTATCTCATTTTAGATGCAATTAATGAATGTACGAGGTTTGAGATCCAAAATACGAGGTTTTTGCCTGCTTCTGTACGAGGAATAAAGTTCTACGGTTGGCAACCCTGTTAACAGTCGTGCCGGCGCACAGTGGTCTGAAAATGGAGCTCCATACTCATAGAATCTTAAAGTAAAAATTTCTAAAAAAAAATTGTAATGTGTCTGGTATGCCTCTCTTAATGTAATATTAACGTATGGATGGTATTAGTAGCTCCACGCATGAGAAAAAAAAGTATTGTGTTTTTTTTGTATGTGAGAAAACACTTATAGTCAGTTTTTTTAAACTGAATGGAACTGAAGGGCTGGTGCTCATACGAGCTATTGTACCATACACGGCGATCAAGATGACATACAATTCATGCACCTTTAGGTGCCGTTTTGCGCGTAGCAAATATTTGAAATATAAAATTTTCGATATGTGATTTTTCAAATCAATGGCGCGGTTAAATGAAGTTGCCGATCGATTTACTTATACTATTGTTAGTGTATAGCTTGCTAATAACCTTCATGATGGCAATAATTAAAAACAATATTGATTTTATACCTTTTTATTTTACACAATTGCATTCCAAGAACTAAGTAACTCATTTGTTAATCATCGAGATTATGTTTGAGTTACAATTAGATACTAATGATATGAACAACCAGTTAAGCCCTAGCGGGGCCAAAAGGCTCTGTCACAATAAAATTCTATTGTGTGTAATATATGTACCTAACTAGAGAAATGCGAACATTAATGAGGGTAGTTGTATAAAAATAGGACGTTTGAGCTTAATTCTATCAGTAACCCTCAGCACTTGTGCGCGCTAACTTATTACTTTCTATTTGTCATTGTGTTATGATGGAAGGTTTTGGTACCAATTTGGAAATTTTCATGTTTGTGGCAAACAACAGTTGTTTTTCACAGCCTGGTTATTATTTGAAGCTTTTGAGAATACTGTTGATTTGTCAGAAAATGAAAAGAAGGAATTGAAACAATTCTGTCAAACTTACGTGTGTTCGTTGAGGAACAAATGGCTCTCGCGTAATCGCACGAGACGTACATTCATAAAAAAATATGAGATATGGCTGCAAGAGAATATAAAATGCCTTGAGGTCATGAGGGAAAAGATGACCCCTTCTTTAGTGGCAATAGAGCAGCAACCATGTTCCAGCTCTGACTTTGGTGTGAATGTGGGTGCATCAATATCCTACAGACCGGAGACGTGCAGTGTTGGTACATTTTCATCAGTTGTGAGTCCGAGAAAACCATTCACAGAGCTGATCCCACTACAGAAGAGAAGGAGAGTGGAAGAGCTCCTAACGCATACCACTGAAAGCCTTGCTCATGCAACTGGTTTAAAAGCACAAAACAAGGATGTAGCAGACATCATTAGACTGGTCTCGGAGCATCCCAAAGAGGCTACAAGGATAAAGCAATTGTTAAAGCCAAAGCAAACTATGCCTATATATTCCTCTGATAAAGCGTTAGGTATTTTGACCTCACTGAAGCTTTCGAAGTGGCAGTAACATTAAGATCTTGTGGAAAAGGAGAAGGAATACCACTGTTTCCTTCTTATACTGCCATCCTTGAGGCGAAGAAGGACTGCTACCCCCCAAAAGATACCATACACATCACGGAAAGAGAAGTAAAAGTAAAGCTCCAAGCAATTTTGGAAAAACTGTGGCTAGGCTTGGCAAATTCCTACGAGTAGAATCATCACTGGATGGCAAAGAGTTGAAACTTATATGCAAGTGGGGCTTCGATGGTGCTTCAGGGCAAAGTTTGTATAAGCAAACTATGGTAGACGAAGACGATTCCACTATTTTTATGTGTTCTTTTGTGCAATACTGCGCTTAGTTTGTGGCGAAGAAAAGGTATGGGAGAATCCAAAACCGTCTTCCACAATGTTCTGCAGACCAATGTATTTTAAATTTATAAACGAAAACAAGTTAAACATCGTAGAAGCGCAGGCTCTGATTGAGGCTGAGATTGCAGCACTGCAGCCATCTATTATGGGAAGCCATGCTGTTAAGCACTCGATGCTTATGACTAAAATCACTTCTCATCTATCAAATACCTCATCGCAGACTTGTGATATATGTAAAGCTACTCCTTCGGAAATGAATAAGTTGGAGAAGGTCTCAGAGTAAGTTTTCAATCATTTAATAAATTAATGTCACTACTGCAATATAATATTATATACTTTTTATTAATTTAAGCACTTTTTCCAGAAAATCGGTTTCAACAGAAATATACAACTTTGGTTTGTCTACTCTTCATGCTTGGATCAGGTGTATGGAGTGCCTACTCCATATTTCATATAGACGAGTTTAAAACATGGCAAGCCAGAGAAGCAAGCAGTAAGGAGTCATTATAGAATAGAAAACAAATCATACAGCAGAAGTTTCGTGATGAAATGGGCCTCCTAGTAGACATCGTCAAACAAGGTGAGATAAAATAACAGTCATAAATTGATAGCTCTTAAATCTAAATTTTTTCAAGAAATGTTATACGTGTATAAGTACCTCTTTTCTGCACACAGTCAAGTATTTTTGTTTTGTTATAGGTTTGGGAACTACAAATGATGGGAATACAGCTAGGAAATTTTTTAGCGATCCTGCAAAAACTGCAGCTGTCACAGGATTGGATTCTGGTTTGATCCGAAGATTTTCAACGCTTTTGCGTGTAGTAGCCAGTGGGAAGCCTATAAATACTGACGCGTTTGCAAACTTTGCACGCCTTACTGCAGAAATGTACGTGGAGCTTTATGGCTGGTATTACATGCCTTCGAGTGTCCACAAACTTTTACTGCATGGTGCTGAAGTTATCAAACACTTCAATATTATGCCCATTGGCAAATTATCTGAAGAGGCAACGGAAGCCAGAAACAAAGATTTCAAACAAATCCGAGAACACCATTCGCGCAAATTTTGTCGTAAAGCGACAAACGAAGACATTTTCAATGGTCTCCTTGTATCATCAGATCCCTACCTTTCGAGCATAAGACCTGTGCTGAGAAAGTCTCGAAAAACAGCTGTCACTGATGATATGAGACCTCTTCTCATTAGTGACGATTCAGGTGTAGACAAAGAGAACATTGAATTTGTCGATGTTATTAGTGCGTCAATTTTGGACTCTGATTTAGAGGACTCTGATGAGGGCGAAGATACTCTCTGTTAACAATAGTTTTTATGTGTAAAGAATTTTATTGTGACTAGGGCCCATTCGGCCTGCTAGGGCTTAACTGGTTAATGCTCAATTATCATTAATATCTAATTGTAACTCAAACATAATCACGGTGATTAACAAATGAGTTACTTAGTTCTTGGAATGCAATTGTGTAAAATAAAAAGGTATAAAATCAATATTGTTTTTAATTACTGCCATCATGAAGGTCATATACACTAGCAATAGTATAAGTAAATCGATCTGCAACTTATTTAACCACGTCATTGATTTGAAAAATCACATATCGAAAATTCAATATTTCAAATATTTGCTACGCGCAAAGCGGCACCTAAAGGTGCATGAATTGTATGTCATCTTGATCGCCGTGTATGGTACAATAGCTCGTATGAGCACCAGCCCTTCAGTTCCATTCAGTTTAAAAAAACTGTACTTTAAGTGTTTTCTCCCATACAAAACAAAAAACACAACTTTTTTCTCATGCGTGGAGCTACTAATACGTTAATATTATGTCAAGAGAGGCATACCAGACACATTACAATTTTTTTTTTTTAATTCCTTACTTTACGATTATATGAGTATCGAGCTCCATTTTCCGACCACTGTGCGGCGCCGCCACGCCGAGAGCCTTGTCGGCGGATCCTCCCTTTGTGTTGGAGGGACATGACAGCACGTTTCGCCACAGGTATATTGTTATTTATAAAATTAGAATCCGAAGTTATTCAATTGCTATTCGTTGAAAATGACTTGTGAACACTGATATATTAGAATATGTCTGCTATTGAACATATTATAATTATTATTATACTCGAAAATTGCAAAAAGCTAAAGTCAGCTACACTGACTAATTATTTTAAACGTCGCTCTGGATGTCAGTGTCAACATGGATAACTGTCAAAGTGTCAAGTGTCAAATATGTATTAGCAGATTTTTGTATGCATTTTCCTTTTGAAATTATTGCACCACAAGTCTGCAATTGATTGATTTGTTCCTACTGACCTTACATTACACGATTGAACCAATAAGACATATGTATAACTTTTGTAAATAAATTACCCTTTTAATTAATAATGTCTTCGAAAACTGAAGTCGTGCGGAGTAGCAGAATTGTTAAAGCTTATGATTTAGATGAAGTGGAGCGATTGATCAAAGATGTGAAGGTTGCACAGTGTATGCTCACCGAGCCATCTGTCCTTGGTAAGTCCGTAACTGCAGGTTATAAACATATTGTGCTAAAATAGAAATATAACCTATAAAACTTTGTTTATGTCTAATTTTCCTATCTTTCTTTATATACCTACTGAATCGAATTAAAGGGTTACTTGGCCGTAATCCTTTTCTGTTGTAATAGTTGGGGTGGGCAATTCGAAGATGCACGGTGGGTTCCTCTTTTCCCAATTATTTTAATGTTCCTTGATATTCTATGTTAATGTAATGATAATTATAATAATTCGACACAAAAGATCCCAATGGGTCGAAGTGTCGCCGGTTTGCACTGACTGGCCCCAACACATAAGATAAGATAATGTAATGATATCTGATCTGATTCTTTAAATAAAGTCGGGCCCTTTTTCAACATCTAGTATATTCATTACAATTCACAGAGTTGTTGTTGCATTAATTGTGTAATAAGGAAATATTTCTTATGACTTATGCTTACTTAAAACTGTTATTTATATGTTTTTTTTGTTATTTAAGTGGATGAAGAAAGTGTCCTTAAACGTTTAAGTCAGTTAACACTTGGCAAGGGTTCTGATGGCAATTCCTGTTCATGTTGTGGAGTGGGCCCATTCACCAGTCGCGCACAGCAAACAGCCCACTACAAAGATCACTGGCATATTCACAATATCAAGCGCAAGTTGTTTGGTAAAGCTCCACATACACTTGGACAGTATAAATCAAAAGGTGGTAAGTCATTTTTAATATTGTAATAGTTTAATGGCAAGGTCTATCATACACTCTATAAAAGAATTTAAAACTACTTAATGAAAGAGTACTATAAGTGTTTGTCTTTGCCATTTTGGGTTTTGACACCACATGGGATGACAATTTGTTGAAGCCACACATATTTGTACTAAATGGGGGTGTTCTTTGTGTTTGTTGATTGTGTGTCTGAAATGTTTCCAGACATAACATCACACGCATTTTTCTTACTACAAAAGTTGTCTTTTAAAACAAACAAAACAATTTTTGAGTAGTATTTTATGACACTTAAAACTAAATAAATAAATTCTGCTGTTATTAGCATTGGCTAATAACAGTAAAATTGGCTAATAATAGTATGACATATTATTAAGTAATGACTGCATTACTTAATAATATGTCATACTAATTATATGGATATATATATACTTTTGTGAATAGTCTAGGTATAATGAGTGACTTAAGTCTATACACATCTGCAATATTTAGAATTCTTTTTACTTACAAAGTTACTAACTACTAAACTATTTTACTAACTAATAATCTTTTTTTTGTACATACACAACATAGGTTAGTATACAGTTCTTATGGCTATGTTATAAGTACGCTATGTCCTACCACATAATATGATGTACAAATTATAATATAATTCACAGGTATCTTTAGTCCTGAACAGTCAATTAATATCATTACAAAAGAAAATTACAACTAATTATACATTAAACTAAATAAATTAAATACTAGTATATAGGATAGCAAATCACTAGCATTATTATTGACCGTCAGCTAATGGAGAATATTGTGTTAGGAGTGGGTTCATGTCACTAGAGCAATGGGTGAGGTTCAAATCTGCACTGTCTCAATAGCAATTTCAATGCCTTATCAATTGAGCTACTACTAATACTAAAAAGATAATTATTTTACCACAGGCAAAATATTCTATTCTATTCTATTCTAATATTCTATCACATACACACCATCTAGCCCAAACTAAGCAGAGCTTGCACTATGGGTACTAGACAATGGATAAACATACATATATGTATACTTTTTTTTTTGTAAATACATACATATTATACTTAGAAATACCTAGACCAAGACAAACATCCATGTTCATGCACACAAATGTTTGACTTGTGCGGGAATCGAACCCGCGACCTCAGGCGTGGCAGTCGGTTACACTAACAACTACACCATCGAGGATTTTCTTTGGAATTCTCTCTTAAAACCGTCAACTCCTGCTCTATAAATAATTTCTAAAATTAACTTAACTTAAATTAAAATAATGGACACCAAGAGCACCTAAATTTGTGCCACTACATTTTGGAGCATGTGGGCTATAGGTCAGGTTAGTAACAGGCCTTCTTCTGGATGAACGGCACCCTATGTTCTTTTCATTTGTACTGATAATGTGTGCGTGACATTTCATTACTCATATTCACATTTATAATGTTAGTTAGGATGTTTAAGTGAGAACTGATTGATTGCACAAGCTGTGGCATGCTGTAACTCACCCATACCTCAGTCACTAAACCAGCTTAATACTCTCTTGGACTTTAACCCAGAAGTTGATATTTTTGTGGATGAATGGAAAGTATTATTATTAGAATGTATGAGGTACTGTGAGCAGAATGCATGAATACTAAATTTTATATTTATATATTATATTAATAAATAAATAAATAAATTGCTTGTTGGTGCTAATGACTGTAAATTACACAATTTGCAGGTGAAAGTTCAGACAGCAGTGGCAGTGAATCAGAGGCTGATGATGATCCCAACATGACGGCCACTGAACTGTTTGCTGCGGCCACTAGACACTGTAAGGCTTTCTTCTCTAACCCTAAGGGACAGGTGTTCTGCATCTACCGGTGTATCTTGCACCATCGAAAGGTAATTTATTTAATAAACAAGAAAAGATTATATGTTGTGTTTACTGTGACTGCCTCGATGATGTGATGATATGTGTTTGCACTTACTGCTTGATATCTTAGATCCACATTCCTCGGCAGATAGACATAGTATTATTTGGATACTATCAATAAATACAATTCTTTAAAACTAACTTATACCTAAAATATTATAAAGAAGAAAAAGAGAACTAAAACCCTCTAATAGGTGTCATAGAACTCCTACAGTATTATTAGATTTTTCTAAGAAGAATCTCGGTAGCATGGGATTTTGACTAATCTGGGGTCATCATTGATAAATAATCCTATGTATGTATATCAGACTCTTTACTACATCCAATGTTTTTGGAAATAATAGATCAAATTTTGTACAACCACTTTATGTAAGAAATTACAAATGTGAGATCATGGTTTCGATGCTTGATCACAATCCTAACTAATATTATAAATGCGGATGTGAGTTTGTTTGTTTGTTACGCTTTCACGCCTTAACTACTCGACTGTTCATCATGAAATTTCGCATACACGTTGTCAGGGGAACAGAAAAGGATATACCTTTCGTCCAAAAAAATCTACTGTTACTAACCTAACCTAAATTTACGCGAGTGAAGCTGCGGGCGAAATTTAGTATAATATAATATATTGGCTATCTGTAAAAACTATTATCGAAAGCAGCATACAATTTATTCCAGTAATAGTTTTCAGCCTATTAAATTACCCATTCATTATACCTAAAGAAGCCAGATGAGCTCGATGAGCTATAGCCAGGGGGGGGGGGGGGGACTACGACACTGCCCAATACCTTTGCTCTATCCAAAGATAGGACTGACATCTGTGTTTTTGGCCCCGTACTTGTACTGTAAATCAATCGCAGAAGATGGTGCTTAAACAAATTTTTAATTTATTATTAAGTGTCAGTTCTTACCTATCTATACTTTTATATTTTTAATTTATCTAGAATCATATTTTATTCTCATTTTAATTGTTTTATCATAAAAATGACATAAAATACAAAATAGGAAATATGTTAAAGACTATGATTCAAACATTGGATTTGTAAGTCAGTCACAATATGGCGACTGCATCTTGCCCGTGCGCACGTTTGTAGTTTTTCGTCCTATATTGTATACTTTTCGGCTGTGAAGGTCTTATGTAAGTGTGTTGAGTCGAGCTCTGTTCCTCCACCTTGTGTCAATTAATCTTCTCATCGAAAATTGTTGTTATCAGTGTGCGATAGTGACGCTTTTAGTGTTTAGTGTTGTGCGGTTTTTCCAACTATAAAAATGCCGAGATGCTGCGCATTTCACTGTGAACCTAGAGTCCGCTGCACAGTTATATTTTAATAAGCATAGACATAATAAAATGTTATTTGTTGTTGTTTTATTCTTATACTACGATATGCACCCTATACTTATTGTATTTAAATTGTTTTGTTTGGATCTATTTTTGTAACAGTCTACTTGTTCTATTTGTAATTTTTATTTGCATATTTTTTATGTTACAAAAATACGATTGATACAAAACAATTTAAATACGAATTCTGGATTAGTAATACATAATATAAATAGCTATAGGCACAGAATACGGAATAGCTATAGCTATGTATAAAAGGATTAGTTCGGGGCCAAAAGTTCAGATGTCGCTGTTTCAAATAGGGTTGGCTGAAATTGACCATAAGAGGGCTCTCTTTTCCCTATGTATTACTTTACTCTTTGGCTATAGCCATATGGAATTGCGCTATATATAAGCTATGCGTATTTTACAGGAAGAGATGTCTTTGGATGGCGAGGGGCATGTGTGGGCTAAGCGCTGTAGAGAACTCCTGAGCGCGGGCTTCGGGCGCTGGGCAGTGTTCATGGTGTCCGGAGGTCACTTCGCGGGGTGTATTTTCTCTGGCGGCGTGGACGCGATACACAAGACCCTGCACTCGTACACGACGCGGCGCGGACAGGGACAGTCGCAGACGACCAGGGACAGCCACGGCAACGCGCCCAGGTCGGCCGGGGCGAGTCTACGTAGATATAATCAGGAACAGTTTTTGATGGTAAGTTTATTGTCTGATAATGTGAAGGATAAGATTATTTTGGGTATTCCTCTGAGAGTAACTTAGGGCAAGCTGATAGTCTTTATCACTATGATCAATTAAATACAATAAAATAAATATAATAATAATGTCCTCCAGACCGAATTTCGGTCACGGCGGCCAATCTGAACGGATACTGGCCATCTGCGCAGGAGATATTATAGTGCACAAGTGTGTGCGCAAACACGAGTGCACTCTCTGTTCCCTAACTCTCATGGTCCGATGGGACGAATAATCCGACACGACCGTAGTGTGTAACTTTTTTAAACATGTGATAACAAACTAACATGTCATTCAGTTGATTTCAAAGATCATACTGATAGGGAATGTAAAACCTGGTAGTCAAGGACATCACTATAAGTTGTTTGACTCATTTGCTACTTTCATTAGGGTAGGCGGGGGGTTGTTTGCCAGTTGGGTTTCACTACTTTGAGTAAAATCTCTGGTTTGTTTTTAATGCCTGATACATAATTGTTTTTAACTTTTTGGTGATTTATGTGCATATTTATTAGAGTATATCTTTTTAGAATAAGGTACAATTGTATATGAAATTGTCATTTTGTAAATAGGATTTATTTATTTATTTTATCTCAGGTGAGATCGCGGTCAAACGCAAGTCTATTACAGGATAAAAAAAAAACAAAACTCCAAAATGAAAATGTCATACCTATATATACTACTCAAAACAAAATAAGGGCCACTAGTTTTATTACATTTAAGTGCACTTTAGTAAACTGAAAGTAACTGATAAGTAGCATTACGAACTCTTTGGTGTTTCATCTCTTATGCTGGTGTTCGTGTTCCTAATTTGAAAAGCATTGCCCATCATTTTAAGAGAAAAAAAATTGGATGTTATTCTTATGTTTTCCTTCGATTGTCTTATTAACTTGTTTTGGTTATTTTAGGAAAAAGTTTTACTTTTTCAATTTTAATTGATTCATTTATCATCTCGCGTTAATCATGCCACCAGTACGAAGGCACATGGATACAATTACAGCAACTAGAGCTATAACTATGATTCAAGAAGGACGTTCTCCGCGTTACGTGGGTTTTCAGTTGGGTTTTTCTTGAAGAGCTGTCCAAAATGTATGGAATCGCTTCCAAGAGACCGGCAGTGTTGCCAGGAGACCCGGTTCAGGTAGAGTTCGTGTAACAACGGCGCACGAGGATCGGTACGTCCAACTAAGTGCTCGTCGTGATCGTACAGTAACGGCCCGTAAGTTACAACACCACCTACGGCTGACAACGGGTACCCGTGTCAGTGATCAAACTATACGTAATCGATTGCACGAAGACCAGCAAATGTCAAGACGACGAGTTGTTCGAATTCCTCTGACCAGGGTTCAACGTGCAAACCGCTTAAGATTCTCCCGTCAGTATTTGAACTGGGGGATTAATCAGTGGGGCAAGGTGCTTTTTAAAGACGAGTGCAAAGTAAAAATTTTTAGTGATGATCAGCGTGTTAGGGTGTGGAAATAACGCGGCGAGCGGTTTTCGGAGTCCTGCAGCCACGAAGTTGACCGTTTCGGTGGTTCCAACGTAATGGTTTGGGGTGGGATTAATTTACACGGTAAAACCAAGCTCACCATTTTAAATGCGGGTACCGTAACTGCAGAACGTTACATCGAGGACGGCATCAGGTCTCAAGTGATCCCATTTGCACAGCGAGTGGGGCCTGGATTCATCCTGATGCAAGACAATGCCCGTGCACACACAGCTCGATCGACCCAAACTGTCCTAGAAGGGTCTCATATTGAGGTATTACCATGGCCAGCTAACAGTCCGGATTTAAATCCAATCGAGCAATTGTGGGACCAATTGAAACGAAGGGTTAAAGAGAATGAGCAAGGGGTCTACAACCAACAGCAGCTGACTGACGCTTTAAAACGTGCCTGGGAGGAGATTCCAGATGAAAACGTGAGGTATTTGATCCAGAGTATGCATACGAGGCTTCAGGAGTGTATTGCTAAGAGAGGAGGACATACTCGTTACTAAAAAGAAGAAACGAAAGTGACAAGAACAGTATTTTGTCTTTTTCCGGTGATTTCTTTTGTTCATGTTTTTCATTCAAAATGGCCAATTTCATTATGAACTTAAAAAAAACAATTCATGATCATTATTTTAAACAATTGTTAGCCTATATTATAACCAATAACATTATTTTGTAGTTACATAAGTTAACAATTTAATGTCTTTATTGTTTTCATGGTACAGCAAAAAATCTTAGTGGCCCTTATTTTGTTTTGAGTAGTATATAACCATCTTATAACCCATACAAGATAGGCCTAATCTAGCTAAGAAATCTTTATATATATATATATAAATCTTCTGTGCATGTGTTTGTAATTAAACTCCTAAACGGCTGGACCGATTTTGATGCCATTTTTTGTGTGTGTTCAAGTGGATTTGAGAATGGGTTAGATTTGGTTTTTTAAAATATATTTAAATTTTTTGTCGTGTGTTCTGGACAACCTCTGTCGGTACAGCTAGTTTTAATATAAATAAGGTTTCTAAGAGCAAATGGCTAGTTAATGCGACATAATTATATTGTTTCTTTTGAATAAGACAATTAGCCAGAATCGAGAACTTTGGGGTTGGGTAATTGGCCACAAGATTAATTTAATAAATTGTCTATTATCTCATACTCCAGCATGTGCAAGAGATCTTGATCAGTTGGCAAGAGGATTTGAAAGGATGCGCACTGATCTTTTATCGAGCAGTTGGCTCTCTCAATCAAGCAGCCCTGTTTGGCAAGCCATCACCCTTGAGGAAGGAGGACCCCAGAGTCAGGATGCTGCCGTTTCCTACAAGAAAACCTAGCTTTAAGGAGGTGAAGAGAGTTCATCAGACTTTAGCCAGTATTGAAGTTTATGGTGAGATTTTGATGTATTAATTTCTGTAGCTAGGATATATGATACATAGTTGCATTCATATTATATTTGAATGTGTTGACACATAAGTGCATGTTCTTCGTTCTTGACTATGAGAACTATAAGTATTGCGATGTGCTTGTATTGGTACTTATACTGTTGGTACTCAAACATCTATGAAATTATGCACATTGAGGCTATCTATACTATTATAAAGCTGAAGAGTTTGTTTGTTTGTTTGAACGTGCTAATCTCAGGAACTATTGGTCCAATTTGAAAATTTTTTTAGTGTTGGTTCGCCTATTTGTCGAGGAAGGCTATAGGCTATATAACATCACACTACGACCCACGGGGGCGGCGCAGTAACGATAAACGCGGGTGAAACCGCGGGAACATCTAGTCAAATATATATAAGCCTATATTGTTTATGCAAGTAAATTCTAGTTGCAGGAAACACAAGCTAGATGATGACTTGATGAGTATGTGATATCCAGATGATTCAGATTATCTTTATTACTCTAGAAATTCAGTAAAAATGTCACATACTTCACAAACTATTATAGTGATTAGTGATTACGAAAAAATCAAATCCCGCAATTTTCAATACGAGTTCACGAGGAAACCTAACACAGGCATTGTATTAAGCTGTTTTGAATTTTCATTTGAGTTCTGTAAGTATATTGTGGAAACACTTGCTATTTGCAGGTTGACTACAAGGTTACATAATGGCAACACTTTCTAAGCAGACAATATATTTTTGCAGAAATATTATTAATTTAAAACAGGTAAAACATATTTTGAAGTCTACAGGCATTTGACTTTTTATTGCTAAAATTAAATTATATGCCATTATATTTTCAGATACATTGGAATTATTCCAAAAGGCGTTGTTAGCGCTTCCGTCCAAGACGCCAGCTAAAACCGGGTTAGACACAAGTCTGGAGAAACGCAAGAAAGAAAAGAAGCCGCCCAAAGTTATTGATAGAGCCAAATCTAGGTATGACTGTTACAATTACTGACTAACAAAAACATACATACATACACAGATTCACGCCTGTTTCCCAGAGGGGTAGGCAGAGACTACGGATTTGCATTTGCTACAATCCTGACACACTTCTCTGGCTTCATTCACTTTCATCACATTCCTCACGCACGCTCGTCGGTTCAAGGAGCTCTTAACCTGGCCTAACTAAGAAAATCACAATATGTCAGAAGCAGCAATCAGTCTGCCTAATAGGAGACCGTCTATTGCGTAGGACCTGAAACCATAGCAGGAAAAAATAGAGCTTTAATGTATTACTTTACTATAAGTTGCATATATAGATATTGTATAGGTAATAATATATTTTTAGGTTAAAAGGCCGGATTTTATTTAAAAAAAAAGACAAACGAGTGCCATAAAGTACAATAATTTATTCTTATGTTTTAATTTAAGCAAATTTTCACAGTAGCAGAATAATAAAGTAATATGAAGTAATCTTAATTGACAAACAGCCGTTAATTACACTAAATAATTAATCACAAGTAAACACAATACAATGACTCACTGTAAATAGCGCCGACACCTCACGACAACCTTCTCGTACGAAAGCCAACCAACAAATGCCCTGTCCGGCGAACTAACCCCACTTTTATAGCAATCGTGAGATGACGTCACTAAATTCAGTGAATAATCCTTTATTATCCCAACACGGCCTCTCCTGACCGTGCACCGTCCGCGGGCACATTTTCAGTGGCATCATCAGTGGTAGGTGAAGGATCTACAGGTACTGATGAAGGTCCTGCAGTCTCATCGTCATCATTTCTGTCCTCTGCGCCTACAAATTAAATTAGCTTTATAACTTATTGACTTCGCTAGATATTGCCTATACTTTCATACTTCACGCTTCCATGGCCCTCTGTCATAGAATCATACGAGTAAAGAAGAGCTGTCAGTCACATCTAACAAGCTTCCAACACATACATCTCCATTTGATCACGTACTCGCATTCTCATACAACCTCACATATCACATGATATGTCTGCCAGACATAAGTCTGCCGGGACAAAGCCCACACACGCGTAGCGTGTCTGCCGGGTAAAAACCCACACACACAACGTGTGTCTGCCGGGTAAAAACCCACACACACAACGTGTGTCTGCCGGGACAAAGTCCACACACGCGTAGCGTGTCTGCCGGGTAAAAACCCACACACACAACGTGTGTCTGCCGGGACAAAGCCCACACACGCATAGCGTGTCTGCCGGGTAAAAACCCACACACACAACGTGTGTCTGCCGGGACAAAGCCCACACACGCATAGCGTGTCTGCCGGGTAAAAACCCACACACACAACGTGTGTCTGCCGGGACAAAGCCCACACACGCATAGCGTGTCTGCCGGGTAAAAACCCACACACACAACGTGTGTCTGCCGGGACAAAGCCCACACACGCATAGCGTGTCTGCCGGGTAAAAACCCACACACACAACGTGTGTCTGCCGGGACAAAGCCCACACACGCATAGCGTGTCTGCCGGGTAAAAACCCACACACACAACGTGTGTCTGCCGGGACAAAGCCCACACACGCGTAGCGTGTCTGCCAGGATTGCCACCGGAACCTCTCTCTGAGCGATCCAATCTTTCGTAACAAGGCAAACCTTCGTACATTCCATACATTTACACATTTTGGAATATGCCTGAAAGCTGTAACATAAGACATTTGTTAGGTACACAACAAATAACAGTACTCACTTTCAAAGAAAGCAGCACAACTCTCGGGACACCATTCCCCTTTCCACGGCACCATGTACTGCGCTGCGGCTTGCGTGGTCTTTCCACGAGCACCGCCCAATAGTTTGAGCTCATAGCGCCCACTTGGAAGCACTTTGGTGACTCTATAAGGGCCTCTCATTCCAGAGTCGAGTTTGCCCGTGGATTGCGAGTACTTTATGACAAACACACAGTCGTTAACCTGGAAAGTTCTGGGAGGGCGCCGATTACGGTTTACGTAAGAATCCTGCTTGTTTTGGTTTCTCTTCAGCAGGTCCTTAGCTCTATCCCTGCACATCTCTCGCCATGCCTCACGGTTTGGTTGTGCATTTTCGATTGCCACATCGCGGATCAATGCGCGGATAACAGGAGTGGACGCATCGGACCCAATTAAAACATTTAAAGCAGACAACTGCGTAGTTTTCTGCTTAGTAATATTTAATACTAATTGAATTTTGCACAGCGCATCCGACCAGGTAGTATTTTTATTGTTACTCTCAACACGAATGAGATTTAAAACAGTTCGCACATATCTCTCTACTTGGCCGTTTGCGTGGTGCATTTCAGGCGTTACATAATGTATATCACAACCCATTTCTAGTACCCACTGTACAAAACTAGTAGCTTCAAACATTCGTCCACGATCACAAATTAACAATTTAGGTACACCGAAAAGCGATACTACATTTTCAAATACGCGTTTGAGTTCATTAGTGTCTTGGCGGTACAGTGCATAAAGAAGGCAAAATTTTGAGAATGCATCTACAAGTACTAAAACAAATTTAAAACCATTTGACTCGGGTAATGGACCCAATACATCTATGTGAATCGTGTTGAAAGGTTCGTTAGGCTTTTCCCATGACGTGATAGGTTGACAAGGAGCTCTGGGAACCCTCTTTCTGGACATACACACTAGACAGTGAGATGTATATTTGTCAACGAATTGTTTAAGGCCGGGAAACCAAAAATGTTTTAAGATGAGGCTTAATGATTTCTCAGCTCCTATATGCTCGTGCTCATCATGGAAAATACGCAAGAGGCTGAGTCTGTGTCCTTTCGGTATAAAGCATAAAAGCCTCTACTCTTCACCAACAGGGGAGTAACGATAATAAAGTAGGTCGTTTTTACACACATAACGTCGCGTATCTAGGCTACCGTCTCTGAGCTTTTGCATAAGCTCCTGTGTTTCATTGTCAGCGGCCTGTGCAATCTGAGCCCAATTTAGTGGCTTTTCTATATTGTTGACTTGCGTCGTTGGTGGATTCCTGCTCAAATAGTCGGCATGAGACATCATAATGCCTTTTCTATATTCAATAGAAAAATTAAAATCTTGCAAATAAATCCACCAGCGCGCAACGCGTGGGAGCAGATCCTTTTTACGCTCGGTGGACCTCAGCGCATTGCAATCGGTTATAATTTTAAATTCAATACCGATCAGATAGTGCCTAAAATGTTGCAATGCCCTGACGACTGCCAGCGTCTCCAACTCATACGAGTGATATCTGCTCTCAGCGCCTTGAGTGACTTTGCTAAAATAAGCTATGACACGTTTGTTACCGTTACCGTCAACTTGCATTAGAATGGCACCGTAACCTGCGCTACTCGCATCTGTATGGAGTTCAGTCACCAGCTTAGGGTCAAAAATTGCAAGTATGGGCTCATTGGTTAAGATTTTTATTAGGTCCTGACGAATTTGTTCCTGTTCACAGCCCCTTTCAAATTTTACATCTTTCTTGGTCAGAAATACTTGCAGTTTTTGTTGCATAGTTTTTAATATATCGCCGAAAATAACCAGCTAGGCCCAGGAATTGCCTAACCTGTTTAACGTTTCTGGGTATGGGAGCGTCTACCAGGGCTTCTATCTTGCGAGAGCTCGGCCTAACCTGTCCATGACTAATGACGCGACCAAGATACTCTACTTCTGTAGTTAGGAATGAACACTTTCGTAGGTTTATGGAGAATCCAGCTTCAGTTAATGTATTTAACACTTCTCGCAGCAAATGAATGCCTTCACTGATTGTCGTACTCATAATAAGGACATCGTCGATGTATACGAGAACTTGGCCTGCCTCAATAAATCCTCGAAGTGTCTTATTTATGATCCGTTGATAAACAGTAGGGGAATTGCACAAGCCGAATGGCATCTTAAGGTACTCGTAGTGTCCCTCAGGGGTTACGAAACCTGTCTTGTGGACTGAGGCCTCATCTATCAAAATCTGGTGGAAGCCCGAGGCCATATCAAGACCCGTGAAGAACTTTGAACATCCAAGACGGTCAATGTGATCCTCTATCAAGGGCAGGGGATACCTGTCCTTGACAGTGACGCGGTTGAGCGCCCGGAAATCCACGCACATTCTGTCCGTACCATCCTTCTTTTTTACCAGGATGATAGGACTGGCATATTCGGATTTGGACTCCCTGATAATATTTTTGTGCAATAAATCGTTAATTATTTCTCTAACCTTAAGTTTTTCTTGGTGGGATAAACGATAGGGATGGTATGCCACGGGGACATCGCTTGTCAAATTAATGTGCATTTTGCCCGTATTTACCGTTGTAGTGGCAGTACCGGATATGAAGTATGGTATGAAATCGTTTATTACGTTAACTAGTAGACTTAATTCTTCACCTTGAAGAGGTGTGTTTATATCAGTGCGCTTGACAGGCTTAATAGCGTTTATTGCACACATCGGGTTTGGAGCATGTGCCAAAAATTGATTATGCTTTGTCCTAATATACGCAACGCCATCTCTGTTAAGCACGTCAGTTCCGATAATTATAGGCGTATTCATATATGGTGACGGCACCACAACAAAGTCTACTTCAAGCGAGATTTTATTGAACTCAACCGTTAGTGTAATATACTCACGAGCAACAATGCCGTTATTACCTATACCTTTTAGGATACGATAGGTTGGTTTACGCGAACCGGAAAAGTGCTTAACGATATCCGACGAGATTAAAGACACATCAAGCGCCCCGCTATCTATTAGGACGTCGACCAGAACATCCTGTATTACAGCGGTAGTAATATCGCTACACCCAGAAGAGCTGTGCACCTCTTTGCAAAGATTCACCTTACGTTGGTTACTACTCGAAGCTTCCACACGTTGCTTCGTATAACAATCGCTCTCGATGTGCCCAACCTTTTTGCAAAAAGCACATGTTACCGACTTCGACCTTTCGTCAAGTTTACGCTTTTTCGGACAATTGGCCCGCAAATGCCCAGTTTTGCCGCATGAGTAACACATATTGCTATTACTACTCGAGGGTACATTGTTCCGTTTGTTGAGTACGCTGTGCTTAGAACCTATATGACTATCGGATTTGTTATAGCTAGGTTTGTTATAAATAGCTAAGAACGTAACTAAATTATCGATAGTTAACTCGGCGTTGGCTGCCGCAGCTCGGACTTGAGCGTCATTAATGCCCCGGATCACTATTTGAACCATCAGTTCTTCGCTTAGCCCTTTTATAATGCGTAGTCGCAGCAGCGAGCGTCGGGCATACTCAGCATACGTATTAAATTTATTTGAGTTCGTGTTCATAACCTCGAAAAGTATATTCGCGTAGTCAAGTTTGTGCGGGCATAGAGATTTAAATTCCTTGACGAAATTACTCCAAGAACGGTCGTTGGTAACCCATTCATTTAGCCAAGTCTTGGCATCCCCTTTTAAGCAATGGGCTACCCGCGATAAGCACTCTAAATCACCCCAATTATTAGTTAATTTTGCCCGTTCAACCTCATCGCACCATGTCTCAAAGTTATGGACCGCCGGGTCAAAATTCGATACGTAATAGTTATGCGGTTTCACTTTATTTATCACAACGTTAAGGGCATCCGCTAAGGTATCGGCCGCCGATGGCGCGTTACTACTACAGCGAAGACTGGCGTTTTGTTCAACACGTGAAGATGTTTGTGAAATGCTAGCCGCGCTTCCCTCTATAGCGTCCAATCGCGTCATTATAGCTGCTAATGCCTGTCCAACCGTATCCTCGCGGCTTGCGGAGCGTGCATGCCGTGACCGGGAATCGCGACGCGAACGTAAACAAGAACTCGACTTAGACTTACGACGAGAACGCGACCGCGAACGCGAAACAGAGTCGTGGCGGGAGCGCGAACGAGATTCGCGACGATGTCGGCGCGATTTGTTACGTTTACACTTTGCTTTATGGCGCGATGACACATCAAATTCATCATGAGATGAACGAGGCATTTCAACTACAAATTAACGGCTGTTTTTTTTTTCTTTTTTTTTGAAACTTAGGTTCAAAGTTTAGTTCACGTGGGTAAGTAGGCGAATCCCACTTCTGATTTTAGGTTAAAAGGCCGGATTTTATTAAAAAAAAAGACAAACGAGTGCCATAAAGTACAATAATTTATTCTTATGTTTTAATTTAAGCTAATTTTCACAGTAGCAGAATAATAAAGTAATATGAAGTAATCTTAATTGACAAACAGCCGTTAATTACACTAAATAATTAATCACAAGTAAACACAATACAATGACTCACTGTAAATAGCGCCGACACCTCACGACAACCTTCTCGTACGAAAGCCAACCAACAAATGCCCTGTCCGGCGAACTAACCCCACTTTTATAGCAATCGTGAGATGACGTCACTAAATTCAGTGAATAATCCTTTATTATCCTAACAATATATTTAATAAACTCATAATAAAGTATTGGTTCACAGAGAACGTGCACCCCGCGAGTTACCGACACAAGTGATCTCCAGCGAAGACGAAGGCCCGTGCTACATCGACGCGGAGACCCCCGCCGGCTGGATCAAGACTCTCTCCGAACAGAGCAGCAACGGGATCATCACTAACTCACGGAAAGACCTCATCAACGATATCAACGATACTGCTGTCGCGACCTCCAGCTCCGACGGCGAAAGAGAGGAAGAAGGGGGCGAACAGAAGAAGGATGTCAAAAGGAAAAAGAAGAAGAAGGTAGAAGAAAAGCCGGCAGAGAAGAAAGGACCAAAGAAGATCCCTGCTGGCATTAAAAAAGTAAGTTTGTATATAACACTATCATATCTTCTATACCAATATTATAAAGAGGAAAGATTTAATATTTTGTTTGTAATGATTTTACTCAAAAACTACTCAACCGATTTTAAAAATTCTTTCACCATTATAAAGCTATATTATCACCGAGTAACTTAGCCTATATTTTATTTTAAAAATCGTATAGTTACATCTAACAAAACCTACTTTTACGCGGGCAAAGCCGCGGGCAAAAGCTAGTTGTATATATTTTAATATGTAGATGCTTTTGACTAAGATAACTTGCCAGGTCAGTGTATGTGAATAATGGATGTACTATAGTATTTTGAAACAGTGTAACTTTAAGGGCTTTGATAGGAATAGGACAAGCCACGCTGTAGGGCGTGGTGTCTTGAGGTTATGTTAAGCAGAGATGATTTAAAGATAGTACAACAATTAACACTTTTATTTACAACAAGTAATTATATATGAATTACACTATATAAAAATTCTACGCGAACAACAAACAGGGCGTGGGTCGTTAACGCTTACTACGTGGTTCTTAAGGGAAGAACCACTTAGCTTAGTCAGCGCAGCGCAGCGGAAGGAGACTGCACCAGGCGCGATCCACTTGTATAGGCTGCCGCCGCCCTGAGGGGGGCTAGAGATGGCACCTCCTCGCTCGTGTCGAGTCGATTACGTGACAATAGTCAAAGTCAAAAATCATTTTTGATTCAGGTCACATAGTAACACTTATAAATGTCAAAATATATAAATTACTAAGTTACTGAAGCTACATTTAGGTTAGTTGCTAGGTTCAGGCGAAGGTTAGAGCCTATGAGAACATGTAAAAAACTCACGGCCACTCTTTTAAATCGCCAATCTATACTAATATTATAAAGCTTAAGGCTTTGTTTGTTTGAACGCACTAATCTCAGGAGCTCGTGGTTCGAATTGAAAAATTCTTTTAGTGTTGGATAGCCCATTTATCGAGGAAGGCTATAGGCTATATAACATCACGATACGACCCACGGGGGCGGCGCAGTAACGATAAATGCGGGTGAAACCGCGGGAACATCTAGTCAAATATATATAAGCCTATATTGGTTATGCAAGTAAATTCTAGTTGCAGGAAACACAAGCTAGATGATGACTTGATGAGTATGTGATATCCAGATGATTCAGATTATTTTTATTATTCTAGAAATTTAGTAAGAATGTCACATACTTGAAAAATGTTGCAAAAACGGGGAAAATTCTCTTATGTGAAGCAGACGAAGTTGCGCGGGTCAGCTAGTGAAATATAATTTCAACACCCAATAGCGAACTAGCGCACGAGCAGGGCCCGCCTGCAGACGGTCTCTGTAGTCTATACACGCCTCTCACACCATGTGTACTGCTTGCATATTTCCTTTATTGCAAAAGATTCTGTGTACTGACAGCGCAAAGCAAAACAAACATTGAATAGAATTGCAAACTTCATTCAAGTTTATTAAGGTTATGTCCTCAAGGTGTCTTAAAATCATTTGGCGTGGGCTTGGCATAGGCTTCTGCCATGACCGGCTGCCGCTGCAGCAAAGAACCCCTGAATTGCTATTGCACCTAAATATAATTTTGTCAGCAAACAAGTCCATAGACTCTGATAATCCATCCTACTAACATCTGAATTACAACACAAGGTTGTTGACTCCAACCTTTTGTATGATGATATACCCTCGGATAGCATCAGTTTGAATGAGAATTTTGTTGTGTATACATACATACATAGATTCACGCCTGTTTCCCAGAGGGGTAGGCAGAGACTACGGATTTCCATTTGCTACGATCCTGACACACTTCTCTGGCTTCATTCACTTTCATCACATTCCTGAAAATTACTAAAATAAATTACCATTCTAAAAATAATGTAATGAGAAATTAATTTGAAACTAGTCTTTATTCAAGGAGATTTTAAATTTTGGAAATAAATTTATAGTTATAGAATTTATTAATATGGCTTAATATGATCATGTAATAAATTAGCTTGTGGGTCATTTTTATAAATACCTGATTGCCTTAGGAACAATAACTGTTTGAGTGATAATTATGTCATCTGTTAAACAGTTATTAAATACCTATTAGTATAGTATCGAGAGGGTCAAGCACCTATAATGACATGTTATTAAAAATAAATTAAGATATAGGTCTCAATAGAATGTTTTAATTTGAAATTTTGCTTTTAGTTAATTAAGTTCCTACCTATATCTATAATAACAACGTCTATGTCTATAGGCGATGGTAACTGTTGACCATCAGCTTAAGCCATATGCTTATTAGACATCTTAGCTGTATAAAACTATATTTACATTTTTTTTTACACAACTAAGGTGGCAAACAAGCATACGGCCCACCTGATGGTAAGTGGTCACCGTAGCCTATAGACGCCTGCAACACCAGAGGCATCACTTGCGCGTTGCCGACCCTTTAGGAAAGGAAGTGAGAAGGAGCGGGATGGGGAAAAGGGGGTGATTGGGCCTCCGGTACTCTCACTCACCGAACGAAACACAACAGTAGGAATACTGCTATTTGACGTCGATATTCTGTGAGAGGGTAGTACTTCCCCGGTCGAGCCGGCCCATTCATGCTGACATCAGCGAGGTTCTACATGCTCATGACATGACAGTTATCAATCTAATCCATTTGTTTTGACATCACCCGGTCAAAGACAAAATTCCAAAATATGTTTTGTTTGTCTTCTTTGGTACAAATTCTGGCAGTATTAAGTACTAGTAAAGTCCAAGAGCCCTTGACGATCAGACCTTCGTTATAAAACCTGAAAGTTTCTGTGTATGGGTCCATACAGGTAAAAACGATTTCCGACTATGAAGTATGGATCACGGTTGCTTTGATAGTAAATTTTTTGATCACATCAGAAACCGTATACGAAGCGATGAACATTTGAAACCGAGCGCCATCAACATCATTAGTCCCTCCAACATTGTATACATTGCATATAAATCTCTGAATAATATTGAAGACACCAGACTTTTAATGTGTCTGACAAGGTGTAATAACCATCGAAGCTGTCTGATTACTGAGGAAACAACTTTTGATAGTTCCTCAAGTAACATATAAAAATTCAGCTTTTATACTATGACGGAAGTATAATTATAATTCATTGTACTTTAAGCGTGTCTGTCACAAGGTTCGAACGAACGATTGAACGATTTGCCTCCATCGGTTCCTGTTCATCGTTCGATCCAAGTGTGGATCATCCAACGATGATCACGATCCTCAGACATGAGGAACCGACCATAGAGAGAGAGAGAGTTAGGGGGTTGCAACTGCCGAGCGCCTCTTAATGAAGTGTAACTAAAAATGTGACGAGACCGCCACAACCAGGTGGCGGCGCAAATCTGCCGGGGGTGCAGAATGAATGCGTGAGTGATCCCTGCGCCCCGGCCACAGATTGCGAGAAGGAACACCGTAGTTGGTTTAGTCGGTAGGACTTTGATGTCGCCATCTTTTCCCGGGTGAGCCCGACATAACCCCTCCGCCGCCCTTGCAGAGGAACAAGCGTCAAAGCATTCTCCCACGTTAAAAAAAAAAGGAAGTTAAGTAGAAGGAACTGTCGCCTGCGGTATTTCCGGACCAATACGACCTACAAACGTTCAAGAAAAGAGCGTACTCCTTTTTAAAAGACCGGCAACGCATTTGTAACTCCTCTGGTGTTGCAGGTGTCCGTGGGCGGCGGTAATCGCTTACCATCAGGCGATCCGTCTGCTCGTTTGCCAACTATCTCATAAAAAAAAATTACTACTGTACTGTCTGACAATGGACGACGAGATTTCTAATAATATTTTAAATAAAGTAATAAGAATCTGAGCTTTACATTTTAACGAATTTGAGGTGTAATTTTATACACCTTTGCTACCTATTACCTATCAAAGCAACCGTGATCCAAACTTCAAAGTAGGGAATCGTTTTTACCTGTATTAGGGACACACACAGAAAACCTTTCAGCTTTTATAAAATAACGAAGGTTTGATAGTCACGGGCTCTTGCTCTATATATTTTGAGCATCTCGCGTGCTTATTAAAACATAAATTATAAACGAGTAAAATTCAAACCAGTTAAGTACATGGTTTGAATTTTTCCTTGTTTCAGGAATCAAGATAATATTTATAAACAGCTAATGTTAGGCATTATATAACACCATCTAAACGCACCTTTTAATAATTTTCTCCAGATATGGAAGGCCATCGCAGACAAGGAGGACACGACCCTAGAGCCGATCCTGGAGGCGCTGGAGAGTGACCTGGTGGTAGCCTGCAACACGCCCGACCCCAGCGACGGCAACACCGCGCTGCACAAGGCTGCCATCGCCGCCAAGCCCACCATGGTCACGTTAGTACCCATACCCCTATCCCGCACATATATGTACTTACATGGTCACCTTAGTACCCATATACTACATGGTTACATAAGTAAACATTTAAAATTAATAGATATATGTATTTATTATTGTAGTCAGATCCTGTCTGCCGGCGGTGACCCGTGCATCAAAAACAACCAGCTGCAGACCCCATACGCCGCGTCACCACATCACGAAACCAGGATCGCCTTCAGATTGTTCCAGGCGCAATTCCCTGAAAGATACAATTATTCTAAGGTATGAGCTATGGTTATATCAAAATAGGACTTTAGTACGAGATCATTGCTTGATATTTGGTCTTAACCTGCACGATGTGGTTTAAGTGGTCGACTCACCACTAGCCATGCAACGATATATCGAATATTCGATAATATCGACAATATCGACTTAAAAATATCGATATCTAACCATCATCGATACGATATTATCATATCGACAAGAGATTAAATATCGATATCGAACGATATATTGAATATTCGATAATATCGACCCTAAAATGCTGATATTTTTATCGATATTAAAATAATATTTGGTAATATTTATTATATATTTATTATTTGCTTCTTATTTACCCACTTCTACTACTAACTTGAAAGTTCTGAATTATCGATAATATCGACAGTGTCATTGCGTCAATAATCGATATTTTCAGGCTTTCGATATAAATATCGATATTTTCGTCTCCTTGTAACCCTGCTCACCACTGGCACTACGTCGAGTGTTGTGGGTTTAAATCCCAGACGAGGCAAAAATGTTGTGTTCTACAAATTACAGATCCGAGTGTAGATGGTCTTTATGTTCGTTGTTTGAATGCTTGTAAATGCCATGCAATACAGGCATTAGGATAGCACGCTGTATCATTTTATTCAAAAATAAATATCAATTTGATGATTCTGCAGAGCAAGAAAAACGTGGTTATTACCAAAAAGTGTGTCCGATAGTTTGCAATAACCTCTCCCCAGTAACATGGGAAACATTAAAGATTGTATAAAATGATCTAATATTGTTTTACTATTTGCAGTCTCAGATCCCAGGCCCGGTAACGACGGAACAGCTGGAACAAGAGAAAGAGAAGAAACTACAACAGAAGCGCGCCAAGCGACAGCGCGAGAAGGAGAGACAGGCCGAGAAGGTGAAGGCCACGGCCTTCACACAACTCTCCGACGCGCAGAAGGTACGGCAACCTTCGTAGTTACGATCGATGTAACAACTTCTGATATAGGAGTCCAGTATACATCATTATGCGACGATTTTTATCCTTCAGTCACCTAGTAACGGCGCAATGTCTACATAGTCAAACTTTGTACGAGCTGAGTCGAGTTTTTAAAAAGACACTTTTAAATATTCGATATATTTATTTTGAGTATACAACTGTTTACTGACTAAAGACTACGTCAAGACTATAATATAAAGGCTGACAAGAATATGTCACTTCGTGAAGACTGACTGATTCAATCAAGACTAACTTAAGAGGAAACACTAAGGGCGAGAGAATTGAAAAATAGGTATTTGTAAAATCTATTGCTGTCGCGCAGTGCCATGTATAGGATCATGAGCGCGATAGAGACAACTGCAGCTTGGACCGAAAATACCTATTAACAGTACACAAAATCCACATTTCGTAGTCCCCCGATTCCTTCTCCGAAACTGGACCAATTTAACTACTTTTTATTTAATTAAAAATTGAAGAAAGGCTTTGGCCGTGTTCCTATGTTTTCGTTTTTTATATAATCTAGTTAAATTTGTTTTCTGGATGTTTGAACACAGCGGAAAATCTGGCCAATTTTTGAGGTTTTTGCACGCTGATGTCTCTTTAAATAATTAATTTATGAAAAAATGGAAAACATAGGGACATGTCAATAGAGCCCATACATTTTTGTAAAAAGGGGTTCAAAGTTTTTGCTTCACGTATTAATATATAGATAACGACGTTATAACTGTCTTGTAAGTTTTTTGAATATGGACGTAGATATTTTTTACCCAAGTTACCGAATTGAATGTATCTTGCAGAAAAAGTCTCCAGAGCTGCGATGTTTCATGTGCGGCGGACAGCTCCCCAAAGTGCCCTTCGAGTACGACGACTGTCGGTTCTGCCAGATCCCGTGCCTGCACAGCCACCGGAACATCAGACCGCTCAACAAGAGCGTCGAGTAACTGCTCACACCGCCACCTGCCTACTTATATTATATTTACTATATAACTTGTACATTATATTTAATTTATTGTGCTAATTATTTATTGGTTTGTGTTGTCTTAGAGTTACTATTATGATTTAAATTTCACCATTTATGTGTGCTATGATCGTGTAATTCTAATTAGTTTATCCACTGTTGTATACAGATCTTTGTCATACAATTCTGTATGGATTGATGTTATGCTGCGTGCATATAACGGTCCATCTAGTAAGTTGAAGGCAAAAAATCAATTTTCCCTTACGTCTAAACTAATATTATAAAGCTGAAGAGTTTGTTTGTTTGTTTGAACGCGCTAATCTCAGGAACTACTGGTCCGAATTGGAAAATTATTTTAGTGTTGGATAGCTCATTTATCGAGGAAAGCTATATAACATCACGCTACGACTCATGGGGGCGGCGCAGTAATCATAAACGCGAGTGAAACCGCGGGCACATCTAGTAAATATATATAAACATTACCTATGTAATATAGGTAACATAGGCTATGTTGCATTATGCCCTTACTAGATGTGCCTTGTTGGTCGTAGAGCACAGCAAATGTACCATAGATAACGCGGCGGCACATCGCGTCTCCATAAAAAATCATATTTAGTATGTAGTAGCAGGAACAAAGAAATAATAGGCAGCTAACTATCTAATGAACCGACTTGTGGTGCTGGCAAATGTGGAGTGCTGGTGTGCTTCTCGTATAACATACCCTCAGATAATTTTGTGATGCCATTACGATACAATTGCTTTTAATTTTCTGGCAATCTAAGGCCAAAATTAATAACTGATCTTTAGATTGATTCGCCTACCAGATTTAGATATTTGACATAAGATGCCCTATCCATTTGCATACAATTTTAAGACATATGACATGGGATACTTTTGTTTAGCCTAATTATATATACGCATAATAGCTTACTCATTATTTTTTAAGTATAATCGGAAATTTTATCATTTCAATAGCTCAGTGGGGAGACCAACAGACTGCAATGCAGAGGGTCTCGGGTTCGAACCTACGTCGCGCACCTCTGACTTTCGGAAGTTATATGACTTTTTGAAATTATGCTCCGTGCCTCGGAGAGCACGTTAAGCCGTCGGTCCCGGCTGCCATGAACATCTAATGGCAGTCGTTATTGGGAAGTCAGTGCCCTCTAATATCCTGATACTGGTCTTACCTCAGGGTATCGTTAGCCTTCGGGTTGCGGAGGTCAGGTGTCAGTCGCTCCGTGTAAAAACTGATATCCAATCAAATCCGGTTAGACTAGAAAGCCGACCCCAAGTCACTTGGGAATAATAAAGGCTAGGGAGAAGAAGAATCGTAAAATTTGGCCAAAATGCCACCCTGTGACAAGTTGAACCTATTGTTCGGGTTGTCACTAACATCATTATGTCGACGTAAACGGTGTGCCAAAGACAATTAAGGCAAAGTATCATTATGCCGAACTAGTTATGTCAAAGAATATTAGGGAAAACATTATGCGATAACAAATTTAATATTACGAAGCTTCTGTCAAATTTCTGTCTATAGTAGACCAAAGAATCAAAATAGGTATAGATTATTAAGCTTGACCTTTAGAGAATCGAATATTCAGCCAGTGCGACGAAATCTTAAAATATAATTATTATTAATATTCTATCACACACAACACCATCTAGCCCAAACTAAATAGAGCTTGTACTATGGGTACTAGACAATGGATAAACATACTTGGGATAATATATACTTTTTTTTTGTAAATACATACATATTATACATAGAAACACCCAGACCAAGACAAACATGCATGTCCATGGACACAAATGTTTAACTTGTGCGGGAATCAAACCCACACTAATTGACGAGATAATATTATAAAAAAGCTCTAAAGCAACATAAATCAAACAAAAGATGGGAATGACAGACAAATTATGTTTAACTACAGCTAAAGATACACTTATATCCGTTCATTTTATGTTATGTTGTTATTGTAATTAAATCTTTTCTGTTTTTAACTGCAAACATAGGTAAAATAAATTTATTTATGACTGCCTGAAATGACACTTTTTTGTTTTTTTTTCACATTTAATTTTGATAGCTAATAATATTAATAAATGATTAATATCTGCACATGTAAAAATGTATATGATATGTAGGTAAGACAATACCTACATAAAATAAAACACGATTTTTGGTTCAGTCGTTGTTAAGCTTTCTATTTTAAGGCGAAATTACAAGTACAGTATAAAAAATACATACGGTTTCCTTTAATTTACCTCAGAAATATGTATGTAATTATCATGAATACCGATTAATAGTTAGCAGCGATAGCTCAGTGGAGAGACCAACAGACTGCAATGCAGAGGGTCTCGGGTTCGAACCCACGGCGCGCAACTCTGACTTTCGGAAGTTATATGACTTTTCGAAATTATGTGCGTATTGATTGACAATTATCGCCTGCTCCGTGCCTTGGAGAGCACGTTAAGCCGTCGGTCCCGGCTGCCATGAACATCTATGGCAGTCGTTATTGGGAAGTCAGTGCCCTCTAATATCCTGACACTGGTCTAGCCTTAGGGTATCGTTAGCCTTCGGGTTGCGGAGGTCAGGTGGCAGCCGCTCCGTGTAAAAACTGATATCCAGTCAAATCCGGTTAGACCAGAAAAGCCGACCCCAAGTAACTTGGGAATATTAAAGGCTAGGGAGAAGAAGGACAGATTAATATTTAAACCAGTGACGATTAGTAAGTAAATATTCAGAATTCAAATCTGTCCAGTAGTTATAGCCGGTATAGACAACATTCGATCAGTCTGCGAGGAGCTGCACATTAACCTTTTAACCGCCCCACTTCATAACAGTTGTAGTGCCCCCAGCGTCCGGCGCAGTGAGTCTAAAATAAATATTTCATTTTTTTTTCATTTATTTATTCAATAACAATTTTAACATTGTGTGTGAATATACAATAATAATAAGTAGACAATCAATTTAATAAAATACAACATTGTAAATAAGATAAAAATTAAGTAAATCAAAACTAAAATAATAAATAAAAACAAATCATGTAGTCATGTCAAAGTAGTCAAGTCAGAAAAAAAAATTATAATAAAATTAAAAAAAGAAAATGTCTAAAAAGGAATGTCAAAGGAAAATATTAATTATGTACATAATTGTAGGTACATGTCACAATTACAAATAAATTATATTAAAGATGTTTACATGTCATTGATGGAATAATAACATTTTTCCAACAACAATAGCTTGAGCTCATTTTGGAAATCCTTTTTATACAATAATGATTTTACTTGTATAGGCAATTTATTAAACAGCTTAACCGATTTGTAATAAGCGCTGTGTTTCACAACATCAAGATTTGGTACATATTTGGTTTGTAAATCTTTCCTTCTAGTGCTTTCCCTTATTTGTCGTTCTTCTTGCGTTTCATACTTGTGGATATATGTTGATAGATGCGTGAGTAATACAAGGATGTACAAACACGGAACTGTCAATATTCCAAGTTCTTTAAAAAATGGTCTGCATGATTGTTGTTGCCGGATTCCTACTATGGTCCTAATCGCTCTTTTCTGGGCAACAAATGCCTTGTGAATATTGTACTCGTAGCTTCCTCCCCAAAAAAGGATGCTATATCTTAGTTTTGAATCGATTAACGCGAAGTATACCATTTTTAAATGCTCTCGACTTACCTCGTTTCTAAGACTTCTGAGGACATAACAGGCCAAACTAAGTGAATTTTCTAAATGCGTTAATTCCGACTTCCAATTTAACCTATCATCTATGTATACTCCTAAGAACTTAACTACCGAGATTTGCGTAATACTTTCACCATTCATTCTACTACTTAACTTTTCATTATTTTTGGCTGTTGAACGAACTAGTAATGCGTTTGTCTTACTTGTATTCACTTTAAGGCAATTCACGGTAAACCAGTTATAAAAGGTCTCTAGTGTCTTATTTACTCTAACATTTAGAGTATTTATGTCATCGGCGGATACTATTGCATTTGTGTCATCAGCAAAAATTACTAACTGAGTAGAGTCCCCAACAGTTTTAATTACATATTGTATAAGGTCGTTAATAAAAGTTATAAAGAAAATTGGACCTAATATGGAACCTTGGGGAACACCAGTATGAATTTGAGACATTTTAGACTTGTAGGTTTCCTCACTGGGTGTATCATGTGAAGAATTTAGTGCTTTAGTACAAGATTTGATTTCAACAAACATTTTTCTATTTTTTAGGTATGATGTAAAAAGTTCCAGAGACTTACCCCGTACCCCATAGTAGTCTAGTTTTTCTAATAATAATTCATGACTAACTGTATCGAATGCTGAACTTAAGTCTAGAAAAAGTCCAGCCACTTTTTGTTTGTTGTTCATTCTACGCACAACATCCGTTATAAGTGTGTAAATTGCATCTTGAGTGCCAACAAATTTCTGATATCCAAATTGTCTGTTACTGAGCACTTTATTCAGATTTAGATGCGTTAATAATCTGTCCTTAATCAATTTTTCCAAAATTTTCGAAGTTGTTGGTAACAGTGAGATGGGTCTATACATATTTGGATCAACTCTCGATCCTTTCTTATGTATGGGCAATATTTTAGCTACTTTAAATTGTTCTGGAAAAATCCCTTCATCAAAACATTTATTAAATAAAATACTAAGTGGTTCTGCTAATATGTCAATGTTTTCTTTTATTATTGTTATGGGTATGTCATCATAACCTGTCGATTTTTTACCCTCCATTTTATTAACTATGTTGTATATCTTTTTTGGAGTTGAATAGACTAAGATAAGATCATTCTTTACCTTTTCTGCACTATTACCTAAAATATCCATAGCAGCTTTTGTATTTATAGAACTAGCTTTAGAGCGTAACTCAAACTTCTTCAAAAGGATATTGACAACTGCCGATGGTTCTGTTATGAGTTTATTTGTATTTTTTAGAATTAATTTAGTTTTGTTAACATGTATCTTATTTCTGTGTTTGTTTATAAGTTTCCAGACATCTTTGGATATATTTCTTGATTTTGCTATCCTTGACTGCATTGTTAGTTTTTTTTTATGTTTTAATTACATTTCTGTATAATGTGAGATACTTTTTTCTATAATTTACGATAGTTTCGTTTTGTTGATTTCCTTTGCCAACACATAAAAACCGTTTCATTTTGCTTGACACTTTTATACCCTTCGAGACCCACTGCAGTTTTATAGGATGTGACAGATTTACTTGTACTTTCTGTTTCTTAAAACTGTGGGAAGATATTATTAAACGCTTTTATAAATGTATTTATTTCCATATTGCACCAGTCTTGTTGTAACAACAGATGCCGAAATAAAGATTTATTTTTCACTTACAATACTTATTTTGTAGTGTATTAAATTGTAAATGATTACTTAATTATCCATTTACACAATATAAACATGTTTTTGATAGAAAACACCGTAATTAAATAAAAAAGCAGATTGAACGAGCTGTGGTATCTGGTCGGAAATATACGATGCTGGCGAAATGGACACGAAAATATTTGTCGGATTAATCCGACGTAAGCGGTTAAAAGGTTAAACAAATTTGTTAAGTAGGTACTAATAAATTGTGATTGAATGATTGAAATAACTATCACTTAATTACTAAGGCAGGCAAATATTTATTTCCATAATTGTGTACCTATAATAAAGCAATTAAAAATGTTTCATATGTTTATCGACTAAGTCGCCGACTGTACGAAGAAACCGACATTTTTTAATAATCCGAATATACTAAGGGGTACAGGGGTAGGCCCCCACAAGGTGGACCGACGACCTGGTGAGCGCCGCGGGAAGCGGTTGGATATGGGTGGCCCGAGACTGGTCTGTGTAGGAAACCTTGGGGGAGGCCTATGTCCAGCAGTGGACGTCTTTCGGCTGATGACTAATTACATAAAGAAAACTGTTTGTAATGCTGCGGTCAGCCACAAGTCTTAGCACGGCTGTATTAACCAAAATAACAACTATATAACATAAGTGTTAAATATCTATATATAGGTACTTTATCATAATTATGTTTTGTCAATTGCCCTGCATCTTAACTTATTTGAGCCGAATTCAATGGAGTACTTGAAAACAAATAACTGCCATATTAATATTATGTTATTAAATAGAATATTTCACGCTAATTATTAAAATAGGTATAGCGATGTATATAAAAAAAAATTGGGGCAGTCTGGGGACTGCTGATAGAAGTGAAAACTTTAATCCTTGATCATAAACACTTCTTTATAAACAAAAAAGAAAGGGGCGGGTCGGATTCCTGATACTCTTACGGATTATTAAAGGGGTCAAAATTCCGTTACTTTTTGCGTAGGACGCACCATTTCTGAGATATTGTTAATATTCTAAAATAATTCAAAAATGTAAAGCGTGGAAGCGTGACGATGACGCGAGTTCTATGATTTTTGTTCACCCAAGAAGTGCTCAACGCGCCTAAAGAAGTTTTGACTTGAAAAATAATATGAAAACATATACTTATTTCCAAAAAGTAACTTTAGCAATATTGGATTTAACAGTTGTTTTAACAAATGTTAATTCTTAAAAAGTTTTCATCGACTGATTATTACACAAATGGACAGTATGGAAAAAGTTTACTTTAAAAAGCTGTCAGCGATGTTTTGCCGTAACATGTAAATATAACACCTTTTAAAAGTTTCCGAGTGCGCACCCAAGCAGCTTACACAGGATCACATGAATTATAAATAAGATATGTTTGATCTGTTCATGGCGTTTTATGTTGAAAACAAAGGGTAGATGGATACAATGAAACTTTCTTGTTTTAATACGAATGAATATGATTATACTTAGCGTGCAGCGGCGGCCATATTTAGGTTTTGCCTACCAGCCTACTAATTGGATACCTACTAGGCATTTTAGGCATTTTAGTGCCTACGTGTTGAAAGCTGATCCGCGGTCATCTACCAGTTAACCCGCTAATGTTGCTGGGTGCCTGTAAAGCGCTATTATATAACCTAACTGGTTATACAATAAGTTTACAATCTGCGGTCTGATTAGCTGACGATCGATTCTGACGACGTTATGGACAGCGACATATGGCATAATGACTGCAACACCTGGTACATAAATTAGTTGTAAAATACTGAAATTATAATTTGATGGTGATTTAAAAGAGTGGCTTAGAGTTTCTTGCAGGTATCTATCTTCTCATAGGCTCAACCTTTTGCCTGAACCTTGCAACTAACATAAATGTAAATTCAGTAAATGTAACAAACTCACTAACCCTTTTGACGTTCATAAGTGTTACTTTGTGACCTAAGTGAATAAATGATTTTTGACTTTCACTTCGACTTTGATGTCACGTTAGGTAATATATATTCAAAATCTATGGGCCCGACTACTTTTATGTTATTTTATTAGGGACAACAAACAACAGTGTATTTATACATTACAACAATTTTAGGAGTAAAATGATAGAATTAACAACGGTATCCACAGATTACAATGTTATATAGTCTAATTGACAGTTAAGACAAACCAAGTGCTATTAATATAAATATAAATACTTAGTCGTGGATAAAGATGTAAGATATTCGCCATACAAATAATTGATAAAATCTTGTAACGTGGACATTTTTGGTTACTTATTTAAGATTCCCACAATGCCATTCCTAAACATATTCCTGCTCAAAAATATTATATCAACAGAACCAAACTTTTAAACACTATAAATAGAATAATATAGACAGTAGATATAGATCCTACCGTGCCCAGCAGTGGGACAGTTTGATACAGGGCTGATATTATATAATACAGATGATGTCATGTTTTAAGTATTAAAATTATGCACTCAACAATGTTGGTAAACGTCGTAGTTATAATCGGGTAAGTGAGCTAGCTCATACACTCCAATGCGAGGTACAAAAAAAATTAAGATATCGCCTCCAGTACCTACGAAGTAAATATTGACTCAATGTAAAAAGGTAAAGGTAAAATTACTGCGTATTTGTAAATCGTAGGTATAATACCAGAGCTGTTTTGTTATGCTAAGTAATATAAACACCTAAAATCGATTGAGGCGATTATCACATGACACCGCGCACCGCCGCGGAGGGCGGTGGCGGTAAAGCGGAAGAGCACCGCTCGACCGCGCGGTCGGGCGGTCGGGTCGGGTATGTTATCTATAGTATTTTAAAAAGGAGCACGCTTTAGCTTTACGAGTAATTCCTGTATCGTGGGCGACTTTACAAATATTCAAACAATGGACTCGAAGAACAGCCACACTCGCCAGGCGCCCCCCACCCTCGCCAGGCGCCCCCCACCCTCGCCAGGCGCCCCCCACACTCGCCAGGCGCCCCCCACCCCGACGATTTGTTAATAACGCGCAACAAACATAATGTGTTCTGCAAATAAACTTAAGTACATACGTATTGTAAATATATCCATCTTCTACTTTGGAATAAATAATTTAGTAAAATGGTGTTATTTTTATTCATCATGTATCTATCAACCTACACTATGTAAATATCGCAGTTTAGACCGGGCGGATGGTCATTCTTTGTCTACATCAGAGGTTCCCAGACTTTTTTCTCATAGACTACTTTTAAGATTTTGCTGGTTCCGGTGGACCCCATGCAGCTAAACAAGTTCATGGAAGTAAAAAATTTAGACAAGTTTTTACAAGTAACAGTCACTGAGCTTGTCATAGAGTTTGGCGGTGAAGTCGCAAATAAATTTTCATGGACCCCCGCTTACGAATTGTGGACCCCCATTTTTTGTCACGCCTCCAACCCCCGTCGAGTCTCCCGTGGATCCCTGGAGGTCAACCTGGACCCCTTTGGGAACTAATGGTCTACATCTTTGAATCCAATCGGTAGAAAATGTAAACGTCGCCGCAGTGACTTAGTTTGTCAGTGTGTATGTCCTTAGTGTTGTGTTTTACAGAGTAAATATAAATAAAACTGACCAAGTGAGGGTAGTTATATACCTAGTAACTCGCAGTACTCACACCAGTCAACCCGTGACCACGATGCAAGTCGGTCAAAACGCGGGCAATAAACAAGTATTAACTTACCTTTACATAATTAAAGACCCGCTGTCTAATATTATATTAACTACTTTATGTATGTATCTAGCGTACCCACGTACCTAGTCGTGAGTATTGCTTTCTATGGTCTTCGAAGAACATGTTAGTTCTGACCATCGAATTAGAAAAATAGAGTTTTTACGGACACAATCTTGTTAACAAAGTTTTGACCTCCAAATGTGGCAAGAGGGTACCTGAGTATGTGTGAGTGAAAGTACCTACATTACGTATTGTACTCATAAAAAAGCAATAACTGACATTTGCACATAAGGATATGTATCTCATTTTTATTATTGAACGTATTGCAATGAATGTTAATGAATGCCAAACTCATATCGCCTAATATCTGCTGGTCGGCCGATTTGCTGTAAGATGAGTTTGTATATCCTAACTAATATTATAAAAGCGAAAATGAGTTTGTTTGTTTGTTTGTTTGTTACCTTTTCACGCCTAAACCACTAAACCGATTATTCTGAAATTTTGCATATACATTGTCAGGTGTACAGAAACGAACATAGGCTACCTTTCATCCCGAAAAAAAATTCTGTTCCCGAGCAAAACAACAATAACGTTCTTATGATAATAGATGGCGCCACGTGTCTTTCGAATCATGATTAAATTATATTATTACAAGCAGAGTACAACCCGAATTGATTGTCAAATTCTAAATTAACGCGAGCGAAGCCGCGGGCAAAAGCTAGTAATTACTAAATGTGTGCGAGCGGTCCAGCCGACATGAGAGAAATAATTTTTTAGTGTAGGTGTAATTCGTCTGTCTTTGGCTCTAATGCATATTATCAGACGCCGTTCTAGTACCTACTTACTGAAGATTAAGTAATTGAGTAATTCACTAACATAGCGCGATCTAAGAATCGAAAGCTGTAGGTACTATTATGTCAGACAGTCGCGCTACATCAACTTACGATATTAAAAGACTATCACTAGATGTCCCGGCTGCCATCAACATCTATGGCAGTCGTTATTGGGAAGTCAGTGCCCTCTAATATCCTGACACTGGTCTAACCTTATTGTATCATTAACCTTCGGGTTGTGGAGGTCAGGTGGCAGCCGCTCCGTGTAAAAACTGATATCCAGTCAAATCCGGTTAGACTAGAAAGCCGACCCCAAGTCACTTGGGAATAATAAAGACTAGGTTAGGTTAAAAGACTAGATGACGCTTAACATCTAAACGGGAATGCCTTAATTGCTTTATTACAACATGTAACATAATATAACAATGAGTTATCTATAATTTATTTAAAGGATCACTAGTTAGCAGCGTAATAAGTTCAAATATAAGTTAACAGATGTCGTGCTGTTAAATTATGAATAGATAAAAAAGCCTGTACGTAGATAAGTTATAATTTATAATTACTATTTGGGTAAGAAAATAATAGTATACCTACTTTTCTTTTAGTATAGTAAATAAGTACATAATAATAATAAAAGTACAGATCACTATCAATGACCTAATGAAATGGTTACGTACTGCAGATGACTGGGTAAGGTCAACCAGGTAATTAAGGCCTTTGCCTTTGGCCTTATATGTTACTATTGCTATTTATGTAAAAACAATGTTGTCCTTTAGCGAAACTGTAGATACTAATCAGGATGTACGCATGTAATATATTAAGATATATACCTAGTCTTGCTTTGATCAACAATTGAAGTAGTCTTGCCATAAATATTGTTACAAGTAAAAATCTTTCTTTTTTTCTATTGCATAAAATATTTATTAGGTAGGTACTTTAATGTGTGTTAGTTTATACATTAATATAATAACACTAGATGTTCACGCGGTTTCATCCGTGTTTATCGTTACTCCGCCGCCCCCGTGGGTCGTAGCGTGATGTTATATAGCCTATAGCCTTTCTTGATAAATAGGCTATCCAACACTAAAATAATTGTTCAAATCAAACCAATAGTTCCTGAGATTAGCGCGTTCAAACAAACAAACAAACAAACTCTTCAGCTTTATAATATTAGTATAGATTAAAAATTTATGAAGCTCATTCAAAATGATCTCCATTGGCCTTAATA
This sequence comes from Catocala sponsa, assembly GCA_963564715.1. Taxonomy (NCBI): domain Eukaryota; kingdom Metazoa; phylum Arthropoda; class Insecta; order Lepidoptera; family Erebidae; genus Catocala; species Catocala sponsa. The sequence continues at coordinate 27,957,112 of OY751336.1, forward strand.
CAGTCCTTTAAACGTTGAGTTGAGTTTCAATAGAAACACGCAACCTCAACCATGGGAAAACTCCTCCCTTTGCGTATCGCTTAAAAAGTTGTTTTGATTTTACCACCCTATTAATTTTTAAATTATCAGTTAAATAAAGACCAGATCGTCTCATATAGGCTGCGAGTCCTAAGTCATCTAAAAAAAGTCTTAAAATACGCGACATGGTTCTAGCTGCTATATTCATTTCCCGAGATAAAATCTTTTGCTTTCGGACAGGATTTCTTCGAATTCTTTCCTTCACTACTTTGATTGCCTTTTTCGTAGACTATTAGCCTACAGAATTATTATCAAATCCTAATCCTAACTAATATTATAAATGCGAATGTGAGTTGTTTGTTTGTTTGTGACGCTTTCACGCCTTAACTACTCGACCGATCATTCTGAACGCATACACGTCAGGGAAACAGAAAAGAAGGCCATAGGGTACCTACCACCCAGAAAAATGTTCTATTAGGAACCTAAACTAACCTACATTTAGGCGAGCGAAGCCTATTCTTTATAAATTTACTATCACGTCATCTATACCTATATCTACTAATATTATAAAGCTGAAGAGATTATTTGTTTGTTTGAACGCGCTAATCTCAGGAACTACTGGTTCGAATTGAAAAAATATTTTAGTGTTCAATAGTCTATTTATCGAGGAAGGCTATAGGCTATATAATAGCACGCTACGACCAATAGGAGCGGAGCAGCAATGAAAAATGTTGCAAAACGGAGAAAATTCTCCTATGTGAAGCAGACGAAGTTGCGCGTAGCAGCTAGTAAAACAATAAAGATTCAATGGGTTCCTTCACACATAAGTATCGAAGGTAACGGTCAAGCACACTCTCTAACAAACCAGGCATGTTCTCATGGCGTAGAATGTTCTATTCTGCTACTAGAGTGATTATTTACCATTGGTTAGAATGTGTTGTATACACAAATGGAAAATATATTTTGACTTACGATCAGTTGAGTATTTGGTTTGAAACGATCCAACCACGACCAATGGATGTACCTTAGATTCAAAAGAGTTTATACACTAGGGATAATTTAACGATTTTATTACGTTTGCGTTTTGGAAATTATGCCATTAAATAAATTTGCACACTAAATGAAAAAATCTAGGTATGTAGGTACGTCATCGAAATGTGGTGTTTGTAAGGAAGATAATGAGATTAACTATATTTTAATGAGATGTGCCTAATACGAAAATGTAAAGGCTCCTTCACACAGTGCCGGCTTGACCGGCGGCATGCAAAGCCGCCGATTTTGCCGCACAAACGAGCCGCCCGCCGGCGGCGGCGTGGCCGCCCGGGTATGCCGGCGTACCGGCGCGCGGCTAGCGTTCTGCACGACCACATGAGTAGATATACGGTTCGTTTCCGTTTATCTACTCATGTGACACGACTGTCACAACTGGAATGATGCTCGGCGGCTTTGTGCAAGATTCTGCGGCACATGCCGGCGGCGGCGGTACAAACGCCCGGCAAAAGCCGCCAGCATTGCGTGCAGGAGCCTTAAGAAAACAAATCAGTACACATAACATAAATTTGTCAGCATCAATGTCAGAAAGAATTGCTCCTCCTATGACAATAGAACTCCTCCTCCTCCTCCTCCTATAAAGATAAACTAGAACATAATCTATAGATTATATTTTTGTATCTAGATTATAATTACAGAGTGGCATATTCGCACAAGTGAATAAACTTAACATATATAAAGAATTTATAAAAAAAGCAGTGCAGTTAGCAATTAGGCAACTACTGCGGTATACTTTAAACCACTTTCTACTTGTTGTTTGAGTAAGGGTTGGATGGAAAAGAAGAATTTATGATCTATAATAACTTAGATACTTACAACATATTGATAATTAACCTGTTGAGTCGCAGCGGCACACCAGCGAGTGCCCAGACACAATAATAGTAATATTTCAATTATGTCTGGCATTCCAAGCAGTGACAGATCAATTTGAATGTCTATAATAGGTATTATATATGGATACCTACAAGTTTGCGGTTTGTTCTCAGTTTGTTTAATTACAGCAGGCTTTTTGTTATTGATACCTATTTACTTTAATATCTGTCAACTTTAAAGCATTATCATACTTTGAAGTTTCAGAAATTCAAGTTCAGACACGATATTCTGAAACAAGTAATAGAGAGATAAGTAATATAATATATGTATCTATTGGAGTATAATTATATTTTGTGTTGTACCTACAGCCATATCTTTGAAATATTCTCAGTTAGGTAGGTAAGTCTTTGGGAAAATGTAGTAAAGCTGAAGAGTTTGTTTGTTTGTTTGAACTCGTTAATTTCAGTAACTACTGGTTCGATTTGAAAAATTATTTTAGTGTTGGATAGCCTATTTATCGAGGAAGGCTATAGGCTATATAACATCACACTACGGCCCACGGGGGTGGCGCAGGAACGATAAACGCGGGGGAAACCGCGGAAACATCTATTCGATTATAAATAATCGATTAATGCTATTATTGTTTTTGTCGTTGGTATAAGTATTGTAGTTTATGTATTATAATAAATCAAACGAGCAATAAAAAGCAATTCATTTTTATAAAAAATATATTTGTAGGTATATAGGCCTATAATAGGCACTTTCATACACGTTATATGACTTGTTATTTATACATTTTAAACAAATTTGTTTCCGTTGGATTTCTGTTGTGTTCTGATATTTTAATATTGATAATCAAATAAAAATATTGATTAATTTTACAAGCTTCCTCGGTAGTTGGTAATAAGGACGCAAAGAACGTCACTATTGGTGCATTTTTATCAATAAATTATGATATTGTTTTTTGACATTTCATACCGTCATGAAATACGGAATTTGATGAGCGTGATACGGATGACATCTGTCGCTGGAGCCATCCTATATTTTACGGAGTGTAGGTATGTATGTCCTCTCTAGGGCACGTAACAGGCCAGCGCGAGCGGCATGCTCTGAAATATCACCCAACATACTCACCTGAAAAATGGCCTGTCCAGTTCCATTTTAATTTGGCCGCAGAGTGGCTTGTGTCAGCAACTTGCGTTTTAGAATGTGCTATTGAAATTCTTATACGGTCAATATCTTTGACACTTATTATACTTACTACGATTCGTAGTCTTTGAAAAATGCTGGTTTTACTAATATTATAAATTCAAAAGTAACTCTGTCTATCTGCCTGTCTGTCTGTCTGTTACCTTTTCACGGCTAAACCACTCGACCGATTTAAATGAAATTTGGTACAGATATAGTTTAAAAGCTGGGGAAGGACATAGGCTACTTTTTTATGATGTAGGTACCACGAGGGCGGAGCCGCGTGCAAAAGCTAGTAGTAGATATAGGCACAATCTAGTTAGGTACTAAATAGTTCGGTTACGAGTTCAATATCAATTAGCTTTGTGAATCAAAAGCTTGAGTTACTACTACAGTATATACAAAGAGAGAACTCGTCATTTTTAGACAGCATTCCATCGATGCGTTAGTTAATTAATTATTAATAGTTCGCTTTAAATAATTCTCTCGCGGTTTAAATAAATAATCGATAATCCTAACTAATATTATAATGAATATGAGTTTGTTTGTTTCTTACGCTTTCACGCCTTATCTACTCGACAGATTCTTCGCAAATTTCGCATACAGTTTGCCAGGGATACGGAAAAGGGCACCTTTCATCCACAAAAAAGTACTGTTACAAATGTAACCCAAGGTAGCCTATATTTGTGCAAGTGAAGCCGCGGACAAAATCTAGTTTTATATACTTACGTAACTATATATAAGTTACGTTTATTATATAAAATGGGGCGTAAATATTCAGTATTGCAACTCCAAAGCTCAGCTGCTTACAACTCCAAATTTCACTGACACATGTATCTATATCTGCTATTTTATAAGAAAGAAGAGAATCAATGACCATACGCAAATGTCTCAATAGCTTTAGAAAATATATGAAAAACATTGTTAATATCTATAACATTTTTTTTTTTCGAAATCTTTCACAATATCTTTTTTTTTTTTATTAATTTGAGGGTTGCCTTCGATTTCCCTGGGATTCTATCATCAGATCTGACTTGGTGCCAATGGGACCACCTCAGGAGTATACTCTTTCAAAAAAAAAAAAATTTTGTGAATCGGTCTACAAATAAGGAAGAAATCGGTAAACATACATTTAGATGGTTGGCAGTCCACAACTGTGGGTTTCTCCAGGAATTTTCTGCCTCGCACAACAAAACTGTGGAATGAGCTGTCGCCTGCGGTATTTCCGGACCAATACGACCTTCAACACTTCAAGAAAAGAGCGTACTCCTTTTTTAAAGGCCGGCAACGCACTTGTAACTCCTCTGGTGTTGCAGGTGTCCGTGGGTGGCGGTAATCGCTTACCATCAGGCGATCCGTCTGCTCGTTTGTCCCCTAACTCATAAAAAAAAAATACATACAGTCAAACATAGAGCCTTTTCCTTTTTTGAAGTCGGTTAAAAACAATAAGAGTACAAAGTTTACCAGTAATGCAAACCTATGCACTAGATGTCCTTGTCGCACTAGTGATAGAATAATAAATTATTTGTTTGTTTATAACTCTCCGCCGCCGCGCCGCGAGGACGTCTCAAGCGAAACCAACTAATAATATATTTGTTAGTTTCGCTCGAGACGTGGCGGTGGATTAGCTTTAGATGAACTGTTTCAAAAGTTTGCAATTGGGTTAACTCTAGATGTTACTTTTTGCGCGAATGGCACATCATATCTAAGTGTTCATATTTATACATTAATATTATCGAATAAATTGTTACAAACATATATATTACAAAGATATATTATTAACATTAAATGTTGCGCGCTTTCGATTGGTATTTTAAGCTTTATTCTAGACGCCAATTTTAGTAATAATAATTGTTTAGAATAAAATTCTGATTAAATATCGCTGTCATAAATATTACAAGATAACTACATATTTATGTATTATAGCTAGATAGAAACTCTATTTTGAACATAATTTGATTATGAGAATTGGCATTATGATAATTCTTTCAATAAAGCATTGTATAAAAGAAATAATGATATCTGCACATCATAAGAATATTGTACAAGAATATCATCAAAACATGACAACAACAATCAACAAGAGGGACTCTCCTATTCTGTTACGAATGACATGTACATATATATGTACACGACGTTGAATTGTTTGAGCAGTGCCGGATTAAGCAAGCGCGGCGCCCGTAGAAAATTCTTTCAGGTAAGAGTGTTTGCATACGTCAGACTTATTGTAGAGCTGATTATTGGGCCGACTGAAATTTTAAACATTTATACGAGCGACTTTTGGTAGAACTTGTGCGTTTACCGTATGAAATTCGGTGTTATATTTACGCCAAGGAAATAGTCGGTTACTGATAGTCTGACGTAGATTGTCTTAGTTGGAAAAGTTGTAACATTTCACGTTTTTGTGACATCAAGTAAATTCAATAAACGACATCTTAAGTAATAAGTTTCACTCAAAAAATTACGCTCAGGCAGAGATGAGTGGGTTTAAATATGCGGGGCCCCCTTTCGCGCGGTGCCCGTAGCAATTGCTACTCTTGCTACGTGGTTAATCCGGCACTGTGTTTGAAGTAACATATTATCTACCAAATAATCTGACTGCAGGTCAGTTAAGAAACAGAACTTATTTTATTCATATGTATGTACCAAAGAAGTTTATAGGTACCTATAATATCAGCCCTGTATTAAACCGTCTGGGCACGGCCGCACGGGACTCTTCTCAGTGCGAGAAGGGTTAAGCCATAGTCCACCACGCTGGCCCAGTGCGGGTTGGCAGACTTTACACATCCTTGAGAACATTATGGAGAACTCTCAGACATGCAAGTTTCATCACGATGTTTTTCTTCACCATATAAGCGAGCGATAATTAACTATTTAATACGCACATAACTTCGAAAAGTTAGAGATGCGCGCCTCAGGATCGAACTCGAGACCTCTGCGTGGCTGTCCAACTGTTTCCCACTAGGCTGTCGCTGCTTTTTTTAAGTAGTACATACGGTTTAAAAACATCTAAGCTTAAGCCGAGTTTGACAGAAAGTTGTAACTGAATGATGTTTTTAGGTCAACAGGATAACGAGTTCAACGAACATAATATTCCATCTGAGTGTGCGAAATATTGTTAAGAGGCCATTAGACGCGGGCCCCGCGCCAAACTGTACCTTTGATTTATTTAATAACATAACTGCTCCCTAGTCTGAGCAATGGTTTTTATCTTTCTCATACATTTAAATGATTAGTACATGACCGCTAAGTCGCTAGTTTCTTCAGATGAGAGGTACCCTCTGTCCTTTTCTGTATCCCTGACATCGTGTCTGCAAAATTTCAAGATGATTTTTACCACATTAAAGAAAACCTTGTGTAATGAGTTTTTTGTCTGCAATCGTCTTTAATGTGTTTGTTTTAATTTAATTTGTGTTGTTTAAGTATATTTTTATTTTTAAGTGGTTTTATTTATTTTTGCTGTTTGTGAAAACTTATTATTGGCCTTATTTATGTTGTTAATTTTTTTAGTGTATTTGATAGCTGTAAGTTTTCCATCATCATCATCATCATCATCATCATCAGGTTATAATAGTCCACTGCTGTACATAGCCCTCCCCCAAAGAGCGCCATAGCGCCCTGTCTTCAGCTTGCCGCATCCAGCATCTGCCTACAGTCTTTCGCAGATCGTCATCCCACCTGGTCGGAGGGCGTCCTACACTACGTTTGCCGAGTCGCGGTCTCCACTCAAGAACACGCTTACCCCAGAGGTTGTCGGTTCTTCGCGCGATATGGCCAGCCCACTGCCACTTCAGCTTGCTAATTCTCTGGGCTATGTCGAGCAGTGAACATAGCCCAGAATATTAAGTTTTCCATGTAACAATAAAATTAAAACAAAATAAAATGATTGGTTGAGTAATGGCTTATGTTTAACTTATCACCAGATATAGTAAAATATAACAGCCAAAAATAGTAAATGATCACCAAAATTAAAATCGCATTTTAATACCAAAAATATTAATTGCACAGCAAAGAGATCAAAATAAGTCGACGGAGCCTCGCTTCGCGGTTCTCCTATTTTTGGGTGGGTGTAAGAAGGAACCTAACATAACCTAACCCTTCCGAGGCGGAATGCAGTGATTTGAGGCGTATAGGTGCTCGTTATGATATATTTTAGTAAGCATATTTTGGTATGCAATTACTATTTTTGGTGGTCATTATATTTCATCCCTTGAGTAATTAAGGCGTAAAAGCATAAAAAACAAACACATTCGCGATTATAATAAGATATGTAACAACAGGTATAGCCATACTTACATAGTCTCCTGTCTCACACCTAAACATCTAAGAGTTAGACCGAGGTGTTTTACACCCATATTTCTTCGGTTCTGTAGCAGTAGGTAACTAGTTAGATAGTTCGATTGAGCGAACATGTGAAAGTTTTCAGTGGCAGTAGACTGTTCGGTGCAACAAACCGAACTACCGCTACTAATTACAGTAGCGCTAATTCACTTAATCTTATATTTGCTCTAAACTCAATAGTACAATGATTTTATACTAGGGACCCGCCCCGGCTTCGCACGGCTAGTACAAAACCTTATCAAATTATACACCTAAACCTTCCTCATGAACCACTCTGTCTATCGCTGAAAACCGCATGGAAATCCGTTTAGTATTTTAAGTTTATCTCGAACAGTTAGACAGACACACGTGGTGGGGGACCTTATCTATACTTAATATTATAAAGCTGAAGAGTTTGTTTGATTGTTTGTTTGAACGCGCTAATCTCAGGTACTACTGGTTCGATTTGAAATTTTTTTTTATTGTTGGGTAGTCTATTTATCGAGGAGGGCTATATAACATCACGCTACGACCCACGGGGGCGGCGCAGTAACGATAAACGCGGGTGAAACCGCGGGAACATCTAGTTTATACTAATATTATAAAGCTGAAGTTTGTTTGATAATTTTTCAAATCGAACCACTAGTTCCCGAGATTAGCGCGTTCAAACAAACAAACAAACTCTTCAGCTTTATAATATTAGTATAGATTTTCACTTAGAGGTTACTTTAACATAGCCACTTGAGCTTTGATATAAAGTTAATCACTGAATATAAAATCAGCGGCAGTACAAAGTAGCCTCTAGGAATAGACGCACATTAACAATGCTGAACTAATTGATATGTCAGTCAGTGCTCAGTATTTATTGATCACTTCTATTTTTAACAGTCGCATGTTTCAGGCAACACTCGTAAGCAGTACAGGGTAAACGACTTCGTTACTTGTAGAAAAGACATAGTATGCGAAGATGGAGAAATCAGGCACCCGGCATTTTCTCATTGTTAGCTACAACGATTTGCTATCTAATAGAACACTTTGCCAATAACTAACTCCATGCCAGCACCGAGTGTCAAGTTGTTGCAAGGACCCTTTGTGCAATGGGTGAAACGTGACGATTGTTATTTAAAAATGTAGTATTTTATTTAAACTTGAATACAACAAGTAACATTTGAATTCATGAGGCTTATGACTAATAGTAGAGGCATATATTGTTGTCTATATGTTTCTATTATTCTCTTCGGGGTTGTCAAGTCGATGTTCTAAGGGCGTAGGGTATGAGGTTTTATAGCTTTCAATCAACGACAAAACGTATTGTACGTTTTGTCGTTGACATGCTTTTACATACATTTAATACCTCATCGAAGTGTCCGCTAGAAGTGCCTCATAAAGTTTTTAAGCGACTTTACAAACAGCGGCAGCAAACTTATATTTTTAATGTATGGTTAGACATAATGTTTCTGTTTTTCAACCGATTTGAAGTCAGTGCAAAACAAACAGCCTATTAAATACTTGGCTAAGATTTCTTGCATTTTAGTCTTTCATTAATAATAATAATAATAATAATATTCTACCACATACACACAACACCATCTAGCCCAAACTAAGCAGAGCTTGTACTATGGGTACTAGACAATGGATAAACATACATATATACTTTTTTTTTTGTAAATACATACATATTATACATAGAAACACCCAGACCAAGACAAACATCCATGTTCATGCACACAAATGTTTGACTTGTGCGGGAATCGAACCCGCGACCTCAGGCGTGGCAGTCGGTTACACTAACCACTACGCCACCGAGGCCGGTGATGTTTTCTTATTGTTAAAATCCTATCAATAATATTTTCTCTGATTAAGCTTAAAGGCCGCTTAATGAAGGCAAACATTAATTCAACCGTGTTTAAAAACGATGACTTATAGCCATACAATTTACTTTTAGATTACATTATTTTCAATACCTGCTAGAAATAGTAGTATTGTATGCAAACCACGACACACAATATATAGTAAGAACATAATTATTACATAGTGATCTATTGCAAATAAGAAATCGTTGCTGTACAATGTATTCGTGACGCGTACTTTTTCACGAGAGTGTCTGTTGTAAAACGTAGTCGCATCCGCGTCACAACAAGGCGGAACAGCTAATAAGAGCAGTGTCGGGTGTCTGTCGTCGCTTTGCTTACAGAAACAAGTCTGTTTAATTACATTCCAAGGAATCATTTTACATGCCAATAAACGTCTCAGGATAATAAAAACCTGATAGATAACAGCCTCATCGTGAGTGAATAAAGATAGGATGACTGTAGATAGAAGTAAGACCTTATAGGTCATTCATTTAAGCGCATACTGACATTCTTGTTGATTTTACTGAGTACGTAGGTATGTGAGGCACATGTCTGCACATGTGGTTAGTGGTATGAGTAAATCGACATAAATAGTCGATGTATGCACAAAAAACAAGTGAGAAACGGCAATGAATTGCCGTAAATCTTCGAGTTTGAGTAGTAGAGCGTCGCTGATGTCAGCATGAATGGGCCGGCTCGACCGGGGAAGGACTACCCTCTCACAGAATATCGACGTAAAATAGCAGTACTCCTACTGTCGTGATTCGTTCGGTGAGTGAGAGTGCCGAAGGCCCAATCACCCTCTTTTCCCCTTCCTGCTCCTTCTCCTTCCCACTTCCTTTCCTAAAGGGTTGTCAACGCGCGTCCATAGGCTACGGTATCCACTTACCATCAGGTAGGCCGTATGCTAGTTTGTCACCTATGGTATAAAAAAAGGTTCGAAAAAATGATTCAAGTAATATGCTAAGGTCACGTGATACCACGTGACCGTGAGGTCAGAGGTCAAAGGTCACAGTCATTTCGGGCGTATATATATCGACTATGTTGAGTTGAATGGCGTTGACCGCGAGTCTCTAGCTCTTACGGTTCTTGAGTTGAAAGTTGTATAACAAACGGACGGACAAAGCTGTTGTGTATGAGTTTTTTCGAACTCTAAAACTATTTGTCAATTTGGCTGTGCCATATTCATAATATGTTAGTAAACACGCTTCTTATAGTACTATGTATGATGGCCAGGTTGGGAGGTGTCATTTTGAGTTTAACATACCTACTTATACAAAATGAATTGTAGAAACTAAGCTCGTGACTATGGACGCTGAAAGCAGACGAAACGTGGGCAAATGTGTAAATATAAATAAATGCGTTAATTGTGCATAAGGTTCGATTACCGGGTTGGGCAAAGTGCTGCTGAGTAATTGTCAGTAATAGTACAAAGTCTGAAGCCATGCGGTGTAGATGAAAGAAAACATATTTTTATTTCTAAAAAACACGAAAGCTTTTACATGCAATATTTTACATGTAAATATGTACCTACATTTTTTAAGAGAATACATATTTAATAAAGATTAATTAATACAAGTGACAGCTCTGCGCCACAAATGTCACCTTTCAAATGTGCCACCAGTACATATTAATAATTAATCTGTGGTGCCTACCTCTGAAGATAGAAGCGTGAGATTATACATAATTATATGTAAGTAAATTTTGAGAATATTTGTTTTAGTTTGTATGTCTCGACTCATCTGTGAAATTACCGTATCGATTTAAAAGAAAATTATCATATGGATAGCTAGACTACGTTATGTCAATAACGTAACATTGGCGTTTTAAATATGCCTGTACGCTATTGTTATTTGGACTTACCTATACTAATATTTAAAGCTGAAGAGTTTGCTTGTTTGTTTGTTTGAACGCGCTAATCTCAGGAACTACTGGTTCGATTTGAAAAATTATTTAGTGTTGGATAGTATTATCGAGGAAGGCTATAGGCTATATAACATCACGCTATGACCCACGGGGGCGGCGCAGTAACGATAAACGCGGGTGAAACCGCGGGAACATCTAGTTTATTAATAAAAAACGACTCACAATATTTTGAACACTAGCTCTCTAATGAGTAGGTAGGTATGTGCCCGACAAAACAAAACGTGGTTTTGATAGGCCGGCCACACTGTGCGCTGAAAAGCTTCTATATGCACTAAACTCAACACTTACAAAGTGAAAGCATGAACGTACAGTATTGTAATACAAGCCAAATTGCTAGCGGAGCGTCAGCCACCAGCTGCACAAACAAAATGTTGAGAAAATTGTGGTGCAGCTTATCGTACCGCGCTGCACTTTGTCTCAACACGTTAAAGGCAACATCAGCTATCGGCTAACAGATACATTAATTATTTAAGTAGTTTTCACCTGGACGACCTGGAGCAGAAAATTGGTGAGCTAAAATAATCCAGGCCACCGGGTTTGTGCGGTAACGACGTTGTTGCACCAGTCCCACAGGAAATTATTCATTGTGGCGCGCTCTGAGGAATATCTCTTTTTTGTATGGAGTGGGATGGTCGGCATTCATGGCACTCAATGATAGTAAAGGTAATGTAATTTAAGATAGATTCATTTTTGAATGAGTTTAGTGCTATGTTTGGCTAGTTTACTATTGAAATTATAGTTTACTAGCTTTTGCCCGCGGCTTCGCTCGTGTTCATTTAGAATTCGACAATCAATTCGGGTTGTACTCTGCTTGTAATAATATAATTTAATCATGATTCGAAAGACATGTGGCGCCATCTATTTATCATAAGAACGTTATTGTTGTTTTCCTCGAAACAGTAATTTTTTCGGGATGAAAGGTAGCCTATGTCCGTTTCTGTGCACCTGATAACGTATATGCAAAATTTCAGGATGATCGGTTCAGTGGTTTAGGTGTGAAATTTAACAAACAAACAAACTCATTTTTGCTTTTATAATATTAAAGTTAGGATTATTTTGTTTATAAGCTACTAGATTTTGCCCGCGACTTCGCTCGCGTAAAAGTAGGTTACGTTATCTTAGTAATACTACTTATTTTTAATAAAATATGTTACTTTCTAATGATGACATCATTTTTAAAATCGGTTGAGTAGTTTTTGAGTTAAATCCTTAGAAACAAAATGTCAAACGTTTCCTCTTTATAATATTACATACATACATAGATTCACCCCTGTTTCATAATATTAGTATAGATTTTCTCTAGCAGCATGGATTGTAGTGATACCAGAATGCGTCTGATGGCCTCACAAAGGACTTAAATAGGCTTACAGAATGTGTGTGTAACATACATCCTTTGTACGGGTTACGTACACTTCTTGATAAGTGATAGAAATGATAGATAATATAAATAATTGCACTATTTTATTGATTATTGAAATAATACGACAAACTTGATAATTATGCTAAATTATGATAAATGATTGATATGTTAATGAGTACACGATACGCTTGCTGAAAGTGAACTGATTTATTGATGGTTACAAAATCGTTACGTTGGACGTTAAATGCTGACCGCAGCATATGTACGGTCGTTGGCCCGTACATCCTTCATCGACTTCGAGAATATGCAGATATGGGTCTGTATATTTGTTTCTTATTCCTATGTAAATACGTGAGATTAAAATATTATACTCTATTTATATTTACTTTTATGTTTACCTCTGTGGCGCAAGTTCCGCGCAACGTAGTGAATGCAACTGGTTTGTTTGAGGTCTCGGTTTCGATTTCTGGGTTGGGTTAACTGCTATTGGATTTTCTGTCAAGAAATTCAGTAGCAATACTAAGACCTTTGTCCAGTAGATGCAATAAAGAGACTGGGCTTGTTTCTCTATATTAAACATCAAGAAACAAAATTGACTGGTTACAGCATGAATGGGCCGGCTCGACCGGGGAAGTACCACCCTCACAGAAGAGCGACGTAAACTAACAGTATCTGTTGTTTCGTTCGGTGAGTGAGAGCGCCGGAGGTCCAGTCACCCTTCTCGTCCCGAACCCCATCCTGCTCCATTCTTCTTTTCCTTCCGGTAGGCAGTGACTTGGTTGTGTTTTTTTGACATTGCTTCCGTAATGCTAAGAAAACACAGCCATGTGTATGAGCCACGGTTCTCGCTGACTATCAGGTGGGCCGCTGGCTCGTCTGCCACCGAAGAACGCAATAAAAAAAAATATTAAGTATATTTAAATTGTAGGTCTACTAAAATGAATAGGTCGTTTGTAGGTAGTACTTAATCCGTCGTGTGGTATTTAATAAGCTGGTTTATAACTAGTCAAAAACTAACTACTAGGAACGGTCAGCGTGATAAATTATATTGTTTGTTAGTTGACGTACTAATACCAGTCTATCAGAAGTGAAAATAGCTGTAACTGTTCGAAATCCATTGCCTGTTAGGCCGTGGTGCTATTAGCTCTAAGTAACATTGCCTGTTAGGCCGTGGTGCTATTAGCTCTAAGTAACATTGCCTGTTAGGCCGTGGTGCTATTAGCTCTAAGTAACATTGCCTGTTAGGCCGTGGTGCTATTAGCTCTAAGTAACATTGCCTGTTAGGCCGTGGTGCTATTAGCTCTAAGTAACATTGCCTGTTAGGCCGTGGTGCTATTAGCTCTAAGTAACATTGCCTGTTAGGCCGTGGTGCTATTAGCTCTAAGTAACATTGCCTGTTAGGCCGTGGTGCTATTAGCTCTAAGTAACATTGCCTGTTAGGCCGTGGTGCTATTAGCTCTAAGTAACATTGCCTGTTAGGCCGTGGTGCTATTAGCTCTAAGTAACATTGCCTGTTAGGCCGTGGTGCTATTAGCTCTAAGTAACATTGCCTGTTAGGCCGTGGTGCTATTAGCTCTAAGTAACATTGCCTGTTAGGCCGTGGTGCTATTAGCTCTAAGTAACATTGCCTGTTAGGCCGTGGTGCTATTAGCTCTAAGTAACATTGCCTGTTAGGCCGTGGTGCTATTAGCTCTAAGTAACATTGCCTGTTAGGCCGTGGTGCTATTAGCTCTAAGTAACATTGCCTGTTAGGCCGTGGTGCTATTAGCTCTAAGTAACATTGCCTGTTAGGCCGTGGTGCTATTAGCTCTAAGTAACATTGCCTGTTAGGCCGTGGTGCTATTAGCTCTAAGTAACATTGCCTGTTAGGCCGTGGTGCTATTAGCTCTAAGTAACATTGCCTGTTAGGCCGTGGTGCTATTAGCTCTAAGTAACATTGCCTGTTAGGCCGTGGTGCTATTAGCTCTAAGTAACATTGCCTGTTAGGCCGTGGTGCTATTAGCTCTAAGTAACATTGCCTGTTAGGCCGTGGTGCTATTAGCTCTAAGTAACATTGCCTGTTAGGCCGTGGTGCTATTAGCTCTAAGTAACATTGCCTGTTAGGCCGTGGTGCTATTAGCTCTAAGTAACATTGCCTGTTAGGCCGTGGTGCTATTAGCTCTAAGTAACATTGCCTGTTAGGCCGTGGTGCTATTAGCTCTAAGTAACATTGCCTGTTAGGCCGTGGTGCTATTAGCTCTAAGTAACATTGCCTGTTAGGCCGTGGTGCTATTAGCTCTAAGTAACTTTGCCTGTTAGGCCGTGGTGCTATTAGCTCTAAGTAACTTTGTATGTATTAACGATTTTTACTTATTAACCTCTGAGTCTTCTTCGAAGAGGTTAATGAAAACACTTTGTGACGGTCTGTGTGTCTGTCTGTTAGTGATAGGCGTACCTCCGGGACCACTGAACCGATTGAGTTGTAACTTGGTGTGCAGACACCTTAGGGTCATCCCTCGGTCGAATTTGGTTATGGGCCCTGGGGATCAAAAGACCCCTGAGATATAAGGGTCACAAGGTCACATGTATTTTAAATGGCAAAATGGCTTCATTTATGCATATAAATAGAGTGATGGTGTGCTGATTCGAGTTAGTTGCTGCTGTTTTCTGCCGAGTTTTGTCTTGTGCTGCGTTTTGCAACACAACATGCCCAACAGTGGGCATGATGCCCAACAATGGACATGATACCCAACAATAATCATGATGCCCAACAGTGGACATGATGCCCAACAGTGGGCATAATGCCTAGCAATTGGTATGACGCCTAACAGTGGGCAAGATGCCCAAAAGTGAACATGAACAAAAGTGGACATGAGGCCCAACTGTGGCCATCATACCCAGCAGTAGGTACGATTGACTTGTAACTTGGTGAGTAGATACCTTGGGGTCATACCTTGGTCGCGTTTAAATATGGGCCCTGTGTGTCAAAAGACCCCCGAGATATAGGGGTCACGAGGTCACATGAAGACGAAGAGGTTGAATCCTGGTTTTTCACACCCATCTCGTTACAGTTAACAATTGAAGTAATATCACCCATGTTTATTAATGTATGCCACGGGTGGACATAGGCCTCGGAAAGGTTACAACTAAGGTGATTCAGTGTGGGTCGACAGAAGTTACATATTTTGACAAACAGGTTTTTATTAAATCGAGCAATGACTATCTATTTACTCAATATAACGTGACACGCCTATTTTCTCCAAGAGATAGCCATAAACACCCGCATTTCGCCAGTAATGCTTTTAGGTCCCACGCAATTTGAAGCCAATTGGCCTCTGTCGGGTACAGTTCCAGACGACAGAAAAACCCAGTAATATTTGCCCGACCCGAGTATCAAACTTAAGACCGCATGTAGCAGTCGCATACAATACCACTGCACTACTGAGGCAGTCTGTTTCACTCCTAGTTACATAACTTCGCAAAGTCGAAACTCCAGTCCCCTGGGTGGCATGCCAAAGGTCTCCTTACTAGCCTATCGGATGAAAATTAAAATAATTGAATAGAATTTTTAAATAGATGTCAAGATATTATTCATAGTTTTGTAAGAATCGATACATGGAGAATAATGATTGCAAATATGTAACGAGAGTGATTTTGGTCAATAAAAGGTAGCACCTTACCACCACGGGCAACAGTGCCTTAAGCCGACGAGCATACATGAAGATAATATAAAGCTGGGTACTCACTTAGCAGTGTTGCATGTAACGTATCAGATACTGTATCAACCTGCAAGTGGGTACGGCTCGTCCACGGTCCACCGCGTATCTAGCTACGAGCTGCCGCCTGCCGGATACGCAGTGCTCGCGACGACGTCACGCCGACAACATGTCTCAAATGGTGGCTAGTGCTGCGTTCATATTCATGTACAATATTTTAGAAGCTCGCGCCTACGTACTCACTACACAAGCGGTCGTTTCGCCGTCCACGAGCACACTGCGTCTGCGAGCCGCCTTTGTGTTCGCAGTGATACCGCCACTCGGCGGGTCACTGCGAGCTTACAGCGCTCCACGCGCGAGTGGCTCGCAGCGGGCTCGTGCCTACGTACTCACTTGATACCGTATCTGATACATTACATGCTACATTGTTAAGTGAGTACCCAGCTTAAAAGTTAATGAACCAAGAGTGTATAATAATATGTAGTATATAGTAATCCGTGACCTCTGCCTGCCCCTCCAGAAAACAGGCGTGACTATGAGTATAAGTATGTATACTCAGCATCCGAATCATTATACTCTAATAACTCGTCAAAAGGACGGACCGACTTAAACTAATAAACATCGTGGATATTTTATTATTTCCTTGTCAAATATATCGAACATTCATTTTATTATCCTTTCTTGCAACGAAGGATGCACTCTATCTTTTGTCTTTTTAAAATTAGCAATGCTAATATAATAATGTCTCCGTCGTTCACTCTCCACGAATGTACAAGAAACTCTAGGTATTATATTCAATCGTTCGGCTGCAAAGTCTAGTTGTCTAGTTGTGTTTTTGTCGCCGAGAGACTGTGTCGTCGTGTCGTCGGCAACCAGTCGACAATGCGTAATGACTCAAAGAAATGCCTTCAGAACCGACTAGCGACTGTCCGAAATAAAATATTTACATCATAACGTCCTATTGCCGAGCTACAAATATGATTGCTGTAATTTATCTTTTTTATTTGCGTATCATTAGGTTCCTTGATTTCCGCTCGGCAAACTATTAATATAAATAAATAATCTCAATATAAATAATCTTAATAGCCTAGTGGGAAACCGTTGGACTGCCACGCAGAGGTCTCGAGTTCGAACCCAAGGCGTGCATACTTTTCAAAGTTATATGCGTATTAAATAGTTACTTATCGCTTGCTTTAACGGTGAAGGAAAACATCGTGAGGAAACCTGCATGTCTGAGAGTTCTCCATAATGTTCTCGAAGATATGTGAAGTCTGCCAACCCGCATTAGGCCAGCGTGGTGGACTATGACCTAACCCTTCTCACTCTGAGAAGAGGCCCATGCCCAGCAGTGGAACAGTGTAATACAAGGCTGATATTATTATTATGTTTCTCTTATCACAGGTGTTTTCTAACATATTATATTAGAAAATACCTGGCCCTTTGGGAGGCTTACACGGAGACATGGGTCCAATGTGAAGAGGCCCTTCGAGACTTTTAATCAAAGGTGGGATGGAACACCTACAGCGGCACTAGCCGCAGCGGGCGTATGACTATTGCTTCGTGTGGATTCTAATATATTATTATTATTATGTGCCGGCAGGGGTAGGTGATGATGTATTACCACCATTTAATTCCACTTAGGATTTTTGGCGCCACGTAGCGAAATGAGAATGCAAGGAATGCAAGCAAAACAAAGCGTGCTTGGTAGAAGACTGGTAGGTACGAGCATATTGCCGTATATTGGACAGCGGCATCTCCCGCGCCTTCGTAGTCCTGCGATGTACTTGCCAACATTGGAGCACCAGACACTAAGACTACTCAGACTGGAAACAAACACCTTTAAACGATAGTCTGTTTGTCACGTGTGTATCGAGTTCGCAACAGTGCGCGCAGCGGGTGCACGGCTGGTGTTGAGGTGACACTGTTTGTCCCGGACATGAAATTGTTTCAAAATTCAATACAAATACAAATAATGCGTAGAATGGAAAATAAAAATGTCTTTTTATAAAAAGAATTTATTCGAATAATAAATTATTGAAATTCGGCAAGCGTCTCATTTTATTCACGTTCCGACCCGAACTAAACTAAGTATGAGTGACCGTACTGAGGCTGGGTGTGGGGTTGCTGACTAAGGACTCTGGTCAGCATTTACGTTGACATCATAGCGATGTAACAGTACGCTATACTCGGTTTAACATTGTTAATACATGAATCGGTATAATGAAACGATGATCAATGTTTTTGTTGAAATATATAGTTCGGTTTTTGTTATTATAAAATACAAAGGAATTAAATCAATACTAATGTATTGTATTCTAATGAATACAACTAAAATAGCACGTGTTGTCAGTGATTGTTTACTATTCAAATTTAAGTGGAGTGCTCTGAAGAGTTATTCCACCTTATCCCGCCCTCCCCTTTCCTATCCAAAACAACGCGTGCTGGGCTCAGATGCCATCCTTACACGGTAGAGTCGATTAGAGCGCATACCAAAAAGTTTGGGTCCTCATACCTCTGCCGAACGACCAAGGCATCGAATTCTCTGCCAAGGCACATGTTTCCTTTTTCCTTCAATCCTGGGTTCTTTAAGCGGGGCGTGAAAAAGCATCTTCTCAGGCCGTCAAAGTAGAGACCTCAACATCGCCTCGGCTACTGTGGGGGCGATGTGGAGGCCACTGCTCTTAGACCACACGACTGCTTACCATCAGGTGGAGTGTGGTCATTTTGACGAGCAAAATAAAAACAACACCATCTAGCGAAAAATAAACAGAGCTTGTACTATGCGTACAAGACAATGGATAAACATACATATATACTTTTTTCTGTAAATACATACATATTATATATAGAAACACCCAGAGTAAGACAAACATCCATGTTCATGCACACAAATGTTTCACTTGTGCGGGAATCGAACCCGCGACCTCAGGCGTGGCAGTCGGTTACACCAACTACTACACCATCGAGGATTTTTATTGTGAAAATTAACGCATAAATTAAGTGCATACTTTATTATGTACCGTATTAAGTATACATAAGTGTATACACGTAAAGTAAATAAGAAACTCACGTTCAATGGATTACATAATGCGATTTAACTCACATCCCTAACGTTGGTTTTAACTTAAAAATAACGTTTATAACATAATATTCTGCCAGAAATATCAATAGCTGGGTGCTAGTGCCAAGTTATGTAGTCAAATTGTTTAAGTTGATAAAGCACGGAAAACCCAGCTGTATTAAACAGTGACATCATTATCTCGTAACAAATATAAATATATATACACATTTTCATATGAATCCGGCGACTTTACTTGAATTTATTATGAGTATTATCCACTCGGCGCCATGGATTAAATGGCTACCGCGCTACCATGCCGCACCAAATATAGTGGATAGAATTTTTGCAAGAAACAAAAATATTCCTATCCTGTCTAGCCACTAGAAATCAAAGTCATAGATATGTGACCATTTATAACCGTAATCCATGTTATATTGTCTTCTGTTTACGCGAATGTTATTCATTGAAAATAAACTACTATATACGGCTTTTATCGTGTTGTTTATTTGACACTTTATTACAAAAATTTTTGAAAACTGTTATTTGCCTAAAAGGAGACCTCAATCACTATTCTGTTGTAGTTCTAAATCTGTTTGCTCAAATAAACGATTTATTTATAATATTATTTATTACTGAAAAGCAACTGAAACGTCGGGAAAAGTGTAAACACAAATATAAATAGTATAATAGTATAGTAATAGTATAAATAGTTATAATAGTTTCAATAATCTAATTAACTTAAAAATTAGTAAAGTATAATAGTAACATTAGTGTAACAATTTTCAAAAAAAATTGTAATAGAGTGTCAAATAAACAACGCGATATAATCCGTATATAGTAGCTTAATTTCAACGTATTCCAAGTTGTTAATTTCACTTACAACATTTAATATCAGTAAAAGAGCAAAATTGTCACAAGCAACAGGCATGAGTCAGTCGTATCCAATATGATACAAAACCGCCATCTTCTCTGTCTACGGCAATCAAAATAGAACTGGTTGGAGTGAAACATTTGTGTCGGTTGTACTTTTATAGCATTTACATTAGCGAAACAACTTGGAAACTTATAACTTGATGTGACTATTGAACGTTTGTTCTGATAACATCTACTAGAGATACTGAGTATTCGGTTTCATTACTTCCATCGAACAAAGACCGACATTGTAATAGACAATGGAAATAATTATTTATTTTGTCTAGCTGTTTTCTATTATTATTAGCTTTTATCCGTAGTTCTGCGAAAATAAGGAACCTTCAAGAACCGCGAAACTTAAACGCATAAAAAGTATCTACTTTACTTATGTCCTACGTCCAAACCATAAACTTTAGCAATCTATGCAAAACATTTGCAATTATAATATTAGTAAAATAAGAAATATAAGACTGTATAATCTATACTAATATTATAAAAATGAAGAGTTTGTTTGTTTGAACGCGCTAATCTCAGGAACTACTGGTTGGATTTGAAAAATTATTTTAGTGTTGGATAGCTATTTATCGAGGAAGGCTATAGGTTATATAACATCACGCTACGAACCACGGGGGCGGCGCAATAACGATAAACGCGGGTGAATCTGCGGGAACATCTAGTAAACATAATAAAATTTGAAAACAACAAGGACACCACTCAGTTTGTATGTGAATAGTATCTCTGTGTAAAGTCATAATATAGTGGTGCCCCAGGTAAAAAAATGTCGGTCCTATTGGTGGCCCGAAAGTGATAACGTGACTATTGATCAAGCGATTGTGATTCATTCATTAAAAGTGTACTGGATTATCACGTAGAGAAACTGACAACAGTACAAGAAGTCAGTAACGGCAATCTTCACTCCGAGTGCCCGGGAGAGCACGTTAAACCGCCAGCGTGAGCTGACATTTGACATTTGATATAGGGACTTATCGGATCATCGGTCCAACCTTGAAACATAGTTATCTTTTGGTTTAGTGAAGGTCAGGCAGCAGCCGCTTCGATGAAAGTCTGTGAATATTCAACCGTGTCGTTTGACTAGATGCCTCTCCGAATTCGCTTGAGACTAATTCATACATACAAACTCGGCGTAAGTTTCCCCGGGGGTAGGCAGAGACTACGGATTTCCAGTTACTACGTTCCTGACATACTTCTTTTCGCTTCATTCATTCGCATCTCATTGTGCATGCATGCTGTTATACAGGCAGGTACACGCTCGGGACTACTATAACTGCGAAAAGCGAACATGATTTACAGCAGTCGGGCACCTCGTCTGGAAACTGCTGTTCACGTGTTTTCTTGTTGAGCTTGTCGCACTGTTTGGCAAAAATATATGTAGGTAATAAATCTTAACTAAGCTGCGTAGAACTTCAAGATATTTGCTGTTTACATTGCCCGTGTAAATCAGGCTCTTACAATTTGATTAATACCAGCTTTTCAGACTAACAGCCAGCCCTAGTCAGATCTTTAATATGAATAACTATTCGGCTCAAAAGTGTGATATCTTTCTCCCAGCTTGCTAGTAGAATGTTTACCCGGGTCACCTGAATAACTTTTTATTAGAAAGCTACTTATAAAATTTTTCTTATCTATACTAATGTTATAAAGAAGAAAGATTCGTTTTTTTTTGTAACCATTAACTCAAAAACACGTCAACCGATTTAAAAATCTTCTTTCACTAGGAATGTCAAGCTATATTATCACCGAGTAACATATTTTATTAAAAAACGTACTGTTACTAATATAATCTAATCTACTTTTATGCGAGCGAAATCGCGTGCAAAAGCGAGTAAATTATACATATATTGAAATGTGACATGAAACGAATTGGATCGATAAATTAGCGTGAAATTTACGTTCACCTTGCAAACGATTATAAACTTTGTCATAAAGTCCTCAGCCATATGAATAAAGAAAACTTGTCATTTATATGGGACGGTTAATTATAAATACATGCTCAATTAATTAGTACTCACTAAATTAATTAATACTCAGTTGTACTCGTAGTACAACTGAGTATTAATATTTAAAAAGGTCTCGGTAGAATGAAAAGTGTGTGAAATATTTCCTTGCCTTCCTTACGGTATGTATGGTTTGCTGATCCGTAATTTGTGAGAGGAGTGTGCTCGCTATAGGTGCCTCTTTTTAAACTTATACCGCATTCATTCCTTCCTTTTGAGATTAGTTTCGTGGCAGACGTGTGAAAGACAGATTACTAATATATACATTACTTTGAAAATCGTACTTTAGATTTAATTTTGGAGAATAAAAAAACTACATGAAGTGGTTGTACAGAATTGCTTACGACGTAAATATTTATTAGTTGAACTTTTGCATCAGTAGGTAGTTGAGGCTTAACTACGTTTTGTGTAGTGACAAGTACTGAACGAACGGCGGTGTGATTTAAATGATCACCTCGCTGCCTCGCCGCCAAGGCGTGTGTTACGAGTTGGATCGCCTAAACATTGTGTGATCAATAAATCGTTGTTTTGAATTAGGGACTTTACCACCACCCACTAAGAGGGGGCGGGACTAAATATGACTATTGTGCATGAGGTCTTGGTCTCGATTCCTTGGTCTGTAAATATTTCTATCAGGAAATTATAAGAGCAGCATGGAGACTGGAACTGTGTCGGATAGACGGAAAAGGCTTGTTCTCAACAGACGTGAAATTTAAAATTATACTAGACAAAATGAGATGTTATACAGCTCGGCCAAACCTCTCAAGGATAGAGACGTGAGACAATGCATGTATATTAATAACTTGCAAACCCAGCTCTCTATAATACAAGGAGGTATTTGCCCTCGTTCTTTGTATCAATTTCAGGAGAGCCAAGCCGCGAGGGGATTTCCTTTCCAAACTTTAGCCAGAGCTTACAAAGTGCCAAGATGTCTAAAATGTTTTCACCGCCTCGTTTTTACCTATGCTATTATTGAAACAAAATGATGTTCTAATTTTTATTTGCCGAGATTAACAAAATGTTGCACATTAATTATTACAGTTTATACGGATTTTTACAGTTTATATAAGTACCGTAACTTCGTGTGACTTTAGCTCTGAGGGGTGACATTGGACCTTAACTGGAAAAAGTTTGAAGACCCACCAGACCACTATCATACTTTTTGCCGGAAAAATACACGTGGAAATCAATAGACAGCACTGTAAACTGTCAGTAAAACAGCTTCTTCCAATTAAACAGATTTTCCAATTAAGGGCTAATGTCACCTATCAGGGCTAAAGTCATACGAAGTTACTGTACACATCGTTTTTCAGATATTGAAGATAGTATAAAGAAGTAACGAGCAGACTCGTTTTACCCCGATGGTAAGCGGTTACCGTCGCCTGTGAATGCTTGCTACAACACCAGTAGTAACATACGCGAGGTGTCACACACCACATATTATAACACCTAGTAATGCTAACCAATGTTATAAATGCGAATGTCAGTTTGTTTATTGGTTTGTTACGCTTGTACGACCTAACTACTCGACCGATCATTATGAACATGCGCATACACGTTGTCAGGGAAACAGAAAAGGACATAGAGTACTATCTTCCAGAAAAAGTACTGCTACTAACCGAACCTACTTTTAAGTGAGCGAAGCCGGGGTCAAAATGTAGTCCTTAATACAGTGTAACTTTAATGTAACGAGCCTCAATATAACGATTTCCTCGATTTAACTTATTTTTCGAAATCCTCTAGAACTGCTCGTAAGAGCTAATGCAAATATACCTATACATTACGAATACATTTATCCAAAAACCTCTTTATAACGAATTTCCAATCATTGCAGAATATATATATAGAAAGTATTATTTATCTCAATTTAACGAATTTTGTCAACTTATAAGCTTTACATAACGTATCCTATCTCTCTCTCAATTCCACAATAATTCATCTCCCGAGGTTCAGACACAGTGTTTTCATTTAAATGTGTTTCATTTATTAATTGAAATCGTTCGCTTTAACAGGGTAAGCAGATGAGTATCTACGCAATGTTGAGGTTAATAAACATGTTTTCTTACCTTGTTAAAACGAATCGTAGTCTAATATTTTCTAATTCAGTTTCGTAATATCGAGGTTACACTGTATATCCATAAGTACTTACGTTTTACGTTAGTAGATTTTTCATTCGAATAAAGTTGAATTAACATCTATATACTGGGTGTAAGGGACGGCGTACCGAAAACTTTAGCAAGACGTCTTTATATAAGTACTTATCACGATGCAAACTTGAATTAACCCTAGAGTACTAACCATCGCCTGAGAGGCCGCGTTAAGTTGATTTTTTAAGAATATTTCCAAATTACGTTTATGTATCGTAGCGTGCGTTCGCGCCAAAACAGTACACCCAGCGACGCGGTGGAGAACGATTGCGCGTCCAGCGGGGAATACTCAGGTATCGAGTTATTGACCTCACGATCGCCTGGGAGGCGATCATTAGTGTTAAAGGTAAGTTTTTACACATGTCGTTTTTTAGTTTTTTGCAATTTTCTCTTTATTTATAAGTTTCATGAAACTGAAAATTGGTCATTTTGTTTCCCAGATGAATCTGGACGAGAACCAAATAACAAATTATTTAGAAAACGAAGATTCGGACAGTGAAATCGAAGATTTATTAGAAGTTGAGGACTACGATTCAGACGACAGTGTGGCCGATCCTACTGTTGTACCCACGTGCCAGCTTGAAGATGATCTTCAAAATATTGAAGAACCAACTATAAAAAAAGGCAAACGAAGTATGTGTAACTTTTGCCCGACCAAGAAAAGAAGGATGAGCGTTTATTACTGTGCTAAGTGTACCAAAAATTATTGCTTAGAACATCGATCTCCAAACTGCTGTAATTGTGATAAACAAATATAGTCTGATTTTAATTTACTCTCAAGCCAAGTATATTATAATTAGAATAGTATTTTTATTTTTATGTGATAAGACACAATAACATTGTTTAATTTAGATAACAAATTGGAAGCTATATGTGATTTATTTATTTTTTATTATTATTATTCTAAAGGCTGTTTAAGCAAGGGTAATGTTAGAGTTAAGGTTGATTTTAAGACTGAAATTATAATTTTAAGGAAAATGTGCCATTAAATTTAAGGAAAGGAGATCCGTTTACGTTATTTTGTTAAATATAATTCAAATTTTAATAAATATATTATTCTAAAATCTTGTATCATTTATGAAGTAGCCTGCCAAGCGATTATTAGTATTAAGTGGTTAAAAAATAAGGTTAGTACTCTAGGGTTAATAAAAAGACGCAAGATTTAAATGTAATATAGAATAACATTATTACGCGATACGCAATGGATTGCTACCAATACATCGCACTCGACGAATGAACTCTGCGTCCCGCGCGCATAAAAACAGCTGATCTATTTAAATCACGACCATTTAATTACATTGCTGTATTGTAGAAAAATGTGACAGTCAGAAAAATGAAAAAGTGCAGAAAAGCAATTGTGATTGTTGAAAAAAATTCCAACGATTTTTAACTCTGAATAATGGTCTGAATCTACTATTTCAATTTTCGGTTCACCGTTCCTTACACCCAGTATTAATACGTGTAGAGAAAACTTTGTGCCTCTTTCTAAGCATATTGCGCGCACGGAGTTTAGAATTTGGCATAGTTGAAGTTTATATGATTATATGATTATATAATCATATAAACTTCAACTTACAACAAACTTCATATATATGATTAATTTATATTTATATCAATAGTAATAAAATTGTAAAAAAAATAATTTTTAATCAGTTTTTGTTTTGTTTTGTTTTGTTTTACGGTATGGAAGAGCGGAGCCTCCTAACACAGGCATTAAATGCTTAAAAGGAGACTCCACAAACTAACTTAAGCATATGTATGGTTAAAACGAAATAAAAAATATTTGAATTTGAATATGAAACAACGAGAAAGCTAAAATATATAGAAAATAAAATATGAATTACGCGAATTTCGACCACTAAATTTTAAGTCAGAGATATTAGTAGTTGATAAAATAAGCATAGACAAAGTCGCTCTATAAGGGTTCCATCATATTACGAGTATTTTCCCTGAAATGTTTACAAACTATCTTTTCACTAGGCTATCTTCGGAGATAACTAAGCGATAGATGTCGCTGTAGCCTATGGAGTTAATACAAAGTACTTATAAATTTATACTAATGTTTATAATTTTTAATCACAAGTCAAAAATTATGCGGCTTACAAATAAATACATATTTTGTGATGTGCAAGGACCTAAAAACCCTATTTTAGATCAATTATCTCAATTTTAGGCCTCTGTTTTATGTAAATGGAGTTCAGAAAGATATTATTTATGCTAACTTTATCTTTAACTATCTGTTACCTGCGACTTCGTCTGCGTAGATTTTAACTAAAAAGTGTTTGTCTCCGCGGAACCCTATTTTTTCTAAAATCAAAGTAGCCTATGTTACTCCTTATAACATCAGCTATCTGCCAGTGAAAGTCCCGTCAAAATCGGTTCAGCCGTTTCGGAGATTACCCGGAACAAACAGAGAGACAGACAACAAAAATTTTAAAAATAGATGTTTTCGTATATGTACCTTATATACTTTCATATGCATTAGATAAAAAGCTCTTATTTTGACATGACAAACAGACACTTAAATTTTATTTATTTGTATAGATATGATGTACTAGCTTTTTAGTTTGATTTGATCTAATTTTGAAGTAACAATATCTCAAACTTTAATAATTTCACATTTAAAATCTATTATAATAATATATGACATGATATAATATATTACATAATATAATATCAAGGACACTTTAAGACAGAAATCCTCTTTATTACTTAACTCATTGGTATATAGAAAAATCTTAATTCTTTATATATAGAACCGAATATCGAAAAATGTTTGTTTATAAAAATTTACATCGCATCTCATCACAAACATAATTTCAGCGCATAAATAGGTCCAGGGTTTGGGCTCGGCGTCGATGAGTCAGTCAGTGAGTACGTCAGGTCTTTTTAAATATACTGATAACTATTCCTTGATAATTAGCTTGCATTAGTAGTTGCTGAGATAAGAAACTGTGACGGACAGACGGAGTACGGACAGCTACGAGCAGGTATGAACGCACCTTAACGCACCCTTTTTAGTATTTAGGTACGGCATCTGGAAAAATTTGGCTTCCAATTTTCAGCGAGCTCTGTGTCCTACTTTTTTCCTTTAAGCTAAGATTTAAGTTTTGACCTTCACAATGTCTTGCAGTGTGAAGTAGTATTACAACTTATATTTCCTAGTTTTTAAGGTAATTCTAATACATAAAAGCAACTTAAAAATATTTAACGGACAGGCAGATTAACATTTAAAAAAATTAACAGAAATTCAAATGCATATTAACTGCCGTGATTGGCTGTTTATGTTATGAACAGCCAATTAAATCACTTGACATGAATATATTCTAGCAAGTTGTTGATGAGCCTTTTAGAACTCGGGTTTTTATCTTCAATACTGATTCTATAATTTACGAAAACCTACAAACGAAATATAATACATTATTAATGAAATAAAAAAAGACAAGTAACAAGTTGTATTATATTACGTATAACAAAAATGTGTTATAATTAATAACCCTTTGAATAATGTATATTTATATTAATGTATATTATTATTATGTCTCTCTCTGATTTTCTAACATATTATATTAGAAAATACCTGGCCTTTTGGGAAGTTTACACAGAGACATGGGTCCAACGTGAAGAGGCCCTTCGAGAGTCTTAATCAAAGGTGGGATGGAACATCTACAGCAGTACTAGCCGCAGCGGGCGTAGGACTATTGCTACGTATGGATTCTAATATATGGGCTATGGGTATGGGTGTTTGGTGAACCGGTATATTGGTAACTATGGATGAAAAACGGCGTCTGCATACTCTAATATTAACATTAATACAGTGGGTAGACGGTGACTCGCCAATTCACTAGATGGGCTCCCTGAAACCCTGAATAGCCACCATAGGCATACAAGTGATACAAGCCAGCAGCAGAGGGCAACACCGGTGCGAGCGGCTAGGGGTGTCGAGCGGTGCGGCGTCGGTTTCACCATCACGGGTCTCGTGACAACGGAGACACGGAGCGGGTTGCTCCGTAGTTATGCCCTTGAAAATGACACTTCCACCCCCAAGCATGTAGCTCTAGCGGCCCCCCTCTGACCGGCCGATCAAGGCAAGCCAGAGCTGAGAGTCCTACAGGCGCTCTTGAAATTCCACCCCAGCCCACCAGTAACGGCAAACTGGGGACGAGGCCCTCACCGACTCTCTGAGGCATTCAGGACCGCAGTGTCGCCACTCTAATTCAGCTTGCCACAAGCTGCCCGGCGTTATTATTATTATTATGTCATAACAACTTTTACTGATATAAAAACGACATTTATTTTAATATGATATGTTTGGGAGATGTTTATTTATCTGGCAACTTATATTTATTAGACACTAGCTGACCTGACAGTCATTGTCCTGTCAATCTATACAAAAATCATAAAAATATTTCACTTAAAAATTCAATATCAAAACGTCAATCATTTTTTTTCATAAAAAATACCATTTAAATTTTCGACATTTCCCGCGAATATGTCGCAAATTTTCGTTCATACAAACCTTGTCCAGACAATTACGAACACAACAAAAAAAAACAACCAAATCTGTCGAGCCGTTTTTAAGTGATTCTCCGTCATACATGTGTCAATTGATTTTTATTTATGTAGATAGTATTGTGAGACCGTTGCCTATTGCTTGTAGCAATAACAAAGCTATTTGCTACTGCTATTTATCGATGCATGATGAAGACTAATAAAAAGCATATTATTATGATTAGAAAAAATACTATGTCTTATGAAACACAGCCATTCTATGTATATGCAACTTTAGCTCTGACATCTGAAGGCTATATCTCATAAAAATATGGTTGAAATAGAGCTCCGATATTGTCTAATAAACGTCAGTTTTGAACTGAAATGCGATTGAGGTTCTTTATATATTTGGAGAGCAAAAGTAATATGTCTAGAAGTCAAAGTATCATCAATTGTTACCTTTTTGGCGTGAGACTCTGGACAGTTTGGGAAAATTCTAGGCGACAATCACTCCTTTTCTCTGAAATAGTCATTGTCCAAACACACAATCGTATTGAACTTAAAACATATGCAAGACGCATAAACTATTACACTACTATATATTAAAAGCTACGAGCTCTCACAATAATCAATAATCTAATTATAACAAAATAATCAAACATTCGTCCATAAAACTATGTGTAATATATATATTCAATATATTCCTTCCATTAAGTATTGTATTATACAAAGTCAATTAAACATGGCTACTTCTGAAGGTTTTGATTGTTGTTTGGGTTGCCCCAAACTATTTTAAGATGATTGATATTAAAAGAACTAATTGATATTTTGATCGTTTATTGATTTATAGGTATATGAATATTGATAACAATCAGTACGCGTCTACCGTGAAATAGGCGAAAACGTGAACTAACGAAATAATGAATAAAATGACGCGTAAGTACTGACGCATGACCTACATACATAATATTGATGACTATGAAATATGTATGTACGGTTGCACCTCTTATATTCATTGAAATTAAAGTACTATATACGGATTTTATCGCGTTATTTATATAGTAGTTTAATTTGAATGAATAACATTCGCGTAAACAGAAGACAATATTATGTAGACCTCAAATTCTTCAATTGACTGTTTTGGCACAAGTGTGTTGTTTGCATATCATAATAATTATTCAAAATGTCACACGTCATTACCGCTTCGAATTAATATAA
Organism: Catocala sponsa; assembly: GCA_963564715.1. NCBI lineage: Eukaryota > Metazoa > Arthropoda > Insecta > Lepidoptera > Erebidae > Catocala > Catocala sponsa. The sequence goes on from OY751336.1 coordinate 27,987,179, forward strand.
GGCGGGTAATCCCTTTAACTCGAAGCCATACACAAGCGGGAGTCGAACTGACAATATTAACGGTTCATGGCGCCCATGGCATGTGTCCAAAATTCTTCACAGGATGAATAGCCTCCATTTCCGAAATAATGGTTTCATATGCAATATATTTCGTTATTATTGCCAATCTACTGTACGTAAAACATAAATATTATTATGACTAATAAAACTGCAATTATTTCATTGCTGCATTTGTACTTACGTTGCGCACGCATTCCATTTCACTGCGTAATTGTCTTTATCTACTTTTTTCTGTGTATCCTCAGCCTATTGTTTTTCCAATCGCCTTCCGTAACAATACCTTCAATAGGGCGACAGCATTTCTATGCGCGTACGCTCTACAAAACTTCGAATATTATCATTAGTAGTGACTCTATTAACAGTTACTTTTAAATGTGAGCTTTAATAACTAAAGAATAAGGTCGACGGAACGGCAAACGTTATGTTGGTTCGAAGCAACGTTTCGGTGCGGTGCACATGGAGACGGCAGTCGCGCGCCCACCGACTGTGGTTCCGGTGGGGTCGATCACCAGCGAGTAGTGCGTACGTGCCTTTACTTGCTACATTCCGAACTTTACTCGCGTCACGCGTGCACGGCAAACACTTCGCGCCAATTTTTCGTTCGAAATTCAAATACAGACAATTGTTTTTTTAATGACAAACTATTTTTGAGTTGTGGTATATTATTTCAATGGATTTTTTGACTAAATTAGTGATTGTGAAGTGACATTATTGTAATGAAAAACAATAGTTAAACGCAAATTATATTTGCTGGTTGTAAAATTATTGGCGCATGTCATGTGTTATTGTAATTTGAGTTAGTGTTTGTGCCATGGTTTGAACTCATTAAATTTACAAAAATGAAGATGCGATGGGACTTTTTCTTACATTTATTTATTTTCTTCGTTTTCGCGACATGTGTCGGTGAGTAATAGTTTATTTCGTACATTTATTTTAATAATTTATTGTTAATAAATATTATACCTACTGACAAATAAGACATATATACCTATTTTTACGTATGTGTATGAAGTTTTTATATTTATTTTGTGATAAATTTCACAGTTTGATTGATGCATTTATATTTTCATATTATGTCAATTCCCTGTTCAATCATTCTTCTTTGTTATCACAGCTACCCATTTAATAAATAGCATTAATTTCATAACTGTCACATTTTACTCATATATTTTAAAACCTGAACATTAAATTAACATTGTTTGCTGCATATTAAATTTATTGCAACACATTAAGGGCACGTAAATATATAACAGCTATACATTTTGCTCCTATATTTGTATACTTTATATAAGTAGATATACCTACATGAAATCTCAATAAAGTTTTTATAATTACGGTCATAATTAACAAACATAAACAACGTTATTATTTATTAAAATTGGATGTGTATAGTTTAATTACATCAAGTTGAAAATTTTCCGGCATGCCTATTAATTTGGCCGTACAATCATAGCTCACGGTGCCTGACCATGCAGGCCGAATATTTTTACACTCATTGTCTCTGGTAATTTAACGATAACGATCTCCATACACACGGCATAAAGGTGAACATTACTGCGTTATGTACGAATGTCTGTAATTTTGCATTGCAACACGTGAAGATGTTTGTCTTTAAGTGTTTTGTAATATTTGATTTAGATTGTATTTTAATTCAGTGAACGTCTCGTTCGGTTTGCACTGATGGCTGCGTCAATCAATTTGATATTAGATATTACTGCTGGCCGTTTTCGAAAGATGTTAGAGGGTAAATGAGTTTACAAATATAGATACCGCCCGTGCACTTCCCTTCCTTCCCTATAAACGCCTATATAGCTTGAAATACTGTTATTAAAATTAATAAAAAGGGCCAAGTGGGAGTAAATTGAAATACCCTTTATTACATATAGACGTTATTTTATACATGTTAGCTATTTCTTTGTTCCCACGTAAGATCTAATATGTTATGTATGAATTATTTGATCAGTGTAATGGTTGGTATGTCAGTTTATATATTATGAATATTTTTACATGACTATAATTTCAAACTGATAGCTAGAGCCATTTCTGTGAGTAACGTTCTTGACAGGCAGACGGTTAGACATCAAAGTAATACACTAAGCCTTCGTTTGTACCTCTAGAGGCACATGAGTTATGGATCTAATGTACCCACAAGCGTATTGCTTCTTAACATAATAATATTGAAGTTAGTTTTGTTTATGCCGAACACGTGTATTTAGCGCGTGTGTCATCAACAGTAGCATGGACTTATGTTACTTTTGATTATATGCTGCGGTCTTTATTGATATTGATTCTTATCAAAATCGATTCGCGCCAAGCACACGGCTTGAATCAGTTAATCAGTTTAAAGTATAATATAATAAAATATTTTATGGATATTATATAAAGTTTGAAATAATAAATATTAACTAACGAGAGTAATGGTTATTACTTAAAGTTAATTTATACCTCTTAGTAACACGATTACTTTGTTCTAGATCTGTCTGTCAGTTAAAATGCTTTTGTGTCAGAAACAGCTTGAAATATTTAGCAGGATTTAATATTATAATTAAGATATGCAGGCTCTTTGTTTATTAGATCTAAATAAATATAAAATATCAAAATTTTTTTGGTTCATAGACTCGTAGATACTTTTTATCTAGAACAGTTAAGCATCGTCGAAACCTTTATTAGATATCCTAATATTTCATTTTCAAGTACCTACTTGACAATATATATAATACATGTACTTACATGTAGGTAACTACATAGTAAACTGAAAAATAACAACAAAGTACCGTTTATATATAACAAACCTTTGTGATAACTCTTAGTTAATCAACTCATAAGGAAACTTATCACAAAAAGTGGACAACAATACGATCAGGCGAACATTACAATTCATTAACTTTGATATATATTTCTGAACATGGCGGAAACTGAAAACGAAAAGGACTTAATTTAAAATATTAACTTAATGAATAAGATACATTAAAGGACGCTAGAAGAGATGTTTCATTACCTTCAAATTATAAATTTTTCGTTATTAAAGACCTGACGCGTTCGTACCTATCGTCCCTGTATTTAATTGTTATATTTCTTTTCAAAGCTCTTGTTTACTAGCCGTAAGTAATTTTCGTTTTCAACTTAATATTATATATTTAGAGAAAATTCTAACATTCAAATTTTTTTATAAGATTATCGATAGCTATAGGTACATATAATATATTATGTTATCTACGTGTATCAAGGGCGCGTTTACCAACATATAAGCAACTAGCTTTTGCCCGCGGATTCGCTCGTGTATAAGTAGGTTAGGTTATGTCATTAAGAGTAATACTAAAAAAACATTTTTGCCTTTGTTGCTGCTAATACAGCTATGCTGATATCGCGCATAATATAGCTTTCTAATGGTGTAAGAATTTTAAAATCTGTTGTGTTGTTTTTGTGTTAAACCCTTACTAACAAACAACCAAAAAATCAAATCTTTCCTCTTTGTAATATTAGTATAGACAAACTCAGAAACAACCAGACTCGGTAAAACTATTTCTGGGAGACACAAATTTATACCCGCGCGAGGTTCGAAACCGCAACACTCGGTGGATTGGAGACACCGAGGAAACCATTTAATCACTGCGCTATCTATGCGATTAAATATAACTGTTTGGTGATGTTGTCTTCTTCTTTTTAATTTCGCAATTTATTAGAAGATTCTATGTAAAATAGTATTTACATTTGCAAGAAGTAATTAACGAAGAAGAGGAGTCTACAAAGGATCATTTTGAAATTGTATGTTTTTATTTGAGTTGCCTAATGTATAGGGTGTGGCAAGCGCAAGATCATTTTTATAACCCCCAAGTGCAGTTTGTAAAGCAAATGAAAGAAAAACATTGAATTGACTGCGAAGTGACACCCTTTAACTTTATGTTTAATCGTGAGTAAGACAGCTCAGTTTGGAGATATGTTTGCAATTTGAGAATTATGTTTATTCATTTATTAAGTTAGTCTTTGTTCACGGATTTTGCTTTGGCTTTGGTATGGTCTTTTCTGTTGTCTCTTGTCAAGTAGTAATGAGAACTACACCAACTAATGTACATTCGACTACAACTAATATTATAATTAATATTAGTTAGGATTAAGACTGCGCCGAGCGTAAGACAGATAATGACAGAGCTCGTGCGGCGCATATTCAAATCGGCGCGCAGCCGCCATAGTAAAATTGTATGCAGGATTTGAAGTGCTTTTTTGATAAATAGGTATCTTTATTGTCAACCAATAACTTAAATATTTGGGACGGACAAATTGTAATATAACTATTTATGTTTCGTTTAAACTGTAAAATAAGATAGATTTCTACTGTTATATTCTAAAAATCGATGATCGAAATGCAAATTTACGTAATTTTGTAGGCGAAAATATTAATTATTTAAAGTTTTTAACACGGAGTAATTGTAAACACATTCATAGTTATGGTAAATGTATATTTTATATTTGTATTAAAACAAAGTGTTGATTTTATTCACTTAACTGTGACCGCCTGTTCTGGCACACTTCGCTCGGCGCGGTCTTAAGTATTGACAAGGCGGTATATAAAATACTTACTAGCTGTAACTATATAGTAAATGCTCGTTTATTACGAACGGACAACGTATACTCTGTAACTGTCAGTTCAATTTATCATACGACTAGCTGTTATTCGCGACTTCTTCCGAGCGGATTTCTTTTTTGCGGCACCCTATTTTATTTCTAAGCTAAGCCTAAGTTGCACATTATAACATCAGCTATTTGCCAGTACAAGTGCCGTTAATATCAGTCCAGCCGCTTCAGACATTAGCCGAAACAGACAGACGGGCAAAAATTACAATACTGATTTTTTGGTGTTTACCACTGACCAAGAGAGATTTGGTCGAACGAATCATTGATATTTTTACATTTGATCGAGTGAACGTTTGGTCGAAAACATTGCAAACTTTGCTATCCTTTGTCAAATAGACCCAAGACCGAAAAACAATGGTTGGATTAAAAATATTGAATTATTAATAAAAAGCTGTTATTTTGATATTACAAAAATACATTTTATTTATTTGTATAGATATAAAATCATTGCTAAAAACATATGTAATATACAATATCAACCTTGCCCACAAACTGTCCCACTGCTGTCCGTGGGCCTGGAAGTAAACTAGCGAACTTTCCATAAAACGCCCCGCATTAAAATGGGGCACTCTGAACAAGATTCATTTCTATTTTTTACTGAAGCACATTGTTCAGTTCTGTTTTCATTGTGGCTCGAAGCGTAGAAACCTTATTTTGTGAATAGCATTAACTTTAATGATTCCTAATCAAGCTCGCTGTTGTGACGTCTGAATAAAACTAGTTCATATATTTTCGTATCGGTAAAACGACCTCTAGAGGACTCAATAATAGATTTGCAGAGCTGAAAAAAATATTTATAAGCGTGTTGCTGCATTATTAATTATATATATAATTAGAACTTGCTTTATATAAAGCTTACACTGCTGGGCGCGGGCCCGTTCGTTACGAGAAAGGTTAAATCATACGCCAGCACACGGTTCGTAGGAATAAATATCATTTAGGAAACTATTTTCTTTATTAACTAGACTAGACAAATTTTCAACTAGTAATATGAAGTGAAACATATGTATTTTATTATAGAGATAAACTATATACGCAGTTAAAAATACCTATTATGTTACTATATTTAGGCATAACGTTAATATACGTAGTCACGCCAACGCTACTTAAAATCGTTCAGGAAACTGACCACACTGTAATTGCTTAACCTCGCTGATTTTATTAGAGCGGCGGGCTGTGATCGTCGTGATTGTGTTATATTATCACACACAAGCCTGTGCCTTCCTAATAGAAACATAGCTACAAAGTTTATAAGCCATAACTTTGGTAGAGCTAGGCCTCTATGGCCATAATGATAAATAACAAGCTAGTTTACTTCGACTAATAGCAGTTTTAGAAACAATTAAAATAAATTCGTTTTAGTTATAGCGTTTCTGAACGTAAATGGTTATAACTCTTCGGAATTTGGATCCGTGTTCACTAAGGGCGCCGAACATTGAGCCTGCCTACCCATAACTTATAACAGCGAAAGTGGATAGTGATATCTAGGTAGTTATGAAATATGTACTTCTGTTGCTAGCAATATATTAAAATATTCATCAAAGTATAACAAAAATCTTTTGTAATATCTATACTAATATTATAAAGCTGAAGAGTTTTTTTGTTTGTTTGCTTGATCGCGCTAATCTCAGAAACTACTGGTTCGATTTGAAACATTATTTTAGTGTTGGATAGCCTATTTATCGAGGAAGGCTTAGGCTATATAATATCACGCTACGACCCACGGGAGCGGCGCAGTAATGATAAACGCGGGTGAAACCGCGGGAACATCTGGTCTACTCATAAACTTATCTTCTAGCCAGTAATTTTATAACAAATTTCTTCACTTTCTGGACTTACCTGTCAATAAAGCATATTTCCCTAACAATTTGCCACAAACACGAGGGCAGTTGTATGCTACAGGACTGATGAGGAAGTAGATAATAAATTAAAATACCCTGAGTTGTAGGTATTTAGTACTTTTTTATTTGGGTTATAAATTAGTAGTATTCTTGTGAACCTCTTCAGCTAAACTAGAATGCTTCTGTTAGGAGTGGACTCAAGTCGGTAGCCCAATGGGTGGTGTTCGAACTCATTACCTCTCGATGCCATGATCATGATTACATGTCTTATACCTTGGGCTATACCTACCGTTTATGCCCTATATTGACTAAATGTTTAGCCCAATCTGGCTACATTTTTCTTACTCACGTTTAGTTCTTCCAGAAAATAAGTCATAAAACGACGCAGTAAAATGTTTTATTCACAGAAGCCATATTTTACCGAACTCTGAAGGTTGCGTATAAAACGGCGTACGCCCTGATTGCAGCTTCAGTGGCTTCATCCTATTTCTTGAAGCTAGAGCTAGAATAAAAAGAACAAATAGAATTCAGTTCTGTACAAAACTTTTAACGGTAGGACTTCTAGTATTACTCGCTGCCGTTACCAACCTGGTACTCGGAGATATACCTATGTATGTATATAGACAATGGAGTAATATTTCTCTCTTTTAGATGAATACGTAATGTGGCATATAATATTCTGCCGATCTGCCGAGTACCTATTTCTATTGAAAGGTATTTGAAATGTCGGTGGTTGAGTAAATACAAACCATGCTGTAGAACGTTAAATGTATTATAATCTCAGTAAGATTTAATTATTGAAATATTATTTAATAATTATAGTCGCAGCGAGAACATATTGATACGCGCATTGATATAATATTAGTTAATACATACTAGGAAATAAAGTACATATGCAGAATGTTAATCCATGCAACATACATAATTAATACAACCAGCCAGCTATTTCCAGGAAGCGTGTTTTTGAAGACAGAGAGCAAAAGTTAGGTTTGTTTTTTCGAAGTTAACGTCAACAATATCTCTCCGGTCTTTATCTTATTATGAAAACTGCAGCATAAGCAGAGAACTTTGCTCATACATAGTATTCAGATAACATACTAAGTTTCCACTTACACGTACCGTTAGATTGTTTTTATCCGGCAGATCCGGATCAATATGCTCTGAAGCTCTCCGGTATAAAAACACGATGTTTATTAGTTTGTTCTCCCGCACTTTCTACCGATCCGATAGTTTTAAATCGATTCCGAAACGATTCCTGGCCATCCGATCTTATTACTTTGAGATAGCTTTTTCTAGTGTTTATTAACGAAGTTAAAAACATGTGACGTTTAATTAGAAATGCTATTTATTGAGTGCATCGACTTCTGCATTCGTGGAATGGCCACATCTGAAGATTGCTATCTATTTACTGTAAAAGATGTTTTATATAAATGACTGCGAATTTGTACGCATAAAGGAGTAAAGAGCTGCGTGATCTTCAGGTACATAGATCAGAGTCTAGGTATTATTAGAGTCCTTTGTTTCTTTGGATGTCAAATGACTTTTTCAAAACGAAATATAGTTTGCAAATTGTATATTAATACAATTATGCAATCTATATTTTGAAAAAAGAGAGTTAATACTTATGTGTTCACAAATAGGGTAGGCCTTTCTTCCACTCAACAAGTCAATATTTTCAGCCAAAACTGGCCGTTTCGAACGTCTACGTTATGACTTAACACTAAACCTAAAAACGCAGCTGACTAAATGTGCGTGAACGAACGGACGCGGACGGACGAGGTACATTTGCTACACTCTGTGCTACTACTGATATTTATGCCATGAGAACAACGAAGCTCTAAACGTGAGCAAGAACAACAAAAATAAATAATAGTTTAAAAAAATCTAATGAAACACGCTTTATTAAAAAAATCAAACTAAAAACCGTAGAAAATTTTATTTTAATTTTAATGTAAAAAAGCGTGGGGGTTATCAAAATATCTTAGAAAGCACCCCACGCTTTTTTACATTAAATTTATTCAATTATTTTTACTTTTTTTGTTTGGTTTTCTTAATAAAGCGTGTTTTTTATTTTTTTAAATCATTATGGCGAAGAATGACGTGGAGAGCCGACCCCAGTTGAAATGGGATAAGGCTAGGCAAAGAGAGAGATGATTTATTTTTATGTTTTTTTTTATATTTTTCTAAATTATTGTTTTGTCATCGGTCCTCGATAAGTGTGCAAAGTTTCAAATCAATTCGTCGGTTTGAAAGGGATGAAAATTACGTGCAAAGATTTCCTTACATAGATACATACTACCAAGCTAATAAAAGCGTGTTAATATGGCGTCGGTAATCAGTAGCGCTTAAATCTTGAAGGTCGAATCGTCCGACCAATAATATCAAACTGTTCAACTCTGATTACTACTTCCTGCCAACTTGGAAATACTTGTTAACTTAGTGAGGACCACACAACGATATCTATTATATAAATGATTAAAAGTAATTGCAGAGTCTAAAATTTTTTACAGTTTCATTTTTATGTTGGCAAAGACACAGTTTTTCAGTAATTAGTATAAATAAATGCAATGAAAAAGCTTATACATATAAGAGACGTGTTTATAATGCATGAAGATTTGAAATTCAGAATAGATTGTAACGAATTACAAAATATAGGTGGAGTGCATTACAGAGTAACAATGTTACAAAATAAACGCGCTATAGGAATAAAATAATATTATTATAATTGAGCTTTGTATATTTACATATTAAATGCATTTTGGATTTTATAATTAGACTCATTTGCGTAAATATATGCGAATATACAGCGCAGTCACCGCTTGAGGGATTACTAAAAAACTAGAAATTACCACCCTAACTAACATTTATGTATAATTTATAAAAAATATAGTACCTAACAAAGTTCAGTTTGCAGTAGCTGAACCGTGTGAACAGCTCACGCTTGGCCGATTTCGAATACAGCCAGCAACACGTTACTTAACTTAATATTGCCAGAAATTTGCATAACAAATGTCTGGCAATAAATACTATATTATTTATTCTAAATCGACTAAAAACATAACTGATTTTGTAAAATATAGAGGTGAGCGAATTCGCTCACCTCTATATTTATTCGAGTGTGATACATTGCACGAATAGATTACAATTACAACTATTGTTATTTAAAATGCACTAATACATAAAAATGATAACATCAATTGCATCATATCTGTTCCACTAAGAGTTAAACAGAGACATGTAATTTCCACATATTGTTACAGAATTGTGTGTAACTAAGTATTGTTTTCCGCACAGACATGTGATATGTATGGTTTTACGTTTAATTAAATTTAATTACAGCTTTTTTATTGACCTTTTCTCGATGTTTCGGTTACTTACTTACTTTAGCAACCATAGGCTTGCGCAGACTCATCACGTCGTTCGTTAGTCGCATTGTCTGATATTATAAACAGCTTCAAAAAGTTTACAAAATCCTATCCTAACTAATATTATAAAAGTGAAAATGTGTTTGTTTGTTTGTTACCTTTTCACGCCTAAACCACTGAACCGATCATACTGAAATTTTGCGTATACGTTGTCAGGTGTACAGAAACGGACATAGGCTACCTTTCATCCCGAAAAAAATACTGTTCCCGAGGAAAACAACAATAACGTTTTTAAGATAATAGATGGCGCCACGTGTCTTTCAAATCATGATTGAATTATATTATTACAAGCAGAGTACGATCCGAATTGATTGTCAAATTCTAAATTAACGCGAGTGAAGCCGCGGGCAAAAGCTAGTAAACTATAATTAAAGCATGATAAAGTTAAAAGTAGTTACCTAGTAGGTAAATCTGTATACCTCTTTCGAGGACAATGGTACATATCACGTTATTCCTGACATTACTTTTATGACAAAACATCTGACTTATTGATATAAAAAGTCTTGCTAGGTAATATTAAAGTCACAACGACAATTCGAACCTCGGCACTGATGTAGTTGATTTGAAAATGACAGATTTTATCCATACGATATAATACATGCGATAATTTGTGTTTTCTATTACTAATGACCTGAAACAGACCGGTAAACTAATTTGAATGTTTTGTTGTATTACGTTGTTATCTAACACGGTTCTTAGTCTAAGCTACGTCACTAGTCATGTATATAAGCTATCTATATACAGTGTAGCAATATGAATATTTTTTCAAAACAGCTCAGCTTGTTTCAGTGCGATGGATAGGTGCGCGTAGAGCACGGCACTAAATCACGCCCGCTGCAGCGAGTGCGCACAATCGTGCGGCTTGCTAGTTTCATGATTGGTGATTCCTTACCAACAGGTAAGAAATCACCAAATAACTTTTAAGTACCTATATGTACCAATGAAAACATTGGTACATATACTTAAAAGTTATTTATTTTTTTATTTTTTTTATTTTGCTCGTCAAAATGACCTCACTCCACCTGATGGTAAGCAGTCGTGTGGTCTAAGAGCAGTGGCCTCCACATCGCCCCCACAGTAGCCGAGGCGATGTTGGCTCTGGGATTAAATCTATACTAATATTATAAAGCTGAAGAGTTTGTTTGAACGCGCTAATCTCGGGAACTACAGGTTCGAATTGAAAAATTTATTAGTGTTGGATAGCCTATTTATCAAGGAAGGCTATAGGCTATATAACATCACGCTACGACTCACGGGAGCGGCGCAGTAACGATAAACGCGGGTGAAACCGCGAGCACATGTATGACAAATCTAATTGTGCCTTATAGTTACACGTGCATTAAATAATACTTATAATTAATTGCTTGGTCATAGCGTAACGTTATATATTATTGTCTACTAGCGGATGCCATCGACGTAATATTGTCCGGGTGGATTAAAATAAAACCCCCTCGCAGCGCCATGCGCCATCGGGTCACTGGCGGGTCCAATTGTGAATCAGATACATTTAAACACACATAAAAAATCTTCAATATTAGTCCAGCCGTTTAGCAGGAGTTCAGTGACATAGACACGTACAAAATATAAGGATAACCTTCCTTAATAAATACCATACACACCATATATTTATAATATTATTTGGATTTACCATTGTCGTAGATTTATCATCAAGTAAACCATATTTTATTTATTCAAGTGAACCTTTAAAATTGAAACGTCGCATAGCTTTTAAGTATCTATTAATTACCGTGCGCCAACTTATGAAGATTGATGACGCTATTAATATAATTAGAAAGAGAAGGGACTACGATATTTTTCACACCTAAGTCGTACCGCTTTATTAGTAGGTGGATGAGAAATTATTAGTGATCATAGCCAAGATAAATTTGGATTAAGATAAATAACCATTAAGATACGAACATTTGGGTTCGATCTCAATCGGTTTCTTTATATGGAATTCTTAGTTTTTGTGTCTCTATGATAGTATAGTTAAGGTAGAGCCAACGTTTTTTAAGTTTCACAAAAGGTAAACGCCATTATTCATGTTTCTTAGTTTAATGTTCATTTATAGCCTATCTTTAAAAGTTCTTTCCTTCTTTCCGTATAAGTATTAGCTAACAAGTGCTAAATACTGTAAGCATAAATCAAACCTCTAACTAGAATCAATGGCTTCATTAGTCATCAGAAAATTTATAGCTACTGAGTTCTCATATTGGCTGTCGTGTGTGTACATGACAGCCGACTCGGATGGCTTTATGAGCTCGCCGGGACACGGGCTTAGTATTGTGCCTCCTTTTAGAATCAGAGCTGCTTTTGAGAATTAGCTGACAGAAAAACCTAATAAGAGTATTGAAAGCAAGACCCCGCGATCGGCAAATGTTCAAGCACTTGAATCTTCTTTCTTCTTTGAATCAAAAAAACACTTGTGAAATGATTTGTGATCATAGCTTAGATAAATAAAGATTAGGATGAATAATCATTAAGATAACAGCATTTGGATTCGGTTTTATCGGCTTTTTAATTTATTGATAAAGCGTGGCCATTTGGAATCGTAGTTAAGGCTCAGGGTGATAATTCTACTGAGAAATTGTTTGGTAATGGCTCTCGAAGCGCAGCTGAAGAGATTGTCGCGTGACAACAGCTTTGAAAACGTTTTATTGTTTTCGTATATTAAAGCGGCAACTTATAGAGCTTAACATTATCCTTCACTCCACTAATGCGTCAAGTATAGCGGGCTTAATTCCCTCATGGACCAAGTTTAAGTGTTCTTTCAAAGTTTTAGTCTCACGCGGTTCATAGGTTATGCATAGAGAAAAGTCTGTTTTATAAACTTAAAATAATAATAGATTTAGTCATTATAACACTGCTTCGATGGTGCATCGATAGTGAATTTTACTAAGGTGCCTAATGTCTCAGGTTTCATTCCGGAATGGGGTAAATGTTTTTGGTCTATTTTAAAAACCATTACTATCATTAGCATGTGGCGACTAAACTGTTTTTAGTGGATAGCATAAGCTCACATCCTATAACGAGGTGTCCAAAACATAGCTAGCGAAATGTGATTGCAATACACCTTTACTCACCTCATTTTGGGGATGTATAATATAAATAACAAAGAGCATCCGACCAATGTTCTGTACCCGAGGCGTTGGTACTCATGCGACTCCTCCAGGGTTGACAATGGTGCTGTAAACGTCGTACTATTACGTAGAACGTGCGCTGATCTATCAACTTAGCGATCAGATATTTCCCGGATTTGAAAATGGGCAATTTTATTAAAGATAAAGATAAAGATGATTTATTTGATTTATTTAACTTTATATCATAGTTTTGCCGTATGGTTGTGACATGTATAGTTATTGCTTTTCTAATTTGGTGTGCAACGTGATAGCTTATATCCTTTTTCACCAAACAGATTAACTAAAGTGTTTCTTTTTTATTATGTTAGGATAGATGTCTCCGTGAAACCTTCGGAGTTTGAGATCTACTCACATTGATTAGATCTTATTATAAAGCTGCCACGCACAGGTGGTGCGTAACCCGGGCAAAATTTAGGACGCTACTTATTATAGGATCATCGCAGTAAGAGGCAACTCAATATAATTTCCTTAATTTTCATCCATTATATTTAATTTAGGTTTAAGTTATCAATCCGACTGAACGCTTAGTGCATCATGATATCAACGAATTGCTTGTCACTTCTTTGTTTCTGAAGTGGAACAGTAGGTTGTGTGATAATTTTACTGACTGTATGTATAGTTTGAATCTATGCTTACAATGTTTGTGAATCCCTCAAACGAATAAAAGACATGACAGTAATAGGCACGCTGTGAATACGTGGAACTAAAAAACATTACCGAAGAAATGTAACTTCCACGCCAGAAACCATTCGTGGATATGACGGCCCAATGTAATTAAGCATCAAAGTGGTTCTTTCCGGAGGTTACCTATTTATTCGCATAAAATTATATGGCATAATGTAACATGGCATACTTTTACTCATCCTAATAATAGTTACGCACTATATTAATTTGGCATAACTGTTTAGGCATAATTTTTTTATGCATAATTACTATAAGCATACATTTGTTTATACATAATGATATTTAAGCGTAATATTTATAGACATAATATGCATAATATTTATAAACATGTTGGTGGCTTAGGGGTCGCCCAAGGGCCACCCCCGCCGCACCCTAACCTGTTGGTACACTATGGTACCCAAGTTGTATTGGATATACTTAATACCAGATAATAATAAACAATATGCCTTATAACTTTATGCCAATTAAAATTACTGAAATAGTATTCCAAAAAAACAATTATGTCAAAGTATTATTATGACAAAAAAAATATGCCTTACTATGTCAAATTAAACTAGGACAAAAACATTTTTTCAAAACAAAGGGATACCCTTTCCGGACATCATCACGGCACCTCCCGGAATGGAAAATCCTGATCACCTCAGTAAAATAACACCATTTTAGCTTTAGCTGCACTAAGACTTGATGTTCTGATTTATAGTGTAGTATAATAACGAAATAATGTTCAATTTATCCGATACAACAACATAGATATGACTGATGTTTAGCATATATTCAGTTGTGTCAAAAGCAAATGATTTGCTCAATTTAATAGCACAAACAAACAACACAATATTTGATGACGCAGTTCGAATCATGTGTGAGCATGAACAAGTAAATTCAATGTAAACAGCGCGGCTGTTTGTTCATTGCTGATGGGGAGGGGGTCTGATCATATAAATCTGGTGGCAAACGATTTCACAAGCCCTTAGCCGCTTATTAAGACACTTAGGGCGAAGGAAAAGGTCGCCCGTTCTCGGTAGAGAACATAGTTACAGCAATTTGAGAGCTAATAGTGCTAAAGACCGAAAAGCTTTTACGTTTTAATTGAAAATTTCTAAAATAAACGTTATTAACGAAGATTGGCTCGTTTGTGTAGTCGCATAATTCGATCACTGCTGATCGTAATGCCTTGGATTCTATTCTCAACTCGAGGTAAATGTTGTTAGACATTGTTTTTTTGTTGTTGTTTAGACCTGGCTGTTATGTTGGGTTATCGCAATCACTTTACTCAATAATATATTAATAAGTACTTAATAAGTACTTAGCATTTAGCCAAGTCAGAAAGATCTAAAGACTTCACATAGTTTGAAAAATCTGATAAACAAATAGCTTCATAAAAAAGGAGTAAGGAGCCATTAAGTAAGCTTTTATTGATTTTAACGAATATTTTTAACGAAATGTATTCGTATCCTTTGTTCAATGAAAATTGATATGATCGCTATTTAAAATTCATAAACAATACAAATATTTTTTTATTCCTCGGCAAAAGCAATAAATGTCGAAAGCACACGGCCATGATTATTTCAGTATGGCGTAATTATAAATTGAAATACGATCATCATATTTAAATGTATTGAAAATCTCATTTGTTTTCGATTATCGATATTTAATGTAAATAAATTTGCGCTTAATATTGTTTAAGTTTTACGCATTTTATGGATTGCAGTAATTGATATATTTTTCACTGAATAACGTCATTGATCACCAGACTATAAGTAATACGCACAAGTTTTATATATTTAATACTTTATGAAGTGAATATATTAAAAAGACAACTAGCTCGTTGGTTGAATATTGTTAAAGTAAGCATATACACTGCTGATGAATACGATGCCTGGATCAGGAAAGGATCAGTAAAGGAAGGACTAATCAACCAACAGCAACATTGAATTTGGAACTGTGCCCAGAAAACGGATAAACAGGCTCACTACTATTTACGTAGAATATAAGCAAAGCTGGCGGAATATGTCTGTTTCAAACCTCTGACTAACTGACACTATCAGACATCTCCAAACTTACTACAGCCAATATTCCGGAAAATATAAACTCTTTTTTGAAATCACTAGTAAATTAGTTTACAAATCTATACTAATATTATAAAGCTGAAGAGTTTGTTTGTTTGTTTGTTCGAACGCGCTAATCTCAGGATCTACTGGTTCGATTTGAAAAATTATGTTTGTGTTGGATAGCTTATTTATCGAGGAAGGCTATAGGCTATATAACATCACGCTACGACCCACGGGGTCAGCGCAGTAACGATAAACTCGGGTGAAACCGTGGGAACATCTAGTTACTAATAATCTTGTAAAGCCCTTCAGCTAAGTAGTAAGATCAAGCCGGTAGTGCAATGGATGGAACTTGAAAACTCGACCTCTCGATCGTAAGCCGGATGTCTTATCCATTGGGCTACTGCACCCCAAACTTAACTTTGGCATACTCGGGCATCAAACCATAACATCGACAGCAAACGTAAACGCTCAGTGCCAATAAGGCACCGGCGGAACCCAAAAGCAAAATGGATGGTGCATGTGCAATTGTGCATGCATGAAATTATATTTGACGATCGTCCATTTGGCCAATATCTCTGTTTAGTGTTGTGCCAATCTAAAGCCAAGTAATATCTCAAACGTTGCCGTGTCCAGGTGTTGTTGGCAAGCTGCGCATTCAGGTCAATGCGAGCGCGATGTGACAGCAAAACCTATTTATTTAGCGCCAGGTATTAGTCCTCGCCGTTAGCCCTCTTTAGTAAATTGGTTAATTAAATATACAGAAGCATCTGCTACTAAATTACGTGTCGTATATTTTATATATTTGTTCTGGGATTTGTTTAAACTCAAAGTAAAGTATGTCTACTCTAATATTATAAAGAAAATAGATTTGCATTTTTGTTTGTACTGAATAAACTTAGAAAGTATTGGACAGATTTTAATTATTCTTTCACCTTTAGAATAGTACTTTACTCAGAAATAACATAGGCTACATAACATCACGATACGAGCCACGGACACGGCGCGGTAATCACAAACGTGAATGAAACCGCGGCTGACAGCTAGTATTCAATAAAATGATTGCTTCGTTAGTGTAGTGGCGTGAGTTTTCTAAAGGTTTCTTCCGACTGCGAGACCCTTAGTTCAAAGATTTATTGACCTTTTAGTTAGGAAAATTTTGCTACTACCTCGAAATCGGGTTCTGTATCTGGCTAGAGCTCGCTCTATATTACGTAGACCTTAAAATATTAGGCGGAATCAGGCTGTAGGTACTGAGCCTTTGTCCTATCTCTCTAGAAGATAGATAAACGTAAAATTATATTATGTACCTACTAAATTAAATAAATTGTCATCGCTCAGTAATCTATATCGTTTTAATAGCAACTTAAATAGGCAATATTGATAGGTGTAAATGTTTTAAAATATTTTCTTTCTTTTTCTCTTTAAATGTCTTTATCCCAGTTATTGTCAAGCTAAAACACTTTACCTACGTTATTATTTACAGATTACGACGAATATTAAATTATTAAACTACAAGATATTCTACTCTGACTGACAGCATAGCCGCTACAATACGACAGCTAAACATCGGCTCTTGAACTAAAATCAATAAAACTGTTTTTTGTCAGAATGTTAACAGAAATATATTTTAAAGCAATCCATCAACTGTCACAGACGAAAGCCCCTGGCCTTCGAAGCCTTGACTTACTTTTTTATTAGCGTTAACGTTTTTCCTTATGCTTTGATCAGAGTAGCAGCACGCATTGACGCCGGCACGTGACGAAATATACTGGCAAAGTTATTTTGTTTATTGAAGGTGTTTTAGGGTTAAATGGATTGTACGCAGGGCTGCCTCTTTCCGAATGTCGTATAACATCCGATGTCGACGTCATAAAATCCGAAAACACGAAATATATAATTTATAAAAGAACTTATGATTGTAATGTTATTATCTATACTAATATTATAAAGCTGAAGGCTTTGTTTGTTTATTTGAACGCGCTAATCTCAGAAACTACTGGTTCGATTTGAAAAAATATTTTTGTGTTAGATAGCCTATTTATCCCTATTTATCAAAGAAGGCTATAGGCTATATAACATCACGCTACGACCCACGGGGGCGGCGCAGTTACGATAAAGAAAATAGATTTGCATTTTTGCGATAAACACGGGTGAAACCTTACATATAAACAAAAACTAACAGGTGCGTTACTGAATGCGACTGCTGTACACACAGCGACACATCAACCTAGACTGTTTGGACTTTAAAATGCGAATCGTGCGAGAGAGTGCGTTATATTTTTGTTATTTTGTCTCATTCACGTTGAACGGGACCCGACGCTCTATCCTTGCCATTACATCGACACCACTATACACTGTCCCTTTCCGACAATTCTCTATTTTGTATGTAGCGTAGTTATGCGCATGTAGGGTGTCTAACTTGATGTGTAGCCGTGTGTACATGAGGGTTCGATTCCACATTGGGCAAAGTATTACTAGATTTTTCTGTTACGACAGTCTTAGTAGCAGTGCGGGGTCTGGAATTGTGTCCGGTAGGTACTAAGTAGGCAGTAATGGGCACATACGTATAATAATAGTACTTAGGCGTAAGACTGTGCTTAGATAAACTAAAAACGTATGCTTCATTATTAGTGAAGTTTTTACGGTGCATGAAAATAATAAATACGTACTGCTACGTCCCGTTGTCAAACGTAAGACGATAGCTAATGATAAGTAATTATCACCCTGCTTGGTGAAAAATGTATGACTGCGCTTTTAAAAAATTTAATTTACATACATACATAGATTCACGCCTGTTTCTTAAAGGGGTAGCGAGAGAATACGGACTTCCATTTGCTAAAAAACGAAAAAAATAAAATAAAACGAAGGCAGTATTTGGGGACTGCCGATAGAAGTGAAAACTTTAATCCTTGATCATAAACACTTCTTTATAAACCAAATTATAAACCAAAAATAATTCAAAAATGGAAAGCGTTCGGTGACGATGAAGGACGCACTATTTCTGAGATATTGTTAATATTCTAAAATAATTCAAAAATGGAAAGTGTTGAAGCGTGACGATGACGCGAGTTCTATGGTTTTTGTTCACCCAAGAAGTGCTCAACGCGCCTAAAGAAGTTTTCAAAAATATATATATTTCGCCAAAATTATGGTTCTCGTTAAACAGTAATTCCACACTGTATTACTTTCAGTGTGGAATTACTGTTTAATAATAAAACTTTAACTGTTAATTTTCTTTTTAAATTGGAATGTATACGTGTCCATGTAATTCGTTTATCATCATATTTATTTTGTAGAATTACTTTTTGACTTTCATTTGTGAGATTTCTCCCAAAAAAGGCTGTTTTACCAACCGTGTTAACATAAGGTATTACAGTCACGTGTCCGGCTTTATATCATATTAACATGTAAGACACACCGCAGCGGCGCCAGCCCTAATTATAGACCAAAATAAGCCGGTTTATGAAAAGATATTGCGAGCTCAATCATAACTAGCTACAGTTTGCAGCTAAATGGTCAAATTAACCTTACAACGCGCTAACTACTAACCACGATATTTTCGACAATGGATTAAGGGGAAATACTTTGTACTACTTGGGTATGAAACTTTAACGATTAGCAGCCGTGCTTAATATCACATTTCAGTATTTTTTATCAGGGGGTCAATTCTCGTAATAAAAGCGGATCGAAATAAATAAATAAAGTCAAGTAACACTAATGAACTCAAAGTATATGAGTTCCTGAGAGATCTAATCCAATAAACTAAAAATGTTAACTGAAATGCAATTTATATTCACTTTGAAGTTTATTTTTATTTAAGAGAATTGCATTTGTGATATTTACGACAATGAGACTAGATACGAACTCTCTATTTTAAATTATTTTTATTGCAAGAATTGGTCATTACACGTGTCGTCGTAAGATTTGTAAAACACGTGTCATACATTATAAAACAATAGGTATACATTAATATGACAGTGAGTTATTAAATCAGCAAGTTTTAAAGCGAGGTGACAAGGTTATTGTTAATATGTGTCGCCGAAACGAAACTAATATAAGGTGTTTCAAACGTCTAGCAGATATAAAGAAATATAAACTACTGCTGGCCGCGACTTCGTTCGCGGTTTTTAAAGAACCCCATGTCTCGTAAGAGTGTTGGTAAGCTATCTACTTAGTATCATCAAATTTGGTTAAGTGGTTTAAACGGGAATGTAACAAAATGAACTGAATTTCTTGCGTATTAATAGTAATAGTATAAGTATTTCATACAGTGCAGTCGGCGACATAACCATACCCCTTGCAAAATTTCGGTTAACACTATCTTTCAACATTATAAGAATAATTAGGATTTTTAGTTGCTGAATATGTATGTCAATAAAACAACAAACATTCAAACAACTAAGTATCTAGGAAAAAAATACGGTATTGTAATTTACAGCTGAAAGGATATACTTGCAAAATCTACAAAGTAAAATTTTTATGGGCCAATAGCGAAGCCCTGGTCGTGGGCTTCGTCCACATCTATTGTAGGTTCTATCGACGTGAACTCACTCCTATCATACAACTTACACAGAAGTCTCTAGCCTAGCTGAAGAGGCTAACAAGATTACTAGTTAGGTGTTAGTTTAACACCTATGGAACTAGTAACTGTACCTAACTAGTAATCTAAAAAAAGGGAAATAACAAATTGGACTAAAAAAGGTAAATACCAGCATTGAAAGTGTGTGAATTTTTTGGCGTGATATTTAAATATTTAGCCAAACTATTCTATTTCGTACTGTTAGTACCTCACGTGTAATACTATCAACTTGTTATTTGCGTAAAAATAATTTTACAATAACATCGGTCTATACAAAATAAACTGCAGATATTTCTGCTAACTACAATCTCTCTCAGCTATTCCGTGAATTCCAATAAAAGTATATTCCATACTTCCATATATTATTAATCACATTATGAGAAGTAATTTAGTAAATAACCAACCTCCGTCACTGGCATAGACGTATACAATTTTTAACCTCTACCAAGGAGGCTTTAGTTCCCGCGAGATACTCAGTAAAATATTATACCTTATCCCTTCTTGCTTAGGATCGTCGGTTATAACATAACATTTGTTCATGTCACCTTATTTTCATATTATAGTAAGTAATATGTTATACGAAAAACCGAAGTTCAACATATACTTAAAATACATTTCAAATGAGACTTGACTTTTTGATAGAACGTTTTACATCAAAGAAACTTTTATTCAATCTATCCTTGTGAATTCGCTCTGGGTAGAACGCAATAATATGTCTATTTCAATATTTGTGTCTATCACTAAGCTACACAAATGGGCAGCAACAAAGCAATCATGAAAAATGTCGTAGTTCCATTCCTTTAGTAGAATGTGACCAGAAGTCAAACTATATTCCGACCGAGCTTCGAATTTTGAAAAATGTTGTTCTTGTACGTCGCACGACGTAGGTGCTGGTACTTGTAAAATATGAAAGAGTACAAATGCGCCACGCTCCTAGCTCAAGCGAGCCAATCAGAGAGAATTGTGTGCGCGCTATGGACTCCACAATTTACTTTTTACATTCGTTATATTTCACACTAAAACACCATACTGCGTTTTTAAAGGTCATTGAACATTCATACTTCAAACAATAATGATTGTTACGCCTGTATTGTATGAATAAGACGTTCTCATACTGCGGATATCTTTCTTTATAATCACTAATCAGCGCAACGAATGTCATTTTTCACGTCTGTAATGTTGAAGTGATCGGAGCGTGGGTGCGATGAGATTGAACATAAACAAAACTACCAACTAGTAGCCACTGACGAGTGTCAGCGCTCAGTGTGCTGTGAGTGTGTGAGTGTGTCACAACCTTCGGGATAGGGATAGTGTTACGGCACACGTGCGCCGTTCCTATCAGGCCTTGTTCACTTGCTCTTGATTCAGTTGCTAATCCAAGTATATGTAGTTTTGGTGATAGTCAGGCCAGCAGTCTACCTGATCGTAAGCGATAACCATCGTATAGAGCAAGAACTGTATTTTCTTGTCAATAATAAAACAATTCCAAGCCAAGCTGTAAATCACATTGGTGGCAGAAGCACCTGATGGTATGTAGTTACTGTGGCCTACGTGAAGGGGTCAGAGGTCTTTTTATAAATACTATTGTATTATCTACGCCGTGAGTATCAAAACAATCATAGAATTGTCAAAATAGTGTAAAATCCTAACCGTTTTATTGACAGTACGTGAGATGGATGAGTAAAAGTGAGGTAAAAATGTATCAACCCTGAGTCAATGCAAGGTCAACATCGTTATTTCGCACAGATACAAGTGTGTCGCTTCAAGTCGACTATTATTTTGTGCTAGTAGCTACAAGTTATTGATAATATTTTTATGGGGCTTCAGACGGCATTTTAGCTCAGATGTTATACATATGTACATACTTACTCACTTTTAGCTCAGATGTTATACATATGTACATACTTACTCACTTTTAGCTCAGATGTTATACATATGTACATACTTACTCACTTTTAGCTCAGATGTTATACATATGTACATACTTACTCACTTTTAGCTCAGATGTTATACATATGTACATACTTACTCACTTTTAGCTCAGATGTTATACATATGTACATACTTACTCACTTTTAGTCAGTAGTTCTTATAATGTATGTAAGTTTTGTTGATTTTTCCAGTTGATTAATGGCAGCGGTTATCGTCGCTCGTAAACACGGCTGCATTTCAACCTACGACTCCTCGATCATGTCTGTTGCCCATTGATATTTTTAACGATTTGGTATTTGCTGCTTAATTTCGTAACTGTTCATTTTCCTGCTATTAAATAACGAGTTGTAAGCTGCATAATTATATCTTTTAATCAACATCTCACTAATAAATCCCATTATTTATTAATAGCTTGCTAACGAAGAACGTGATTCAGATTACTCTCGCTCTATTGAATAAATATCACACAGGTACAACCATTGAACGGCTAACTTCTCAAAGGGTGAAACTAAATTATTAACTTCAATGGAAATATTTCAAGTTACAAACAAATACGAGTTTGTTACATGACGCTAGATTAGGTTTTGCAAATGCCGAGAAGAGGGAATATTTTTAGCGGGTAGATAATGCTAGATTATTTCATAAGACAACACATTATTTAAATACTAAAACACGGGAGACATAAAATACCCAGGCCAAACAGATATAAATCACTCTTTTTGTTCCGTGCGAGGTTTGAACCCACAACATTTTGCACACTACTTGTAGTACTTGAAACTATTTTGCCGTTTGTGTGATTATTTGGGTGATGTCGCCATTCACTAGCATCGTGTAAGCAGTGCAAGTGGACAACCCTGTTGCCTAGTACCTAGATAGTCGTCTGCTTTAACCTAAAATAATAACTTAAATAATTATATAAATTACGTGTCACGTTGTTTGTCCGCTATGGACTCCTAAACTACTGAACCGATTTTGATCAAACTTCGTAACCATCTGTAATTTGGTCCAACTTCAAAGGTAGGATAGTATGTCTTTTTTTAAACGGGCAAACATTATCTAATGTGAAGCAGACGAAGTTGCGCTGGTCAGCTAGTATATGTATAGATTGTGATAGATGAAGTGAAGGTGAAGTATATCGCGGAGGAAGCAAAAGTGCAGAGTGGAGTCGCACGGTCACAGTCATCGCATTCCTCATACGCCGCACCGCTCCGCTCCGCACCGCTCCGCTCCGCGCCGCCGTGCGCCCCGCCGCGCGTTCAACAATGATATTTGTGTGCGCTGTTATTGTTAACTGATACTCATGTCGTATCTTCGTACCAACGATTGAGTAATATGTGTGGTACGAATATTTTAACATCGGGACACAACTTGTAATACATTATGCTCCTTTATCTGAATCTGGTGCTGGAGGAAGATGCTTGAGATATCTTGGACGGAGTTCCGAACAAATATCACCATACTGAAAAAACTCGACATCAAGCAGCGTCTATCATTAACTGTTCTATTCTAAGATTCTTTGGGCACGTGTCAAGGGACAATATTGACTCTATAGAGAGTCTGGTCGTTCAAGGGAAGGTGGAAGGCAGGAGAGCGCGCGGAAGATCACCCATGAGATGGACTGACCGAGTTAAGTTAGACGTGGGCGGTCCATTGCATGAGTGTACAAGACATGCCGCTAACCAAAAGAAATGGCAGAACATCGTGAGGCGTGTGACGTCGACTCTTCTGGACACCTAGACAACATGACGACTACGACCATTCTGTCAAGAATGAACGACTAAGAAGAATCTGAATAGTTAATTGATCATACAAAAAACGATTATACCATTTTCGAATGCAATCGGATTCCTCAGTCTTGAACTCAATCCAAGTTAGGAATTCATAATATAAAATCATTATTTTTTCATGCCAATGAACTAGACGAAAGCATTTCGCGCCTAAAATTAGTTATACACTTTAGTCACACGTATTAATTTACTTTTCGGAAGACTTAAGCCAAGTGATGTCTATAAGAAACTGATAGAAAACCTTACAAATATTTGGCTGAGCGAGCTAACATTTCACAACTGTGAGTCATGTAACTCATGTATAATAATGAATGTATACCAGCTTGACAAAATAAATTGTATAACACTATGCGAAGACTATTTGATCGATAAAGGTTGAACGCATTTGTTATTCAAAAGGATTTGCTGATTTACCACAGCTGGAAACTAGCCGTCACAGAGAAATGTAAAATTGAACTAGAGAATGAACAAATCGAATGGCACGCAGGTTTGGCCACACGGAAAGCTACTAAATTGATAAAATCCTCACTAGCGTTTGAATTATGCTGAACCATTACAGCAGCCCCACGGCTTACAGGGGGAGGGGTGAGGGGGATGGGGGTTGGTACACAGACGGACTGTATTCTAACTACATCACGTCTGCAAGTATTTAGTAGTAGTTCTAATAGTCAAATAGCTGCATGCTCCCTGCAGCTCAATCGCGTTAAGTGGTGCGGATATGTTGCAGATACTTACGTACCTAACGTGCCGAAGAGAAGCTGTGCCTATAATATAGATTTATTTTATGTATCAGTAATATGATTCAGGTGATTATTTTAGATGCTATGTTACTCAAGTTCCCTAGGTAACGGCAGTCATCTGAAACACAGGATTGCCTAGTGCAGGCAATGGCGTTATACATATGTCTACAAATATTATAAAGCTGAAGAGTTTGTTTGTTTGAACGCGCTAATCTCCGGAACTACTGGTTAGAATTGAAAAATTATTTAAATGTTGGATAGTCTATTTATCGAGGAAGGCTATAGGCTATATAACATCACGCTAGTGTATATATATGATTAGATGTTCCTGCGGTTTCACCCGCATTTATAGTTACTGAGGCGCCCCCGTGGGTCGTAGCGTGATGTTATATAGCCTATAGCCTTCCTCAATAAATAGGCTATCCAACACTAAAAGAATTTTTCAATTCGAACCAGTAGTTCCTGAGATTAGCGCGTTCAAACAAACAAACTCTTCAGCTTTATAATATTAGTATAGATAGTATAGATTAGACATTAGTACTAGCACTGTATTTGCCATTTCGTCTTATTAACAGCTGTTTTTGAATATTAAGTTGGTTGCAATTTACTTTAAACGAAACGGCTCACATCAATTCGTTTCTTCATCTTTAATTCTATTTCCTTATGTTATTCAAAATGCAAGTGATAGGTACCCCTGGCATAGCTAGCTATAATAGCTCTCCGTAAGTTTGACTGAAAACAAACTTAGACTGAAGTGTACGAGCACACGTTTCTCACTATATCTTACCAACACGATGCTGCATTATATTCTATTTCTGCATTTTTACTCCAAATCAGGTCAATCGATTTAACACTTAAATATAACTCCCCTTGGCGCACAGTGTGCTTTTATTTCACCAAATCCGACATAAATTCGTCAACGTACACCAGTGAAAGACTCGCTCTCCTATTCCGCAATAAAGATTTATGATCTACATCGCGTATGTAAATCCGTAAAGTCCACTACCGAATCAGTGAATTCAGTGGTTTTAGGCGATATTATCATAAACACTCGGCCGTGAGTGATATCGTCATTGTTATATTATGTGTGATTTATGGCATCAGTTAGTTCCAAATTGCACAAGTTTTTCAAACTACAGCGCGTTGGCTCGGAGAGTCAAAATGAGTTTCGGTTTCGATATGAGATTCCGACATTTGTTTTACATAACTATTTACAAACTTTGCAAAGTTGTTCCATTTTTTAATCTTGAAGTTACTAGTTTACTCGGTCTTTTCTAATCTATGAGATATTTAAATATGATATAAAATAATATTCAAAAATACTGTTTATTTTATCGGGGCTTATGTTTAACTTATCACCAGATATAGTAAAATATAACACTCAAAAATAGTAAATGATCACCAAAATTAAAACCGCATTTTAATACCAAACATATTAATTGCACAGCAAAGAGATCAAAATAGATCGATGGAGGCCCTCTTCGCGGGGCTCCTATTCTTGGCTGGGTTTAAGAAGGAACCTAACATAACCTAACCCTTCCGAGACGGAATGCAGTGATTTGAGGCGTATAGGTGCTTGTTATGATATATCTTAGTAAGCATATTTTGGTGTGCAATTACTATTTTTGGTGGTCATTATATTTAATCCCCTTTTGAATTGTTTACAAGTTGTGCTTTTTAATTGATTCTAGACCTATTTTACAATACTGTCATATCAGTTTTCAGTCACAGTGATTTTTTGTTTCACAAATTAAAATATGAATTATAATACTCCATGTTATCCACGAATTTATATCACGTATTGTTGGCTTGGATTATGCCATACTAACAACTATGCTGGCTGTATTGCAGTTCGTCACTAGTCGAGGCTCCCTCCATGTTCTCCTATGCTCACCCCGGGCGGCCGGGCCCGCACCTACTTAATAAGAATACACAGAGAAGTTTACGTAATCCACTTGCCTCGTACCGACCGCGGTTTCGAGTACTACAAAAATATGTATGTACCATGTTCACATTTGTTCTCTGTTTGTGCATGTGATTTATGTTTGCAATATGCCTCCGTGCTGCGGGTGCCCGGGTGCCCACACCGACTACAAGTTCTGCCGTGCAAAGCGTTTGTTTACTGTTTACTTAAACACTTAATGCATGTGTATGGGACTTGTGAATTCTCTACTCGTTTCCTCGTTATGGCTTTTGGAAATGCACTACCTGAATCTATGTCGCGAACTTCAGAAACTGTTTACGCTACGGCGACGATAGCATGTCTAAAATATTAGGTATAAAATAATAATAGTGGTATGACTGTATATCAAACCTCATATTAGTCAGTAGTTTTCATCTTCAGTTAACTTGAACTAATCTCTCTGAAAGAAATATGCACACGAATGAAAATATACCAAATGTGTAAATTAAAAAGTTTAACAAGTGGCTAGCCTGTACCCCGGGGATAAAACAAACCCGACTGTGGACTACCACACGGCTGACGTGTCATCGCGCCCCACGTGCCACAAACACACAATAATGCTTACATAGATAATACACACACAATCAGAATACCGATGTTGATATTTTGCTCATTATTATACTAGTGTGCAGAGTACTTCTATTAATACACCGACCGACCCAAGTGTCTCTTACCCGAAGTTAGTGATCCATGACAACCTGTATAATATAGAACTATTACTCCACTACATGACGATATTGACGTAAATACAACTTGGCCAATAATTTTTTGCGTATACTCTCAAAGTCAACAACGCTTTTTGTCTGTCCATAATATTTGTAACGCTTTATTCACGGCTCGTCTATGAACGTACCTATTTCCTGCTAATCTTACGCATGGCTGCAAAGTAATCTGAAATATTAGGTATTTCAGTAAATATGGAATCTCCATTGAGCACCGAAGTTGGGCCGAGATACCAATCTGAAACGAAATACACCGCTCCAAGTATGATTCTGTATCAGTAAGTTCAATATACAATGTAAAATGTTACAGCGAGAGTACCTACACATGTTACCGCTCGCACTGCTGACAACATTCTCGAGTATCTATACTTTTGTACACATTATGTCATATAAAATATTTTCTCAATGGCATAGCAATACCTACATATTATTATGAATTGGCATGTTGGTGCCGTGGCGTGAACGTAAAACTAAGTACGGCCACCGATTGATAAGGTTCAACTACTCATTGTCTGAAAGAAAACGGAAACAATCAGTAGCAGTACTGCGTCCGAAACTGTGCAGTAAACAGGTTGACCGCTTTTATTTGAAACTTAGAAACGTAACTGACGCCATGTTATTGTGAGATTTAAAGCTTGAAACCCTTTATTCTCGGCAGGAACTGCTTCAGCAATAAAAAAACTATTATTACATAACTTACAGTTAAATTAAATTATTAATGCCTTTCCTTGGAAATGGAATCGTGAAAACCTCATATCGAAAAGAATCGTAGAACAGAATGAAAAGCAAACAACTGCGACCACGCAATATATTTTTATAGACTTTGTTTATACATTTATAACTCTGGGATTCATTGTGCCACGACTGCCATAAATTCAAAATGTATGCAACGCAACTACCATTTGTAATAAATGCCTGTTGCTCGAACAAATTGAAATCTGCAAAATTAATCAATCCATCAAAGAAATGTTCGCTATGGAACACTAGGTTAGTGTTTTTATTACATTTGTATAAAATAGACTGCAATCTGTGTCAACCAATGAAAATTAAATGGAAATTCCTTGAAAAGCAAGCAGACATCGTTATTGTTTGTAATTAAATGGAGATAGCACAACACAATAGTGAATTTAATGGAGTAGTTCAGTTATCCTTAAATAAAAAAGGGAATGAAAGCTCACAGAAATAATAAAACTTTATTACAAAACGCTATTGTTTGCTAAATATTTTTCATTTAAAATAATAATTACTACCTATTCATTAAATGTTTACTTACATTACGAATAAGATTAAGTGACCTGTTAACAGCTTGCATATGTTGATCAAAACCAATTATTATATATAAAATCAATTAATAATTTATATAAAGTCAAGTGGTTAGAAAGAGATTATTGAAATAACTTTAGTTAGTTATTGGGTTCAGGTACTCTTGAGTAGATATCTACAAGTAAGTGTTTATTTCTAGAAAAAGAACGAATTATAAATCTAAAGTTGAGCTCGTGTTCCCTACGTGTGATGTTTGAACGACATCTACAAAATAAGGAATCATGTTCTTAGTCTCGGTTGATTAGTTAATATTAACTGACACGCATATCACTGTCATGTCATTACACTATCTTTATGCTGATTACACATTGCCGATTATGAAGTCCTGTTACCGATTGGCCGCCGTGGCCGAATTTCAATTTGATGGGTATTTACTACTTTGCCATATCTAACAACAACCAAACAGAATCAATACAAATAGAAAAAGGTTGATATGCCCTGTTATTAGTGAAGTAAGAACCTTCAGTTATTAACTAATTAGTTTAAAGTGTCTCGTGGTAGAAGGGAGGCTCGGAGGCTATCAGCCGACACTTGTGAACTAATTACTTCCAGAGATACTTTGCGGAATTCCTATTCAGTGGCTATCTAAAATCAGCGTCTAGTCTACAGTACTGTATAATACGTATTATGTACCTATACCCAATAGTGAAATGGCGTCCATTTGGCAAGAGACTCTAGGATTATATTAACTTAGATTTGCGCCAATGTTACGCATATAAATTAAACTGCTTTATACGGATTTTATCGTGGATTACTTAAATTACAAACTTAACTATTTTAAATTTATTTATTGACTTTATTTATCTCACTTTCTCTGATGTTTATATTGCTTATTGGCAGCCATGGTCACCGGGAGACTAAGATGGTATTATAAGTCTCAATCTTGTGGAAGTTATTTCAAACCATTCGATAATAAGCTCGAAGTATCTTAAAGATTTGCAGTGTTTTGTTTTTTGTTTAGTTTAAAGTAAAGAATAACTGGATTCCATGCGGGTGGTATAATCAAACTATCTTCTTTAATTAAATCAGAAGCTTGGAATATACCATTCGCTTGAAAGTGTGTTTGTGGCTGTCCTTCTTTCACGCAGCATTGGAGTTACGGCTTGACATTATTTATTGCATAGATATAGTTCACAAGCCGGAGAGTGTCATAGGCTTTGGTCGTAAGTGCATGGTTCTTGTGGATAGATTTTCAGGATACAGAGAACGAAGCCGCGGGTAAAAGCCAGTTATATTCAATATTATATGAAGTAGGTACATACATACATACATATATTATTTAAGTGTAAATATTACTGTCATCAGATTTTGTATGTATTACTATTTTAAACACCGTCAGTAAGATTTATACAATAATGTATATTCAATATATGTATATGCATTTGAGAGTTTTCTTCGGAATTTCATTCTACTAGTATATTAGGTGTGTGGTGTAATTGACAATGCCAGGTAAAAATAATTGAACTCATATCTATAATGCTTTATTAAGTTAACCCATAATTGCATAACTACACCAATTGTAGCTGCAGAAGCATAATTATTCGATGTATTAGATTGGCGTTTAAGATACCGTGGCTTCGAATATCACCAATGCGCTGCTGACGTGACCCACTCCTAATACAAGCGGTCAGCTAAGTTGAAGAGTACCTAGAATATAAATAATTACTACTAAAACTGCCGGATTCTTAAAAAACAAACAAAGATGTGTAATGGATGTGACGGTTTGGCTAGATGAAAGTTGGTTACGTACTAAATCACGGCGTAAATGGTGATGGCTTGTAGATGGTCGGACAGTCTGTCCTGGATTAGCATATAGAGTACTTTTAATACGTAAAAGTGGAGAACGAGCAAACTAAATTCGCGCGAGCATGAATGTGGAAAAATGTATCTTTGGCTTGACCTGTCCATGATTCCTGGTGATTATACCATCACTTGTATCATACAATATTGCAGCATACAGTTACTATTCAATCACCAATCATCAAATTAACATATATTACAAAGGACAATTTGATACTCGTCTAAAGTCATCTCAGACAATGAAAAAAATTGTGTATCGCGTAATAGGCTTTAAGGAACCCAGAATTGCATCTGTTCATTTGAGAAGAGGATTAAATATGTATAAACAATATTTACTTCCCTTGGTTATTGTAAAAGCTGTTGATTTCTTTATTGGCATTATAATTACAAAAACTTTGTCTCAAATTATGCAGAATCAAATTCAGTAAAATTTTAATTTTACCGTATGCAATCAGTGAAAATACCAATATGTAGGGTTCAATTTGACTAATATATAATTGCTCTGAGGGTAAAAGCTGAAATACTTGTTCTAGAAATGGAAGAAACGGTTCTGAGTAAGTTTAGAGTTTGATCTAAGTCTGTAAGTACTTTTAGTAGCTGTAACATGAACTCCTTAATGAACGAAAACAGAAAACTAGAACAGTTGCCGTGCTGTAGGACACTTTACGACGAGGTGAGAAAGTATAAAAGTATTCAAGCAGAATATTTTCTATCTATATTATTCCCCAGAGCCGCAGCGAAAGCAACCGTGCATCAGGGTAGGGTTGATACTTGTCCTAGCCTATTAAGTTGACTTCGTCAATATAAGATTGCAGAACATATACGTTTTAGTGATCTGTGATTATTAGAAGTATGTTTGTGTCTTAAAGAAACGAGTCTATTTTCAAGCCAAGCAAACACGAGAATCGTGCAATCTCCAGTTCGACGTCCGAATTAAGCATGTTTTTGGTTGTCTTGAAATTCTCAGTGATCTCTCAGAATTTCTTAGATACCAACTGTTAATCATTCTGTTTCTCTACATTTTTGTACCCTGGCTTCTCATAATCTTTTCTCCCAAAACTTTCTTCGTAGGCTTATAAAGAAAATCAATTATACTATCCAAATCATTTAATGATTATCATCACTTAAAAACACCAAGTCAGCAAAGAGTTGGTATTTTTAAGGGTTCGTTTTAAACGGAAACATAGCTTACGGCTACTTTTTTAATACGCTTGAACAATTTTGCGGTGTTTAGCTAAACGCGTCTATAAGTAGGGTACTGCATCCAATTACACCATGTACTGCTGAACACAAGCAAGCATTAGCATAATAAATCAAAATTTAAGTACATAGTTTAGCGTCCAATGGTGAAGTAAAATGAGTCCATTCACTTACATTTACATAAAAGGGTAAAATAACACGCGACCTGATTGCAGTCCAAGTAAAAAATTGTTACCTACTCTAAAATTGTTATGTCAATTTCAAAGTCTAAAGTCACACCCGTTCTGAGCATGATTCTGAAAGTTTAGAACTTGATGTAAGTTGTTGTTTGGAAGCATTTAAAAATCAAACTGAGTACGAGAGATAGGGTACCCCGCGCCCCGGGTGGAAGTACTTCTAGCCTACTACAGAACATCATACAAAGAACCTTGTATTGCTTGTGTTCTGTTGGGATTAGAATATTCAAGCTCATTACAGTGGTATTCTACTGTCAAGCAAAGACTATAGTGGACTTGTGGTATTGAAAAAGGGGAGTCGCAGCACAAAGGACAAAACGAGAGTGTTTTGTAGGGTTGGCAAATTGGCATTGCTAGCATACCTAGGTTACGATAATTGCCTACAAGCAGTCGTTATGCTTGAAATACTCGTAGTAGCTTTAAAATCGATTCTATATTATATAGTTGACGAGGTGACTTTCTTGTTTTAATGACATTTCAGTTATTTTTATGTTTGCTTGTGTTTGCTAATGTAATTATCTGTCATTGTATAATGTAATATATTAAACGATATACATATATGCATATGACAAGTCCACACCAATCCTGACTAATATTATAAATTTGAATGTGAGTTTATTTATTTATTTGTTTGATTCGCTTTCACGCCTTAACTAGTAGAGCCTCGCTGATTTCAGCATGAATGGGCCGGCTCGATCGGGGAAGTACTACCCTCTCACAGAATATCAACGTGAAATAGCAGTTTTCCTACTGCTGTGTCTCGTTCGGTGAGTGAGAGTGCCGGAGGCCCAATCACCCTCTTTCCCCCTTCCCGCTCCTTCTCCTTCCCTCTTCCATTCCTAAAGAGTCGGCAACGTGAAAGTGATGCCTCTGGTATTGCAGGCGTCCATAGGCTACGGTGACCACTTACCATCAGGGGGGCTGTTTGCTTATTTGCCACCTTAGTTGTATAAAAAAAAGAAGCTAATCGACCGATCATCATCAAATTTAGTATACGCGATATGCGAAATATGGTCAAGGGTACAACAAACATAATAACATACTGAAACGGTACTATTCCTAAGCGAGAGAAACCACTAGTAAAAGCTAGTGATAATGAGATGGACACAGCGAAGTGGATATGTGGTCAGAGTAAACAAATAATAAACCAATGGCAGCCCTATAGAGGTGCAGGTAACAGGAACTTATCAACAATAAGTAAATAAAACTCGACGTCGAGATATATTTGCCAGGAAATGCATTATTTAAATTAAATATCAACATTCGGGTATCTTTTCTAATGTTTACGTTTAACACTGATGTCAAAAACTATTACGATGACCGTATTGCGTGTATTGAATATTTCTTTGTAATTATAGATCGGTATTATTTGATTGTGTGAGTCCATTTGCGCTGTTAGCCATCCGGTGTATGTGTGTGTTTAATTGTACCTTTCATCAACAATCTATTGTAAGACATGGGCCCTCCTAATGGAATTTCTCGGAATACAGAACGAACCCTTATGTTGTAATGACCTCGGCATCTCGTACGTGCTCGGCGGCGAGGCTATTGAGTGGGTTTAGCATTCACTGACTTTGCCATCGTCCACATCCTTATACTTGTAAAGGAACTACACCTTGACTTATCGATTAAATGATAGATTCTAACCTTATACGCCTATTTAAACTAATATTATAAAGCTGAAGAGTTTGTTTGTTTGGTTGAACACGCTAATCTCAGGAATTACTGGTTCGAATAAAAAAAATATTTTCGTGTTGGATAGCCTATTTATCGAGAAAGGTTATAGGCTACATAACATCACGCTACGACCCACGGGGGCGGCGCAGCGCAGTAACCATAAACGCGGGTGAAACCGCAGGCACATCTAGTATCTCATAAGCGATAGGCAGAGGTTTATAACACTCGTATTTCGCTAGCTATGGTTTTTGGGTCCATGTAATAGGGGACGGCAGAAGACTATTGCCGCGTACAAGACATAGTAGGTACTAGACTCCGTGCTGTTACTGGGAATTTCTCGATAAAAGAAGCCAATATCACTTTAATATCAATTTCTCGAAAAAGAAACTAATATCACTTTTATCGACCCGGGAATCAATCCTTTCATACACAACAGTCGCATTCACTAGCGCTGTGCCACCAAGCCAGTCAATCAGCCGTGTGCTGAGTCGTGACTTTTTTTTAAGATTCCTCCTGCACTAGGTGTAAATGTGTGCTTTACAAACATTCAAACAACAAATAAAATGAACATCCGGAATCGGCACAACCATTTGTGAATCACACAAAGGACACTGTCCACTTTTGACCATCCGTGGACACGATGCCATGTTATGAAAAAAAAATTTCATGAATATTTCTTATTTATTTTTCGTTTATGTTATTTTAAAAATCTTTGAGTAATCGCAATAAAAAACATAGTTGATAACATACAAACAAAACATAGTGGGCCGTAGGACAGTGGGTTGCTGAGTGCGCTCACATAATGACCATAATACGGTTTTTAGGCTGCGCAAGAGCACATTAATCTCCCTGCCCAGTTTCTTGATCATATACTACTTACATATGAGTATAAGTAATAAAATATTCATGAAAAATATGTTATTTTATTTGATTAATTACCCTTCTCAATAACATATAGAAACCTATCTAAATATATAAAGTCTGATACATAACTAGGTTTATATTCTCCTTTTTACTGATGTGAAGTATTTAATTGATATCATATTATTAGCTAAATGACCTGTCCACGATTGGCCAAAGTGTCTATAGAAAGTGGACAATCCCCTTTCTGTCCCGTGTAGGATTTGAACCCACAACCATGCCAGTCACCTTTACTTAACGTAGTAATATAATTATGTATATATATATGTATATAAATTACTAACACATCCAGACCTTTTTCCAAAAGCTTCAAACTCACTGTATACGAAACAATGATTTCAAAAGGCGAGAGCAGCCAGGTAGTGTAGCGAGTCACACCGCTTTGCGAGATCTGATACAGGTAGCAGGTGTTAATAAAGTTGGATCGAGACGGGTCAATCGTTTAGGAAATTAATGGCAAACGACGTTCAGTGTAGGTCGGAGTTGGTGACGTGCGATAGTAATGACGGTCATCACTTACGGCTGCTTGTCGTACGGTCCAATTGCTCGCAACCCGGACGTTCTGACTAGAAAGCTTGCCAGCTAAGGAATTGTAACTAGCATTACAAATTGTAAATTTGTTTGCGCTTTGTTTTACGTTTGGGACGCGTTGGCGTATTTATTGCTGGCTGTATTTGTTTTAATGATGTGAGCACACGCCGTCATTGTTAGTACTACAGGGATACTTACTGTCCTTGATATTTTTTTATATATGTCTATATCATATCCCCTATATGAAACGGTAGGCAATAGTGTATTATATTGACATTTGGCGAACTCATGCACTCATGCTCATGCTCATGTTGCAGTAGGTACTAGATGTGTTATAGTGATACTAAGTCATAATAATAATTATTTATTTATTTCTCTCTTCACAAAGGTTCACAACAGTATACATAAGACACAGTTGATACAAAATAAATATTTATAGAATTATGAACCTTTGTGAGAGACTGGAGTCCATACTAGGGAAACGCTGTGTTATGGATCACCAGGTCCTCACTCAGTACTGTAGGTACGACTATTATATAATGCCAAATGTAGTCATTCGAGTACCTATTTATAAAATATTATCTGCTAGAAGAGAAAATTTATATTTATAAAAGAGAAAAAAAAACAAGACTTAAATGTACGGGCTGTGTGTGTATGACTGTCTGCGTGCGTGAGTGAGTGTATGTGTGTGAATGTATGTGTGTGAGGGTATATGTATGTGTGTGTGAGTGTATGTTTATGTTGCAATCTGTATATTTCAGATGATTAGGTTTTCATTAGGAAGGTACGAGAAGTAATTTTTCAGTATATTAGTAATCTAGCTTTTTGAAGGGATAGCTACGCGCAAAGTATACTCCTGGTGTAACAATCGAGCCCACAGGCTTGAAAGCATGCCGCGCTTCCTTACATTTGACGCAATAAACATGATATCGATAGGTCTATCTAAACTCACTTTTATTTCTATACTCGGCGACACCTAGTAATCTTTATATGTGTATATTTATTATTTTGTCAAACTAACTAATATCATTAGTGTTGAATGTCACGAGCATGCGTCGAGCATAAGCAGTAATATTCGTGGTTAACATCGAATATTATAAAAGCGAAAATGAGTTTGTTTGTTTTTTTCCACGCCTAAACTACTGAACCGATCATCCTGAAATTTTGCATATACGTTGACAGGTGTACAGAAACGGACATAGGCTACCTTTCATCCCGAAAAAAATTACTGTTCCCGAGGAAAACAATAATAACGTTCTTATGATAATATATGACGCCACGTGTCTTTCGAATAATGATTGAATTATATTATTACAAGCAAAGTACAACCCGAATTGATTGTCAAATTCTAAATTACCGCGAGCGAAGCCGCCGGCAAAAGCTAGTAATTTATAACTGTAACAATGTTATTCAATTTTAAATATTCGTGCTCGCTGGGCTGCACATACAATTAATTATAACACCGCTGCAAACAACACTTTAGTCGTGATTTGCAAGAACAGCCCTAATGAATGTCCTGTGAAAATATTGACAAATTAAGGTTAGTGGAATTCCTATTTGGATTACCGCAGATACCTAAATTCGAATGTCCTTGATTATATTTTGGAAGCCGAAGCCATTTTATATCTAGCTTTATCAAAAGGACACCGGTCAACCGTATCAATTTTTTATGAACCATATCTAGTCCATCTCGATACCTTTTAGAAGGTATATTTTATGTCCAGTTCGGGGTCCGCTTTATCGGTGCTGTGACCCACGAAATATCGGACATGGCACTTACAAGCACCCTTTCCTTTCTTTATTGTAAATGTATTACGATTTTTTGTCTTGTGCAGTGCGTCCTGTTAATACAATGTTTAGAAAAAAATGTATCTTGTGACAGCTCGATTTTTGAATTATATATTTCTTTTCTAATAAATATTAGTAAAACAGGCGGTCACAGTTAAGTGAATACAATCAACACTTTTTGTTTATCTAATACAAATATAAAATATACATTTACCATAACAATGAATGTGTTTACAATTACTCCGTGAACAAAACTTAAAATAATTAATATTTTCGTCCACAAAATTACGTAAATATGCTCGGGTTACGTGATTTTTAGATTATAACAGTAGAAATCTATCCTATTTTACAGCTTAAACGAAACATAAATAGTTATATTACAATTTGTCCGTCCCAAATATTTCAGTTATTGGTTGACAATAAAGATACATATTTATCAAAATCCACTGTAAATCCTCCATACAATTTCACTATGGCGGCCGCGCGCCAATTTGAATATGCGCCGCACGAGCTCTGTTATTATCTGTCTTACGCTTGGCGCAGTCTTAAACGTAAATGTTTTTATCTATTTAGTAGTATTATGAAAAGCCGTAGGTTTTATTTTAGGGTATAACAAAAGGCAATTACATCGGTGAATACCTAATATTAACAACTGCTCTCCATGTCGGTCCCCAATGGCGAGATAAAGTGTTATTTAGTTTTACTGTCAAGAAATTCTGAGTATCGATCTGGAAATTTGTCTGTTCATCAGCAAAAGGCTAGCTCCCTATTCTGTGGCATCTACAACCATCGCTGAAAAAATATGGGCATAATAGACCTGAGCCTCCCCTACAGAAGTAAACTCGTGTAATTATGTAACGCATTATTGTAAGTGACAAAGCAACCATAATGTTATCTCCCCTTCTATACATTATTTATTTTTAATTTTTATATTGGCTTTGTACGAGTAAATCGATTATTGATGGTTCCCCGAGGGCTCGCCGTGATAGGCAGGTACTGCGCTTACCCATGGGATAGATAATTCCTCAACCGTTTATGAGGCCAGTCATTAGTTGAATGATTATCATAATATGTATGAGATGGTACGTGCCTTTATTTATACATTACTAGCTTTTGCCCGCGGCTTCACTCGCGTTAATTTAGAATTTGACAATCAATTCGGGTTGTACTCTGCTTGTAATAATATAATTCAATCATGATTCGGAAGACACGTGGCGCTATCTATTATCATAAGAACGTTATTGTTGTTTTCCTCGGAACAGTAATTTTTTTCGGGATGAAAGGTAGCCTATGTCCATTTCTGTACACCTGAAAACGTCTATGCAAAATTTCAGGATGATCGGTTCAGTGGCATAGGCGTGAAAAGGTAACAAACAAACAAACTCATTTTCGCTTTTATAATATTAGTTAGGAAGTTAGGATGACACAGAGCGTACGTGTATACAAAGATATGGTGACGTCGAGGGGTTGTAACGTAAACGATAAATATTAAAAAGGACGTTGAAATATTTAATGCATTTATTTATTAGCCTCTCAATGTTGATACACAAATCAAAGCAGAATCTCTAACAGTTTCACGGCCGTGTCAATATTAATGATATCGCCGAACAAATTCGGACGTTTCATTAACCTCGTCCAAGTTACGACGGCTACACTTCTTTCTCGAGTTATAAGTGAGTAGTTGGGGAAGTTATTACTTAATATCTTTTTCAATAAATAAATACCTCATCCAGGTTATGAAGTTATTTATTGCAAGGCCATACTCTCGCCAGAGCCAAGTCCCCTGTGCGCCGCACCTTAGAGGTGCTCAGTGCTCTTCTGTACGCCAGCCCTAATAGTGATTTGTTTGCGGATGAATGGAAGAAGATCATGCGAGAATGTCTGTTATTTTGTGAAAACATGTATTATAGGGAATCTACAGTTCCATGATAATTTGTAATTATTGGTTCGTTTTATATTATTATTACTATTATTTTTATTTTTTTTTTCGTTATTGTCACTATTTGTTATACATTTCATTACTATATTTAATTTATTTTTAATTTTTTTAATCTTTACTATTATAATATTGGTATAAATGTGTCAGTGTTTCTAAGTTAATTAATGTAAATGGTTTTGTATCGTTTTAATAAACTATAAATAAATAAATAAATAAATTATGTAATGAATAGTAAGAAAGTAATGTATCCATACAAATGTTTTAGGAGTTGATGGTTCGATCTTAGAATAAAACTAAAAAAAGTCATTCCTATTCTTTATTTTACTGGCTTACAGTCGATTGTGTACACTTATAAAAGGTAAATTAAAAAAATCAATCAGAAGCCGAGTGTAACAATGAATTAAAGGTGAACACTGAAATCACTATAAACGACAGTTTATACAATTAAAAAGGTGATATTAGGTAATAAATAACGTAATTGGTATTGATAATAAAAACATAAAACACAAATAAATCATAACACTACAAAGTATTCTGTGTAGATTTGCAAAACTTGTTAAGTGAGTCAGCATCGATGTCAATGAAATTACTGCAGCTATTGAACTGCTTGCATAGCCGGTAGTGAAGCTAGCACCGAGGACAGTCCTACGAACTGAAGCATGCAAGTATCTAATAGGAGAGCGAGGATTTTCCTTACAAAGGAATCTCAGCCTCATCATATCCTAATCTTAATACAAAAACAATAACAAAAAATGACATGATTACCATATCTAAAGTCACATATTTATATTTCTGCATTTATTACAAAGATCATCACATTTCTGCAGCGACTATTTTGTGTAACTAGCGGTCGCCTAGTGATCAAAATTCTCTATTACATAATTATAAATAAGGTATAGGTAACCATAGTTACAAAAAATTGTACGACGTCAGAGGAACAATGTCAAAATAGTACGAACGCGATTCGACTGTGTGTGTCAAATGCATGGTTGTGTGCATGTAGTGTTTTTTCATTAATTTTATGTATTTTTAATACATATTTTATAAAATATTAGAATTCGCCTTAACTTAGAACTTTAACTGTGCCAAATTTCATACTCCTCTGTCCGTGCAATTTTCGTAAAAAGGGGTACAAAGTTTTTGCTTAACGTATTAATATATAGATAATTTAGCTTTTTTTGAGACAGGCGTCGCTAATATACATATTAAAGCACCGGTGACATAAATATTTACCACGAAGTCGCCTAGTAGCGTTTACCTCTCCTTCTCCCTCCAGTTCTTTTCATATTCAATTAGCTTGTGTTGGAAGTATAGGGATGAATAGCTTTATAATAGAGTGATTCGCAGGCGCTTTGCGTTCGAGGGTTAGGCTTAGAACGCTTTCCACATCACAGAGATTATACATAGCGTGCATTCAGATGGAAAAAAAACAGGACTAGCTTATGTATGAATATTATGGAATATTATTCAAACGCATTTACACACTTACTTGTTTGTCTGTCCAAAGTAAAATACCACTGCACTATACGGAGCTTAATAAAACCACACGTTTCTGTCCTATGTTGAGACGACCCATTTTAGCCCCGGGGTGCATGATTATAATATGCATAAGGCGTCCTACCTTGTCTCCGCTAAATGGACGAGGTCTGATTTCAGTCATAACTTAACATACTTGCATAACTGGTTAAAACTAAATAACCTTTAATATTGTAATAATTTTTTTTGTGTCGAGCCCATACTACAGATAAATAGAAATAGACGTTCGACTCAGTGCATGCACACATACAGACGCGTCCGTGTACCAGTATAAAGGGACCGTATCTTCAACTCTTAGGCTCTACGTACTACTCAGTAACTGTTCTGAGTAGTAGAGCCTCGCTGATTTCAGCATGAGCGGGCTGGCTTGACCGGGAAGGACTACCCTCTCACAGAATATCGACGTGAAATACCAGTATTCCTACTATTGTTTCGTTCCGTGAGTAAGAGTGCCGAAGGTCCAATCACCCTCTTTCCCTCTTCCCGCTCCTTCTCCTTCCCGCTTCTTTTCCTAACAGGTCGGCAACGCAGGTGGGTCGTATGCTTGTTTGCCACCTTAGTTGTATAAAAAGAAAAAGAAACTATTGTTATCTCTGCGCGCATGTGGCTAAGTGACTTTGTAACCCATTAAGGTCCCGCCTATGTTCCCGAATTGGTATGGAGAGAGAGTGGTGGCAGACAGATGAGTACCACCAACATTCCGCCAGCTTTGGTTAAAGGTAGCGAGCCCATTGCCATTTACTGGGCAAAGTTTCAGGTTCCAAGCTGCTGCTCAGAATTATTTGACAAAAAATACCGATAACACTTATCCCGAACAGGTAATCAAATTCGAGAGCTATGCATAGCAGTCGCCTTTACTATCGCTGCGCCACTAGGGTAATCCGTTATATTAATCTGAATGATGTATAACTTGTTCCGAAAATTCCGCAATAGTTTTATGCAGGCGTCTATGTATGTATGTGACTCCATCTTGGCTCGTTGTATCTTGTATCGCACTGATGATATTTGTCTACTTAACCCATTCAATGCGGCAACAACTTTTGCTTTCACTAGCCAGAATCGGCTCATATTTAACGTAAACGCCGATCGGCGTCAGCCGCACTTGATGAAATAAAAAAAAAACCAAAATATCTAAAAACTACTCATATCAGGCATTTCATTAGTAAATTCCAAACACATTTGTTGTTTTATTAATATAATATCTTTAAATTTGGGTAAAATATAAAACAACTATACATGAGGCCGATCGGCGTCCTCCGAATCTGAGAATGAAAAAATAAGACGCCGATCGGCGTCCGCCGCATTGAATGGGTTAATTTGGTGCTGTACTGTTCTGATAAAGAAAGAAAATGTTATAATAAGTAACGTGGAGGAGAACGCATTTGTTAGACAAGGTGTATCATAAACATTTTGAAGTGACAACTTCTTTAGGCGCGTTGAGTACTTCTTGGGTGAACAAAAATCATAGAACTCGCGTCATCGTCACGCTTCCGCGCTTTCCATTTTTGAATTATTTTAGAATATTAACAATATCTCAGAAATGGTGCGTCCTACGCAAAAAATAACTAAATATTGACCCTCTTAATAATCCCTAAGAGAATATCAGGTACCAGCATCCGACCCGCCCCTTTCTTTTCTTTTTTTTTGGTATATAAAGAAGTGTTTATGATCAAGGATTTAAGTTTTCACTTCTATCGGCAGTCCCCAAAGACTACCCCAATTTTTTTTTGAACACCTTTGTCTACTATGAAATTAACTCTGTCCTCACTAGATAACACAGCACACGGTGGCATCACCATGTGCTGTGTTTCTGCGGTTCTTAGGATTACCAGAGTGGGAGGTATTGTCCCGTTGGCAGAAAACTAGTAGTCTTTGCAATGACAGGGGATCATCGTAGAGTCGTAGAGAACCATCCGGCATGAGCAATATACTTGTTAGCCACATGAATTGTATACGAAGAGAATTAACAACACACGTTTCGCCAGTTGTGTCCAGATCTCACGACCGCACGTCTTCATCACAATGACTGTTAGGTAACGTCACGCCTGAATCTGCAACAAACGTTACACAGAGTTGTTTATCTACGTTTTTCTAGATATACTTAGGTCCCAAGTAACGAGAGGCGAGTTTATTGCTATCTACTAAACACAATTCTAATTATGCTACAAGAATGACAATGACAATTTATACAATTATTTAAAACTAACTTATACCTAATTTATTCTCTCTGTCTTTCCTAGCTTAAGTCCCACATAGTGTTGGGGTCAGCTTCCTGATTTTCTGCGACCTCGTCTTCAGTCACTTGGCACTCACTCATATCTCTTTGCACTACATATGTACATCTTGTCTCGGGTCCGCCTTGACCTGAAATTAGGTGGTGTTATACCTAAACTATTATAAAATAGGAATAAAAAAGAAAAATAATCACTAATACTAAAATCCTCTAATAGGCGTCATAGAATTTCTCCGCATCACAGTCAGCTGGTAGTGTGCCCAAAAGACCAGCAGCATGGCCACGTTGAATAAAAAAATAAGAAAGTAAAAATAGAAAGAATTTAAACATACGCTTGTATATTCCCAAAGAGGTTGACTAATGTTAGCACCTACATTTCACGTGCTATATTTAGGTCCCATGCAGTTTAGAGCGCAAAGCTATTACCGTATCTTGGTTCAGTTTCCGAATCCGCCCTCCTACTAAGAATTTTTGAACCCTAACTCCAATACCAAAGGTGCGTGAAGAGTGGCGACGGATTGTCAAGCATGCTACACAACCTTAAAGATGACCACGACCACTCTGTCAAGAGTGAAACGACATAGAAGAAGAAGAAGAACCTTTTTGCGCGTCAGGAATCGGACCTGAGATCTCATGTTCGCACGCAAACTTATGCTATTCAACCAATAAACAGACTATTCGAATAACTCTTTTTGAACGTTGTCAGTTATGGTATTTCTGTTAGTTAGTTAAATAGAAAGCAGTATCCAATAATCCTGTTGAAACGCTTTGAAACGATCAGTCGCAATCGTAGTTGGTTGATGGATCGATAGCCATCGATCATCATCATCACTATCGCCCGATTAGTGTTGTTCACGAAAATGCGTGAATGACATCGTAAATGTTCTTATAATATGTGACACATGATACAAATCATAATCTTGATTGATAACCCATCTTTCAATTAAATATAATTCGTAAATAATTCAACAACAGAAACGCGCGGCAAATCTTATTTATAAAAAAGCTCATTTCTGTTTTTACTGTCTCTCAGTGTACGATTTGCGCAGCGCAGAGT
The DNA here is from genome assembly GCA_963564715.1 of Catocala sponsa. Classification (NCBI taxonomy): domain Eukaryota; kingdom Metazoa; phylum Arthropoda; class Insecta; order Lepidoptera; family Erebidae; genus Catocala; species Catocala sponsa. The sequence goes on from OY751336.1 coordinate 28,030,976, forward strand.
TGACTACGTAATAACTTGGCTGCCTCGTTTCGTAACTAAAAAAGGACTAGTTTGTATAAATAATTATAATTTTAAATGTACCTACTTAAGTTAATTAGGTTATTAAGACTCTCATCCCATAAAATACTACTGTAATTTTTTTTATTTATCTTTGTCCTTAGATTCTGTTACAAATATATTTTATTATAATATTTGGTTTATAATATTGTCGTACTTTTATGTCAACGTTATACAGTGATATTAAACTACATTGTACGTACTTTGTTCCGAAGTTGTTTAATTTCAGTAGCTATAGTTGCAGCAGCTTTCAGCTGTACGGTAAAAATAGTGTGCGAATAAAATGTCCGCGTTGTATACGGCAGGACGCACAAACGTGATAAAGTACCATCATATTCGTCCGTCGTTAACACGCTGCGTTGTACCATGCGTGTAATATGCACTGTTCACATGCAGGGTTTCGGAGAAAACGAGGATCTCTGTATGTATGTATGTATGTATACTAAGATATACTTATTATTTATACCACAATATACATACATAATTATGACATTTTATGTTTATACTACAACAGGGACACGCAATCAAATGGCTCGTAATAATACTCTATCACATTCACACAACACCATCTAGCCCAAACTAAGCAGAGCTTGTACTATGGGTACTAGACAATGGATAAACATACATATATGCCTTTTTTTTGTAAATACATACATATTATACATAGAAACACCCAGACCAAGACAAACATCCATGTTCATGCACACAAATGTTTGACTTGTGCGGGAATCGAACCCGCGACCTCAGGCGTGGCAGTTGGTTACACTGACCACTTCGCCATCAAGGCTGACATGGTTTTAAGACTATTATATTTGCGAACACCAGAAGTATCACCCACTCATTGCCGATCCTACAACAAGAATTAATGAGAGGAAAAGAATGCGAGAATTTGGTATATGGGCCTCCGGAACTCTTACTCATCGGGCAAAACGTATAACAGTGTTGCTTCACTGACAACGGTTTCCTGTAGGAGGGTGGTACCCTTGGCGAATCGCCTCATTGATCATATTGGCACCTAATAATTATAGCAGGGTTTCTGCCTCGAAAAACAATAATTGTAGAAAGTGGAGCTCAGTTATATAAATTTCGTATCTGTTTATGTGGTTGCTTCTAAATACATATAACCAGCATCACTTACTATTTTACGAAGGTGTGTACTCTACTAGTTTCTTGTGCGGCATCGCTCGCGGATATCTCACGAAATGACGAAATAAAAATCCTGTTATATGCTAATTCTGGATATGGTCTATCTGTAAGCCAAGTTTCGTTATTGAGTATCAAACATCCAAGCATCCGAACATCTTTAAAGAGTTTCACATTTGTTATTAGTCGGAAGACAATTGAAACACGAGTAATAGAGGAAAGCGGCGACATGAAAGTGTAATTTAAAACATAAGCCATTTGTTTCCTTAATAAATATATCTGTCACACTCCCAGGATATGCTCGGAATAAGACAGATGCTTTATCACTGTACTTAAACGAAACGGAACCAAAATACAGGAGAATAGCGCAATGCCGTGCGGCGGAGACGTTTCCACTGATAACTGCTGCCGACCTTTGTCTGAGAACACAACTCATACATATCGCTAGCCACGTTTATTGTAATATTAGTGCCACTCGTATTGGGTAGTAGTTTCTGCTTAGACACATTTATTCGTTGTACCCTTTTGGGAGATGAGGGATTGTGTATGTGCCGAGTATATTCTCAAGTTACTGCCGCCATGGTATATTCTTGTGGCCGACCATGAGATATTGAGATCGATTTCAAGTTAGAGTTAAGTGTTGTTGAGTTTTACTGTCGGGTTATTTTAATGGTGATAGATAATGTGTCCAATAGCAATAGGCGCGCCTCGTTTAATGTAGGGCTGAAATATATTGATGTAATAGATGTGAGGCTTACCTTTTTGGGGACATTCGCGTCAGTGTAATATTGTCTAGTCTAGCGATATCTATCTGTACACCTAGACTTCACCTCCATGCGACTTGCCTGTCTTTAGTATTTGTCCATTCCTTGCTGGTAACCACTTACCAGCTTACTAAAATAATTTTTGTGTTGATTTGCCACCAAAAAACATGTGTACTGCTGTGATTGATCAACTTAACTAGGGGCAGCCAATCAAATAACTTGACAACAGTTTGATTTAAACACGCCATTAAAATGAAAATTGATTTTCTTCACTGAGTATTCCAGCAATCCCAGCTCTGAACAAAATGTATGTAATACGCTGATAGCTCAGTCTCAGAGCTCTTATATTCGTCGTTTTAATGTGTGTAAATAATTTCGCGAAGATATAGTGGAACCTCTAGTCTCTGCCTACCTCACCAGGTATAAAGTTTGAGTCTGTATATTATATAAAATATAAATCCCACTTACTTACTTTTTCCAAAACGAAATCACTGTATCTTTGGTACCGCTAATAAATTTATTATCTACTTGCGCTATGAATAAATAAAAGAAAGAGCTACTTTTAAAATGTGCAGCTATACCGAATTAATTTATTACTTAACAAAAATAATTAAAACATAAGCACTAAGCAAGTCTTTCACATAGTTTTTACTTGGACATTATGAAACAGATTTATTAACTAAATTTATAACTGTATAGGTAACTTTGTCCCTAAAGTGTCGGTTCTGTTGTATTTTTAGCCGTCCGTACATCTGAAGTTACATTGTGTAAATGCAAACAGTAAGCCAATGTGTGTATTAGCGCAGCGAACGCGAACGTAGCTTCAATTCCGACGTATCACTAATTGAGCAATCGTACGAAAGAGCAAACATACACCACCTCGAGTAACGCATTTTAAATGTAGCATTCACATTTTGAAGCCAGACCTCATTACCATTAGCCTGAAGGGTGTTATTACCTCGATTGAACACTGAGCAGTGTCGAGACTTGATCACAACTTTAACTACGTTCATGTTCATGCCACCAGTACTTTCAATATATGCATCGTCACAAGCCGTAACTGTATTTACAGCGATACGGGTAATAAGCATGACTTTATGTGTGTTCCGACTTAACTCACTCTTCTTGCCACAAAAACACACTGTCGTTGAAATTTCCAACTCATTTGCATTGGAGTTGGACGCTAAACAACTCATGTTTGTGAGTTATCACACCGCTACCCTCGCCCCAAGTTTACTGCGAGGATGCCGAGCGCCTGGCACCTCGCGGTACGCGTGTTCGATGCTTTATTCGTTTCGGGAGTCACGGGGAGCTCCTTTTGTGTTTTATGCTGAAATTAAGCGTATAACAGTAAGGTTCTCAATAATTTTTCATTGATATAAAGGAATTGTATTAACCCGAGGCACACGATATTTCAATTTATAATCATGGATTCCTAGAAACTGAAATTGTATTCAACTTTTCCTGGAAATAAACCGGCGTAGAAATATTGTGTGAGACATTTTCTTTTTTGTCCTTTTGAGTTAACAGAGAATAAATACAAACGGTCGTACATTTTAACCGCAAAAAGGAAAGGAAGTTCCACTGGCTATTTTCTGCGGTTATTATATAGAAAATATCTTATATCTTCGGAGAATATTTTGATGTATCACGCCGGGCTCCCCCGAGTAATACAAAATATAACTTAGATTCTTATTTTTGCACGTGGTATTGGTCTGTAATCTTTTGTACGCCTAGTGAGGTATTTTGGCTTAAAGCCAACATAGAACCGTTGGTTTTAACCAAAAGCTGAACGTTTAGACATTTAGCTAAAAACAATCTATTGTGAACACCTGTGACACCGGGAGAGTTGCGCTTAACGATAGTTGCGCGTGTGTGCGTGCCTACATGTACTACCGTCGAGAAACTTATTTAATATCATATTGTGTTAGGTGTTTACACGTGTACCTACTGTACGGATCGTTTATCAGATCCTGTGATTATATTAATAGCGTGGTTACTACTATCCCAGCTCTGTTACTCTCAACGATATTGAGGTCAGCTTTTAGTCTAAGCACATACCTACGCCTGTGTATCAGTTAATCTATGAAGCAACTGCTATCCATGATCCTTGGAATATTAAATGACATTCTGACTCAATGTTGTAGGTGAGCGACAGACGCGACATCTCGACGCGTAACGTAAATATTAGACACTAGCTTTTGCCCGCGGCTTCGCTAGCGTTCATTTAGAATTTGACAATCAATTCGCGTTATACTCTGCTTGTAATAATATAATTCAAGTATGATTCGAAAGACACGTGGCGCCATCTATTAACAGCAATTTTTTTCGGGATGAAAGGTAGCCTATGTCCGTTTCTGTACACCTGACAATGTATATGCAAAATTTCAGAATGATCGGTTCAGTGGTTTAGACGTGAAAAGGTAACAAACAAACAAACTCATTTTCGCTTTTATAATATTAGTTAGGAAGGATTAGGATTAGGTTTATCTACAGGAGACTTGGCTCTGTTCTCACTTATTAGTTTCAAATGCGACGTTATGCGTACGTGATGTTCTATTTTCTTGTTCGCTTTATATAGTTAGATAATATCGTAAAGAGTTGCCTTAAGGCTAGGCCGCGTGTAATATCGTGTGATATATTTGTGTATGTGCGCCGCGCGCCGCGTGTGTTCAGTGTGTAGCGATATCGTTGCGGATGCGTGTCGCGTCGCGTAAGGTCTGACTAGTATTCACTGATTTAAGGATTACACTCCGTATCACTGAATGCCAGCATTGCACTGTCATAAATGGGGCTTTGCTATATATTTGCTATACGAGAAGTACAGTTAAAACTTTAAAACTTTATTTAGTATATCTGATGTTCGAAGTTGTTCTTACTTATTTTTGTGCCAGTAAAAAAACTTGCTTCTTTTTGAGGTTTAGAGAAACGTCAAAGGGTTAATAGTTTATGAACATATCACTTTTAAAAAAACAGTCTTTGTACTGCTAGTGCAAAGGACAACCTACCGAGCTAATAGCTTAGTATTACCTTGCAACTTAGCTCCTACGCAAGAGCGTAGGATCGTAATCTTCTGAAGGGGCAATTTTGTTTCTAAATATCTATGAAGGCAATGATACGGCTTTATTTTGTGCATCAATCTATTTAAACCACACTACGTCTTTGGTTCTGTTCTTTTGTTCTAAATGAATTCTTAACAAATTTTAGATGAAATATGTTTTATTATAAACTGATGTTCATATTAAAAGCTGCGGTTTCTTAAGTTCTGAGTGCCAAGTTAAAGGCATTCTCTGAAAGTGTTCGTTGGCGTATCGCCAGTAATGTGTCATCGTTTGGTCGCCCATCTCTATATAAATGTGTTAGGGTCAAGGAAGCTTATGCTTCTGTAATATGTGGCCAGTTGTAGCACTAGAGACGTTTCGATATTGAGACGACACTTACAGCAAGCAAACGACTACCTATAGCATAATAGAAATATATGTAGATAGGTAAACATCATGCCTACAATATGATCTCCACGAGAATACTATACGAATGCTTTTTATTGGTCGAAAATAAACTTTTATAGAAATTGTCATCCAAGTAAAATCGAATAACATAGCTCAATTTGTAATTTTAATGGAATCTGCAAGTATTTTGTCAACGGAGTAAAATGATTAATTACGACTAATTCGTAAAATAAGAATTAGTCGTAATTAATTATTTTTGACACAGCCAAAAGATGTTATGACGATCATAGGTCGCAAATCTGTTTGGATGTTGTCCAATTCTCGTCGAATTGATCATAATTATGGTCAATTACGTGGCTTGTATCTCGGGCCACAATCTACTGACGGAAACCCAATTAAAATTGCTTAAATTAATACCGAGGATTAAAGGATTTTATAAGCGGCGGCCTCCACCGCCATTAAAATAAGAGTAATGATGCAAATAACACCAGAAATTCTTTTTTTACAGACGATCAGTTCAGCAGTTTGTTTTATTTTAATAAAAAATTGCCTCACTTTGAAAAAGTATAGTATCACGCCGTGTAGCCGAACGGTAGGACAGAGATATCACGTGACGTTTGACTATCTGCTAGTCTATGTTTAAGTCAGATAAAATTGCATATAGTTAGAAACACCGTTCTTAAAAATAAAAATGGGGCAGTCTTTGGGGACTGCCGATAGAAGTGAAAACTTTAATCCTTGATCATAAATATTTCTTATATACAAATAAAAAAAATTTAAAAAAATACGGGCGTGTCGTATGCTAGTTCCTGATACTCTCTTAGCGATTATTAAGGGGCTTAATTTTTTGCGTAGGACGCACCCTTTCTGAGATATTATTAATATTCTAAACAAAAATTTATAAAGAGTGAAAGCGTGACGATGATGCGAGTTCTATGATTTTTGTTCACCCAAGAAGTGCTCAACGCGCCTAAAGAAGTTTTCACTTCAATAACTAATATAAAAGCACATTAAGAACCTGTTCCGGGTATTTGGGAATACACCCGGTACTCCACCATTGACAAAGTAAGGGAGCGCAGGCTTACGCCCTTGACGGACAAGGCACGTTTGTTATACGAGCATTTTTCACTCCCCAACGATATATGGGTAATACTTCCTGAGTGTAAGTACAAACCTCTATCTTACGAGGCCATAAAAACTTATATAAATATGTTTACCAACCCAAAGATATTGAGGAAGGACGAAGAAAAATTCATCCCTTGTCCCTCGTATCTACCGCCATTTTATATTATACACAAGTTATACATTCATACACGAAAATATTTTTAATAATGTTAGTACGAATAAATAAAGGCGCATCGATATTAAAAAACTAATATTGACTTGTATATCAATAGGGCCTTTCCTTTTTGCTACACGATTATAAATATAAAATGCGATAAAAAGCTTTATCGTAAACTTTGATGGATTGGAAGGCAAATAGGTTTACTGTTCAGAGAACTTGAAAGCAGTTTTGATAAGGAGGGTGCTTCGCCCTTTCTATTGAACCTTTGCGTCCGTCCGTCCATCTGACGGCTTATGATTTCAATAGGAGTTTCACTTGGGTGGCTTTGAACAAGAACCTGATATAGATAGAATCAATTAAATGCTACCAACTTGCGTATTTGGGCTACTTCCTGTCCGATGTTTGCTCGCTTTAATATATGAAGAAATATATATACGACATTAAGGATTTTCATTTAGGTAAAGACTATTTGTTAAATAAAACCTCACATCTAGCTTCGTTATGACGATATTTTATTTCACAATGTTTCACAATTTACGATTGTTCGAGAAACGAGTGCATTCTTTTGTTCGCGTATCGAATTTGAAACGATTAGGTATTCTGCTGCGTTAAACATTTATTAACTATAAATTCTCCTTTTAAACAGTATCAGTTGAGTAATTCAGGAAAAAATATAGTAATTTTACGAGTCATTGCTATAAAAAGTAAATGAATTAAGAAGTAAAAAGTGATATCCCACGGCGTCATGGGGTTATAAAGCAAATATTTGTTTACTAGATCGAAGGTACGTGGTCCTGTCGCGCTTCGTTGCGCACGCGCAGGGGGAGGGGCGGCGCGGCGACGACGCGCGCGCAGGAAACCGAACCAATTTTATATCGCGAGCACTCATTACCATTGTCAAGTTTCCGGGTTTCATTTCCTTTGAAGAGGCGCGAATAAATAAAAATAGACATTAGATTACCTGGAGGGTATCCAAGGGAAACGGATTTATAAATAGAATCAGTTTAAAGTTATTTGCATCTTCGTATAACGGTCGTCGAAGTCGTTTAAGTTATACAATTTCTTACATATTATAAACGTAAACATCTATTTTGATAGGGCCAGCTACAAATATAATAAGTGGCCTATACGAATTTTGATAATATAAGTAGGTACTTTATAAGTAATAGATATATTTGATAAATAATTAGGATATATATATCCTCTGAATATAGAGCATTCCAAATTGATATCACTAAAAAAAAATCATGCATAGGTACTTGCATTAAATTCAATTTAAGGATATGCCAGTATTTACGCCTTTTTTAAAAGAAAAACAATTTCTGTAATGTGACGATTCACTTTTCCAAATGCGTTTGATGACTAGGTTGTATTATCTTCTCAAAGATATAATCATATGTAATGGGAACGTTGAATGTCCATTCCTTTCAGCTGATTGAAATGTGAGGCATTAGAGGAGTTAACCAGATTGGTTTGCGCCAAATTGAAATTTAACCTCATCTGACTGGCGAAATTCGGTTGTCTAGCAATTAGTGCGGTCTGCAGCAGGAATGAGAACTCGTGTCGATTGGCACCTACCGTGGTCATTATGTAGATGAACCAGCTGCTCGCCTTTCGCTCTATGAATTCGTCGTTCCGGGATTTCCTCATTATTGCAATACTATTATTTATATGCATGCCCGCATGCCACACTATTGTCTATTATTATACACTAGATGTGCCCGCGGTTTCACCCGCGTTTATGATTACTGCGCCGCCCCCGTGCGTCGTAGCGTGATGTTATATAGCCTATAATCTTCCTCGATAAATAAGCTATTCAACAAAAAAATATTTTTTCAATTCGAACCAGTACTTCCTGAGATTAGCGCGTTCAAACAAACAAACAAAGAAACAAACGAACTCTTCAGCTTTATAATATTAGTATAGATATATTACAACATTCGTTCACGCGAATATTATACGTTGAAATTAAACTACTTTATACGGTTTTAGTCACGTTGTTTATTTTAAAACTATTTTGTTTCAAAATAAACAACGCGTCAAGATCCGTCTTTTATGGTCTGTATTATAATTATACTAGCTTTTGCGCGCGGTTCCGCCCGTGTGGTACCTACATCAATAAAAAATAGCCTATGTCCTTGCCCAGGTTTTAAAATATATCTGTACCAAATTTCATCTCAATCTGTTAAGTGGTTTAGCCGTGAAAAGGTAACAGACAGACAGACAGATAGCCAGAAAGAGATACTTTCGAATTTATAATATTAGTAAGGAAGTAAGGATTATGTACCTATCCATATTTTAGTATATATTACGACTATTAAATTAATATTACTGCAGAATCTAAATTGCTTGATCTGTTAATATTATGAATTATACTGAAATTTTAGTTATTGACGAGTGATAGGAGCGGCAGAGTTTTCTTATATATTTAACCCTTTGCCTGAACCTAACAACAAATTAATACCTAAATGTAAATTTGACAGCTCCTGTAAACTAACTAAACAACAACATTTGACGTTTGTTTTAAGTACTTTGTGACTTACATGAATAAATTTGACTTTGACTGTTATATACATATAATACATATGCATTATAAATACTATACTTATAGTTAATACTGTAGAGTAGAGTAAGCAGTTATAGTCTCCCTCGTCAGGACATGCTTGTCTTCCATACATACGTTGTCTAATTGATATCGCTTTTAGAGCTATAAGGCCGTCCATAGTATCTATATATTAATACGTGAAACGAAAACTTTGGATCCCTTTTTATGAAAATTGGGAGGACGGAGGAGTATGAAATTTCGCACACTTATAGTTTATACAGAGAACAAGTGACAAATGCTAATATTTTTTTTAAATTATGCGTAAAAATGCATTAAATTAATGAAAAAACACTACACGCACACAACCATGCATTTGACACACGTAGTCAGAGCGCGTAACTATGGTTACACATATCAATATGTAATGACATATATCAGCAATATCTTACAGGCAAACTTTGGTCGAATTTCGAGCACTAGGCGACCGCTAGTTATAGCAATTGCGCAAGTTTTATCAACAACACATTTGTACAATTTAATTAATTTATGTATATTTTATAAAAGATTTTTCACACAATACACACACAAACATTGATAAACATGTACATTATACGGCCTCGATAGCGCGGGCGTAGTGGTTAGTGTAACCGACTGCCACTCCTGAGGTCGCGGGTTCGATTCCCGCACAAGTCAAACATTTGTGTGCATGGACATGGATGTTTGTCTTGGTCCTGGGTGTTTATATGTTTAATATGTAAGTATTTACAAAAAGTATATATGTATGTTTATCCATTGTCTAGCTAGGGCTAGATAGTGTTGTGTGTATGTGATGGAATATTATTATTATAATTATAGTAAAGGAAAATATAATTTTGTGCAACTCAGATTGTGTAGTAGCGCAGTTACTCAGAGAGCGGTGAATTCTCGAACGTGTAAAGAATATTCAGATAATAACTAAAAGTTATTATCGTCTGCTTTAGAAGTAAAGTAACGTCGGGCGGCGTCGCGAGGAGCCCTGTGTAATGTTATCGAAGGTGTGTGAAGTTCGCACACATGCTCTTGTGTAGTGCAGCGTGAGCAATTATGTCCTGAACCTCTTCGAGAGGCTCAACAATGATATAGTTAATAGCACATTTTGTTATTATGATTACACCCTAAATACATTTTTACTAAATCTCGACGATGTTATCATATGAACATTGATCGCGCGAATAGCTCAAGTTTAATAAGTTAGGAAGTCAGTCGTTCGCGGCGCTGCGCCGCCATTACAAAAAAACACTGTATGATTTATGGTCAAAGAAAGTGACAGTTGTGCTGAGTTTGTAGTTATCTGTATCAATTAATTTGATTATGTAGAGCCTCATGCAATAAAGGGACTATCTTTAGTACTAGCGCAGAAATTTTATAATAAAAGCTATAATAAATAATTACATTAAAAAAAGAAAGAGTCTGGTCGGATACCTGATACTCTCTTAAGTGTAATTAAGGGGGTCAAAATTTCGTTATTTTTTGCGTAGGACGCATCATTTCTGAGATATTGTTAATATACAAAAATAATTCAAAAATGGAATAGTGGAAGCGTGACGATGATGCGAGTTCTATGACTTATGTTCACCCAAAAAGTGCTGAACGCGCCTAAAGAAGATTTCACTTCAAAAAAGCATATATTTTGATTTTAGACACGAGCAAAGTTCAGCTGTGCTCGTACTAAGGTTACAAGCTGAAGCTCGGCAGTGTCTTACACTTGCGAAACAACATTTATAACGGAACGGCTAAACGCCGGTAAACATTAATCAGTACAATAAACAATTGAACTAAGCTGAGCGTCCATAACTTATTTCGCCTAGCCCTCTAAACTTGTAAATCATGATAAACTCCGATTCCCAAGTTCTGAACAGAGATGTATCATTAACGTCGTGCGATTCAAATCCGTTTCAATAATTCATATCAATCCCTATGATTGCACCTCATCCCTATACTTTCACGTGGGTCCCTATAATTACTCGTTTATACTCGCTCTCCGTCAAGGGTTTGGTCAATGCTTTAGGCAAACTCGGCAATTATCACATCGCCGCCGGACAGTTCCCACGGGATGGTCAAATTTTTAACTTACATACAAACGTGTCGAACCTCGCGGCTCACACTTTTTGTAACATTAGGCTCGCAGTAGGATGCCGTACTGCGGTCACTCTCGTTACGAAGCCTTAGAGCGCATCCTCGTCGGACTGTCTCGTTTCCTTTCCATCGCTGCCTTCCTTCCACTCGACTCGACAGCGCCACTTGACCGAGGAGAGATGGTTGGGCTACACAAGAAAGTGGGCGTTCGGTTCTCAAGTTACAATGACTCAGTACTGGTTTTGTTTGCTTGAGACGCGCGCGATCGCGTGAGAACCTTCGGAACTGCATGGGCGTGACATCGGACTCTTTTTGTAGCAGTTTTTTATTTATTTTCTTTTGTAAGGCTAATGTTGAACTGTGAGTATCGATAATAGCTATGCGGCCGTGGCTCCGACGTGACTGTGACAATGCACTTCGTAAGATTGTTAACATCATTTCTTCAACAACATAACATTACGTGCGACATACGTATTGTTTTCCATGAATAATTTTAGCGTGGAATCTCAAAAGAATTCGTTTGTAAATCAATGGTTATTCTCGTTCCGTATTTGTATTTCGTCACACGCTGATTTCGCGGCAATTAGTTGTGCTTTTTCTATATATTTTTTTGTAAGCCTATCGACGCGGACGTTTAAACGAACAAGTAACAGAGTTTGAACTGTTCGGTGCAGGATTCTGTAATTGATTGTCGGCCGGCTATTAAAAAGACATTAGACGTGAGCGTTTGTTTGCTTAGGTCGCGTTGCAACAACACAATGTGTATGGTCTGTTTTCAATTTCCGATGTAATCGGCGCATTAGGCGAGCACTTTCCCTGGCGGTCGTGGGTAAGCTACTGAATATGTATCGATTGTTTATTTGGAATCATGATCAGTTTGTGTAAACTCCAGAAGCTGATATAACATTAGTCAATACCGCGCGGAGGTATGTTTGTAAACTGTGAGATTATCTGCGGTGCAAGCTGTGCATTCAGCGCGTGCGTACTCACCGGTAAGTGCTGCGCTAAACGGTTTCAACTCTATACGAATTCAGTTTAACTTGGGAAACGTAAATGCCAGCACTTAACGAGCATTAGGTGAGCACACTAGTTATCGTGATGGTAGAGCTACACAACCAATACGTCTCGTATCGATTGATAGCAAGTAAACAACTCAATCACGTTAGAAATTCTGTAACAAAAACACCTCTCATCCAGTGTTTTTGAGACGAAGGGAACTCGTAAAAGGAAGACAACAAGTCTAACTCGATTCCTCGATCGCTTCGCGGAGAGAGATTGCCCAAAATCGTACCGGGCCGAACAAAATAATTCTATCTACGTATTTCTGTGTAATGAAATTTACATATTTCATTTTATATAACTATCCAATAAACTCTCCGGTCTGGTATATTGTTTCCGAGCGTGCTCTGCTGAATAAAACATAATATTTTTATTGCATGTTTGCGTCCAACGGTGCATATATTTTACATAGATCTCGATCTGGCTCGCCCGAATTGGGTGCATCTACATTTTTATTGCCTTTTCTAAACATATTTTTTTAAAGGAAATATAAAAATGACAATAAAACAATAAACATCGACGGCAATCACATTACTGTAAGTTATTATTAGTCTCTGTGGTACACAAGTTTACTTATTTTACCGAAACCATATTTTATTTTAGTACATTTGTAAGTACCTATGAATTAAACATTTTCCATGAAATGAATTTTTGTTTTACCACCAAGGAAAAATGTAAAATACGTTTTCAATAAGTAATTTACAAATAAGTAGTTTTAAATCTTTTAGTTCTCATTAAAACTTTGAAACTAAAAATAGTGCGGCAGCGATACAGCAAAGTAGGCTAATTAACTTTTAAAGTTCGCACGAATTCTGTGAGCTGTGGTATTAAGATACGGCACAATACGCCCAGCACATAATTATGTAACTTAAACCAAAGAAAAACTATTAACGGTTCCAAAAAATAATCATTCAATACATTTGGTACAGTTCCCACGAAGGTATTATCAAGATACGCGATCACAAAGTTAGTTTTGCGCGCGCATGTGCTATCAACTCCCAAGAATCGTTCTCCGACACGGTCAGTGACGCTTTTGTTGTCCGCAAATTTAACTTTGCGCGAGGTATAAAGCGATATAATAGAATAAGCACTCAGCCTCTGGGCAGTTGTCTATCTCTCGCCTTTTGTTGGGACAGGTGATTGATGGACCCCTCATTGTCTATGTCGCGTTTATTTTGAAAAATGGCCAATGTTTGCGTTTATTTGATTGCGCATTCGAATTTAGAATGTGGCTTGAATTCTTCCCGCGTTTTTAATAGCCTGTCATGGTATTTTGATGTTCATGTAATAAGCTAATAAGTAATATTGTTGAAAATATCAAAAGACATTAAGTTTTGGTTGTCAATAAACCAAATAAAGTTATTATGTTTGTGGTAGTAACGGTTACCTATGATTCACGTTTATAACTTCTGAGAATCAAAATATATTATTTAAGTAGTTATTTCTGAACCACGAGATCGATTGATTGTCTTGATATGGAATTTCTTAAATTAGCTAGTATTGTGGTATCCTCCCACGTAGGGTCTAATAACACAGCGCTGGGATTACCAAGCAATTTGTTGCCAAAAATGAATGTACCGACCGCTTCATAGACAAATTGCTTTCGCGATAAACTTGTGGAAGTTGTTTCAAGTTGCATCGTTCCGAGTCATGTTTTGATTTATGCAGCTTTAAAATAGGGTATTGCGATATTCAAAACGAAAATTGAACTTAAATCTGATCAATGTATTAATCATGTGCGAGGCCTTTTGATGTCAGCCCCTCAGTGCGCCGCCGCCGCGGGCCCTTCGGAGCTTGTAATAACACCGTCAACTTTACATTTACATGTCTGCTGACGTAGAAAATATTTACTATTATTTTATTTAGGGGTCATAAGTGTAAAAAAAAAATTAAAAAAAAAAAAGAAAGAAAAGAAACACAAGAAAAGATGAAATGCATGTAGATCGTTTCTGGAAAATGTGTTATATATTTTTTTTTAGTTCACGTGTGATTATTTAAGAAGTTTATACGTATAGTCTAGGCTACAGCATGATTACGAGGTGTACAAATAGCCTGTATTTATCTTAATGCTTAAGCTAATCTTCATCACCTTATTATTAAGATCCAAAAGGAAAGAAACAGGTAAAAACCTTCGCCTTTAATCTAAACTGAATCGATTGTAGAGTTTACAGTCAATTCAGTTTTAATTAACAGAACTTATTCTACTTATTCGTATTGTGCACGGCAACGAGTATTGAATACATATGTAATGTTTTGATTGTGATTTATAGTACAAGTCCACACATACTCAAGGTACGATAGACATCGTGCATATTGCCCCCTCGCCCCCTCGCCCGTTCGCCCCTTCGGCTGAATCAGCATTATAGTTGTTCACCCTTGTATGTCATGAGCATCGCTGTCGTTTACCTACGTCAACGGACACTGGCATGAGCGTTTCATTAGTAACGGATATATATATTTCATATCCATTCATAATAATCTGAATAGTAAGATTCCATATCTTGGAAAATCGGCTTTACGTATTTCGTAGTAGTGATTGAATAGGTACGATAGCGTGCATAAAATTCCAGAATAAAGGAAGCCATTTTTAATCCATGTAGTTTCTGCCCTATTCATCAATGTCACTTGCATGACGAGGATGAGTTAACAATAGCATATTGTAGGCATGGTAGAGTATAATCTATACTAATATTCTAAAGCTGAAGAGTTTGTTCGTTTGTTTGAACGCGCTAATCTCAAGAACTGCTGGTTCGAATTAAATAAATATTTAAGTGTTGGATAGCCTATTTATTGAGGAAGGCTATAGGCTATATTATAACATCACGCTATGACCCACGGGGCCGACACAGTAACGATAAACGCGGGTCAAACCGCGGGAACATCTAGTATAAAATACATGGTGTATTTATTCTAGATCGAACGATTTAATAAGGCGGACTATTGGGCTCATATGAGCAACTACAGCTTTATACGACTGTTCCTCATTTACGTTAATTCGTAGACGTATGACTCTGTTATTGCCGATTTTTAGAAAATATTCGCATGAAACAGAGTCATACGCTAAAGCAAAATATTTTATTTTATTTTGAGTACGTAGTGGAGTCTATATTATATTCTTTTGACTTACAAATTAACTTTCTCAAAACGAAAGATCATATTTTCGGTCATCGGCATCCGATTCGATGTCACTATTGAGATGATAAGTTGCTTAAATATAACTTGCTTATATTTTATTATACTTATTACTTTATGAAAGTTCAATACTTAAAGTAAAATATTAATTATCCGTCTGTGACCAATTAAGCAAACAGTTGGCAAAATATTATTACAGTTTTAAACTTTTCTGTAAAGACGTGTTAATTCCAAGTTTTAATGGTAGCTGTTACGAACGTTGTTTTGACTAGCACCTACTTTGCCACTAAGTGCATTAAATTACTAAGTAAACTTTTAACATAACACATAGATAATCTCAGTGCATTAACTATGATATTTTACAATTCATTAAAAGGAAAAGGCGTTCTGGACAAAGGCCTGGTTAAAAGCTACTTGAACCGACGGGCGTGTATGAGGAATGTGATGAAACTGATAGTCCAGTCGGGGCAGACATAAAACTAGCCTGAAATAGAAAAATTACGTGGGGCGATTTTTTTTTTTCAACTTCGGTGGGGGTGGTTGGTCGTATAAATCTCGATTTTCTAACTAATCCCGGTAGAGGATACGCTGCCATCTTGTTTTAGAGTTCAATTTTATCGATTTTCTGAAATAACTCGTTAATTTTCAACTTTAGAGCAAAAATGACAGTATCCAAAGTTGTTGGAAATTTAATTTCTAACAAGTTTGGTCATTCTCATTTTTACGCTAGGATCAATATTTGCAGAGTTATACTATCAAGTTTATCAAAAAAATCGTAACGGGTGGTATTTTGTTTTCTTCAACTTTGGTTCTCGCACTTTTTTTTACTCCACGATCAATATTTTCAGATTTATACTCAAATTGGAGGTTTATACTTATACTTTATATTTATACTCAAATTCCACCCATTACGATTTTTTTTTTACCCACCGACGTTTAAAAAAAATCGCTCCCCGGATTTTTTTCTATTTAAATGTCTGCCCCGACTGGACTATGAATGAAGCCAGAAAAGTGTGTCAGGTTCGTAGCAAATGGAAATCCGTAGTCTCTGCCTACCCCTCTGGGAAACAGGCGTGAATCTATGTATGTATGTACAATTCATTAATGAACGAATCATCATAAAGATAATAATTATACTACACGAATCAGTATGGCGGGAACTTAGGCAAAGACTGCATACAGAACTGTGAGGTAACAGTATAGAACATAGTACTCATTGATCATTAAAGTGGCCCGCGGAGCGACTGCTGCGCGGCAGAGCCCTGCAGAGAATACCTCCCGCAGACAACTTCAAGTCTTCTTTATCAAACTTAACTAATTTGTGTTTTTTTACAATTTATGTTCTAATCTGCTATAATTGTATAAACGGCCTCTGTAGCGCAGCGGTAGTGAATGTGACTGCTGTGTTGAAGTCTCGGATTCGAATCCCGGGTCGGGCCAACAAAAAGTTATTGGGTTTATATATTAAGAAATCTCAATAGCAGCCCGGAGTTAGGAAGTTGGCGGTGTTAGACACCCCCGTGCCTCGGAAAGCACGTAAAGCCGTTGGTCCTGCGCCTGATCTCTCTCCGGTCGTGTCGGATTACCGTCCCATCGGATCTTGAAGGTTAAGCAACAGAGAGTGCACTTGTGTTTGCGCACACGCTTGTGCACTATAATATCTCCTGCGCAGATGGCCAGTCTCCGTTCAGATTAGCCGCCGTGACCTAAATTCGGTCTGAAGGACATTATTATTAATTGTGTACAGGTGATTAAGTATTTTCGTATTAATTGTATGTAAGAAAGGCAGTTAAATAAATACACAGCCCAACACCGATGTACATAAAACTTCTAAAATGGCCAATTTGAAGTCGCTAACAGCATGCACAAACAGCGCAGTATTAAGTGACCAGTTCTCGCCCAATTGAGTGCAGCTCGCGCATGACGATCCGCTCTCTATATTTACACTGCTTTACGGATCAATTGTCGTTTAATATTAGCCACACTGAGTAATACCACTGAATTATGTAGAACGTACGATGGACAATGGCCCACTAGAGACTTGGGGCTGTTCTATTCTCGTTATGGTACCGTTTACAGTAATTAAATTGGTGGTCAGCTCTCCAGTCGGAATAGATTATTGAAAAACTAATTTGATTTTGAGAGTCTTATACTAAATGGTTTATTACGAATATTTAAAAGACGCTTTGACGCTGCACCAGAGAACCTTTGTTGGTTGACAAACATTGAAACAGGAAGCTAAAACTAAGTAACGAAACCGAACTCTAGTTTAATTTAGTTTGAGCTAACTACAGTTAGATGTAGTCGATCATTAGCTGTACCATACACAAGCACAACACGCGGTGGGCGCTCCTGCGCCACTACGCCACTGAGCCACTGTGGGACGGCAGCTTGGTTACGCTTACGGTAAAATTTTGAAATATGAGAGCGGAATTTGATCGCTTCTTGTCATAAAACGTTGTAAGTAATAAACTTGTCTCAACACTTTTACTTAATTTGGTGTAACATCTACAGGGAGCTCGGCGCTGCCAACTTAATATTCCAAAGTGCTCCAAAGATGTTTTCTAAAGAATTTTTATTATTTTTTGTAAAGATAAAAACTACGTGTTATGAAAATTTAAGGAAAATGACAGCGCGTAGTCTTGTTTATTTACTTTAGAGTATTTTTATGAAGATGACAAAATGTCACTAGTTATTTTATAGAATAGAAATGACATTCTCACAGACTAAAGACGTTTCATTTGATGCTTGAGCAAAGTGGCTTCTAACATAACATCGCGCCTACGCATCCCTAAGGCTTACACAGAAGTGTCTCACATACACTTTACATTAAGTCTTATTGGATATGGAAATGTAGTCTAGGTTTTGGTCTGTTTACTATTACTGAAAATTCACGATTAACTCATGTCAAGGTAAATCTTAAGCATTTATTTAAAACTTGTTTGTTTAATCTATATTACATTTCAGTGTAAAAGTATAAATATGCCATTTAAATTGACACAAGAAAACTAATTTATCTTTTGATAACGTTTCTCAGAATATAGAGATTACGATTGTGAGTTTAGCATAAGTAAACTTAGTTGAACGAGCGAAGAGTAGAGCAGGAAGTACCGATAGAGCCTCACTACAAGTACGTACTTACTCTCTACGGTACAACTTTTCTTGGAACAAACACAAAGCAGAATCTGATTGTATTGCTGCCGAAACCAATTCACTTTTTCTTTAGAAAATGTAAATTCGGTCAAATTGTTCCAGTGAAGCACCGTCAAACATGTAGGTTGTGATGTCTACTTAAGTGAGGCATTATACCGAACCCGAATGGAACGTGTTCTACTTATTGCGAGCATAGTGCACTGAAGAGATTGCTAACCAGCATTAAAGTTCGATAAATCGAGCGGTATCCGCACTAGTTGGCCAACTAGTCGGCGGGAGCTATTTCCACCCGGACTTAGAACATTTAAAGCACTGCCCGGAAGCCCGACTGCAGTTGCTGTGTCGTTAAAATTCGCGTGACAACAGATAATAACGTGTGTCTGATTGTACTCTTTTATTAAAACCTGTGTACTGTATAGATACTGCACGAATAACGACAATAGTGCAAGTTCTTGCCTTGGTACTTAGCCGCGCTGAGTGCTACTCGCCAGTTTTTGGAAGAAACAAAAATAGTTGATTCGTAGATAATGGTACCGAATTTGTGTGGTCTTGGTATAGTTGACGATTAGAATATATACGATCCAATGATTACAGTTTCATAGAGACTAATATAAATTATAAAACACGCATTTTTAACTGCATATTGAAAATTAAATTCAAATTCTTATTTCAAAATTGATATGTTGGCGCTGTCTTCAATGTTCGACGTCGTAAATCGAGCAAAGGAAATAAGGCATTCTGTCAATTAAAGCGCGTATACATATGTATGTGTCTTATATGGCGGTATATTACAAGTTCATATAAGGATATCTGTTTGAAGCAAGGTTTGAAGTCTATCTTATCTGTTCTCCCATCCGCAGTAGGTCTCGAAGTTTGTTCCCTATTGGCGGTTATGATGTATGTTCGTTCAAAACTTATAAAGCTTAACATTCAGAACAACTCACTTAGACTCTCGGCATCGTGAGTGAGATAACTAACTACGTAACTCAGATACTGATACACTAGACTCGGTTCTAATAACAGCAGGTGTACCAAATATATGTATTGAGCGGAAATGGAACTAGTGATCACAAAGGACTCTGTCCCAACGTTGGGTATTTTCAGCTGAGATTGTCAAAATATTTTTAGAAATTAAATTGCTCGCTGGCTTTTTATGTGTAAACTGTCTTTTCGTATCTGTCCTGTAACTTTGATTGTTTATTCTTTCTTTCTCTACGTCAAATAAGGAGTGCATATATTATATAGATTTCCCTACTAAGCAGGCTAAATAAATGTTGTACAGTTAATAAGTGCAAGGGTGGCGTTGCTGTTTAAGTGAAATACCACCCACTTATGGGCTACCGCTGAGTGTCGTGGGTCAGATCACCACACCGGACAAACATATATTTGTGTAATCCACGGATAGTTCTTATGAGGGTAGGTGTTTCCTGTTTTCAAGAGATAAGCTACTCTCAAGTCTCTCAACTCTCTAACTAACTCGGATTGTATCTAATTCGGCAACTAAGCAAGATGTCATTAGCTCTTATTTTTATAATAGTAATATTTGTTTACCAAAAAACGTTTTTTAGCGATCTCACATTTTTACACAAGTCATTTATATATTTCTGCATTATCGATGAAGAGCGGCCCTGCGAAGTTAAGCCGCTCCTCAGCGAACATGCTTTCTACTAAAAAAGTTTTATTTGGCGCACTGGCGAAGTCATGGGTGTCAGCTAAGCTAAAATAATATAATCACAAGCACGTACACAATAAATTATCACAAAAATATGTTTACAAGATAAACTGCACCGTCACCAACTTCCTTGTAACAAAACTTTTTCGTCGCGAACTTTTGTTATCTGCAGCTTGTTAGTACAGTTTTGTAAAAAAATAATAAGTAGATCAAACAGCGCGGATTTTGGACAAAGTTGAACTAACCTGGATATAAGATAATAAGTAAACTAGGAAGCGTGGTATTTTGAATTTATAATAATTAATAGCTTTTGCCCGCGGCTTCGCTCACGTTAATTTAGAATTTGACAATCAATTCAGGTTGTACTCTGCTTGTAATAATATAATTCAATCATGTGTGAAAGAAACGTGGCGCCATCTATTATCATAAGAAAGTTTTAGTTGTTTTTCTCGGGAACAGTAATTTTTTCGGGATGAAAGGTAGCCTATGTCCGTTTCTGTACACCTGACAACGTATATGCAAAATTTCAGGATGATCGGTTCAGTGGTTTAGGCGTAGAAAGGTAACAAACAAACAAACAAACAAACCCATTTTCATATTATTACTTAAGTTTAGGATTGACTTACAAATCATACTACATTTAATATGTATATCCATTGCTAATTGGTCACTCTTCACGCGACATTGGCAGTCTAGTTTCGATCACCTGATGCAATCGAATAACACGTAAAATGATTTTCAATGGTCAGTGAAAAATACAATAAAGCCTTTTTAAACTTATTTTGAAAATATTTTTGATGAATTATTGGGTCTTCAGTACTAGTATCGAACGAAACGTAATACTACAGTATACTATAGTATAGACTTCATTTTCGTCGTAAGCTACAAAAGGGTAGTACGTTTACCGTCGTGCCAGCCAATTCATGGTGAAACTCGCTAACTTAAAGACTACTATTCGAAAAATAACATAACTTTCTGCGTTAATCAGCTGAACAATTAAAAATACAATATCATACCTATAATAAGTATTTGCGTTTAAGCAAGTGATATAATTATTTAAAATTATGATTAAAATTAATTAGTTACTTTAAAAGTAATTAAGCTACTTATTTTTAACAAATCAATATTGAAAATGTATTAAGTACTACGTACAAAAATATGCATAGACAATATTGTTATTTCTATTTTAAATGATCTGTTGAGGATTCCGGCGACTGGGACCGCAATTAACTCTGACCGCGGTCCTAGTTGCCGGATCCATTTAATTTTAATATTTTTCTTCCGGCGACTGGGATCACCCATAAATAAATACAAAAATCTATTATTCAAACCAAAAACAGTACAGTCAAACGAAAAAATGTACAAAGTAATAATTAAAGAAAAAAATTTCTTGATTCAAAAATATTATTTTATAATTTACTTATCCTAGACATAGGAGTTTTTCTTTAAGCATTACTTTAAACATTTCTTCGTTTGACTGTACTGTTTTTGGCTTGAACAATAGATTTTTGTATTTATTTATATAGTTGACGGAAGAAAAATATTAAAATTAAATGGATCCGGCAACTGGGACTACGGTCCGAGTTAATTGCAGTCCCAGTCGCCGGAATCCTCGATCTGTTCAATTATATATTATATAAAAAGAAGTAACTAATGCGTCATTGATATGGTACATAATATAAGTGTAGTACCTACTAAAATTGCTATTAGGATTTGCCCTATGCTCCATTTGGTTTAGGTATTTAACTAAAGGTAAACCATCTTGATGTGTCTTTTTTATCTTTCTAATCTAAAAACTCAGTTTAAAAATAAAATGCTGCTAAAGATCAATGTAAATACAACAATAACGAATACTAAATCAATTGAACCGTTAGTTTAAGCAGTAGATTATTTGTTTAACATGTGTTTGTGTAAAAAGTCACATCAAGATTGTGTACCTTTAGTTAAATACCTCAACAAATGGAGTATACTTACTTCTTAACACTAGGTCAGGAACCGCAGTAATCTGAACTCTGAAGGCTCGCATCTTTCTATGCAACAGTTCTGCCTGACTTGTTGATAATATACATGCATAATGCTATTTATAAAATAACATTAGAAGCCATTTATTTTTAGACCGTTAATTATTTCTAACTACTGTTTGTGTAGAAGCAAAGTATTAAAACAATTAGCGTGTGTCGACGCACGGAAGTCAAACATGGCTGCGACAACATTTACTTGAACGCCATAATGTACTGTTATCGTAAGGAGGTGAGTTTGACTCATAACTTAATTTTAATGCCACTCCAGTAAACCACAGAGAACATTAGGCAACGCTTTTTGTAAATGAAGATATTTCGTGCCGTTTATGTGAACAGCAGAAATTTGGCAATGGACGCTGTAGAGCTGCCATCTTTTGTGCTGAAAAAATCTGTCATGGACATTGCATTAACTTCATATTTTCCTTAAGGCATTTCCGCTAGACGGTTTCCAATCTCAGAGTAATTTTAGACTGCAGTAGTTTCTTCCATACGGTTAAGTTGATGTTGTTTCGCTTATGTTTCTAATTTAGTTTAAGTTAGATTTACGTATGCTGATGCGTACGTACTTAACTTACAAACGGAATAGGTACCATTTGTAAGTACGGTAAAATAATGTTGATCTTCTCGACATTTGTATCATTCCGTTGTATATATCCTAAAGATAACTAAAGACATTCGTTGAAATATCAAATATATTTTGTAAACATTCATGAAATTTACACTAATCAAAGAAGTCTTTGTTATTACACGCAATATGATGAAAAATGCTTTTATACTAGCGCCGAGAGCAATTTAATTTATTTGAAATTTTAAAGAACATTCTAGACCTTATGTATGTGGACATGATAAGTATATATAAAACTATATATATATACCTAATTAATCGAAATAAAAATAGAATTATAATGTTATGAGTTGTTTTAGATATATTACGGTTGGTTATGTATTACTTTGCCTATATATACATATATTTTTCAACCACATATTATGTTGAGAAATATACATTCTTATTATTATATATAGATAGTTATACAATATTTAACCTACCTGCCCAGTGTTTGTACTTATAACGAGATGGGTGTAAAAACCCAGGATTCAACCTCTTCGTCTTCATGTGACCTTGTGACCCCTATATCTCAGGGCTCATATTCAAACTCGACCGAGGTATTACCCCAAGGTGTCTGCACACCAAGTTACAAGTCAATCGGTCCAGTAGTTCCGGAGGTATGCCTGTCACTAACAGACAGACACACAGAGCCACAAAGTGTTTTCATTAACCTCTTCGAAGAAGACTCAAAGGTTAATAAGTAGATACTAGCACTAAGATTATTTGCTATTGTATTAAGTTCACTGTTGGGCGATTTGAATAAGAAGTTCGACGTCAATCCCTCATTCTGACAAAGACCACATAGAAATCTGTAAAGAAATTGTTACATTTTATTTTTCGCTGATTGTTCAGATAACGTTAAAATAGTACAAAAAATGTTATTTACTAAGATAATGGACAAACGATTTACAAAAAGGTTTTCGTTAAGTTTCGAGACTAAGAATAATTGTGATATCTTTTAAATGTCACACAAAGATAAGTATAATAATTGTACCTAATTATACTTGTCCTCTTAATATAAAACAGATAGTTATTAAGCTTTTTCTGCAAATTACTGTATACATATTACTGTATACATATTGTTGAAATTGCTGTAGATAAAAATATGAATGCATGTTACTTGATAGCCCAGATATTTTTATCTCTTTTATCTTGTATCTTATATTAACAAATTAATTGTAAGTTTTGATAATATAACATTTCTTTTAGAAAGAAACACTAATAAGTCAACCATTAGATTTAAAGTTTAATGACATGTCGTCCTGTTTCCAATAAAAATCCTAACACTTTATTGTTTTAGAAGTCATAAAATCTATTAATTCATATTTAATTGACATGTCCTAAAAAGTACAACAAATTTTTTATCGTAGTGCCTCATATTAAATAAAAGTTGACTACCCAATCAGTCAACTTTTATTTAATATTAGGCACTACGATAAATAATTTGTTGTACTTTTACGTTTGTGCGTAACTGTTGAAGTAGATCAATAAACATTACGCGTGAACACGCATGTAGTGTTAATTAAAACGCTATGTAGAAATGAGTGCTGCCAATAAGAATAGTTAAAACAAAACACACACAGAGGCTTGGTCAGAGCCGCGCAGCAGCCCAGCGCCTGACTCAAACTGTGCCGAGTACACGACACATAAACAGCTGTGACGTCGGACCCGCGCCACAGCCCAGCGCCTGACTCAAACTGTGCCGAGTACACGACACATAAACAGCTGTGACGTCGGACCCGCGCCACAGCCCAGCGCCTGACTCAAACTGTGCCGAGTACACGACACATAAACAGCTGTGACGTCGGACCCGCGCCACAGCCCAGCGCCTGACTCAAACTGTGCCGAGTACACGACACATAAACAGCTGTGACGTCGGACCCGCGCCACAGCCCAGCGCCTGACTCAAACTGTGCCGAGTACACGACACATAAACAGCTGTGACGTCGGACCCGCGCCACAGCCCAGCGCCTGACTCAAACTGTGCCGAGTACACGACACATAAACAGCTGTGACGTCGGACCCGCGCCACAGCCCAGCGCCTGACTCAAACTGTGCCGAGTACACGACACATAAACAGCTGTGACGTCGGACCCGCGCCACAGCCCAGCGCCTGACTCAAACTGTGCCGAGTACACGACACATAAACAGCTGTGACGTCGGACCCGCGCCACAGCCCAGCGCCTGACTCAAACTGTGCCGAGTACACGACACATAAACAGCTGTGACGTCGGACCCGCGCCACAGCCCAGCGCCTGACTCAAACTGTGCCGAGTACACGACACATAAACAGCTGTGACGTCGGACCCGCGCCACAGCCCAGCGCCTGACTCAAACTGTGCCGAGTACACGACACATAAACAGCTGTGACGTCGGACCCGCGCCACAGCCCAGCGCCTGACTCAAACTGTGCCGAGTACACGACACATAAACAGCTGTGACGTCGGACCCGCGCCACAGCCCAGCGCCTGACTCAAACTGTGCCGAGTACACGACACATAAACAGCTGTGACGTCGGACCCGCGCCACAGCCCAGCGCCTGACTCAAACTGTGCCGAGTACACGACACATAAACAGCTGTGACGTCGGACCCGCGCCACAGCCCAGCGCCTGACTCAAACTGTGCCGAGTACACGACACATAAACAGCTGTGACGTCGGACCCGCGCCACAGCCCAGCGCCTGACTCAAACTGTGCCGAGTACACGACACATAAACAGCTGTGACGTCGGACCCGCGCCACAGCCCAGCGCCTGACTCAAACTGTGCCGAGTACACGACACATAAACAGCTGTGACGTCGGACCCGCGCCACAGCCCAGCGCCTGACTCAAACTGTGCCGAGTACACGACACATAAACAGCTGTGACGTCGGACCCGCGCCACAGCCCAGCGCCTGACTCAAACTGTGCCGAGTACACGACACATAAACAGCTGTGACGTCGGACCCGCGCCACAGCCCAGCGCCTGACTCAAACTGTGCCGAGTACACGACACATAAACAGCTGTGACGTCGGACCCGCGCAACAACCCAGCGCCTGACTCAAACTGTGCCGAGTACACGACACATAAACAGCTGTGACGTCGGACCCGCGCCACAGCCCAGCGCCTGACTCAAACTGTGCCGAGTACACGACACATAAACAGCTGTGACGTCGGACCCGCGCAACAACCCAGCGCCTGACTCAAACTGTGCCGAGTACACGACACATAAACAGCTGTGACGTCGGACCCGCGCAACAACCCAGCGCCTGACTCAAACTGTGCCGAGTACACGACACATAAACAGCTGTGACGTCGGACCCGCGCAACAACCCAGCGCCTGACTCAAACTGTGCCGAGTACACGACACATAAACAGCTGTGACGTCGGACCCGCGCAACAACCCAGCGCCTGACTCAAACTGTGCCGAGTACACGACACATAAACAGCTGTGACGTCGGACCCGCGCAACAACCCAGCGCCTGACTCAAACTGTGCCGAGTACACGACACATAAACAGCTGTGACGTCGGACCCGCGCAACAACCCAGCGCCTGACTCAAACTGTGCCGAGTACACGACACATAAACAGCTGTGACGTCGGACCCGCGCAACAACCCAGCGCCTGACTCAAACTGTGCCGAGTACACGACACATAAACAGCTGTGACGTCGGACCCGCGCAACAGCCCAGCGCCTGACTCAAACTGTGCCGAGTACACGACACATAAACAGCTGTGACGTCGGACCCGCGCAACAGCCCAGCGCCTGACTCAAACTGTGCCGAGTACACGACACATAAACAGCTGTGACGTCGGACCCGCGCAACAACCCAGCGCCTGACTCAAACTGTGCCGAGTACACGACACATAAACAGCTGTGACGTCGGACCCGCGCAACAGCCCAGCGCCTGACTCAAACTGTGCCGAGTACACGAAACATAAACAGCTGTGACGTCGGACTCATATATTTTATTGCCGGGTTGTTTGGTTTCGCGTATATCGTTCTAAGAGCTTTGAAGACTTTATGTTTGGAACTTTTAGTCACGTCTAAAACTAATAAAACTTCTCGGTTTGCTCTGAAAAGCTTAACTCGATTGCTAGATTGAGATTCTTCATCGCTTGAGGAACTCCCAAAGGCACACGAAACTGATTTAGCAGGTAGCTTGTTGAAATCGTTTATTTCACAACATATTGCCGCCGGTACTTTTAGAATTATTAGATTAACTTGTTTTATTATTCTAATGACGCCTGCACGACTTCCATGCAAATCTAGCAAAACTGCATAACACGGCGGGATTAAGGCTGGAAGTAATATGAGTGCGGAAATGTCTTTATCGAACAGAGTATCGCAGGTTGTTTACTTGCGACAAGCAGACTAACTTACTATTACTTCTGTAGTAGGAGAATTTCAGGCTTGATAGGAAATTTCGCTGTAACCTACCTACATATAGCAGCTGTAAATATAATATAACTTTTTAGATTGACAGTCACCCGTCTTGTCATGATATATTTTATCAGCCGTGATAATCTGTTAAAGTTTTCACCAAAAACTCAAAATCTCATTTCGACATTGTCAATCAACTTTTGACTTGACTTTGAAACAGCTAAGGGAGTTTTGATTTGAGTATCCCAATTGGGAAATCCAATTACATTAGTTGCTTAAAGATTACCCTTGATTTACAAAATACGTAAGTGTGAATGCAGAAGCGAATTCGATAGTGATTTCTTATGGAATATAGCTGGTATAAGTTTGCATAAAAAATTGTCCTGTTCATAGTACGGAAGCGTAAATAACACGCTACAACATATTGTACCCCACATATTATATATTCATTTTCACTTTTATAAATATTTTATAACCCATATGTGACACCATGATATTCCCATAGGCCTACCACAGCCCTTCAGAGGCAAGATATAAATAAACATTTAATAGATGTTTGGCACCGCCACCATGTCACGTTTTTGTGTACGTGACATTATTGATGACATCCTTTTTTTGAAAAGTGGACTATTTTTTATATTTCACCCTACGTCTAAGACAATCTAAACCAATAAGCAACGACTTCCTTCATTAATTTTTGTTATTATTTCTGGCTATATAGCAGAATCATTTAAAATCTGATTTATTGTGAAACAACAAACAGAGTAAAATCACGACATAAGTTTCTAATTTCAAAGCTATAGGCAATCCACTCTATGTGTTTATATGCCTGAGATATACGAGGCCTCAACTGACGGCGCGTCGGTTTCAATGGTCGCTTCACCACTGTCAGTGTTCAAGTGTTGAGAGCTGATCTCTACACGGGACAACATTCTGCGCGACTCAGATTTCTTGTTCTAAGTTTTTATTTTTTGTGTCTATTGGTTAATGCTTGTAAAATGTCCCACACTAGTACTGTTTGGAGTGTGGGCAATTTATAACAAAAGGAAAATGGCATGTCGGTAGATATAGTGAAATATAGTTTCCTTATTGGCGTAACTTGACTACATATAACGTAATATGTAATCAGCTCGCTTACAAACACCCACAACGTAAAACACACACGAAATGAGTGTGATACATAACGCTGCGCTGGTGCAGTCACGTGAGTGTGACTGCTAGCTCGTTATCTGACCATCTTCACGGCATTCGCTCCGCCGTAATGAGTACCGTGCACTACTCGTACTGACATTCTGAAGGAAAATTTCTAGATTATTCTAATGGATTACGATATCGATGCTATGAATAATAATGTGTAGTTTGTCGAACATGGAACATTCTTTATTTTTTTTCAATAGAGGTTAAGTTTTATGTTGTTTTGCTTTCATTTCGATTTGAGATTATGGGGAACTGACTCGCAGCTATATTGTCATGACATAAGTTTGCGACCGATTTCGAGGTCCCAGGCTTGATTCCCGGGTTATTAAGCGAACCAGTAGGTAATCTAGTAATTTCTTGGGAAGAAGGCAATATATTGGCTATTTATTACGGGATAGGAATGTGATTGCCATACACTGCTGTCCACTACTGCGGGGATAGACACATTTCAGTATATTTTCTGAGTAGTAGGGCGTCGCTGATTTCAGCATGAATGGGTCGGCTCGACCGGGGAAGGACTACCCTCTCACAAAATATCGACATGAAATACCAGTATTCCTACTGTTGTGTTTCGTTCGGTGAGTGAGAGTACCGCGGAGGCCCAATCACCCTCTTTTCCACATCCCACTCCTTTTCCTTCCCACTTCCTTTCCTAAAGGGTCGGTAACGCGCAAGTGAAAGAAAGAAAGAAAACATACTTTATTTCTAAAAACACGAAAGCTTTCACAATATTATGTAAATATGCCTCTGGTGTTGCAGGCGCCCATAGGCTACGGTGACCACTTACCATCAGGTGAGCCGTATGCTTGTTTGCCACCTTAGTTGTATAAAACAAAAGAAAATAAATATGATCATTACAGTATTTACACTGCACATATAATTTTACTACATCCATACAAGAGTATCATTGTTATGGTTACCTATAATAAAACTCTTACAGAGGTTTTAAAGACGATAATGTGTTTCAGGGTAGATACTAATAGAATATAGCCTTAATACAAAACAAAAAGGAATAACAATAAACTCATGGTTACGATTTAACAATCGCAACGTACGCTGAGCGAAGTCCACATTTTGACACTGAAGGGACACACACATTCATATTACTTTTAAAATTTAAGTCAAACTGAAATAGTTGAATATTATTGTTTGTATTTTTGGTTTGTATGCTCACTGACAATACTAGCCTTGACTTGATGGGATGGGTGTGGTGTTGCCAGCGAGCAAAAACTAAATGAAATAGTTATAGTGTTAGTATTAGTATTTGTTATTTTTTTTAGTTACCTACGTATTGTTCTGCTTTTTATTTTGTATTCTTTTTCAATTTTATTTTATTTCTTCATGTTTTGGGTGTGCTCTTTTGTGTGCCAAAATAAAAATAATTCTTTCTTTCTTCCTTTCTTTCTATATGTCTTTATAATTACTATTGCACACATAGAATATTATAGGTAATTATCCACTAAGTATAGGTAATTATAGTAACTATTATGTATACCGGAAAAACTTGTGAGAATGATTAAAGTCGCCACAAGCATAAGCAAAATGCGAGTCAGAGTCGGAGGAAAATTAACTGAGGAGTTCGAAGTTGTTACCGGACTAAAACAAGGAGACGCTTTATCACCTATCCTATTTAATTTAGCTCTCGAACACATCATTCGGAAAGTCTTGCTAATAGATGGGGGGATAGAACTTAATGGGAGACACAAAGTTATAGGGTATGCTGATGACCTTGCAATCCTAGGGCAATGTGAGATGGAAGTAATGAGCATGGCAGAGATATTGGAAATGGAAGGCAAGCAAGTGGGTCTCAGAATCAGTCGCGAGAAGACTGAGTATCTCCATATGAAGAGATACAAAGATCACAGAGCAAATAGAAGAGATCTTATAGTCAGAGGCACAACCTATAGAGGCGTCAACAAATTTAAGTATCTCGGGTGCACGATCACGGATACAAATCAAAGGGAGGACGAAATAACCATCCGCATCGTCAACGCGCTAAGGTGTACTGCAGCTCTTCATAAAGTGTTAGTGTCTAAGTTGATAAGCAGAACCACAAAAATTCGCGTCTACAAAACAGTAATTAGGCCGATTTTAATGTACGGGTGCGAGACTTGGACATTGACACTGAAGGAAGAAAATAGACTATTAGTCACGGAGCGAAAGATATTCCGTAAGATTCTGGGACCGACAAGAGGAGAGAAGGGGGAGTGGCGACAAAGATTTAATAGCGAGATTGAAGATCTAGTGTCAGAGCCGAATATCATCGGGGAAATAAAAGCTAGCCGACTTCGCTGGCTCGGACATGTGGAACGAATGGGAGAGGATCGAGCTGCCAAAAGAGCATATCTCGGGCGTCCCACCGAGCGTCGTCCGGTGGGTCGTCCAAGGTACCGCTGGAAAGACGAAATAGCTAAAGACCTGAAAGAGATGAATGTGCTCGATTGGTCTGACTTGGCACAAAATAGGAAAGAATGGCGCACTTTAATGTCGGAGGCCAAGATCCACTTTGGATCGCTGAGCCAACGAAGTATTATGTATACCTAATCAGAAGGTGTTTAGT
Organism: Catocala sponsa; assembly: GCA_963564715.1. Classification (NCBI taxonomy): domain Eukaryota; kingdom Metazoa; phylum Arthropoda; class Insecta; order Lepidoptera; family Erebidae; genus Catocala; species Catocala sponsa. The sequence goes on from OY751336.1 coordinate 28,062,099, forward strand.
ATGTGAGTCGTAAATATATGGAGTTGAGTGAAAGACGTCTATCAATAGACGTCTTTCACTCAACTCCATATATGTACGAGTAAGTACCTACATGCACACATATATACCTAATCATGATACATACAAATACGACCTGTGCCCCTACAAATATCAAACAGATTTAAACTTTACGCACATCAACAGTTTATAATTATGTACATTTATTTCTACAACTCTTATTCCCAAACTGTTGATATTGTATTTCTAGTACGTATTACCAATGTACATAATATATAGTCGAGCAATGTTCTTTGGTATCACATTCGTGTGAGAAGAAGGTTTTGCACATATAAAAAAATAGTAACTGTATTCCAAGCGTCAAAGTTTAGCTGTCGGGATATTTGAGAGCACGGGCCTCTCAAATCAACTATCATCGACGGCTTTACGTACAAATGGTTCCAATTTCCAGTGGAGTCGGTGCGTCAAGAGATTCCTTTGACAGTTCTCTGAACTATATCACATAGTTTTTATCTATTGCCAAAAGGATTGGAATCGTGAACATTTTTGTACGAGTCCAGCATTTCACGTAGTGTTCCTCTATCGCTGTCCGGTACATCTTTATTAAACATCTCTATGTCGAACGTAGTTTTAGTAACACGTTTTAGTAACATATTCTCGTAAAAGCGTTAGCGATCAATGTTTTGCCGTCTGGCGTGAGAGATACTTTAACTAGGCCTCCTGTTCATTTAGTACAAAGGTGTGAATAATAATGTACCGACCTATCCCGATCACCCCTCAAGACCATTTTTTCCTGAATGATTATCATTTCTTTGATATATGGCCTCAGGCGCTAACAGAAAGGCCGCAATAAAAATACAACAAAGCATTGATCGCAACACAAAGTCGATATTTAAAATACTGTATTGCGGCCATCCTAAATCCATAACCTTTATTAAAAATGTACAACGGAAAGTAGGCTTCGGTTAAAAGTTCGCTTAACAATAAGCTTTGATACAGTCGCGGTTAGCGCTTTGTGTGAAATATTCGTAATCTTCATAAAGTCCGTCGTAATGGTTCCGCGGAGGCCCGGACGACTTTGCCTCGCATACCCTTTTATGTGGCAAGCGTACGGTTCAACTTACGATATGGGATGTTCATTAGCTCCAACTTCCAAATAACGGGCCATAAAATTCAATATGTTTATTTTGGAGTGATTCTGTAGATGAAAGAAAACGTTTGGAAGTAGCACATGTATGTATTTGATTCCTGTGAATTGCGACACACTGTGGGTTTGCGAGATTAAACCGTAGCACATATAAAAATGTAATTATATATTAGTAAGTAGGACACAATATTATAGACATGTTTTCTAGAAGACTATTAATGTACTGACCATAAAATAACATGAAACTGCAGCGATCACGAGTGTTGTTTTCTTCAAAGGCAGCGCCATATCACATTGTCATGTTGTTTTCAAGACGAAGTGGTACTACGGACTATTTTGTGGCATAAACACTTTATTTCTTTACTTGATGTCGTTCGGTCAGCGCATCTATAACATCATTATTATTTACTGAAGTACAATTTTTGTACGATGTCCCTGTAGCTATCTCTACTTAAAAGAATCCAGCTGTTTCATTGTTTCTTTCGACGTAAAGAAAGGAGAAACAAACACGTTGCCATTTATAATATTAGTTAGGATTAGCATACCTTCCCATTCATTCTCGCTAGGTTAATCTACAAGAGTAAATAAAATGTTTTCTTGCGACGATTCTGCAAAAAAAAAGAAATGAGACAGAAAATGTAATTTTAAGTTTCGGATCTTCCTGTTCCGTTTGTACCTTTTGCTGCTCTAATTGCGTTTAGTTTTTAAGTTCATTTCGAAATAGGAACTACGTTAGAGTTTAAGCGCGTAGCGTTAGCATCCTACGGGGTATTAAATACCATGTAGCTTAGTTAATAAGTATTTGTTATGTGATAAAAGCAAATTGAATTATCCATGTAAGTTGTAGTAGAGCTTCATTGCTATATAAATATGATTCGTTTGTGTTTGTATTATGAACAAATTAGGTAGGTTCTAGTTTATAAAATGTTATATCCGTAGTTATATAAAATGTTATGTTTCATACCCGTTTTTAATATACCTAGTATATTTAAGTAAGAGTCTAGTTGTGTATTTTATGCGCAATTGCTTACGTATTTACCAATCGATGTTTAAGGTTAAATTTTCCTCTGGCGAGATATTGTTCAGGTTTTCTGTTTGAAAGATTTTACAGCATACAATAGATGGTAAAAGTGAAACATAGCTGATGAACCATATGCATGACGCAATCTAAGACATCGCAGATCTCTTAGAAAACGAAACACAATGTACTACAGGCTAGCTCTTGATATTATGTTTTATTACGTTCCATACTAGATATTGGTTTTGTAAGTACAAAATAAAGTAACAAGCAACCAGCAGCACTTATAAGATTGCATGTACTATAACAATAATCTTATCAATAAAAAGTTTATTAATTATCCTAATTAATATTATAAATGCAAATGTGAGTTTGTTTGTTTGTTACGCTTTCACGCCTTAACTACTCGACCGATTATCATGTAAATTCGCATACACGTTGTCAGGAGAACAGAAAAGGACATAGGGACATTCATCCAGAAAAAAGTACTATTACTAACCTGACCTATATTTACGCGAGCGAAGCCGCGGGCAAAATCTATTAACTAATACTTAAACTAACTTATATTTAAAAGGGAGATAAATACGAGTATATAACATTTCACAGTCTTTTGCAATATTTTCTCGCAGCCGACAACATGATATTGTGACTTGTGTTCCTGTGGTAATTAGGCTTTCCAGACGCCGCGCTGTGCTGTCAGCGAACTGTCAGTTGAAATCTATATATTAATACGTGAAGCAAAATCTTTGTACCCCTTTTTACGGAAATTGTGCGGACGGAGGAGTGTGAAATTTGGCACAGTTAAAGTTTATATGGAGAAGGAGTGGAAAATCCTAATATTTTAATACAATATGCATTAGAAATGCATTAAATGAATGAAAAAACACTACATGCACACAACCCTGCATTTGACACACGCAGTCGAATCGCGTTCGTAGTAGGTTGAGAACCTAGGTGAAGCACGGGTCCGGACTCAGTATTTCGGTATTGTTTGGCATGTCGTACAATTCTTCGTAACTATGGTTACATACTTTATTTAAAAAAGAAAACAAAGTACCAAGCTTAGGAATATCGTCAACGAAAGAGTATAGTTAATTAAATAATAATTTGTTTGAAAAATATAGGTAAATTAACCTGTACAGCCTTGGCGAAATCTAAATGAAATGTGATTATAAGGGTATAGTTACCTTAATAACTATCAAACTTAAAATTTAAATCAATTATGGTCGAATTTCGACCTCTGGGCGACCGCTAGTAAACATAAATAAATATAACTCCTTCTTTAGGGAATAACAATGGCAAGCGCTTTCACAAACATTTGAACTCTGATTCACTTACATTTTGTTCCAGTCGTTGATAGTTGAAGCCACCACTTTCCAAGCATCAACCTTGCAGGCAATTACGTCTCGACACTTTTCTTTAGGCCACTAATGCGTGCTGAAGAACGCTAAATGTGAGATCCCGACTTCGACAGCCTTGTTGAGAAATCTTTAAATGTTTGTTGGGAGAATTTTAGCCGTTGTCCGTATCAGTTCCATAGAATAGTAAGATCCATAGGGTGTTGGTCTGAGTCTGAGTATTCGCCGTTTCAATTATTTCAAAGATCCGCGATACAGGAATAAAACCATTTTTATTTGTATTGAAGTTAGGCTTGTAGGCTTTTCATAAACTTATATTTCACTATAATTTACCAATTATGTAGTAGGTACTATATAATGTGTATGTATATGTTCACATAGAGCGCACTGGCTGTAGTAGGTACGCAATGTTACATTGTTTGATTATGTACAGCCACGTGAATAGTTACTTTTATATTAGAATATTTTTATGTTATAAAATATAATTTCAAATTGAATCAATTTTATATAAATACCTACATGGTTTTAATGACAACTATGAATATTTCAGGAATTATTGCCCCTAAATTACAATTGCAATTTAGGGGCATATATCGCGGCGGACTTCATAAAAATTATTTAGTCACTAACATAAAGAAACCACAGTAATTAAAAATATTAGCTCGGCCCACATGTGTTTGATCACGTGTGGGGTACACGAACAGGTTTAGGAACACGCGAAGTATGTTTATATCTCTTGAGCAAGTAATTTAATGACTAAAATTAAAACCATAAAACCTAATTTACAAAGTCTAAGTGCTCCCCTTTAACAAAAACTTGGTACAAGACCGGCTTGCTTAAACTATGGAAAACGTTTAATTAATTTATCAAGCTAGTATAATTTTCAGGTCACTCCATATCAAAGAGACCGCTTCAATAACTTACATAAAAATTAAAATTTTATATCCCTTAAATACGGTCTGAAGTTAGTAGCGGTGACAAGATTACGTAGCACTAAACTCATTGAGCGACTTAAGTACGAGTCCGGCAAGTTGGTGGCGCAGTTTACACGCCTTAAAGCCTCAAAGAACCTCATTTCCTTCATTGGCTCCTACAACTTTTCGCGCTTAGGTAAACTCGCGCTCTTATAGAAAACGCTTTTACTCAGTTATATGTCTGTCTTTGATTTCTTCGTCCGGCCACTGGCGTAAACATAAATGAACTTGCAAATTCCGAACATGAGCTACTAAAATCGTTTGTTGAGTCGTGTAAAGAGTAATAAGGTCTTACAGTCAGAACATTTTAAGCTGGTTCAGTAAAGTACCTAGGTAATTGCAAGCAGGGTAGACCAGGAGTTCCAGATTCGAATCTCTGTCTACAAAAAAAGGAATTGCTGCCTCTGTTGGGATAGTTTCAGTAGGAAATTGAGATAGTTTCAGTAGATATAGTTTCAAGTCAGAACGTGTTTTACTTTATAATAACACTTTCATGGACCTCCATCTTCTCATCATCACCAAATGTTAAAGCTACATTATAAATTAAAAAAGCTACGGGTCTATTGCCAATCTAATGCATCAATCCGTGATTTGAATGTGTCCAGGTTCCATTGCAATACACGGATGAAATTCAAACGCGTCACCAAAAAGATGTCAGCTTTACAATCATTTATTTAAATTCCGCAAAAAGAGGGCATTCCACATACCAGACCACTCTATTATATTACTTGTGCAAGTGAACGAATAACAAAAGGACTATAATTAATTAAGCGACGAGACACAAAGAATCACGATTGCTTTTTGCCTTAGCACTTCTATTTCTTTTGTACGTTTTTCTTTAGCCACTATTAAAATACTGTATAAAAATATGCCGGCATTTATACGTTTATTGTAATTTAACGTAACGTAGATTTGTTGCTAGCGGCTCTGCGGATAGACCATTGTTAATCGTATCCTTATTATCCTCGTACATTTCGATTGTACAAATACTAAGCATTCAGAGTTTCTAAAAAGATATTCTCACAGATTAAAGCATTTATGCATCCGGCAATCGAAACTGAAACTTAACTATCGATAATCAGGTTTGCACATACAATTTCGTTACTGGAGGCAACAGGGTAACCGTGCAATTTACGCTAATGATATGAAAAATCACGGATTGTTTGCGGGTAAAGCATTTTGTTACTGACAAATCGCGCCATTCGCCCGACACGGTCGTACGAACGTAGCGAACAATGTACTGCCCAATTTGGTTGTTGAACCTACCGTCATATTTGTTTTAAGCAATCAGTGGTCAGATGTAACGACAGCCTGGAGTGGAGGAAATCCCAGTGGAACTGTCGTCGAGAGAAGGCACTCACAGTACAATAATAATTAATTATTTTATACAGATGGGATCATGGCTTTATGATCACATTGTCGAAATCACTTGGGCAAGCTTAGAGATAAATGAAATAAAAGAGAAAGAGAACTTAACTTTTAATTTATTATAATGTAGCCTTATTACGCTTGTTTTCTTTCTCTCTGTCTTTGAAGTACGGAGAGCTGAGACTTTTACTAAATAGTCAGCCATCTATCAGCATGACAGTGGCAATGTTATATAAGCTCGCGATTATTCGCAATCGTTTATCTCTTCGGTCTTCACTGGGTCATGTGTCCGTCAAACTATATTTACATTATATTATTATGTAGGTAATTACAATCGTCTTGTTCTAAAACAATTATAACATTAGTTAGTTGTGCGCCTAAACAAACCCAATTATGGCATGTCCCGTCCCCTGTTTCTCCTTATCCCTTTAAGGTCCGTCAATATGTATATGGTTTAAATGTTTTAATTGTGTGTATTACAAGAGTTTGAATATGTACGTTACTTGTTTCTCCAATCGCCAATAGATATCAAAATTATTAAACAGAAAACTAGAATTGTGGGCTTACATTACAGTATTTTGATATACTCGTTTATTTTTTGTTCATACGGTTTCTTGTGTTTGTACTGGAGTTGGTATAGAAAAAGTAAGTTTGGTTTATCTGATACCAGGAATTTCTATTTATGCTCGAACTGACTACCTTATAGAATTCCGTGGAAGCGTTGCTTCAATCACTTAGTTAGGTTAGCTATCAGATATCTTGCGTTCAGTGTTGAAAATAACGAGCTTTTCAATATAGTAATAATTTAAATATTTTATGAGTAGTTCATATAGCATTTATTTACTAGACGAGTTTCTAAATTATACTCACTGAACTAAAAGTAGTGTCATAAAGTGTGCGACTTTAATGTTCAGCTTTTCTATTATCATAAGTTCGGTACTTCAGTTAAGTTTTAATGAACAATATCTGTTTCTTAGTGTACCGACTCGCTATTATGAAAATGCTCTTATTGCCGGCTATGCGAGAATACAAAGTTTTCATATAAATGAACCGTTTCGTGGGTTTCTATAGCTCTAATCTCGACACTTAGAGAGCGTGCTAGCGATCAGAGAACGATGTTATTAACACACAGATGACCCCGCGTACCTACTGGCCGGCTGTTACTTCTTAACGCCCTCCTATGCTGCTGATAACAGCTGTAAGGAAGAGCACTATATACGTTATGTTATTCAGAAAAACCTTGCGGAAGGCGATAACTGTAAATGGCCGTATTTATAGTTCAATTTAAAAGTTACTTATAAGGATGTGTTAGCTGTTTCCTGGGGTAGTTTTAAACTGCCAGGTTGATCGCCCCTTTAGGGTGAAAGCTTCGATTTCGCTATCGAAGTATCGTAGTGTGACCTTGTTAACAATGCCTTACAACTATCACCGTAAGACTTGCCGTACAATGTAATGTTATGTGATTTACATAAAAAACCTTTCAGGTTACAGTGGTATCCAATATTCCTTATGAACGATGTCTACGAATCAATATAGACTGTTGTTATGTTTACTTACTGTCTAAAAACTATAGAACATATCATTATATAGTGTACCTAGTACTTTGTAATTATTATATTTGACGGTGCTGCGTATAAAGGTTAGTTCCCTTTACTATAATAATACTGATAAGATCTATTCTAACATTCGAACTGATAGCTAAAATTTTCACATTATCATATACATTATATAGCTAAAATCATAACAAATAAACATTTAATTTGAATTTTGTACAGGCAACATGTATTATTCAATGTTTTTTGTTTTAGCTGTATCGTAATAACGGTAATTATTTTATGCAAGCTTGGACTAATTACAGTGCAAATTCTAAAAAGAATAATAAAACCCAGTCATATGTGAGTCGTGATTATCAACGTGTGTTGGTTTAACTCACGTGATACGTCAATTAAACATTATAATATATCTGAATAAGGTACATGTAGGTACTCAGGGGTAGTTTAGCTTCCAGTGAATTAATTAGAAGAGGTTCAGTAGAGTCAGAGATTACTTGCGATATATATACTTTTTAAAATATTATTATATAACAATTATGTACATGACAACTGTTCTTCGAAGGATTATAGCCAGCTCTTATCGCACTCATATTGTGTTGCAGTAAAATCTCGACAACACGAATTTCAAGAGAAATATGAAACGATTTCGGGTTATTGAGTATTTTTTCAAGTGAATATTTATTTAAAGTATTTTACGACTAAAGTTTTAAGCTACATAGGTATAATTTCGAAGTTTATTTATCGCGTTGTATTATAATGTGAATGTGATATTGTAAATATGTGCAATGCTAGATGGAAAGTACCTAAAGCTGACCTATTTTACAAATAAAGTAATATAAACAAATTAAACATAGTTTTTATGTGTATCTAGATATACTAATATTATAAAGCTGAAGAGTTTGTTTGTTTGTTTGAACGCGCTAATCTCAGGCACTACTGGTCCGAATTGAATTTTTTTTTAGTGTTTGATAGTTCTTTTGTCGAGGAAGGCTATAGGCTAATAACATCACGCTACGACCCACGGGGGCGGCGCAGTAATCATAAACGCGGTCGATACCGCGGGCACATCTAGTTAGTTATAAAAGTAACACACGAACATTACGAAACTAAACCTGTAAAATACATAATTATATTGTCTTGTTAATATTATAATACGATTCGAATTAATTCAATTTATTTTCTTCATGTAAATAACACAGCTACAAAAATTTACCAATCATTGAATGCCTTGTTTTGAGTCAAGAAATTAAGAAAGAAGGAAGGATAGAACTGTATTTAAATTTCAAAATTTATACGAGAATTCAAAGCGGCACGTATTTCCTAACTTCGACATACTCAGTCTATCGTTTGAACTATAGAATATTAGGTTTTACAGCTGCTTTGCCGTGGTGGTTCTAAATACCTATAGCACAGGATCCGTGCATTTTTCGAGATAAAAGTAGTTTATATCGCTCTTTAAACCATAAACTCTTTTCCATGCAAATATTACGTTGTTCCTTGTTGCACAATAGAAGGACAAATCAATTAGCTCGCTTTGGTATTTTTAATACTATACTAATACTCTTTACGCCTTACACGATAATGTATTAATAGCATAATATTCCAGTTACAACATCTGAATAAGTCGAGACACCGTGTATCAGTTTTTTTTTCGTCTTACCGAGGCTTACAACGTAATGAGGTTCATAATCGCGGATCCACTGTATTAATTATTACGGACGTGCATTTTACAGGTATCAGAAATTGTGCTACTACAAGTTTTTTCTCAAAAATTTCATTTACACTTGTCAATATTTAAGAATTGTAATTGTAAAGCTATGATTTTGCAGTCGTGACTGCCTCCAACATTTACCACATTATACCAATAAGGCAACCTTCATCATTAGTTAAGCTTATTGTGCACGCAAGGCGGAGTGGTCGCCATTGCCACCGTGCTGTCTTGTGGATTCGATCCCCACACGGTATAAAGTTTGTGTTGACTACAAATATGAATTCCGAATCTGGATGCTATTTAGTCCGTTGTTGAATGTTTGTATCGCGGGGGGATACAAGAATTATTCCAAGTGTTTCCGTTTTAAGCCTAAAACTATAGTAAACTGAAACTGATTGTTTGTATTCCAGATGCTGTCCAGCGCTTCATCGAGATGCCGACGTACACGGAGGTGAACCCTGGCGAGGACGCTCTGCTCAAGTGCCGGATATCGGACAAAAAAGGCGTTTGTTCCTGGCAGAAAGATAATAAGGTAAGTTTTAGAAAGCACTACACAGAACTTAAAGTTTATTAAAAACTTGGGATGCCGAGTTATTATATTTCTATTTTATCTAGATTATTTTTTCACTAGAGTAGAAACCACACTAGGAAGTTATAATAGTACGTTTGATATAAAATGATTTTAATCACAAGGTTTCAAAACCTTAAGAGTAAAATCATTTTGTGTGTGTCAAAATGTTTATGAATATTAACATTTAGTCAATCGTTATAATACGCTTTATGTGCAATATTAAACCTTTGCGCAGCTAATGACAAGGGCCCAGTTTGGGTTCACACGTATCTGGCAAACCTTTATTGGCTTTTAGTGCGTAGTAAAATATGCTCAGTAACATCACATAAGCTGAACTCTGGCTGGTACATAATAGAAGACTCGTGCCTGTTTCGTGGAACATACAATGTAGCTAAAGAAATTTGAGTGCGCTACCTCTTTGCCTGCCCCTTCAGGGATACACTCGTAAATCTACTGGATGAAATAATTATACTATTAATAATATATTGAACAGAAAGAACTCTAATTTAGATTCAATATGGATCAAACACCTCGTAATAATTATTGTAGAAATTCATCTCATATTTGACATGAGCACACACAAGCATAAGGCTTACACAACAACGTTTTAAAAGATAAATTAATAGAATCGTTGCAGAGCTGCGTCGCCCATTTATTTCAAGCCAAGAAATTCTTCGTGAAAATGAAAATGTGAAACTATTACAGGTCTTTTAGAGTATAAAATGCCATAGGCAGAATGTTGTATTTCCAATGCTTCGAAATATTTTCCTCGGCACTTTTCACAAGCACACACTCGCTATTTTTCAAATACATTTACAGATTTCACATGTATCGCAACGTGCATTGAAATATTTATGTAAGTAATTAAAAACTAAATGACTGCCGTCAAGTACTTAGTCTACTCCATTTTAATTTGAGTACGCGTCAATGAACGCAAAATGACTACAAACATACGCTTTTGATATTAAAAAAAAATAATATTAATAAGCCAGGATGCATTACACCCAAGTAAACTTAAACAAGCAAACACTAAACTTGCATTGAAAATTAATTCTGGCCTGGAAAATATCACGGATAACCTATATTTGAGGCTGTAGTAATGTTTTTAATTACATTATGTTGATTTAAAGCTTTAATTAATACTACTTAATGAGTTCCGTTTAAATCTCGTTAACGGATTGAAAATATTTTTGGTTATAAATCCTAACTAATATTATAAAGCGAAAATGAGTTTGTTTGTTTGTTACCTTTTCACGCCTAAACCACTGAACCGATCATCCTAAAACTTTGCATATACGTTGTCAAGTGTACAGAAACGGACATAGGCTACTTTTCATCCCTAAAAAAGTTACTGTTCCCGAGGAAAACAATAACAATGTTCTTATGATAATAGATGACGCCACGTGTCTTTCGAATCATGATTGAAATATATTATTACAAGCAGAGTACAACCCGAATTGATTATCAAATTCTAAATTAACGCGAGTGAAGCCGCGGGTAAAAGCTAGTAATTATATAATTCATATATTTGAGAGGTTAGGTGTCGTCAGTTCATAGTTTTGACTTGTCGTTTGTAAGGTGAGCATCGCGCAAATAATACACTTACATCCAGTTTGTAAAGACTAATCAAAGACGTATCAAAATCAGACTCATGGTATGCGATTTGATTGGCTGATGCTAATTCACAGCCAATCCAACTTTGACTACACGGATGGCTTATTAGTGTAATTGGTCGTCTCGCCACTGCCATTGCGTCAAGGGTTGCGGATTCGATCCCCATATAGGACAAACATTTGTGTGATCCCCAAGTAGTTGTTATGTATGTGTATGTCGAGTTAGTAAAGGTGTTGCCGTTTAAAAAAGGACTGTCTGTTTAAACTAGCAACATGCGTTTGACCGTCACGTCACTTAATTTATATTTGTAGATTTGTTTGGCGAGCGTGTATGAGGAATGTGATGAAAGTGAATGAAGCCAGAGAAGTGTGTCAGGATCGTAGCAAATGGAAATCCGTAGTCTCTGCCTACCCCTCTGGAAAACAGGCATGAACCTATGTATTTATGACGTAGATTTGATTGCAGCAACCGGGGTTAGTATTGGAAACTTTTATAGATATCATAAGTGCCTACAATCAAGCAGGGTTCACTTTACTGGATTACCATTCCCTTTTGTTTTTAGGGAATATTGATATTTCAAGCTATAAATCACAGTTACGTAGATACGTAAAAGAACTACCACTCTACCTCGTCTTATGAAAAGCTGAAAGAGTTCCCCATTTTAACTTATCTCGTCACATCAGCGCTCATCGTGCCGAAGATAAGCTGCGACTTTCGTAAAGCATAACCAATTTCTTACTACTCTGTGCGCTGAACCGCGCGATTTCGGAACATAAAGTACTTAGCTTTTGCGAGCTTTTCGTTCATGAACAACGAAACTATGGAAACTATTCTAGTGACAGCCTTATTCCCAAGTTGATCCGGGATAAAAAATAAAGTGTCGTCTGCTTGTCATCCCCTGAAAGTTGTACAGTCAACTAAGATAAATGGGTTATCGAGTTGGACGAAGTTTGTGAAGTGGAGCAGCCTCTGAATTGGCTCTTTAAGACCAACACTTTGTTGCGCCAATCTTTAGGCTTCCATCGAGCTTTATCTATATTAAAAGTTGTGTGTCTAGTAGTTCTGCGGCTAACCAATCGGTTATACTATAAAGCTTCAAACAACTTTGTCTTGAACAATTCTTCACAAAATTATTTTATAGCGAAACTGAAGACGGAGGACTATTAAAAATACGAGGATCAAAACTTTTGTGCATCGTTCTATTAAAACATAAAACAATGATTTTATTTTGCGTGAGATTTTGCTCCGCGGGATTCATTTTTCAAAGTTTGCAGGTAGTAAAACAAGTAGCCGTAACTTTGGAATCTATTTTCTGAAAACTAGTTGAAGACGGCTCACGGGAGACGTTTGAATTTACATTACCATCTATCGATTTGACAATTAAAACGAGCGTGTAGCACTCTATGCAGCGAATATATGTGTAACGTACTGTAGGTATTGGGTCGTTCGTGCAATAAATAAGATTTATTTATTGGAACTAACACTTGATAGATTTCATTCTGCCTCGTGTACTCATGTTGTATGTATGCGTGTTTACGGCTAATCGTGAAGGCTTCGATGCACTGCATGAGTCGGGCAGTCCGTGTTATTGAGTTTTTCGTGGGACAAGTGTCACTGGTTGGCAATATACTCGCTGTCTAAAACATAGAACAGCTTGTGAAATGCAGACATTACTACGCCTTAAAGATATGTTTATAAGCGTGTATGGGTTTATCTGAGTAATGGCCTATTAGATTTGTCAAATACATTATAAATATTCAAAGTATATTTTCTTTTAAATACGACTCGTAGAATGTTTATTACAAGGTTGGAAGTATGTTTTGTAGGCTTATGAAGACCTTTACCACGATATCAGATAACAAAGCGACAAGTATAAAATGCATGTTGCATAATGCGATAGTCGTGTACGAAGTTACTCACGATACTAAAATCGCAATGTGGCATGTCGTTGCGGCATGAGTGCTTAATTTCCCACGGGCCTCTTAAGATGTGACTAAGAAAAGATGCCCCTGAGTTATACATCTCTGTGCCGATGTGGCATGCTATCGCTCTAAGCACATAATTATAAAGTCGTCCCAGGCGTCTTCGACGACAGCGAGCTCTTCGCTCCACATCTAACATGTACTTCGGATTAGCTTCCATGTTAGTCAAGTTTGGAGCTGCGACACATGCGGCTCTTACGGAGCTCGATAGAGCATCTGAGGGACCAAATCAAAATTGAATAATTAAGAGAAATTATATTACGCGACGCAATTAGGTAATTATAGATTGTTGCTAAATTGATTTTCTTTACTCGAACGAGGTTATCAATTCATGTTTTATTCATGATAATGATTATCCTATCGATAACAGTGTTGAAGCTGGTGCAATCTTCTTGAAAAGGCGTACATTGCCTCATGTCTATTATCTCCGAAAGGGAGAGTTGTATTACATACACACTTCGCAAAGTCTCGTTTTAGGAATCCGTGCTACTATAGATAATTTTTTGATAGAAATATCCAATTACATTCTTTACCGACCCGCGAATTGAACCTCACACCTCATGCGTAGCTGTCATATTCACAATGGCTGTGTTTTTATTTTATAAGTCTTTACTTACCTGCGAGAATCATTCGGCAGGAAGATAGGAAGGTATTCAGATAGGTTATCTGAATATTTAGTGAAACTACTTGACCGAATGTATGTAATATCACATGGAATAACCAACCCCTTTAATTGGTTCTACCCAAAGCAGTTACATTTTAACTGAATAGTTGCACTTTCACGTACAATTAAGACGTGGCAGCTTCGTATCGACCACACATCACCTGACTCCACCATTTCACTTTAACATGTAGTACGACACGACACGATAGGTACAAAATCCTGCACCATCTTCTAATTCTTCAATTTGTCGCGTCTGTCTCGCTCTCACACAGTTGTAGCTGACTAACTGAACTCGTACCCTGCCATAACCGCACTCAGACGTGTCGGCTCAAAGTGTAACGTGATATTGTTAGCCGAGTTTAAAACACGAACAGATTGTCTGTTTTACGACTTCGTCACTTGATTCCGAGAAGCGATTTATTCGTGAGCTGTGGTATGGACGTATTTTGAACTGTTACGTGCCTACTGTGCTCGTGTTATACTTACATACATACATAGTGTCACGACGAACCCCAAAAAGGTACACACAAATCTCGCCAGCTATTGTTTTGAGGTTCCAAGTCATCACTTGGATCTCAAACCATGCCCATTGGGAACGAGCCTCTTGCTGTCTGTCTACGTGACATAACTGCTGCCTCCATGCTACTACTACGAATTTCTTTACAGAAAAATCCAACATCTCTTTACCCAACCCAAGAATCGAACCCAAGACCATACACAGCTGTCGCATTTTTAACACTGCGCTATCGAGGCAGTACTTCACACAGTTATTATACAATGTGGATCGTATGTCGGTGTGTTTAGTACTTTACAAGTACAGGTGCATGTTACAGCACATCATAACTAATATTGTTAATGTGTTCCATTACCCCGAGATGAACGCACTGAAAACTATGAAAATTCAGACCTTTCAGAATATTTTTCAGGCGCTGTGTGCTATATTTTCGAGCCAAAGCCCATAAATATGTACAACATAGAGAAAGTGTAGTGTTTTTGGTGACCACATTTGAGTTTTTTCAGCGGCCTACATTTGCATTCCTCGTAATTTATTTGTAGTTGATATGCTCTAAGTATAATATGAAGTAGAAACGTGTCCATGAGACATGTGTATAGCACCAATGAAGAAGTCACTTCGTAATTTCCAATGCAACGTTTGTTACCGGGACCTGCAAAAAAAATTGTTTGATTCACAGATAAGCTGTTTAGAGTTTTGGAACACTTTTTATTCTTTGTCCATGAAATAAGCTTTAAAAACTACAACTATACATTTTTATAAGCTAAGGACTATAAATCACAAAGTACTTTTTAAATGATGGTGCAAGCCTTTATACAGCTATTAATAACATAATTACGTATAAACAATTTCCTTATTTGTATTACTTAGTAAACAAATATAGTATATTTGACAAAAGATAAAAATAAATAAAGATACATACATGGGTCATCTCCATATATTATCTTGTTTGCATTCTCTATTTATCACATTAAAGCTGGTGGTACATTCCAATCATCTTCTCTATTGAAATTGGGATCCAGTAATTCAAATAG
This sequence comes from Catocala sponsa, assembly GCA_963564715.1. Lineage (NCBI taxonomy): Eukaryota > Metazoa > Arthropoda > Insecta > Lepidoptera > Erebidae > Catocala > Catocala sponsa. The sequence continues at coordinate 28,077,604 of OY751336.1, forward strand.
TCAAACCACAGCTAGACTTCATGATAGTTTGAGCTCATTCTGCGTAAATAGAAACACCCATGATTAAATTATGTTCGGGTACTTTGAAATAACTACACTGGAACATTAAGACAACTACCATCTTAGTCTCCCTGTGACCATGGCTGCAACCGAAACGTCGGGTAAAGTGTAAACATAAATATAAATAGTATAATAGTATAGTAATAGTATAAATGGTTTTAATAGTTCCAATAATTTAATTAGCTTAAAAATTAGTAAAGTTTAATCTTAATAGTAGTAGTGTAACAGTTTCTAAATTATGTAATAAAGTGTTAATTAAACAACGCGATAAAATCCGTTTAAGGTAGTTTAATTTCAATGAATAACATTCGCGTAAACAGAAGACAATATTATAAAGATAATTAAACTAAAAAATCTGTAAGTCTTTTACGAATATACGTATACAAGTTAAAAAATGTATCTATTATATTTATCAGTACTGCTACAGTGGTATTGTTTTATACGATAGTGTGCGCGTGTACTTACTGTACCTGTACATCAATACCCAATAGGTTTGCAGCTAGTTGATATGGATTGTAAACTGTTATCCCGTGGTTTTGTTTTATCGGTTGATTCGATAAAGCAATTGTCTCATAGCAATATTTTAAATTGCATTCCACTCTATTTAATGTTGTATTTTATATTTTGATGTGGGTGTGTTCATCCGAAAAATGCCGGCACTCGTTTTGGCGCGCAGCTTGCGATTGGGAAGTTAGGTTTGTTGTGGTGGCATTAGCACATAGAAAGCTTTTCATCCGGCAAAATAGCATCCCGGCGATGGAGGGTGGCTGCCCTGTGAACCGATAAACGATTCTTTGAATATCAACCTTAGTCATTTCTATAGTTTATACTATTCTTTGTTATTGTGTTTTCAAACTGAGAGTCTCTGAGTTTAAATAATGGTTTGAATGGTGGTCAACACATTTCTATGCGTGTTAAATGCTACTTTGCTTGTCATAGGTTTTCGTGACAGCTGAGATGGGGTGCAAATATAACCCTCGGTCTAGATGTCGAGCTCCTACTGAGAATTTCTCGACAGAATATCTAAACTGCACTTACGATACCGGAATTAAACCGGAAAAAATATCATCTCGAGATGAACGAGACAGTTACAATTTTTCTTTAATTATCTCTTTCTTTAAAGATTGCAATTTTATTATAGTGAGATAAGTCACAGGATTTATTGTACTTCACTGTGTACCACTTTAATTCGCTGCAACGAGTTAACTTTTAGAAATCGCAACTTTTCGTTTAAAATGGCTTAATGCGGCACAATTTCCCCGTACGTTGGAGCGATAAACAAAACTCGCAGGGAATACAGATAAAACTAAACATTACATTAACCAGTGTTTATCAGGCGGGTTAACGTTAAATGCCCGTTTGGTATGAGCAATCGGCCGCGGACGAGATCTGAATCTTAACTAGGCCCAGTCACGATTGTTTTAAAAGTTTAAACGGATTATGAGGTCGCATCCTGGCTGTATGTGCGCTGCCTTCGCCTCACAAAGGGTTATTATCGACTTTTATTTTCATCGTGGTCGATAAATGCTAATAAAGCCTATTATATTCATAACTTTTGCATAGAATAGGATCTAACCAACGTAAATGTTCTTTAACTATAAATATTCTTTCACGATATATTATAATTTTAATAAGTATACCTAATAACGTAATAACCAAAATGCAAATACATATTTTGGAACGGGTACGGTATCCCTTTGCTGATAAATTAACTATTACAACATTAGCTAATAAATAAATACTGCAAGAATGGTACAATGATTAAATGGTCATCTCACATATACATATATCGCACTGAGTGTTGTGCATTCATTTTCCACACGTGACGAAAATTTGTGTGATACATAAATAGTTGTTTGGAATCTAAGTATTCTATGTGTCAGTTAATTTAAAAATCGTTATTTGTTAAAAAGCAGAATAAAACTACTATAAGTCGTCATTGAGATCAATATGCAGTCCATCGAATAACTAGTCAATCGGACTTACAAGAGTAACAGATGAGCATTCATTGCAGCACTATCATGGCTGTTTTTGTTCTTTATCATAGACTAGATGTTCCCGCGGTTTCACCCGCTTTTATAGTTACTGCGCCGCCCCCGTGAGTCGTAGCGTGATGTTATATGGGCTATAGCCTTCCTCGATAAATAGGCTATCCAACACTAAAATAATTTTTCAATTCGAAACAGTATTTCGTGAGATTAGCACTTTCAAACAAACAAACTCTTCAGCTTTATAATATTAGTATAGATAACAATATACATTTCTCAGCATAATATGTGGTTGAAAAATGTATATCGGTAAAGTAATACATAACCAACCGTAATATATCTAAAACAACTGAGAATTAGAAACTGAGATTAGCGCTTTCAAGCAAACAAACTCTTCAGCTTTATAATATTAGTATAGATGTATACCTACTTGAAATAAGTAACATGGAGCTACTCCTATCTTCAGTAGAGTAAACAAAAGATATGTTGTTTATTTTCGTCTTAATTAAAGAGAAAATGTGGCAGTCACATTTAATTAGGTTTTACACTAACTCTTTTCTTCATACACCGCTAAGCTAAATTACTACTGTTTCAAGTTAATTATTTCAGTCGCTTAGTACACGATTTTAATTGTATCCTTATTTCTATTTTTATTTTAGTGGTAATTTTCCCTTTACCGTGAAAATAAAGTTCTTGCTTAAAGGAAATTAAATGCTATAAAATTTAAACTGCATGCAAACTATAGCTGTGACTGATTTCAACCTGCAATTTGAATAAATTTTTAAAGAATTTATACGCCTCCTTCGACTTATAAAAAAGAAAACGCTGAGCATTGTGACCCAAACTGTTTAAGGCAATGATCGCTGCATCAGTAATTATGGTAATGCTTCCTTATTTGGTACTCGTTTGTTCAAACTGTTGTCTATGCCCGTCGCGGTAGGTTTGTTAAAAACCGGCAATTTCATGAATATCATTACCATTTAGATTTAAAATGGCGTTATCTTAATTGTTTGATTCTTATCCAACAACAAACTATTATATTTAGCTTTTACAAACGATCTTTTAGGTGTCTCTAAATGTATACTTCGTATGTAAATAGAAAGAAATACAGATTATAATTCTGTATAGACCTATTACTGAGATAATACTAAGTAAATAATTAAGTACCAGCGCGGGATGTCATGAAATCATGATTACGTAATGTAATTAATATAGGATACGTCGTGTTTAGTATTTATGCAACTACTTACAATACTGTCTTATATTTGCGTGAATATTGAATGTGTGTATCAAACAGACAAATTAATTATCAGCCTTTGAATTTATAGCGCTCATAGTTGTATTCAAATGAATACTGAATAAAATGAATTCGGTAGTATTAAAACAAACCACCTTTTAAATTAAATCTGCAGATACACATCCGTATAATCAATATACAAATGGGTAGCAATATATCAATTATATCGTACAATACTGCAGCTGCCTTTTAGCCTACAAGATTATAGCGATCGGCTCTCAAATTTTAAAAGAGGCTATCTGTTTATCATTAGGTTTTATATTAAAAATTGTCTCTCCAAGATCAATTCTTAGTTCTAAAGATTGTTTATTCCTTTGACTGACATATCTTACTATAAGCATGTAATAATAAAGGCCTTATAACGCGAGCTCACTATAACGCGATTAAACAATCAAATATATTCAATCTGTCACATCTAAATATGAGTGCATTAGCTTTCAAAACGTTTATCAATTTAAACCTTTATCATGAAAATACGTTTTGTTTCGTATTCGAATGTCTAACAGACGAGAATAAACAATAATATTGTCTTATGTTTACGTGAATGTTATACATTGACAATCTGAAATTAACTTTGCACACACTTTGCCCCGACGCGACGACGCGACGACGCGACGGCGACGTTTCGGTAACTTTACAGCAGCCATGTTCACGGGGAGACTAGTCTTAGTCTCCCCGTGAAAACTTAAATAAATAGCTTTATTTAATCAAATAGCTTAAATAGTAGTAAAGTTCAATAATAGTAGTGTTAGAGTTTCAAAATCTATACTAATATTATAAAGCTGAAGAGTTTGTTTGTTTGGTTGAACGCGCTAATCTCAGAAACTGCTGGTCCGAATTGAAAAAATATTTTAGTGTTGGATAGCCCATTTATCGAGGAAGGTTATAGATTATATAACATCACGCTACAACCAATAAGAGCTGCGCATCAATGAAAAATGTTGCAAAATCTGGGAAAATTCTCTTATGTGAAGCAGACGAAGATGCGCGGGTCAGCTAGTTATGTAATAAAAGTGTTTAAAGTAAAATAAACAACGCGACAAAATTCGTAGAAAGTGTTTAATTTCAGAGAATAAACAATTTATTTGCTGTCCTCAGTATCAAATCGGACGCAATATGTACAAACTAATAGCTTTTTTATTTTGTTAGCATTTCACATCGGATGGTAAAAAACGTTTGGTTCTATTAAGCGCTGTACGCGTTGAAAAATAAATATTTTTGGATATGGAATAGATAAAAGTTTGCTTTATAAAATTTGCTTATACAGCAGCTAACAATAGGCTTTGCGTACAACGGAGCGGTGACGCTCCCATAACAATATTATTATTTAGTTTTTAAATTGCTGAACTACGAACGAGTATACCTATATCTACTTCGACATCGCAACGTAGCGGTGGGCTCAACATATTGTTTGCTCCAGTGTTCTCTGTGCTAGTAAATTCATGTTATGCAGACAATTTATTCTTTAGTTTGGAGATTTATGTTTAATGTATCTGAATTCGCACTCCTAACTGTTGAATTTAATGTACAGGATTAGCTAGTACCGCTAGTAGCTTTAAGCTGATACAATTAATAATATGACGTCTTTCAATAATTAAAAACCGTGTGTAACTGAAACAAGATCAGCGGTAGTCAATGCGGCTGGCGTGCGTGAGGTTGCGGGCTCGATGCCCGTCTGGCAAAGTGTGATTGGGTTTTCCTGACAGGAAGTTCGTAGTAGCAGCATGAGTCTTAAATGTGCAAGTCAAGTCAAGTCTGTAATAGCTTGCCACCTTCTGTTGGACGTACACCCAGTTCGTGAAATAGGAACGTGACATTATGTACGTACTTGTATATACAATACAATCTTCCTTTTCAAACTAAATATAACAACATACAAAAATAATACAAAACACCAAAATAATTTTCTACAAGCGATACCATCTAAAGTTAAATCATTTTTTGTTGTACACAAGGCTCACACCTCACCTTTGATTGCAAAGAATTTTCCGAGCTTTTTTCCTCGACACGCGATTCTAATCTTTACACCGATGACATTTGACACGTATTCATACGGACAATGCTGGTTATTTCTATCACTACAATACCCCGAGACAAAGCCTTACGTGGAGTCATTACCAGGCCTCTCACGAGTGTGTACTCCGTGATTCATGGCGCGGCGTCCTGGGAACCTTGGCACTGTCCTCCGGCTATCGATAGCTGTGGGAATTATACCTACTTGTCGCAACACACGTAACACTCATTCAATACTAAATTACAGGTCTTTACAGTCCTGCCCTATGAACGAATCAATTGGCGTTCTTTGAAAACGTTTGATGGATATTTAAAGATGCTTCCTTTGTGTCTACAGTTAGCCTGTAGGCTGTAGAGGGGTAATTTCTTTGTTTGTCGTGCTATTCTTAGGAATCGTTCAGGAGCACGACTGAAGGTGATTTATTTTTCATCAAAGCACTGCCACTGTTAATGGTAGGTCGGTAAGTGGAGGTCGGTATACTTTGAATGTGTCGGTACAAGTTGGAACATTTTAATTTAATTTGTTATAGGTTTTTATATTAAACCAAAATACTTTAGGTTGATCGATGATTTAAAATAAGTATTGAGCAGATTGAGGCATGGCGAACAACGACTATGTATTATAGAAGTAACGATTTGATACATTACCGTACTAAACTAAGCACATATTTCTGCTACAAATTGACTCACTGGTTCTACAATACTAATTTTCAAGGAAAAGCATCCTACATGAGTACATTTTAAAATCTTTGTACCTACTATGAGTCAATTCGGATGAATAATGCAAAATATGGGAATCAAACTAGCAATATTCTGGGAGTCCGATTCCATAATCACTAGGCATATTGTATTCAAATTGTCATCAATAACAATAATTAAAAGTCATGTTTCAATGTAATATCATCGGATGGCCGAGCATTCATTATTCCGAGTCATTGTTTATCATAATATTTCGACAGCCGGCTCGGATACACACAAGCATGATCGTCGTGAATAATCCCCAAATTGATTAGTTATATATTTTTCCATTAGCTTGAAGGCCTGTTTGCAGAGGTCCGGGCGGAAAAAGGTCGTATATTTATAGATCACGCACAATAACGTTATGTTACCGGCGCGGGCGTGTAATTTGTCGTATTACGCGAAACTTGTGAAATTATAGGTCCTGTGCGCCTAGTTAATGTGCTCCCTTAATGTTGGTTCCATGTCGTGACTTTCTTCTGTCATTAACTACCTCTAAGATTTAACGTTATAATTTTTATAAACAGCTTTTATGCGCGTGCCATTTGGCTGGTTCCCCCGGGGCTGTCCCTTCCGCGATCAAAACTCTGCGCTGTCAAATATTATGGCGCTCGGTGGCCTATACGATGATTAATGATATAATGAAGACGTGATTCGCTTATACAAATATACGTAATTGGATTAATGTCTACATTTAACATTTCTTTTGATAATTAATAAGACATTCGTTAAAGAAATAGGTTGTTTATTTCAGAGACTTTTCTACACGATGGTTATAATATGATGCCTTTTCATAATTAAAAGCCGTGTGAAACTGTGAAAGTAAAGCTGTAATGAATGCGGGTGCTGTGCGTGAGGTCTCGGGATTTTTTTGTTTCTTGCAGTGATTAAACAGAAGAATAAGCGTTTTTGAAGTAGCGAGGTTAGATCCACTGCGTTATCCGGGCGGCTTTATATGAAACTAACTAAAAATACGTTTTCCGATTTACATTAACTAGGCATAATACTTGATTGTCATTACGAACGGTATTTGCGAGTACATCTACTGATCGATGGTCATTAAGGAAAAGTTAGAAATAGGTATATAATAGGCAGTAGGTGTGGATGGCAATGTCCATCAATAAATGCGTCACAGGCCTGCCACCGAGTCACTCATCAAATGACGGCGCATATTCATTGAGAGGCCCTTCACATCACTGGAATGTGACGAGCATTAACCCTAAAACTCTCCATATTTCGCTCTATAAAACCATACCAATGAATTTCACATCTCACCGCTACATTTAGCACCTGCAGGGTTATTGGCATCGCTTGATCCAAAAATACTCGCATTGTTAGATTATGTGACGTAATTAAACGCACTTAAATCAACCATTTTACACGTTCATGCTAAAATCTATAATTGACAATCAACCATTGAATGTTTTAGATTAATCTCCCGCCCACAGATTAACATAAACAATAATATACACTCTGATTTTTATAGACTACTAGCTTTTGCCCGCGGCTTCGCTCGCGTTAATTTAGAATTTGACAATCAATTCGGGTTGTACGCTGCTTGTAATAACATAATTCAATCATGATTCGAAAGAAACGTGGCGCCATCTATTATCATAAGAACGTTTTTGTTGTTTTCCTCGGGAAAAGTAATTCTTTTCGGGATGAAAGGTAGCCTATGTTCGTTTCTGTATACCTGACAACGTATATGCAAAATTTCAGGATGATCGGTTCAGTGGTTTAGGCGTGAAAAGGTAACAAACAAACAAACTCATTTTCTCTTTTATAATATTAGTTAGGATTTGGCTACAGTTTTATATTATACTACTAAAAATAACAAAGTACTTAAATATTTTTTTGTAAGTAGAGTATTAAAACCGGAGCCGAATAGCCTAACAAAACTGAAGTGTACGGGTTATATAGGTTTATACAAAATGGGATGACTATTTATTGTATATTCTGTGATGACTAGTACACTAAATAACCATATAATAGACCAGTAAACGTGTAGATATACCTACTAGTGTTTATCGAGAAAATAAATATAACTCGTCAAGTATGTTATGATAATTAAGCTAAATTCGTATATTTTTTATCGAGCAGCGTATTCCGAAGCTCCCTACGAAATTTCCTATTATATTCTGCTATTGAATAGACAATTTTTCAGGTCCTGTGTACTCATCAAATATATTTTATTGACACCAACCAAAACATCAATGCAACATATAAATGTGTTGGTGCTTTTATAGCATTTTGTGATTGATGGTTATGATTGAAGCTCGCGCGAACGTGTAACAGCTCCATATAGCTGTGCGAGGTGTAAATACGCGAGTGTGCTGTGAGCTAGTCACGCCTCGCGATCACGCCCGCCGCCCGCGCGCCCTCTGCTGCATTGTTCGGCGCCTATGTGGTGCAGTGCAAGCCGGGAGAGGGCGCGGGCGCGGCCGCGTGTGGCGCTTGAAAGTACAAGTCGTTTTAAATCAACTCTGCAACTCCGCAGGGACATTGCCTCATTGGCATGTTTCTACAGAATATACCACGGGGAGTGCTCTGAAGAGTTATTCCACCTTATCCCGCCCTCCCCTTTCCTATCCAGAACAACGCGTGCTGGGCTCAGATGCCATCCTTACACGGTAGAGTCGATTAGAGCGCGTACGAAAAAGTTTGGGTCCTCATACCTCTGCCGAACGACCAAGGCATGGAATTCTCTGCCAAGGCACGTGTTTCCTTCTTCCTTCAATCCTGGGTCCTTTAAGCGGGGCGTGAAAAAGCATCTTCTCAGGCCGTCAAAGTAGAGACCTCAACATTGCCTCGGCTGCTGTGGGGGCGGTGTGGATGCCACTGCTCTTAGATCACATGACTGCCACGACTGCTTACCATCAGGTGGAGTGTGGTCATTTTGACGAGCAAAATAAAAAAGTAAAAAAAAATAAAAAATAAACTCAAGAATAAATAATTAGTCAAATCATTTGAAATATGGTGGGCGGTAATTGTAAAATGACGATGAAAATGGAAAAAGGTCGGTACTGTTATGTGACGTAACCACTATGCCACCTCTTTATCGCATACATCTTAATCTAAATTTAAAAAAATATATTGCTACTTTATCTTACCAATCTGTCTCATTTTAAATACCTTTGCTTCATTTTGTGGGTTATTGACTTATTGTACAAGATGTCGCGTAACTAAAAAATTCGTTCACATGTCATTGTATAAAATTGATTCCAAACACTATCACATGTTAGTTATGTATTAAGAGGAGTTTACATTGAAAGCTCGAGGCATATTTGAACGCTATAGTATCATTTTATAATTGGTATACATTATAAATCAAAGCCAAATAGTTTCAACAGAACGATATTCGCTCGTGTCAAGTATTCCATTTGTCTTCATACACCTGTTCTACTAATCTATTTATTATTACTTCTTGACACATTTAACTGTGAGTTTTCTTACAAAGACGTCGCGTCGGGTTATTAATGATTTCTCGTGAATATTAGCCTGAAAACGTTGTGTTAATAGTTTTTCCATTTACTGCGCGGGTTGTTGATTAATATAGTTTTTGTTGGAAATAAAAAGCTTTGATTTATCCATTAGCTGCTGAGATTTTAGAAAACTACACGACATGACCAGATTTGTAGCTTAATTTTAGCAAATAATATAGTTATGTTCCAATTATTATTTCATTATTTTATCATCAGTCTGTAAAATTATACTATATAAGTATACCGAAAGATAACCCTTTTTACATCATATGTACGGCGCCCGTAAGATCACCAGTGGAAGCCTGTTCATTATTTTACTTTAGTAATAAGTTATGAACACATCGAATTTAGGAAAAATACTTTCAATATTGGAAACTGAAAACATTTCAACCTCTTAGTGAAATGAAACCAGTGACGTGTTGGCAGAAATACGTTTTACTTTGAGTCGTCCGCTGCGTGCGTGGCTTTAGGCCCAACCAGAAAGCGTTTCCACCACCGTGCGGCTGACATTTCGGGCGCACACGTCCGCATCCGCCTGTGACGCGGCTAAAAACACCACTTTTTAGTTTTTACCACTTTTTACCTTTTGACACGGCTCGCTTTTTATTATCATTACTTTTATGTCACATTATACTATTTTGTTTACTCATTGTTTATGTCAATGACTTCGGTTTGCTGTTTTTGACATATTGCGTATATAGCAATATTTTATTTATATTATGGAATTATAATTCGTTTGATTAATCATTTATATTGGTTAATGTGCTATTGACGCAAGTTTACTAACGGAAAGTGCCGGGATTGATTGCCGTTCAGGCAAAGTTTAAGTTAGTTTATTTACTACTAGCTGTTACCTGCGACTTTGTCCGCGTAGATTTTAACTAAAAAGTGTTTGTCTCCGCGGAACCCTATTCCTAACCCTTTTCTAAAATCAAAGTAGCTACTTCTTATAACATCAGCTATCTGCCAGTGAAAGTCCCATCAAAATCGGTTCAGCCGTTTAGGAAATTAGTCGGAACAAACAGACAGACAGACAGACAAAAATTTTAAAAATAGATGTGTTGGTATAGGTACTTTATATACTTTCATATGCATTAGATAAAAAGCTGTTATTTTAACATTACAAACAGACACTTCAATTTTATTTTATTGTATATATATTTGTATAGATATCGTACCAGACTCTCAGTAGCGGCACGGGGCCCAACATTCAACGCATTGATAGGTTCGTCCCCAACTACCTGCTAACAAAAAATAACTTGCGAAATGTGTGCTACACTTGCTTATTACTTCAGATAAACATATATTATCCGACGTATAACATGCTTTCGACTGTAACATACTGACAAACAGAATCTGCTATATTGTGCCAAGAACCATGCATATCCGTGAGGTTAGACAACGACGCCTCTTTCTTACGACTAAGTGCAGAACTAATGCCGGTCTGAGATCACCTTTGCGACGTATTGTTGATTCTTATAATAAAAAGTTTGAAGATTTCATATATTTGGCAAGACACCACAAAACTTGAAAAAAGATTAATAAGCCGTATTACACCGAAATTAAATTAAATCATATTTATGTGACATAATATTAACAGTTATAATGTATTTTAGTGAAGCATCACCTAGTATTAAGAAAACCTGTAGAATGTAACATGTGGACAACGTCGTTGGTTGTACATTCGTTAACCGGAGCTGTAATACCTACTAACCTAACTAACTTACCTAAAAAAAAAAATGTCTTGATTCTAGGTATCTAAGCATCTATATTTTTTAATGTTAAAATGTCGATTTGCTGAATCTGCAGAAGTTATAGTTTCTTAAACACATCAGTAATACAACTTACAAAACCGTTCCGTAGACATTAAGATAAAATAAAATCCTTATCTGTAAAAATGAATTCAGTCAACAAATATTAAATCATTTATAAAGATTCCGCGGCAGGGGTACGGAGCAGAAATGGACTAACAAAGTGTAATGACGTCATTTTGTCAATCTGTAAACCGCAGAAGCTTTACTGTCCCCGTGGCTTGAGCGCATTTGCATTTAATTTAAGTTAATGGACATTGAATACCCCATTAATCGAAATTTATTAGAATTATTACCCTCATAATGAATTTAAATATAATAATAAAAAAGACGCGACGGACGCCGCATAACATTCTGAACTAAATTCACACAGCGCGCGCCGGGCGGCGTGAGTAAGAAGTTAACGAATAATCGTTTTCAAAGGAAACCAAATAACTTTAAACCATTACAATCTTTTGTGCAACAACAAAAGACTTCCAACTACTCGCATAAAAGAGTTTATAGTCTCGACCATGTAGTCAACATATTTTGTCAACGGAGTTTGCGTACGCCAATCAGTGACAAAGCCCTTTTCCTTATCTTAATCTGTTAGGGACCGATCGTCCGTCAGCCAATTAGAAGCACAATGGCACATTATTGCGTAGTCACCATGTTCTCATATATTACAGGGCCATTAGTCATATATATCTGATAAGAACTCATCCATTGCGCGCTGACTCATCCCATATTTTTTGCATACCCTTGAGAAACGGACGATGCACACAAAACAATCGAAGATAAAGATTATAAAGCAAGTCATAGATATCGATCGTTTGGCTTGATTGGGTTTGAGATGGGTTTCGATTGTCAATATTAATTTCAGGTTGGGCCTCACTAGAATACCAGTAATTATAGTCTGTACTTAAAATACACATATACAAACTTTTTAGCCGCATATAATGATCACTGGGTTACCGTAAAGTTAAAACCGATCTAATTTTTGAAGTGAAAACTTCTTTAGGCGCGTTGAGCACTCCCTGGGTGAAGAAAAATCATGGAACTCGCGTCATCGTCACCGAACGCTTTCCATTTTTGAATTATTTTTGGTTTATAAAGCAGTGTTTATGATCAAGGATTAAAGTTTTCACTTCTATCAGCAGTTTCCAAAGACTGCCACAATTTTTTTTTTTTCTTATTTTTAGAATGTTGTATTGTTCTTAGTAGTGCTGATAAGGATACGACGCTAAGGCGCCTTCTGTCTATAATAACTTTGAGTCAACACGCGACCAATTTGGCGACGATCCACCGACGGCTTAGTACTGGAACATGTATATTTATCAGCTTCACATTTATAAAATTGAGATGCTATAAGTCTAGATGCTGATTAAATTTTGTAGAGTAGAATCTAAAATGTACACCTGTGTAGGTATTTCTTAAACACACTTCCAAAACATAATTTTTCCCTGTAGTTTAAAATGTACATTTCGGGTTAACATCGCACTTGGATAGTGGCGAAATAATTGTTAAAAATATCGCAATCTTACATTAAAACCATTACATGTATGTTTCACATCCATTCCTGTCAAAGTGAAAATAGATGGACATTTTATAAAACACACGTGGTATGAACACGCAATGTAAACGCAACTGCAAAGGTAATTGTGGTTCTAACATTACAAACAAGTGCACAATATTCTCACATCTCAGCAGAAACCCCAAAGAGCTTTCATAAAGGTTTAAATAGCGTCGGAATTTCTGTAAGCGACAAATGTTGCGGGGTGCATGGGCGCGCGTTGCTTGCGACATTGACTGACGTTGCCGGAAACCCGACGACGTTGCTACATGTGTTGTTCGGCGACCGGCGAGCTGTCCACATTTGGTCCAGTTATTTCTATCGCGCTGACCGTTCTCATGTAATGAAGTGACAAATTGGGCAAACAATTGTAGGTTATACTTTAAACAATAATAACTTAAAACTATCCGAATTTTTTTAAATACATCAGTTTCTGCCTGCGGCCTTGCCCGCGTGTGTTTTATGGGCATAAAAGTATGTTTTATGTGTCTAATATCAATATAATATAATCCAGGAGATCATCTACTTCTGTATCTATTAAGTTTTATTGAAATCCAATTAACGGTTTATGTGTGATTGAGTAAAACACGACTAAAAATCTGCACTAATTATCGAGTTTTATAATATAATTAGGCAAAGGATAAAACATAAGTTGATGGCCATATCTCGTGGGTATCCCATAGACGTTGCATGGATGACAATTACAAACTTAAATTTGTATGCCAGCCCGATTAAATTGTTGTTATAAGAACACCTTTTATTCGAATATCCTAATCCTAACTAATATTATTAATGTGAATGTGAGTTTGTTAGTTTGTTACACTTTCACGCCGTCACTCAACCGATCATCATAAGATGTCGCATACAAGTTGTTTCGCATACAGGAGCACAGCATACGACATAGGGTATCTTTAATCCAGAAAAAGAGTACTGTTCCCGATAGAAAGTTACTGACAAAATCTTGATAAACGCGAGCGAAACCACGGGAAAACTAATATAAGATAAATATTGTTCGATTTAAAATAAACAATTAGTTAATAAAACGATTATTATTAGCTTTTCTAAAACTCCTTATAACTTGACCGCAAAACTGCTGAAGTTTTCTATCGATAACTTAGTCTTTGTTGTTTAAAACTACTATTCGCTTTAAATATTGGATGCATTATATTCTCATAATATAAATTTATTATTAAACAATAATAAGTGGGCAGTACGGTTAACGATGAATAATTTATTAATCTCATTAACCGTGTCAGCGAGAGCAATATAATTGGCAATTGAAAGGCAAACATCGAACAATACAGGGAGACAGCAAACGAGTAGGTATTCTCGAATCAAGATAAACAGCGTCAAGTAGGCTTGTCTTAATTTTGCAATCAAAAATTCTATCACCGGCAGATGAAATTTCCGATCATCATAATCTCAGTTATTAATAGCTCGCAGGCGGTTGGAACAAATTTCATATTTACTTTCACTTGTCACGTAGGGCGGCGCGGCGCGGCGCGGCGGTAGCTCCTAGTTCCGCCAAGTTTTCCCATTTAACTTGTTGTCGCAACTTATTGATATATTTACCAAGTTCCGAATTAGTTCGCCACTTTTAACACCCAGCCAGCCCAGCGAGTGCGGGTTGGACCCTGTTATAGTGCTAAGTAATTAACATTTATGGATTTGACGCGTCCCGTTTTATTACCTGGATGGTTCGTATAAAAGATTACAAATGTGCGTTTTTCTTGTATTCGGAAATATACAATGTTTGTTAAAAACTGTTCAATATACTTACATACATATTAAATTTAAGGCATTCGTAGTATCTGCATAGTAGGGTAGTTTGATTTTGTACGTTGTTAATATAACTACAATAAATAGCATTCAAAAGATACCTTTTTGTGAAAACAATAGTAATATAATATTTATTGTGTAATATTTTAAATTTCGGTATGAAAAAGTGAGATATAATGACGGTATATCGCTATTTCTTTCACACGTCTGCATCAAATAGCGGTTACGTCACACAATAGTATCAATCTTCCTTTTTTCTTTGGAGTTCACCGTCATTTGATAATTATCCTTTCTACCAGTTTTGATAAGCTTACTTATTTATTTGTGAAAATATTTAAAAAACCAATAAGCAATAATTAATTTTTCAGTAAAATAATACAAAAATTGTGAAATAAGTGTATTTCACATTATTAAATGAATTTTAAATGAACATGTAGATGTACATGTCCCTACGTTTATCATAAAACTTATGGAATCATTTACAAATATACTTAAGTAGAATCCCCATTTTATATTTGTTAATGATTCACGAACAGCCAGCTAAAATGTATTCTATATTATAAGTTATCAGTTATCACAGATGGTGAAAAGCCGCAGCCGAAGAACAAAATTGGGATAAAATCAAAATCAAAATATCTTTATTCATTTAGGTCACAAAGTAACACTTAACATCAAGGAAATAGGATCAAAGTTTATTCTATGACTATCATAGAATAAACCTTAACCACATTTTTCGTCAAACATGTTTGAATGTAATAGTCAAAATCTAGCATTCTTCTACCAATATCTACGAAAGCTCAATATACATATATAATTGTAATCTATTTCGGAAGACATTTCCAGCTTTTCCTGCAAAATGTACGAGCTGTAATTTTGCTGAGACACCGATGAGATTAGGAGAGGAGGTGCATGCGGGCTGCTGGCTGGCTGCAGCCATGTTTGTTAACGTAATTCTAAGTTCAAACGAGCTTTTAAGAAGTGTCGCAGCGCACTCCGTCCATCGCGCCACTAGAGCGTCAAGTTACCGAGCAAACGTGCGTCCGCCGACGAGAACAAACTGCAAACAGTGTTACGTACTTCATAGCTCCCGATGTGGCTAATATTGAGATCGATACCAAATGCGCTTTACGTTTCGTCCAGGGGCAATAAGCGCAGAGGTCCCTAGAGCGTCGAGCGGAGCCAACAAAAGGATTTAACAGTGCTTCTTGGCTTGACGGAAATTTATTTCTGTGGACTTGTCGAATCAGCTTGAATACGGACTTGAAATATGAATGGAAGGGTAAAAGAGGGTCACTGGATTATTACATTTTTTCCCGCCGGGTGTGCGGTTCATTTTGAAAAACTGTGTTAAAGAGATGCGCCATTTGAGTTTTCTTTGTTGATGTTGTTTGTTTTTCACTTTTGAAATGGTTGTTGGATATCACTATCAAAGTATGAAAGATGATTTTGTATTTATAGGAATATACTGATTAGTCACATATCCGGATTTATGGACTCTGGTGGCGCAGTGGTAGCACCTGCTGTGTATGAGGTGTCGGTTTGGATTCTGGGTTGCGCAAAATGTTTGGGCTTTCTAACAAAGAATTATTAGCAGCACCACGTAGTCTGAAGCTGTGCCCGGTAAGTGTAAATAGACTAGCATTTTACAACGTGGAACCTAAAACTTAGTTAGCGACATATGAGGGCACTATACCTCTGCTTAGCCCGACAGGAATAGCGGCGTGAGTCTATGTTTGTATGTTTGTAAATGCGCCTTAAGGTAACAGTGTACGTGTGGTGATGTTTAAGCCACTTGACGTGTCTATACCTACGTACGTAGCTGTAGGAGTGGAGTCGCAGCCGCCACCCACGTTGTTCGCCAGTTCCAAACTTCTTACAAGAGCTTTGTAACTTTGGCACAGGTGTCAAACCGTTACACGCCAATAGGACTTTTTTATCAGAAGACATGCCCAAACTTATGTGTACTCAATGTCATCTGTTTTACTAGGTTCGTAAAAGTAACATAAAAGTTACGAATAAAAAAGGTCGGATGACTTATCAGAAATTGAAGCTTTTAGCTCAAAGTGCGGGTAATCACGACCAAGTGGACAAATTAGTGTGACTGTGAGTGTAGATCAATCTTTATAAAAATTCTTGTGGTTACACGATCGAAATGTACTAAGTGTATTTCTCAGTTTTGTGGCGTAGGTACATACCTATGTAGTCTTCTCCCTAGCCTTTATTATGCCTAAGTCACTTGGAGTCGGCTTTTCTAGTCTAACCGGATTTGACTGGATATTAGTTTTTAGACGGAGCGACTGCCACCTAACCTCCGCAACCCGAGGGCTAACGATACCTCTAAGACTAGAACAGTGTCAGGATATTAGAGGGTACTGACTTTCCCAATAACGACTGCCATAGGTCCTCGGAATGGCGGCCGCAAAATCATCACTTCGCTATCTGCGTTTAATTCGTTGTCAGATGCATAGAACATCCTCTACACTACATACACACTGAACACAACGAATACACAACAAATACACACTGAACACAAATAATCCTGCACAAGACAATCGCTAGAGGAAAGCATTAGTATAGAATTTGATAACGTGTGTGAAAAGCAAGCGAGCAGGCCTTTGCGATAAAACTTCTAAGAATGAATAATAAAGTATTTATAAATACATTTTAATAATAATTTGCTCTACAATAAAGCAGCAATTTGCAGAAATTTGTGACTTCAGTTACACGAACTGCAATGTAGCTTACGTAATGAATACAAACTATTTCTTAGTATGAAACAACTTCTAAGTATTTTGAACACGGAGACACCTCGTTCGTTTGGGGGAACGTCACACCATATAAACAAGGGGCTCGGCAGTTGCATGCATGCCTAATAACACGTAAAGGTTAATTTTCTCGTCATTTTTGAAATATCAAAGTGAATACCACTTGCAAGAGGTATATTAATAACTAAATTCAAAACTAAATTCTTGGCGTTAAAAGGAATAATAAAGCAGGAACATTATATATTGGGGCCTGTAAAGTGAGTCCCCCGTTATAGGAATTGTAGGGGCAATTGGAAGCCGGATAACGCATACATTTTCAGTCGCTCCGATGGCAATCATAGTTCTATTTCTATTCCCCTCAAAATATATTACTACATAACTAGACCTAATATTCAATCTAATTCTTAAATGGCAAATAGAAAATTTAAAGTTGAATTTATAACGTATTGAGAGCATTATTTTATTTTAAAGTAGAGTAGACTAAATTCATTTTCTGTAATAGTATTTACCTTAGAAATAATGTAGGTACCTGATATAATAAAAAAAAAGAAATAAGGTAGCAGTTGTGGTGTTTACAAAAGATTAAACTTACCCACTTTACCTTTTTTTTTGTATTTGTGTAAGTGTCATGTTCGATTTGTCATCGCAACAGTTTAAATAGTTTCTTAGAGTAAATGCCCTGTTGTGTTACGTATGTGAGTTTAGTTTATATTGTTAATCCGGCAGTAGTATTAGAGCTACGCATTTCAACAGCCGTCACTACAAGAAGCCATCCACAGATCTGAACAAGAACAGACTGAAACAAAATAGTATGTACCGTTATACAGGTCATGTTATTGACAAATCTACACTAATACAGGTGGGCCATAACATTTTGCACTTTTGAATTTACAATAAAAAGAAACTATAAAATGTATTCAAATAAATGTTTATTTAAAATGAAGAATATTAAAGGGAAAATTATTTCTTGAAAGTAATATTGTACAGGTGGCCACCATCTCGCCGCTGGCATTCCTGAAACCTGACCGTTAAATTTTCATTTCTAATCATTCTTTCGTTATTAGAACGCTACTTTATCCGAAAGTAACTTAGTCTATAATATAACATTACGCTATGGTCTACGGGAGCGGCGCAGTTGTTCTAAACGTGAGTGAAACCGCCTAGTACAACTAGTATCTACTTGATATACATATTGTTGATGTGAATACATTTTATATTTGTGATATATGTGCCCTAGTTGAGGACTATATGATTTAATACTTAGTTATTTATATGTGATAGTAACGTGTGGAAAGCCTTCGCCTATTATCCAATAAAATACTGCTATCTTTAATGGCCTTACGAGCGCACGGTACAATTTGTTACAAAATCCTTTCTGATATAAATCTGTTATAAAAATTTACGAACAGCTGACGTTAATTCTATTTCATACTAGCGACCCGCCCCGTCTTCGCACGGCTAGTACAAAACTTTAACAAATTATATACTTAAACCTTTCACATGAATCACTCTGTCTATTGGTGAAAACCGCATGAAGATCCGTTCAGTAGTTTTTGAGTTTATTGCGAACATACAGACAGACGCGTCGGAGGACTTCGTTTTATAATATGTAGTGACTAAGTAGGTACGTAACTAAACGTACTGATTGTACAGAAACCTTAGGGCACCTCTAGATTTCTGTATAAATTACATATAAACGTAAAGAAGTGTCCCTCGTACCTTCCTAAATTAACAGAAAAGTACGGATTAGTGCCTTTTTAAAGGTTCGGAAACCAGTCCTACAGTCCACACTTCACTCGCTGTAAGAACACAAGGCGAGTTAATTAGCTGTAATCTTCTATATGTTGGAGGTAGCTACTTCCCTAGCCGGCCTACTCCAGATATGAATAGAATCCCAAATTTGAGCTGGGATTTTGCTTTGTTCTATCAATCTTTCACACAAAATCATCTACTTCTGTGATTGAAATTTTCATAATCAAATATTTCACGTACTAGCTGAACATGGCAACCAATCAGAAAATTGCATACCCGTTTTCATATCGAAAATACATGGTAATATCAATATATAGAGCACAAGAGCAATGATCCAAATACGTTGATGCTGTAGATAATCACCCGTATACCACACGTTTTAATTAAATACAAATCTACAGTAACCGTGTTCGCGTATTAAAGTTTGCAATTATAGCGCTGAGTGTTCGGTTACGACTCATCGGCTACACTACACTGGGCTGGTTCCTCGAACTGACTCATGCGATACGACGTGAGCAGAAATATAAGTATCGCACTCATCCATCGGTTTTCACGAACGCATAACACATAACACAGGCAAATTAATCGTTGTGTCACGCTCTTAAGTATATACGACACGTACCTACACATTGTACCCATTCGTCATTTATGGTGATAACAATGGCGACAAACCACATAGAAATCTGCCTGCAAGTGTCTATGGTATTTACGGCCTAAATATTGATGGGTTTAGTGTACAGATAGCACGGTGCTTGGCTCTGGGCCTGGACAACAATTATAATTTTTTTGTAAATGTAGCCTGCCTATCAGTTATTATTGCCGTGCTGTGATACTTTGTTTCTACACAATTCGATTTTGTTGACAATAATTGAATCAATTCTCTTTATTAATGGGACAGGCGGAAGCACAAAAAATAAAGTAAAATATTATTTATTAAGATTGGCATAGGTAGGAAAAACCTTTTTGTTATGTCTAGTAGAGTAATTCAGTAACAAATTCCAACATCATCGTTTCCATTTCATATTTAATGTTATGAGAGATACCACTATTAATAAAGAAGGTTTTCTGCTAACAATTTGGCAGTATTGATCAAACTCCAATTCCGAAGGCCAAATCGCAAAAACAGCCAATACTGGCTATCAATGAGATTACATATTTCTTTTAATTTATTATATCTGTGACGTTGCGAAATGATCGTTGTTTCTGAGCGAACAAAATTGCTCTCATCCTCAAATTATAAGGCAGGCCACACATGTTCATCTTTAATTGCAAGGCCTGTCTCATACACGGCGTCACGATAATTCGGTGTTCGTGACTGTACATTTTAATATCATCGTCTGAGACGCGTTGCTATGCTTTGATACATCGATACTAGTGACTACGACAACGGTTTAACGGCCCTTCATAGAAACGTGGCGGGGTTGCTGCGATCCAGGTAGTATTATTAACACCTTTTGTTGTATGAATCAGTTTAACTACATGAAAAATGCGATTATGTTGATAAAATTGACAATTCTTTTTAATGCAATTGTCATCGATACTGCTAAGACCATATTATTATATATTGTCGTAGAATGTCTGGTTTTTCTATCAAGTGGTAGGTACCAGCATGAAAAAATGACAAAAGCACTCAAAATACCCACTACGAGTGGGACAAAAAATATATCACAAAATTATCTCTTTTGAACACATTCCTTATGCACAACTGCGTCATTGTCAAATGCTCACTCACAGTGATTATGCAATAATATCACATAAAAAGCGGCTCCCTTTTGGTTAATCCTCATTTAATTGTTTGAGTACAATAAGTTTTATATTCACCTGAATGGATAGCAAAAAACTTACGTTGACAGTACGTTATTCCTAGCACATCGTCCGGTGACGCGCGCACCGAGGCGTGCTGTGTGAACGTTGACAGTACGTTATTCCTAGCGCATCGTCCGGTAACGCGCACACCGAGGCGTGCTGTGTGAACGTTGACAGTACGTTATTCCTAGCGCATCGTCCGGTGACGCGCACACCGAGGCGTGCTGTGTGAACGTTGACAGTACGTTATTCCTAGCGCATCGTCCGGTAACGCGCACACCGAGGCGTGCTGTGTGAACGTTGACAGTACGTTATTCCTAGCACATCGTCCGGTGACGCGCGCACCGAGGCGTGCTGTGTGAACGTTGACAGTACGTTATTCCTAGCGCATCGTCCGGTGACGCGCACACCGAGGCGTGCTGTGTGAACGTTGACAGTACGTTATTCCTAGCGCATCGTCCGGTGACGCGCGCACCGAGGCGTGCTGTGTGAACGTTGACAGTACGTTATTCCTAGCACATCGTCCGGTGACGCGCGCACCGAGGCGTGCTGTGTGAACGTTGACAGTACGTTATTCCTAGCGCATCGTCCGGTAACGCGCACACCGAGGCGTGCTGTGTGAACGTTGACAGTACGTTATTCCTAGCGCATCGTCCGGTGACGCGCGCACCGAGGCGTGCTGTGTGAACGTTGACAGTACGTTATTCCTAGCACATCGTCCGGTGACGCGCGCACCGAGGCGTGCTGTGTGAACGTTGACAGTACGTTATTCCTAGCGCATCGTCCGGTGACGCGCGCACCGAGGCGTGCTGTGTGAACGTTGACAGTACGTTATTCCTAGCGCATCGTCCGGTAACGCGCACACCGAGGCGTGCTGTGTGAACGTTGACAGTACGTTATTCCTAGCGCATCGTCCGGTAACGCGCACACCGAGGCGTGCTGTGTGAACGCCCTTTATTTTAGCCTCTTGCTTTTATTTCTCCCCCGAATGCTTATGAATAAAAGGCTTTCTGTTCGTCGGTTCTCGAGTACATTAGCGATGTTAATATACGATAATCGTGTTCATAATCGATCCCATAGCATTGAATGTCTCGTTGTATCAAAGGGGGCCACTTCAAAGCTCGATGTGAATCCAGCAGGACGATTATATAGTATGTAGATTCATTTCAAAGGATTGAATGTTAAGCACGTGAAATAATCTCTTATGCGGGCGGTTTGCAAATCCACCCCTATTTGCTTTCGCGCTCTTTTTAGCTCCGAATTTTATTTGATTTTCTATTTCTACAAGGTTAATTTTAAGGTTTTATTTATAATGAACGGCCGGCTTATAAAAATGAATAAAGAAAAGCCTATCCATAAATTAACTAGGGAATGGTCCGTTTCTCACCAGCGAAGTGAGGAAAAATCTGTTATTATTTTTCTTGCAAAATAATTTGCTAGACGTGAAAGCGTAAAGTCAATAATGTGTTCGTATAGCCGGCAATAATTTATATCTGCTTCGGTAGTCAATTAAAAAAGTCGATATTTTTTAAAACTTTACTTAATGAAATTACTTGTCGTTCGGCGGGATGAAACTATAATATCTCGCCAATACAGGCGACGTACTCTATTGTGTGTGCAGTAGGTAGACTCATATAACTCTGCTCGAATTCTCGTAGATAATAAATATGTACGAACCGTTAAGCAGTGATATATTCTACCTACAACAGTAAGCCTTATAGTTAGGTGCCACGTAACTGCAGATTAATCTATTGTCGGCTACACTACACACGGGGCATTGTACCTGAATCCGTGCTGTGTTGTGTTGCTGATTTGTACAACTGTACTCTCGGCAGCTGCCCACAGCCAATACGACTATTGGTGGACTAAATAACTTTTAGCCTCGTGTGGGGATCGAACTTGCCATACAACTCATGATATAATGTGAGCACATAAAAGTTTGCGCAATGCGCAACCCGTGCAGTTGATAACATATTATCCAAAACATTTCAATTTAGATATTTATGTTCGGCGATTCATCGGAAGCTGTGAACGTTGAGATCGTTAGCTAGCTGTGAGGGGCTCCTCGCGAGTGCACCGACGAGTCAGCGTCGGACAACTAGTATACCTGCCACTGACGCGTGCCATGCATTTAGTCGATCAGTTTCATACTTATGTAGTGCTTTCGTTTACAATATCATTTTCTTATGTTTACGCGAATGCGACCGCTGTTGTGGTTTCTTACGATCATTTTTTTTTGTATCCTACGGCCTTGCTGTTATTTATTAGTTTGCTTAATCGTCATTCATGAAGTCATCAGTATCGATGTATTTAATTGAAACATAATAATATCATTACGTAGGTACCTAAAGGTTTTAATAAATAATTATTATAGACTAGCTTTTGCCCGCGGCTTCGCTCGCGTTAATTTAGAATTTGATAATCAATTCGGGTTGTACTCTGCTTGTAATAATTTAATTCAATCATGACTCGAAAGACACGTGGCGCCATCTATTATCATAAGAACGTTATTATTGTTTTCCTCGGGAACAGTAACTTTTTTAGGGATGAAAAGTAGCCTATGTCCGTTTCTGTACACTTGACAACGTATATGCAAAGTTTTAGGATGATCGGTTCAGTGGTTTAGGCGTGAAAAGGTAACAAACAAACAAACTCATTTTCGCTTTATAATATTAGTTAGGATTTGTCGATACTCCCGAAATAAATATTCCCTGTGTAAGTAGATGTACATTAAGTTGTGAAATGCGTTAATGGTAGGATTCATTGGTCCTAGGCTTACTATTAGTACTAACATTTTTGATTTATCATGTGGAGGTAAAGCCAGGGAGCGATAAGAGTTCTAACAATGTCGTTAATGACAGCTCCTAAATAGCGCTATCAAAGTTTGAGCCGATCACTATTGTATAGTTTCCTAACACAAATCGTTCACAGCCGCCAGGCGCGATCACCTGATCACCTGACCCCCAGCCCGGTCTGTTCACCGCGCAACCTTCAGGTACCTAACTAAGAGTCTACTCTTAGTTGTTTGAATTAAAAATCTCAGTAGCTTATTTATATGCCCAATAATAAACAGACAGTCAGATTTGGATTTCTGTGTCATATCCATTGCGATCGTATTTTACGAGTACGAAGCGACTAGCGGAAGTTCATCTAATAAAAACTATTAACCTAAATAACTAACAGTAACTCAATATGAACGATATCTTGAAGGCATACAATGGTCGTCCTTGACTGTCTGTTCAATATTGTGCTGGTGTACGGCATATCGACAGGATACAGCCGAACCCATCATTGTTGGCGAGTAGGTGGGCGAGTGTGGGCCGCATTGAACACCATCGACCACGGCCAACTTGAAAAATGAAGGCGAAACACGAATACTAAGATTGATTGTTGCGATACTGGATTGGTACCTTTTAATCATTTTCTTTTTTGTACTTTGCCATAATTTTTCGAGTTAATGTGTCGATGAACGTCAAATAATAAAGTTATTTGATTTATTATCGGTTTAATGGAAAACATTTGGCGCTTGTAAATTGAATGGAGATTTTAAGGTAGCCATGTTTGACTTGTGTCGATATCGAGGCGGTGTCACCGCTCATATACCTACGTTGACATAGAGCGCGTCGCCGTCGGTCGCAGAAGCCGCAGGTAATGAATACGCCACGGCTTGACGCTTCAAAATTTATTTCTCTTATCTTATAAACAACCAAGGATCTTAAACACTAACTTCATATTGCTTTTAACATGAAAGTGTTATTGATTGTACTTTCTAACGTAAACATTGTCGTTATAAAGTACGCAGTAATAGCATAATATTAATATTTTAGAATCTAATTAGCCGGCTATTGAAATCATATTTTAAAATAACTGCCTCGTTGGTCCCGCAGCTTCAACTTGCGCTTATTTCGCGATCGATTATGAACTCGGGCAAAGTTTTATTGGCTTTTTCTATTACGAAATTCTCAGTAACGGCACGGAGACTGGAAATTGGTTCATTAGATGCTGTACGTATTCAAATAAGCTAATATTTATTTATTGAAATGACAATATAATTTAAAAGCATAATATAATCTGAAGTAGAGCATAAACAGAAGCTCATTAAAAATCTCCAAGCTGCCTTTCTACCATGAGAGCCAGTGAATTGACACTTAACCCTCCGCATGCGATCCATTAAGCCATCACTCAACCCGCTTATTGTTCGTATCACTATGTTTATAAATAGCTCGTACCGCCATCTATCCGTTGTAACTGGAAGCCTCCGTTTAATTGCATGTCCCACGGGAAGCATTGACTGCTGGGGTAAAAAGTAGCCCACGGACGTATGTTTAATGATAGGGCATTTGTTTTGCGAAATTCTATAGATATACGGAGGGAGCGGATTTACCGAACGTAACGAAGACTCACGTCACTTGTGCCCGGCCCTGGCCTTAGAGATCTTACAACTTTATGATGGCGCTCGGCGAGTTCTGATAGATTAATTCAAATATGCATTATTGTAACTGACTATGTATTTTGCGTGTATTTTATACATATCGCAACACGCTAACCTCTGCGCGTAACACCATGTTATGATCATTATATAGATCTACGGCAGATGTACGAAACAGCGTCTTTAGGCTTGTTTGTCTCAGCTACATTATAAGGAGTTCTAATGTGAGGCTTGCAACATTAACCCTAATATTAAGCGTTATTTTCCCTTTATGACTCCTAAAGGAGTAAACAAAGCGACAATTTAAGCAACACGGCGAAATCTCATTTGGTGTAGTTAAATGTTAAGATGTGGCGAAGTCGCACTGCGGTGTCTACTTGTCACGTCATCACCGGCCGTAGTGCTGCACATTGTAGCGTGTAATGACGATGTCTTACACCTGCTTACGACAACCAGTTGTGCTCTATATTCGTATAATTTCATTGTTTATTTTAGTTTTAACAGCACAGCTTTGACAGCATACATAAATACACGTTTGGCATCGTTATTATAGGTCAGAAAATATAAAATATGACATAATGACCATACTATTACTGCTTTGAAATAGGCGTGAATCTATGTATGTATGTATGTATTACTGCTTTTCACATTTTAATATAAATTACACATGCAGTTGCACATGCAAAATCTCAGTATAGAAATCTAAATGAAACTAAGTAAATGTTTAACTTGAATATTATATTTGAAATACAAGAAGAATTATCTCAGTGACAGCCAGAGTTCTGGCTGGTTAGCACACGACACGACTGTTAAATTTTAAATAATTTGTGTAAATTTTTGAAATAAGTATGACTCGCTTCAACTTTCAACGAAAATTCCGAGAACGAAAACGCATACCTGAATTTCATAATGTTGCCAGGAGTTTGCCAACACACACAGCGCTTACATTATAAACAGTACACAGAAAAAATCCATAAACACAACATACAAATTAAATTCCCCGCAAAATGGCGGAGGCGTACCATTAGTCGTGTGCTTTTACAAGCTAACATTCTGTCTTAACAAACGAGCATGCTATATATTAGCATGAGTAACATACTTTGACTATACTTAAATTAGTTTGACTTTATTTACAAAAAAGAAACGATTTTAATCTATACTAATATTATAAAGCTGAAGAGTTCGTTTGTTTGTTAGAACGCGCTAATCTCAGGAACTACTGGTTCGATTTGAAAAATTATTTAAGTGTTGGATAGCCTATTTATTGAGGGACGCTATAGGCTATATAACATCACGCTACGACCCACGGGGGCGACGCAGTAACGATGAACGCGGGTGAAACCGCGGGAACATCTTGTATGTGATAAAGGCGACTAAAGACAGAAAGAGGGAAAGGAAGACATAAATACATTAATACAATGTCACGCCTTTTTGCGAAGGTGTTGGCAAAGTACCCACGTTTTGCCATTTAAAGTTGTATGTTCCAAGTAAGTAGATAGAGTACCAGATAGAGTTCCAGACACCATGCTGCTATTGAGAATTTCTTGACAAAGATCCGAATAACACTTTATCCGGCCCGAGAATCAAACCCAAGACTACCCATGCGCCAACAAGGCAATATCTAAAATAACAAACGTACGTCAAAAAGGAGAATAAAATAATAATAATATAATATTCTACCACATACATACAACACCATCTAGCCCAACTAAGCAGAGCTTGTACTATGGGTACTAGGCAATGGATAAACATACATGTACTTATACTTTTTTTTTGTTAATACATACATATATATTATACATAGAAACACCCAAACCAAGACAAACATCCATGTCCATGTGCACAAATGTTTGACTTGTGCGGGAATCGAAACCGCGACCTCAGGCGTGGCAGCTGGTTACACTTACCACTACGCCATCGAGGCCGTCAAAACATAGTATTAGAAACGCAATCAAGTTAACGCACTCCTCTTTACCGAGCTGAAAGATTTGTTAATAGGTGCTCCATCCTCGTTACAGCTGGCGGGTTGAATTTCACCAAACGATTGTGCGCTAATGTACTTCTAAATTAATTTAGCAGAGTATTTACGCACGTATAATGTAACTATTTACACACCTAATTAAGTATATAATATTAAAAGCTAGTTAATTTCCTAAATATCACGTTTGAATTGCCTGTTTATGTATAAAATATGACACTGGCATTACATGAGTAGGCATTAGTTTATATAGCTTAACATTTGGGGTAGGTGGCGCCACCTGTGGTCTCACACACAAATGCATGATAACCTTACTTTTCGTATTTATCATGATTTATTTTATATTATACATAGAAGTAGGAATACTCAGACAGCTTCTTTCAAACTACTAATTGTCAAGTCGGCAGGACTGCGCGTAGATATACACACTACAGCAAATCGACAATACGAGATCCAATGACATCTTATAAAAATGAATTGTATTACGTAAAATAAAAATGAAGCATTCTTACGTTGTAAAGTCAGTCATAGATAGTTTTTATCGCTACAATGCGTAATGGATAATTAGTTAAATTCTTTCTTAGTTGTATATCTACGCACATACTTACCTAAAAAACTTTGTTAATGAGATACCTACTCTTCGTAAATTCCCAAGTCAATGATTTTATTATTAGTCCTTGCTCGCAATTTCGTTTGTGTGGATTATAGTTTACTCGCGACGACATTTCCATGTATCATGAATCATGATTCATGATATCTCCAATTGAATATTGAATCCAGCAAACTATGAATATAATATCAATAGAGAGCACATACAGTCATATATCTCGATTGTCATAAAGGCTTATGTCAGTCGGTAGTTGCTAGTCTTGCAATGTTAGCGTCGTCTGACACTAGACAGCGGATTGAAAAGCTCTGACAGTGACACTCAAAAGAAATATTATAACATGTTTCGGTACATGTATACTGTCAGCCAATGCAATGTGACAGTAATCTCATTATGATAATGATTATATCGATATTCATTGATACAACAGTAACTCTCTATTGGTACGTTTTCGCAGCAAAAATTTAGCATAGAAATCTGTAGAAAATATGGGGTTGTTTAAAAAAGACACGTCCGAATGTCGCGCATAACCGATATTGAATAAAGAGTACTAATGTTACAAATATTATAAATGCAAGAATACGGTCCCGGCTATAAAACGGAGTTAGATAATATGACTTAAGTTCCGTCTTGTCTGGTCGCTGTCCCATCAAAAACTGCGCGTCATTCCCGCTCGAAAAGTATCATAAATTGTTTTATGACGTCCTATAACTTAAATGCTGAATTTCCTTGCGTTCGGTTTGGCATTACTTCCCTCTCTAGGGTGTACGTAAAGCCTGATACATTACAATTTGAAACGGACAATTTGAACTTTAAAGCGTTTAATTTAAAGTAGTTTATAAGATTTAGGTTACGTGTGGTCTGTCGGTCTTAATGTCCGCGTTAAGTACTATTATCTATCCTGGACTACAGAGTTCGCGTGAATAGGTTCTTTGTTTTGCAAGCGTATTTAATCTTTAACCGCATCAACATCTAACATAAGGTGTGCTAGCGGTTAAACCCAAGCCCGCAGATAAGAAAAAAATTTAAAGAACTAATTACTTTTGTAGTTACGTGCAAATAAGGCAGATATGTATTGCACTCACATTTCGACAGCTATTATTGGTCCTATGTGATAGTGAGCGAGCCTATTACTACCTACGGTGCACGTTGCCAGAATCTATCCTACTACTTAAAATTTCGTAATAGAATATCCAAATAACATTTTATTATTCGACCCTTAAGAACCTAAACATCGAGAGGAAATGCCGTAGGTCTAACTAAACAGATTTCAACACATAGCGAGTCTAAGCATTAATGACTACTAGCATTGTCAGCTCTGAAGCGACTGCTAGGAATGACTTCATAAACTCTTTTATTTTCCTCTTCAAGACATAGTGGCATTTAAATCTGCAACTGTTCTCCCTCGAGGTATAGCTTCTTAAATGTTAAAGCTGTGTTTCAGTGCCCGTCTGACGCCCTAGTTTCTGTGGTTAACTTGCTAGTAATGTACTAGATTTTGGTCTAAACACATTTTTATTACGTTATTTATGATCCATACTTCATGGCGATATTCTGACGGTCGATGCCGTCAAATCTTACTACCTAACTCACATTGAGTGAAGAAGCGAGTGCTTTTTACACTGCCGAGGCGGCAAACAAGCGTATGGCCTGTCTGATGGTGAGTAGTAGACTGATAGTAGCGTATACCCACACGTAGTACTAGGGGGTATCAATCACTCGTGCGTTACTGGTCTTAGGAAAAAGAGATAAAGGATGGGATTAAAGAATGGGTGAGTTGTTTCAGTATGTAAGCCTCTGGATATTATCGGGTGAAACGCAGTAACAGTGTTCTTTTTCGAAGGTTCGGTTCTAAGAGCCTGGGAGTTACGTCTTTGAACGAACCGACTCTTCTTCCTCAACGTGTTAATTCAAATTTGTCTAAAGCGAAGTATTGAGCATAACACCCACTCCCAACTAAGTTGTCTTGGACAACTTGATAAAGAGTATTTAAATTAAACTACTTAAAACTAATTTTACCGACTTCAAGACTTGAATTTATGCTTTCTACTCGTTAAAATCTATTTTAAGATGTTTAATT
The DNA here is from genome assembly GCA_963564715.1 of Catocala sponsa. Lineage (NCBI taxonomy): Eukaryota > Metazoa > Arthropoda > Insecta > Lepidoptera > Erebidae > Catocala > Catocala sponsa. The sequence goes on from OY751336.1 coordinate 28,107,741, forward strand.
TCAATGTGAAGCATTCGTGCAGATGTAAGACAGTACTAGGAGTGGAATGTTATGTTGCGTGGAGCTCTGTGTGTAGGCCTGTTGGTCTCTGTAGAAAACTCTCCCAAAAGAGGCCTACAGTATCACACGCAGGTGTTTTATAAAAAAGAAATACCTCCGACCTTAATTACACATTGTTACACCGCCCACATCTCACTGTTTACAATAAATATTATTAGTCATCGCCGACAAATCCATCTTTGTGCACGTAACACGTAATTATTGCTCGATAGACGTGTAGTTATGAGTGATGGGTGGGCATTATACAATGTGTGCTAGACAGATGTCAACGCTAAGGGCTCGTAATAGATATAGTCGCGATGTTCTTTGTACTTCTATCAATGTTTACTAAGTTGATGAAAATTCAATGCAAATGGAGCCACAGGCTTCACCCGGAAGTTCTGCGGGTATAACAAGAGCCAAATGCGCCTGCTCACAGGAGCGTTCACTGGCCATTTTGGCACCAACGACTTCCTGTGCAGATTGAGATTGACACACGATTCGATCTGCAGAGCCTGTGGTAAACAGGACGATTCCATATCGCACCTACTGTGTGAATGCGACGCGTTGGCTGGACTTAGGATGGGTCTGATGGGATTGGCATATCCAAATCCTGAAGACTTCAGGCTTCTCCCTCTGAATTGTACATTGCGGCTAATGTAGTACATTCATAAGGAGTTAGCTAAGGGATGAATCTTGGGGCTGACACAAAAGATCCCACTGGTTCGAAGTGTCGCCGGTCTGTACTGACTAGCCCCCACACACAAGATAAGATAGATAAGGTGATAAAAGCGCGCAAGAAATCATAGTACGTAAGAAGTATTATTAAAGGCAGGTAGATACTAAGATACATGTGGAAACAATTGACGACCAAAAAATTACCCAACAACGAACAAAAGTTATTTAAAGTGAATAAGACCGAGGATCGAAAGACGAGACATACAACCATCTTACAGCATTGTGCTTGCATATCGATGCAATATCTCATTCTTGCGCGTGCAATGACGCTTGATGCTTCAAAAGGTGGTGATAAAGCTCCAATACTTTAAACCGACGAGCATGAAGAGATAAACTAGAATAAGAACTATAAACGCTGCTATATAGAAGCGTGTATGTGCTGTGTGTAATCTTATAAAGCTCCCGCCATCAAAGCCCATCACAGAATAGAGACATGTTTAAAAATATTTTATATTTCTGCGAGTTTTGTAGGACATGTTTCATAAGCCGTGTGTTCCCACGTCGTATTATATTGTAACGCGATTATCGGGGAACGGCTTGTTGATAACTATAGTGTTAATAGTGTGCCTAGTTGAGTCGTGTTGTAATGATCGCGTGGTGATTTAAACACACACCCATTATGTGTTCGTGCGTTTATTAATATGATGGCTGCGGCAATTTGCGCCACGACGCGTTTAAGATTCCGCAGCCTGTTTTATGAACCGTTAATTTTATGTTTATGTTCATTTTGGTAATTGATAAATTGGTTTTTAAGTTGGTTCTAAGACTTGATGGTGTAAGATAAATAGATATACTCACACCTGTTTTTCATCTAAGGGTTACTAAGAGCTTTATTATCATATACTAGTTTTCACCCGCGGCTTCGCTCGCGTAAATGTAGGTTAGGTTAGGTTAGGTTTGCAACAATTATTTTTTCGAATGGAAGGTACCTTATGTCCTATTCTGTACCCCTGACAACGTGTATGCAAAATTTCATGTTGATCGGTTGAGTATGAAAGCGTAACAAACAAACAAACAAAGAAACTCATTTTCACATTTATAGTTAGGATTAGGATATTCATTATCACTCATATTTCACTAGCTATGACTTTAGGTCCCATCTTATAGAAAGGGGGGGAAAGCCGTCTATAAGTTAAAACATACATACATATCCTAAAAGGATAGATAAAGGTGCATAGCACCCAAAAAACATAAAAAGAAGTACCTACATAACATTTGTTTGTATTTAAGCGATACAGTCGGGTCAGGTTTAAATAATTTATTTAGTTTAGAACGGATAGTGCGGGTTATCCGGATAATTCGGATGCCGTCACGTCGACGATCCATCCACGTCACGAGTCAAAATGTTGCCAACAAACAAAATTAACTGCAATGAAAACCGTAAAAGAAGTTTTATTTGAAACGTGCAGTTTTTATAGAAATGAGAATTTAAACGACTAAGTTTTAAAGTAATATCTTTGACTGAACTTACTTCAGGTTTCTATTCTTTGCTTTTTAATTAAATTAAGATTACAGCTCATGCGGTTCTTTTGTTATTTGGCTACCTCGTAGTCCAGTAGCACAAGTACTCGTCTGTCTTTACGGCTGTATTATGCAGTTTAAAGTTCGATTGCCTTGACGGCCAAAATGTCAGTGACTTTTCTAAAATAAATCTTTCATATCAAAACAAAGTGCTTGTGACTTATCTATACTAATATTGTAAAGCTGTAGAATTTGTTTGTTTGAACGCGCTAATCTCAGGAACTACTGGTTCGATTTGAAAAATTATTTTAGTGTTGGATAGTCTATTTATTGATGAAGGTTATAGGCTATATAACATCACGTTACAACTAATAGGAACGGCGCAGCAATGAAAAATGTTGCGAAAACGGGGAAAATTCTCCTATATGAAGCAGACGAAGTTGCGCGGGACAGCTAGTTTTAAATAAATCTTCAGAAGCAGCGCGGTATCTGGTACTTTACTTCGTAGACAGTAAGTCGGCCTACACTCAGTCGGCAAGTCGTGGCTGCTCCACGTCTACTAAAGACGAGAACACAAACATCATGGTGTGTTATACTTTACTTGGTAGACAGTAATACGGCCTACACTCAGTCGGCAAGTCGTGGCTGCTCCACGTCTACTAAAGACGAGAACACAAACATCATGGTGTGTTATACTTTACTTCGTAGACAGTAAGTCGGCCTACAGTAAGTCGGCCTACACTCAGTCGGCAAGTCGTGGCTGCTCCACGTCTACTAAAGACGAGAACACAAACATCATGGTGTGTAATACTTTACTTCGTAGACAGTAATACGGCCTATACTTAGTCGGCAAGTCGTGGCTGCTCCACGTCTACTAAAGACGAGAACACAAACATCATGGTGTGTTATACTTTACTTCGTAGACAGTAAGTCGGCCTACACTCAGTCGGCAAGTCGTGGCTGCTCCACGTCTACTAAAGACGAGAACACAAACATCATGGTGTGTTATACTTTACTTCCTAGACAGTAATACGGCCTACACTCAGTCGGCAAGTCTTGGCTGCTCCACGTCTACTAAAGACGAGAACACAAACATCATGGTGTGTTATACTTTACTTCGTAGACAGTAATACGGCCTATACTTAGTCGGCAAGTCGTGGCTGCTCCACGTCTACTAAAGACGAGAACACAAACATCATGGTGTGTTATACTTTACTTCGTAGACAGTAAGTCGGCCTACACTCAGTCGGCAAGTCGTGGCTGCTCCACGTCTACTAAAGACGAGAACACAAACATCATGGTGTGGTATACTTTACTTCGTAGACAGTAATACGGCCTACACTTAGTCGGCAAGTCGTGGCTGCTCCACGTCTACTAAAGACGAGAACACAAACATCATGGTGTGTTATACTTTACTTCGTAGACAGTAATACGGCCTATACTTAGTCGGCAAGTCGTGGCTGCTCCACGTCTACTAAAGACGAGAACACAAACATCATGGTGTGTTATACTTTACTTCGTAGACAGTAAGTCAGCCTACACTCAGTCGGCAAGTCGTGGCTGCTCCACGTCTACTAAAGACGAGAACACAAACATCATGGTGTGTTATACTTTACTTGGTAGACAGTAATACGGCCTACACTCAGTCGGCAAGTCGTGGCTGCTCCACGTCTACTAAAGACGAGAACACAAACATCATGGTGTGTTATACTTAACTTCGTAGACAGTAATACGGCCTACACTCAGTCGGCAAGTCGTGGCTGCTCCACGTCTACTAAAGACGAGAACACAAACATCATGGTGTGTTATACTTTACTTCGTAGACAGTAAGTCGGCCTACACTCAGTCGGCAAGTCGTGGCTGCTCCACGTCTACTAAACACGAGAACACAAACATCATGGTGTGTTATACTTTACTTCGTAGACAGTAATACGGCCTACACTTAGTCGGCAAGTCGTGGCTGCTCCACGTCTACTAAAGACGAGAACACAAACATCATGGTGTGTTATACTTTACTTCGTAGACAGTAATACGGCCTACACTTAGTCGGCAAGTCGTGGCTGCTCCACGTCTACTAAAGACGAGAACACAAATATCATGGTGTGTTATACTTTACTTCGTAGACAGTAATACGGCCTACACTTAGTCGGCAAGTCGTGGCTGCTCCACGTCTACTAAAGACGAGAACACAAACATCATGGCGGGTTATACTTTTAATTCTTGAGCTGCGAGTTTGCGTTCCTTATATTCGATTTGGTAAACACTTGGAATAAATAATATTTGAAGAGACAATCATGTTGTATCGCGAGCACGACCCGCCGTCTCTCTTATTTAAATCAAATTATTAATTCCGGCCCAGCGAGGTCAAGGGGTAACAATTTAGACAAATAAATACAATTCTGAATTTATATTAGTATTGTGTACCGTCAATATATCTAATTAAATACTGATATTTGTTTATATTAAGTAATATAGCTGCACGGATCGCAAAGTGGTGTAAGTGGTGGTCTCGCCACTGCTACCGGTTTTGATCCCCATCGTTTTTTTATTTCAAAGAAGACAACACTATGAATAATTTCAGCATTTAAACTACGGACTCAGAGAACACTCGAACTCGGAACAACATTTTGTGTTTGTGTTTGAACCCACGACACTCGGCGGTGGTCACCCGGTTAAACCTCTGCGCCATCCGTGTACAGGCGTGAGACTATAAATATAAGTAATTATTCCTCGTTAAAATATTTCTCCATAATGTAGAACCTTCACCTTCTTACACATTTAACCTTTAGCTTGAGTTAATAACAGTGCGAGTGCAAAAGATCACAAGCGTTGCGCAATGAGAGATGAGCTGCTAGCTACAGCGATATCTTACGCGTCTCGGCCAGCCGCGCTCCCTTTACACAAGTACAAAACACACTCTTAATAAAACAGAGACTTATTTGAATTGTCTTACACAAATTAAAACTCTGTTGCAATTACTTTACACAAACATAATATTGGAATTTATAGTCACACAATTAGAGATCAAATTGACTAACTTCTAAATTTCAGGTTATGAATGCGAAAAGCCCGGGTTGACACATTAAAATAATTTAATGTTCAATCAAAAGTCAAATATCATTTATACTTTGAAATTAAACTACAGTTTACGGATTTCATCGCGGTTTATTTAGGTAATAACATTTTTAGTTAATTAAACTAATTATATTTAAACTATTAAACTATTTAAATTACACTGTCCTCGATATTTCGGTTCATTTTCAGCAGCCATAGCCACGCCGTAAAGTTTAATATAATCTATTTAGATACTGAACGTTGTGTTGTGTTAAAATAAATTGTGATAAAACCGAAAACAGTAGTTTAATTTCAACGTATAACATTCGCGTAAACTTAAGACAATATTGTATAAATCATTTATTTATTAATTATAAACAAATGGACAACATAACAGTATACACCAAATCGTTGTACAAGTTAAAACTTATATTATTATTTATTCATTTAGGTTACAAAATAACACTCACAAACGTCAGTTTATGAGTTAGTGTGTTTAGTGAAGTTACTCAATTTTAAGATGAGTTGCTAGGTTCACACAAACGGTTGAGCCTTGAGAAGATACCTACAAGATAACACATCAGCAATCTAGCATTAAGATGCCTTCAATGTGCTTTATTAGGCTAATTCTCGTCTTGCAATTGAAGTTTTAGAATAAAAAGGAAACATACATACAAAAGAATAATATCTTAACTTCCTTACTAATATTATAAATGCGAATGTGAGTTTGTTTGTTTGTTACGCTTGCACGCCTTAACCTTATCACGACTTTTCGACCGATCGTCATGAAATTTCGCATATAACCTTTCACCCAGAAAAAAGCGCTAACTTAACTTAAATTTATGCGAGATACCTAATAATTACACTGTGCTCAACATGGGTATCGAACCCGAGTCCAAATGCATAGCAGTCGCGTACACTTTTTTATTTTTATATATCTAGGTTGGAACACAAGCATACGGCTCACCTGATGGAATGTGGTTACTGTAGCTTATAGACGCCTGCAACACCAGAGGCATCACTTGCGCGTTGCCGACCCTTTAGGAAAGGAGGAAGTGGGAAGGACAAGGAGCGGGAAGGGGAAAAGAATCTGATTGGGCCTCCGGCATTCTCACTCACCGAACGAAACACAACAATAGGAATACTGCTATTTCACGTCGATATTCTGTGAAAGGGTAGTCCTTCCCCGGTCGAGCCGGCCTATTCATGCCGAAATCAGCGAGGCTCTACTACTCAAAAACACACACTACCGCTCCGTCACCGAGATAGTCAAAGAAATAGCGAGATGAATTTCATTTCATTTAATATATCAACGGTATAGAGCAGCCTTATTTTAAAATTGTGGGTACATTGATCTCGGCGCTCGTGGCTTTTTATACGCTGATGTAATATTATTTAAGTTCCATACTGCATTGCCAACGAGAGATAACTAACAGACAATTGTGACTCATTTGCCTAATGATGATACAGGATTTATATGTACTTCCATACTCGATCGTTTTCATAACTTAAACCATTGTAGTTCATTTTCATTATTCATTTGGTATAACTTGACAGGTTTTCTATTATATCGAGGAATTAATGGATCCATATGAGTGAGTCTGTACAAGTTCTTTTTTATGCTTTATATTCATACATACACTTTGTTTTACATTGTTTGTTTTTATGTGTATTCAGATAAATATGAAAAACAAACAAAAGAGAAGTAGAACTAACGTTATTAATACATTATATTATATACATACTACATTATATAAACTCACGTTTATATATCCATAAAGCGGTAAAATGAAGCGCATTACACTAACATTTAGACAACTAAGAGGAGTACCAGAATGCAGGCGATTAGCCGCTCACGCTGAACTATAACACAATAATACTTTACACTAGACGGCAATCGAATACAGGACGCGTAAACACCGTAAATCCAAGATAATGCCACGAGACATTTTTATTTATCCTTTAGCTGGAAGATAATCCGGGCGCTAGCAGCTGTAACAATAGCTCTAGTACTATCGACACTCCTACTTTAATCCGTATATCGAAGGGGACAAACATTCAAATAGCGGACACATAATACAATCAAAACCGAAGCAACTATTTGCGACGCACATAATTTTTCTTACTAATGATGTAAACAAAGAATACTTACTTACTTCGCTGGCTCAGCGACCCAAAGTGGATCTTGGCCTCCGACGTTAAAGTGCGCCATTCCTTCCTATTTTGTGCCAAGTCAGACCAATCGAGCACATTCATCTCTTTAAGGTGTTTAAGGTTTAAGACATTTATTTTTCTCAAAAGATTTACAAATCACTTACAGAGAAAATACATTATAATTAAATATACTTTAAGCCGATTGGCGTAGCGAGTAAGTACTTATTATAATAGTTCACTAAAACTTTTTGGTGATTACGTGTTAATAATATAATAGGTAATAATGATTAGAAACAGGGTAGTACAAAAAGTTTCGTACCAAAACCATATTTATTCTGTGCCAAAACTAAGCAGTGCATCGTCGCTTCGTTCGATGTTTAGCTATTTCATCTCTCGGTCGCGCTAAATATGCTCTTGTGGCAGGTCGATCCTCTCCCATTCTTTCCACATTACATACAACAAACACATACCGATTGCTGATAATTTTTCTTGAGAGTACATTAAATCTGCTACATAATGTCAAAGTGCGTCTTATGATGCACGGCGCCATCGCCATCATACTTTATGAAAATGACAGGTCATAAACAAGTGCGAGTGGCATATTACCTTCACATTGTCATTCCGGCAGAAGTATCATGTTACTATGGGGTTATATTATAACTAGCTGCCGGTACGGGTTTACTCGCGTCAATATCATAAACTAAATCAATATTTACGTTGAATAATTACTTTGCAGGACCTAAGACTAATAATGACACCTGTATGCACAACGCAAGTAGCTACAACGCGAGTTAATCATACGGGCTACTTGCGCGGGACTCGCGTCGATCACATGCACGATACATACAATCACCGCTAGCGCCTTTATTTGCACATGCATCGCGAACATTCAATCGCCATTTTAGTTTACGATTCTGGAGCCTGACTTTACTGTTCATTTAGCTATAAATGCAATGTTAGTCTCTGATTCTTCAGTCCGCTGATTTTATTATCTTTCTCTTCTCTCTGACTTTATAACGAGTAAGACAAACAAACATAATATTCTATATAAATGTTTAATATAAGTTCGGACGTGAATGGGATTAAAGCGACCTCGCTAGATAGATAGCATTTCCAGTATGATTGCCATGGACGTATTAATCAAACCATCAGCCTAATGGCGGCCGGTACGAGGGAAACAAAACAAAATATTTATTGTTAGTAAACAATCAAAACTTAATACATACATGGCATTGAAGAACGAGGCTATGCGAAGTGTTTTTTTAAAATTAATTGTTTTATTAAGCCATTAGAACGTTTATCTGAAACGTTATTACAATGCGCGTGCGCAGTTTATTCTTAAAGATAGCTGAACAAAAAATTTTACCGCAAAACGTTTGTGGTCGAGTCGACGGCGCGCAGACAGTTGTGTTGTGGTTCTTTTGTAAGTGACTAGGATATCTAAATAAGTTCGATGACTCAATTTTACAGCGATAAAGGAAAACATTACTAGTGTGGCCATAAAGAACTGTTTATATTTCAACGGACATTTACAAACATTGAAGTTAAATATTTGAAAATTGGCCAGTATCGATTTGTTAAACGAAGACGAGTACCATATTTTAAGATCACAAATCTCTTCTTTGTGTATAAGATATATCATAGAACATCAATAATATCAGCCCTGTCTCTTCTCAGCGTGAGAAGGGTTAGGCTATAGTCCACCACGCTGGCCTAGTGCGGGTTGGCAGTCTTCACATATCTTCGAGAATATTATGGAGAACTCTCAGACATGCAGGTTTCTCACGATGTTATCCTTCCGTTAGACCGCATGATAACAAACTATTTTATGCGCACATAGCGCGCCTTGGGGTCGAACTCGAGACCTCTGCGTGGCAGTCCAATGGTCACCCATGAGGTTATAGAACATCGTAATAAGTTTAATATATTACCATTCGGTTGATTGACAATTATCGCCTGCTCCGTGCCTTGGAGAGCACGTAAAGCCGTCGGTCCCGGCTGCCATGAACATCTATGGCAGTCGTTATTGGGAAGTCAGTGCCCTCTAATATCCTGACACTGGTCTAGCTTTAGGGTATCGTTAGCCTTCGGGTTGCGGAGATCAGATGGCAGTCGCTCCGTGTAAAAACTGATATCCAGTCAAATCCGGTTAGACTAGAAAGCCGATCCCAAGTGACTTGGGAATAATAAAGGCTAGGGAGAAGAAGAAGTTGATCATACTTAATATACTATAGGTATAATACATAATCCTATACTATGTGTCCTGGGCGGTGTACGGTGGCATTTACACTTCCTTTGATCTTGTCGTACGGTTTCGTTTTGTTCACTTACATAACATATAAGTATGGTCTCTAGATTGAACCTAAATTTGGTAAGATATTTTTGCATTTTAATTGATATAGCAAACCTAGTCTCCTTTACAGCAGCCTAAGAACGTGTTCATGAATTAAAGCTTAATCTATTCAAACCTTTTATCCACCATAGTCCTCGAGTTATGTACGAACACACATAATGCCTCAGTCGAGTCTTAATTGATAGGATGATGTATTCTTGTCAGGAGATTACGCTGGCAAGCGGAGATGCTAAGATACATCGTACATACATAAATGTACTGAACATTCGCTCATGTATCGATTTAGTTATAAGTAGCTAGGCATCGCCCTAGGTACCGTATGCGTATGGTACTCGCTTCCAGTATTGCCCACATAACCGAAAACTGCAGCTTGCCGAATTTCCATGTTACATTTTGGCCAAGAGGCACAACGTTGACAATTTTGAATTTTGGATATCATCGTCAACGTATATGCAATTTATAGGTTGTTTTGCTTTCTACGTTATTTTAGAAAATATATCTATAACTTTAGTAAATGTCTATCGGCGCTAATTGTGTTCAAACGCCTAACCAGATAGTGAGCTAATTATAATTAGCCCACTATCTTGTTAGACGTTTAAATAATTTATTGATAAGATAGATCTACTTACCCGTCGTCCTCTGTTGGGTATCAGATCCAAGTTTTATATAAATATTATATTGTAATTTATAATATTTAGGAACTAGTAGAACTATTTTATAGAACATTTTCATAAATATTTAGTATTTACTAAGCCTTTAGGATAAACAAGCTTGCAAACCATATTAAATTATTATGTAAATTAACTGTCGCTGCAGGCTTTTGTCGCGTGACGTATTGGGAATAAGACATCAAAGCCATACATCATTAGTACCATGTAGTACATACATATATACTTCTAAAATATTTGCTCGAGTTAAAAGTTCTCTATAATAATTTTCTTCCTTTTAGCTTTCTTTCAAAAACGACGCCTTTCCAGTGCTCCTTTACGACGTTGAGAAAGGACAAACAAAACGCTTGCACTTGTAATATTTCCTACTCGTACCTTCTGTACGTTTGTGCTTCTAGTTTTTAATGCTCTGTGGTCTAACGGCATTAGATCCTACTAGTCAAAGCTATGCGACTTTAGTACGTTAAACCACGCTTGTATAAAGCGCGCAGCCCTCTTTGGCGTAGAACAAAAGATGTGCATGCATTGTGCTTACCTACATGTACCATGCCGTACTGATGTACTTAGATGTGAGAGAGCAGCAATAGCTCAGTGGGGAGACCAACAGACTGCAATGCAGAGGGTCTCGGGTTCGAACCACGTCGCGCACATCTGACTTTCGAAAGTTATATGGCTTTTCGAAATTATGTGCGTATTGATTGACAATTATCGCCTGCTCCGTGCCTCGGAAAGCACGTTAAGCCGTTGGTCCCGGCTGCCATGAACATGTATGGCAGTCGTTATTGGGAGAGTGTCGACACAAAAGATCCCACTGGGTCGAAGTGTCGCCGGTCTGCACTGACTGGCCCCCGCATAAGATAAAATAAGATAAGATGTACATGTGAGCTGCAGTGTGAGCGAGCCACTGACTGGCGTGTGAGTGAGCCACTGACTGGCGTGTGAGTGAGCCACTGACTGGCGTGTGAGTGAGCCACTGACTGGCGTGTGAGTGAGCCACTGACTGGCGTGTGAGTGAGCCACTGACTGGCGTGTGAGTGAGCCACTGACTGGCGTGTGAGTGAGCCACTGACTGGCGTGTGAGTGAGCCACTGACTGGCGTGTGAGTGAGCCACTGACTGGCGTGTGAGTACTGTCTCGCTTGACAACCGTTAACCTAGGGAATGAATGATAGCATAGATGATACCGGCTTATACTGGATTTGAATAACATTGCTTTGGTTTTGCATACATGTATTGGTTACGTAATGTACCAATGCCCTAATATTATGTATATCTGCTTGCTTTGTGTTCTAGTCCAAATGTGGATAAATTTTGACGTCAATGGGCGTTGCGTATACTTTTTGATCTTAGCTCATCGAAGTATTATATTATCTAAAGACTTAAAAAATGCGAATGTATTAAAACTTACTTATTTCTTCCTTTCTTTAAAAGACTACTCCAACATGAACTGAACCAAGTAGTCTCTAAACAATTATTTGTGGATCACAGAAATAATTGCCGTGTGAGATTTGAACCCAAGACTTTTGGCGCAGCGGCAGCTGTGAGACAACTGCTTTTGTTTAAACAGCGACTGATAGAAAATGCCTTTAACTCTTCTACGCTTCTTACTTTAGTACAACACGATGTAAATAAGTAAATCATAACTCGCTAGTCGCTGCCGATCTGACAGCAGCCTTACTCAAAGATATGACAAACAAAGTGTTTGTTCATACAAATTAGTGTACAGTTAATTTAACCGTTTGATAAATCAGCATTGTGCAATTAAACTGCGTTAACCAATTTATATAATTATTCTTTTGTTTCGCATGATTGCATATGTATTGACATTGTTTCTGCTTCTTGTCTTGGGAATATTTTTGTTGTGAATAATCGAGGTTGATGATGCAAACGATAACTGTTTGCGAACATTTGTATAAAGTGAATAGGTATTAAATACATGAACGTAACCGCTGAACTATTCGATTTCCGCGACTGCTTGTCCTCCATCTTTTAGTTTTGTGATTGTGTAATTCAACAAGTTTATTATTTGTTAATTGCCATAATTATTTTTAGCAGCTATCTCCGTTAATATATATTTCGCTATCACTAACAGAAACTACGATGAAATAAATTTAATTTAAGGACAAAAACGGAAACCTGCATAGAGTTTATAAACTGGGGCAAAATTTGCAATACAATGGTACTCAACTTGTTACTGTATACAACTGACCATTGTATTATTACGTTTATTCGATGCGAAGAGTACGCAAAATGAAATGGTTTAATGAAAATCCTTTTCAATATATACATATAATATATTTATTCATAGACGGTACTGTAAATATTTGCGGGTGCTGAAATTAAAATGAATATCCGTACGCTTGCTTTACATATATATACATAGATATGATATTTATTGAAACTTAAATAAGAATTTAAAACTCGATTGGCTTGGTGGGGGTGATAAATAGACATTTTCCTTCGTTTTCCGAATGTATTATATGGAACGAAACGGTATAAAAAATCCAGGAAAGCTTATCTTGGCAATAATTACATATTGAACAGAAGATAAGTCATAGTGAGAGAGTTATGACCTTTTAAGCAGATGCACAAATAATATAACTAGCGGCCGCCTAGCGCTCGAAACTCGACCAAAGTTTGCCTGTAAGATATTGCTGATATAATATTTATTGACATAATATTATGTCATATATGTAACCATAGTTACGCGCTTTGACTGCGTGAGTCAAATGCATGGTTATGTGCGTGTAGTGCTTTTTCATTAATTTAATGTATTTCTAATGCATATTTTATATAAATATTAGGATTCGCCCCTCCTCCATATAAACTTTAACTGTGCCTAATTTCATACTCCTCCATCCGCGCAATTTTCGCAAAAAGGGGTACAAAGTTTTTGCTTTACGTATTAATATATAGATATTGATGTATCAATTTATCATTAGAACTTGTTAGAATACTACTACATGTTGAGCAGAACATTTTAAAGGTTATTAATGAGAAGGACAGGTAACAATAGATGTCAGTAAAGTAATAGCAAGACCTTTTTTTACGGGTACGAGACCTCACATTGTAGCCAGTTAGGTACCTATGTACATTGTTTTAGTCCGTCTTTTTATTTTATTTCCTTATAAACGCGCGCTTGTTTTGTGTTTTGGCATCCCAACTAATATTATTATACAAAGTGTGTTTGTACTTTCTTCGCGTAAAAAAGAAACAGAAACGACGTGTTTTGTGGCGGTTTTTGAAGCAATGGAGAGTAAAATAAGATGCTTTTACCTTCGAGGTAATATTTCGAGAGCATACGGGAAAATAAATAATAATAAATCTGCACCAGGTGGCGCTTGTGTTTAAATGCCATACGTATCACAATAATACAGCGTGTTTTTTGCGATATCTGTAATTAAGTAACTTATTGTGAATATAGATTTAGAGAGATGTAGTCGTAACTCCGTCTTTGGTATATTGTTTGAGTGCAATTAGTGTTCCATTCCAACGTGCGCATACTGCGGTCGAACTAGATATTTATGAATTGATGCCAGTACTAAGCTGTTTATTATAAGCCTGATTTGTAATGATAATTTGTAAACTTTAACGTTAAGGCAAAATGCTATTGTTTTATTTCAGGCGTTTTTATTTTTATTTAAGAACACATCTCCCGTTGCTCTAAGAAAAATTCCTGTCGCGTGGGTTTTACAAACATTTAAACAACAGAAACAAAGAACACCCAGACTCGGAACAAGTATTTGTAGATGACACAAAGTTTTGTCTCGTGTGGGATTCAAACCCACAACCCTCGGCTCAGGCCGTGGCGAGGCGAGCGCTTAAGCCTCTACGCCACCCGTGCCGTTATTATCGCATAATGTTTTATGTTTTGACAATACGTTCATGTTTTGTAAGAGATACGTATTTGTTAATATATGGAACCATTAAAGTAACATTAAATGGTTCTTATACACGACACTTGTGCGCGCAAGTGGAAGCACTTGCGTCGGTTGTATGCATCGTGTAAATGGTCGTCTTCTTCCGAGACACGCGAGTACCTACACTGTACATGCAACCCTGCGCAGCCCGCGCTACCCACTTGCGTCGTGACTCGTGTCTACCGCCTTATTACCTTTAGTTACAAAACTTATAATCAATACTAACAAACCTAACTTATTAACAAACTCATGCACACGTTATTGGTTAGATATCGGTGAGTTTGCGCGCGTAAATGTAGGTTATGGCAAGGCCATAATAGGCAATTTTCTATCGGGTAGTATTTAACTGTTCCTCAATTGTTTGCCTTTGATCCATCAAAAATGCTAATTGCACACCAAAATATGCTTACTAAAATATTTTAAAGAGATCAAACTAAGTCGACGGAGCCCCGCTTGGCGGGACTCCTATTTTTGGTTTGGTTTAAGAAGGAACCTAACATAACCGAACCCTTCCGAGACGGAATGCAGTGATTTTAGGCGTATAGGTGTTCGTTATGATATATTTTAGTAAGCATATTTTGCTGCGCAATTAGTATTTTTGGTGGTCATTATATTTAATCGCTTTTCTATCCCTCATGAACAGGAGGCGTTCTGGACAAAGGCCAGGTTAAGAGCTCCTTGAACCGACGGGCGTGTATGAGGAATGTGATGAAAGTGAATGAAGCCAGAGAAGTGTGTCAGGATCGTAGCAAATGGAAATCCGTAGTCTCTGCCTACCCCTCTGGGAAACAGGCGTGAATCTATGTATGTATGTATGTATGAACAGTATTTTTTTCGGGTGGAAGGTACCCTTTGTCCTTTTCTCTACCCCTTACAAAGTGTATGCGAAATTTCATGATGATCGGTCGAGTAGTTGAGGCGTAACAACAAACTTACATTCGTATTTATAATATTTATGAGGATTCATGGAATTACGGACAGGAACTTGTTTAAATGTAAACGATAGGTATAATTACATAATGATAGTAAGTTAATATTTATATTGCCAAATTAGGTAGCCTATATGGAAGACAGTGGATCAAACGCGTAACCTGTAATTCAAAACCACAGCACGCACTGCCCGCGCCGACGATAAAGGCCAAAAAGAAAATGATTAAATAAGTCAAATTATCTTTCATAAAATGAATTATAGGTAGATAAGACTTTGATTATATTATTATTATATTATTATTGGCAATAGCAAATTACGTAACGTACCAGTATTATTAATAATTGTCTGTTTAAATGTAAAAACCGGCCAAGTGCGAGTCGGACTCGTGCACGAAGGGTTCCCTACCATTATCAATAAAAACGGCAAAAAAATCACGTTTGTTGTATGAGAGCCCCCCCGTAAATATTTGTTTTATTTGAATTTAATTGTTTATTTTTAAAGTGAGTGTACATATAACTAAATATTTCAAGCGTCTACCTGTTGCCGTTAGTAATATCGAGCAAAAATGAGCAAAAACTTCACGTTTGTTATATGGGAGCCCCCTTAAATATTTATTATATTCTGTTTTTTAGTATTTGTTATTATAGCGACAACAGAAATACATCATCTGTGAAAATTTCAACTGTTTAACTATCACAGTACATGAGATACAGCCTGGTGACAGACGGACAGACAGACGGACAGCGGAGTCTTAGTGATAGGGTCCAGTTTTACCCTTTGGGTACGGAACCCTAAAAACGATTGTATTTGCAGAATATTGTATATTCAAGCTACATTTATGTTTCTTGTTTTGGCTAAAATAAATGTACGTTTACGAACCACAGATACAAACAGTCGAACACTATATTAAAGTTACTGCAGCAGATAGCATGAAGCAAATGTTACTATTAGCTCGTTCATATTTATTTCGTTAGTAAGTATTCTAGACACACTCATAGCGAGAAACTAAACTACAACGTAATTCTCACGTGCTCAAAGTATATTCTCAATAAACTTTTACGTACCCGATTAAATTTTACCTTCGAACTAGCGCTAAAATTTCATGTAGGTTATGCTAGATACATTTAGTGAGTCGGTTTCTCCATCTAGGTAATAGTCATGTTCATTCTGTCTGTAACGTGTAGTAGCAGAAAAATCGCTCGAGATTGATCCAATGCTAGAAAGATTTTCTCTTCATCATGTCCGTGATAGAACATTTTGTTCATGCCTCCACTGACGGGAAGGACGTGTACAAATGGGAGGTACAGACGTTTTTCTAAGAGAACTCTTTAACAAATTGGGAGCGTTGACGATTGATGTTGCCGGCGCAACTGGTGTTCTGCGAAGCTCAGATATATTCACGTTCTTGCAAATATTATGTTCCTTTTTTAGTATATAGCCGACTTCGTTTGAAAATCTTCTATATATAATATATTTTTATAATATAAGTAAGTGTGATATTTAACGTGTTTTGTTGATGCATGATTTCAGGTTAAGTTTAAGCGTTTTGAATTATTCTAAGTGTCAAGCCCTGGAATCATTATTTTTGACAGATTCCCAAGTTCAGGTGTCGGATGAATCACATATGATATATAACAATAGATCTTCTATTGTGTCTATCATGGGACAGCGAAAGGGTTAAGGTCGCCAAGTTAACTCATGAACGTCGAAGGGTTAGTAAGGTATTGTAGTTACGGCATTTACACACTGCAGTTCCTAGGTTGAGCCTATGAGAAGATAGATAACTTAAGGAACTTGCGGCCATTCATTTATGTTATGTTACGTATGACGTCTACTGCCTACGATGTCGTCAGCAGATATCATACAAGATATACACAATCTAAGTATATATACGTACATGTAATTACGTCTGCCATAATTCGATGATGACTATCGATTATTATCGAATGAAACAGCATTAGATGTTGTGTTCCTCCGCTACAGAGTTGCCCGATACTTTGATATAATGGATGCCTAAATATGTTTTAGAAAATAACAATATGGTATGTATTTCGGAAATTTATCCTAACGCGTTTTGAAACCGTCTACCAACACATAGCTGATAATTATTAAAATCGATGCATATAATTAATTATTAAATGTTTTAAATTTCAGTGTCAAATATTTTTTGTAAATTGCATGAGCATGGCAGTCGCCTTCGTCGAAGCCAAGACTTCATGGTCTCATGGTCAAGGATTCGATTCCCAAGTTAAGCAGTGATTTTCTGTTGAATTCTAAGTCACAGAGTCTGGGAGTATTTTGTTTTTTTATGGATTAGGGGCAAACGAGCAGACGCATCGCCTGATGGTAAGCGATTACCGCCACCCATGGATTTGTTGTTTTCCTCGGGAACAGTAGTTTTTTTCGGGATGAAAGGTAGTCTATGTTCGTTACTGTACACGACAGTGTGCCCTAAAGCTACAGCGCATTGTGAGCGCAATTCACCCCTGTCTTTAGGGATATAGACGTATTTACGTATGTTGATTATATTGACCGCCTAGATTGTAATTTTACGTTACATCAGTCGAGCTATCAATGTATCAAAACTGTTTTGTTCATTTGTCTCGGCCACCCATGACTGGATACTGGTGTACTTAGTCGTAGTACACTGTTGAATATCATATCCGGAGGTTAAGCATCTGGTCCGAGGAGATAAGCGGTTCATTTCCGGTGCTCCCTAATCACTGCGCACCCTAATAAGGCGCCCGGATTACTTCTAGTATCTAGTAGTATTTAATTATGGTTAAATGTATGTACTTAACCCTTGTATTATTTTTATTGAATGGATGTAATATAATTGTGACCGAGATGTTCTTGGTACGCTTTAGCGGTAGCGAATGCGATTGCTGTGCGTAACGTCTTAAGTTGGATTACCGGGTCGGACAAAGTGCTATTGGATTATTCTGACTAAAAATTGTTAGTAACGGCACGGCATCTAGGAATGTACCTGTAGATGGTAACAGGCTCGCCACCTATGACGTAGGATCTAAAGACAAGAATAGGAAGGTTATTCAATAAGAAATAAATAAAATAATAGCGTTGCTATTGTCTTATATATAAATGATTGAATAACGATCTTCGACAAAGAATAAACAGTACAATGCTAAATAGTATTGAATTAGAATGAATTATATTATCCGTATTTTAATATTGCCTTCTACGAAATCGAACCCTCTGCTCGCGGTGCACTTGCAGTGGTTACTCATTATCCGTTCAGTTGATGTTTCCATCGATCGTGTGCTAGTTTTACGATTGTAACCTTACTCTACGTACATATGTATTTACATAAAAGTAGGCGGCCGTAATAATATAACATCATAGCTCTAAAAAGGAATCTAAATTAAAATGTGACTGCACGGCTGGCTTTCTGGTTTAAGTGATCACCTCGCTACCGCTGCAGCGTCAAGAGTTTTGGCTTCGACCCTCACAAGGAACAAAAATTAAAGGTACACAAAAAAAAATTGGGGCAGTCTTTGGGGACTGCCGATAGAAGTGAAAACTTTAATCCTTGATCATAAACACTTCTTTATAAACAAAAAAAAAGTGTCGGATGTTAGTTCCTGATACTCTCTTGGCGGTTATTAAGGGGGTCAACATTTTGTTATTTTTTGCGTAGGACGCACCATTTCTAAGATATTGTTAATATTCTAAAAAAATAATAATAAAGCGTGGAAACGTGACGATGACGCGAGTACTATGATTTTTGTTCACCCAAGAAGTGCTCATCGCGCCTAAAGAAGTTTTCACTTCAAAAATTATCTAGCCTAGGTGTTGTTTGTGTACATTGTTTGCATATCAAAGATAGTAGAATACTAGAGTCCTCCGCGTTACATGAAATACTGTGAGTGCGAGAGCTGTTTCTTCTAAAGAAAACTATAGAGAAGGATAATTAATATCTTCTCCCTAGCCTTTATTATTCCCAAGTAACTTGGTGTCGGCTTTATAGTCTAACCAGATTTGACTGGATATCAGTTTTTATACGGAGCGACTGCCACCTGACCTCCGCAACCCGAAAGCTAACGATACCCTAAGGCTAGACCAGTGTCAGGATATTAGAGGGCACTGACTTCCCAATAACGACTGCCATAGATGTTCATGGCAGCCGGGACCGACGGCTTAACGTGCTCTCCGAGGCACGGAGCAGGCGGTAATTGTCAATCAGTACTCACATAATTTCGAAAAGTCATGTAATTCCGAAAGTCAAAGGTGCGCGACGTGGGTTCGAATCCGAGACCCTCTGCATTGCAGTCTGTTGGTCTCTTCACTGAGCTACCGCTGCCTTTTTTCTTTCTACTAATATATTCATTGGAAATAATATAAATTTACGTAAAGTATATCTGGTTATTTGCCATTGTTTGTCGCCAGCACTCGAAGTTGCACGGCTTGTAGCGCGGACAGGGGTAATGATCTATGGTAATATATGCATTTCACCGGCGCACCACGTAATGTGCGCTCAATATCACAACTTTCACATCAAAATAAACAACTGACGCATCCTGTGTTCTCTTTCAGTATAAACCTCAAGGTTTATGTGCAATTCAGATCGTTTCATCCATGACTTAATACACAAATTAAACTTTCTAGTTCTGATAACATAATAATATTAATTTATAACCTAGACTGATTGCATGGCACTAAACTTAGATGAATGTTAAAGTAAGCATTTACACTGTCTTTAGAGATGTCTTCAGGTCCCACATAATAGGAAATAGGTATATTATCATCTACCGGTCATATTGCCAAACCCTTTGCTGGTACTCAGAATTTCCTAACAGAAAGACCCAATACCACTCTACGTGACCCGTGACCCAAACTAAGCATCTCACAATCACGCGCAAGCACACGCGCCCGCGAGGCAAGTGATACATAATCCTAACTTCCTAACTACTATAATAAAAGCGAAAATGAGTTTGTTTGTTTGTTTGTTACCTTTTCTCGCCTAAGCCACTGAACTGATCATCATGAAATTTTGCATACACGTTGTCAAGTGTACAGAAACGGACATAGGCTATTCATCCCGAAAAAAATTACTGTTCCCGAAGAAAACAACAATAACGTTCTTATGATAATAGATGGCGCCACGTGTCTTTCGAATCATGATTGAATTATATTACTACTAGCTTTTGCGCGCGGCTCCGCCCGCGTGGTACCTACATCAATAAAAAGTAGCCTATATCCTTCCCCAGGTTTTAAACTATATCTGTACTAAATTTCATCTAAATCGGTTGAGTGAATTAGCCGTGAAAAGGTAACAGACAGACAGACAGATAGACAGACAGAGTTACTTTAAAATTTATAATATTAGTAAGGATAATATATTATTACAAGCAGAGTGCAACCCGAATTGATTGTTAAATTCTAAATTAACGCGAGCGAAGCCGTCGTTAAAGACTTCGCGTGAACGAGCAAACACAATACAAAAGTAAAATTTATGACTTCCAACTTGTGTCATCGCTAGTACTTCTTCAAAAGCATCCAAACCCAAATCCGTTTTTTTATTAGCGCCATTATATTATATTGATTGTTGGCTACTGCGGCAGATATCATATCCTGCAGATATTACTCACTGTGATCGATGTTATTGTCTATCGCATCCGATATTAGATACATATTTACGTCATCGATATACCAGAATGTCTATCGGATCGGAAGAAGAACATGTGTTCAGGACTTTAGCTACAAATGTGCAAAAATGGCTTAGAAACTGTTAGCAGATGACACATATCGGTTTATGTGATACCAATAACGGCTAAATGTGTTCATAAGCCACGAGTAGGAAAGTAAAAGTAGCTGAGCAGATGTTAGGGCATCGTCCACGGGTCATAAACCGCTGTAAACGTAAGGCGCGGTCCACACTGGCGGATATTGCGTCTCGTATTGTTCTCGCCACCGCCGGTGATTAATCAGACAACAGTAACTGTGTCTCTGTTTGTGTTCTAACTACGTCACGGTCCGCGTGTGCCGAGGTGAAACTTGCGATTAGTGTGTTCACACACGGTTTTGCAAATCTTAAGCTTACTAACACAGGGGTCGCTCCGGTTTATGTGTTAATCTACCGTTACCAACTTTTGTTTCAGAATAATAATTGGGTTGGCCTTTATGAACTTAGAAATTTTCACATAGTTATATTATGTTTAGGAACGGGGAGATCCTCAAGCAGTATATGGAAGATCTTATGTTTATAAAAGAAATGTTTTAATGAAACTTTCAGTCGTTCAATTACAATTCAATCACAGAACGTAAATGTACTACTCTGTAAGTACATTGCTAAAAATAATTAAAGGAGTCCGGTATTTTTCTGAATCCGAGATATCTAAGGCGATTAACACACGGCACCGCGCACCGCCGCGGTAGGCGGTGAAGCGAATCTCATGTCGCATTGGCCTCTACTAAATCCGTTGATGCCTAACACACGTACACCGCCCGACTGCGCGGTCGAGCGGTGCTCTTCCGCTTTACCGCCACCGCCCTCCGAGGCGGTGCGCGGCGCCGTGTGATAGTCGCCCAACCATGTGAGATGGTTAGATATTTCTGAGAATATTTTCCCCAAAATTATACGAATCATTTCTTTTATAGAAAATAGTAGACAGTTAAGTCTTTTGTATATTTTCTCAGAAATATATTTTCTTCTCTTGTAGGTATATTTAGGCCTAAGCCACACTCCCGCACTTATGGTTATGTTACCAACATATTAGAGAAATATCTCGTCGCCGCAGCTGCTAATCTGTGTGCCGCCGGCTGCGGCTGGTGAACTAACGACCAACACGGCCTCTATTTATTCTAGAGGCTCAATTTATCTTTAGTGAGCTTCGAATGTCTACCATCACGTTCAAAGTCATGACTGCGACTTCTGACCTTTCTAAGTAGCGGTGTAATCATATATCTACAATTAACTTAAAAATAAAAGGTCGTCAATCCTACCTAATAGCTTAACCGTTACTCAATCTCCAGGAGGTACATAACAATAGATTTTTTATTTTGTCTATAAAATGACAGACGATGGGCTAATATTATAAATGCGAATGTGAGTTTGTTTGTTTGTTACGTTTTCACGCCTGAACAACTCATCCGATTACCATGAAATTTCTCATGTACGTACCTTTCATGCAGAAAGATGTACTGTTACTAATCTAACTTTACCTACATTTACGCGAAGCCGCGGGAAAAATCTAGTAACTTATAAAAAGATACACACGAAGGAACATAAGTAGTCATTGTATCAAATGATACCGAGTGTGGTTTAATGGCGCGCCGCGCGCCGTGGGTCGCGGCGCGTCCCCGTCGGACGTCGGTCGTGGAGCGGTAGCCGTGCGTAACCTATCAAAATATAATCTTAAGTGATGCGCCAATCGTGCTCGTAATCTCGTTATCTACGAAGACTTTCACGGATGAGCAATTGATAAAGCATTCAGTGCCCAGTTTGGGATGTAGAATTATTCATGTGGTAATTTGCTGGAAGTATTGTATGATAAATTGCCTTCAGGAAAAGGGTACAACCTAACTCACCGTTTAAATGACGGAGGTCTTACATCAGTGTTAGGTCCGCTAATAATGTTTTATTACTAAACTTTTTATTCTCCTCTGTAATGTGTGCCTCGGGTCGAATGAAGCCATTGTTTTACTTGTTTTATTGCTTTGAGGGCATTTTTATCGATTAATCGATGTATCGTTGGCATGCTTTAGAAACCAATTTTCTTATCCAATGATTAATTGAAAACAGCCAAATATACTTATATGACATGTTGTGTTTCTTTAGTATTTATTTCTTTAGTATTTAATTTGATAGTAAATAAATTATTTTTAAATTGATTTTTAAATTGAGAATTTGAATATAGCAAGACCCCACTCTTTGACTGCCACTTACCTGTATCAGATATATGTACGTATAGCTTAAACGTGGATACAAATTTTGTTGCAATATTGGTTGTGTTCAGTCGTTACCCAAAAGGATGGTTAAAATGACGGACGATGTTAGTCGACATAGTTTACTTTTAACATTAAACAATGATTTGAATATAGACATGAGTGTCAATATTGAAGTTAATCTAACAAACCCATTTCAAATTACTACCTCTCTGTAACAAATACTTTTAAAACAATCAAAACTCTATGTTT
The DNA here is from genome assembly GCA_963564715.1 of Catocala sponsa. Classification (NCBI taxonomy): domain Eukaryota; kingdom Metazoa; phylum Arthropoda; class Insecta; order Lepidoptera; family Erebidae; genus Catocala; species Catocala sponsa. The sequence goes on from OY751336.1 coordinate 28,131,212, forward strand.
TACCGACAGATTATTATTATTTCTGTATAGACAGACAGCGGCGAATTGATATTGAATATCAACCGAAACTAAATTAACCAACGAAATTAATACAACGTTGTTACTTTACGTTGGTCTATCAAAGTATTCGATAACATTTGAAGTATGAAATCAAAACATAAGCTAAATTTTATACTCAATAAAGCACCATAAAGTTAATAAAAATGTAATGCCCAGCACTGTAACATAATTAAATTATTTCATACTGTCCGGCGCTTTGTTCTCCCAAAGTTCAAGTTACCGTTCTTCATAGGAATGTCTTAATTAAGCCGCTGCTTTGAACTCATTAGCCGAATGGACATGCTCATATTATCATGCTCACGTAAATGACACACGTGCATTCTACTAACTCTCTAATAAATTGTACATTGCCGAGTTATTTGTTCATTTGCATAAGAAAACGGTGAAATAAAAGTTTTGTTATAAAATGCGTAATTAAATGTACAATATTGTATATTTAATTAGTCTGGTGAAGCATTGTTATAACAATTAGACTTTCGCTGTGATTATAAATAACGATGTTCAGTTATGCGACACTCAAATCAAATCAAATCAAATCCATTTATTTGCTGAATAAAGGTACGAGTATATATAGATGTTATATAAATTGTGCTTAATTATTACAGTTCTCTTTATTGTACCTACTCGGCATGCATAACATCACATTAGAAAATAGTTGAGATAATTTATAATTTATACAATAATGGCAATGTCTCAATAGTTAATTAACATAATAATTATATTAGATTTCAGTATTTTATTTGTCCATAATAGTTATATAATTAAGTCAAGTACGTATATAAATCAAAATACAATAATTTCAAAATAAAATTATAATTAAAATAAAATAATTAATGAATTGCCTTTCATAAAATCATTAACTTTATAATAACATTTGTTCACCAAATGTACTTGTTTTTTAAATAAATTAATGTCTCACATTAATTATATCTAAACTTGTTGTTACTGCTATATTTATTCTAGTGATTCTAACGCTTTGAGAATGATTTACGGTTTTAAATCAACAAACATACATAATATCCTATCTCACTGCTAAATTCTCGAATGGTTGGGCATGGGTTTATTACGCCCACATTTCACCAACTGTGATTTCAGGTCCCACGTCAGTAAAGGGCGACCTTAGCAGAGCCAGACCCCGGGCTGCTACATAGATTAACTTTGCTACAAAATACCAAGGACGCTGTGCCCGGCCCGGTAGCGCACTCGCGGTCTCACAGGTAGCGCACGCACTGGGTACGCTGCGCCATCGACCCACTCAACTAAACCAACATCAAATAATATCTCCTATTTAAAAGAATCTTGTTATATTCGTAATTTAACCATTAAATAAATTAATATTAATAATGAAGACTCACCCTGATAACATTGCTTATTGCACTCCGCATAATAACAATGTACTAGTCATATACATAATATTATGTAAGTCATAAGTCATTTATTCAATACAAAAATCTTTGTGTACAATTTTATAATTACATACTAAATGTGCACATATACAAAAAATATTAAATACATACAATTAACTTAAAATGGATAATACAATATAAATAACATATTAATTATAGGAGGATATTCGTATTATCTTATGGCATCACTTAAATTAATTAGCTAATGTCAGCATGGATATATTATAAAAGAAAATGTTAAATGTAAATCACGAGGAAACCAAAATAAACTTATATATTTGACATGTTGTCACTCCGATATTCCTCTATGTTGTACTAGCTCTTGTCCACTTGTCCACTTTGTACTGCGCACGCGTAGGCTTCTTCGTTGTTTCACAATGTAACAGTTTGTTGTTGAGCAATTTTTTAATTTAATATATTTTCTATTTATTAAGTTTCTGTACGCGAACGCAATATTACTTATTTATTTAATACATGATATATGAAAATTTCGCTATCTACTATTCAGGCGCTCTCTAAGGTTCCGCAGTCAAATTGCAAAAATTAACCATTTTAATTTGATTCTGTCAGATCGTTCAACTGTATGTCACAGTCAATTTACTTGGCATTTATTAACTAGATGAATTTTGATAGATAGTTATAAACCTGCATCACGAAATCAGAAAATAAATTGTGTTGATTTAGCTCAATCCTGTGGTTGGTTTCTGTTGTGGTAACTAACCCAGTTCAGTTCGGCTGAGGTAGTGTCCCGGTACACAGTATTGGTATTTTTAAATATATCTTGCAAATAATGATATCTTATTAATTTGAAAACGAATTAACCTAATATATATTTACAAACATATTAAAAAAAGTACCATAATTACAAAAACACAAATAATTATACTAGTAAATATTTACAAAAAGGTTTAGGCATCGTTTAGGTTTTTGCAAATTACATTGAGACCTTCCAAATATCTGTTTAACAAAGATAATATGTGTAAAAAGTATTTTTTCCTTCCCGAGTATGGAACCATCACCGAGCATGGTCCGTCATGCACTTGGCCGCTTTTTTATTTCTTAATATAAGATCCCCAAAAAATAGGTAATTGAGTGTACTGTAGACAGAAACAAAATTATAATATTTAATCTATTTACATTTGATATCGCTTTGTTCGTAATAACAGACGTTGTTTTCATATTTTACCCTGAGTACCTCCGCGTAAAGGAAAATTCATAACCTTGCCTTTTTGGTCCCGCGCCGAGAAGAAATTGAAATTGTTCATTTTTCCCTTTTGTCATTCTATTTTTTGCAACTTGGCGTTCATTTGAATGTTAAAAATCTACATGAATATAATTTTTGTAGTATTTTAGAGACTAAATTGACAGTTGTTCAATTAAAGTGTTGTCAATTCAGAACAATAATTGGAACGGTAGGCTTTACAGCTCAAAAACAATACTAGTAAATAGATTTCAATGTACGTTTAATATACATTCATAGTGACAAATTGTCAGCTTTTCAATTATACATCGAGATTTTTTGTAATATAATACAGGACTACATTTGTTCTCGTAGCGCGAGATTTACATAAAAATAAACGAGGCAGATTCAACTTGTTTAAAACAGATCCTAATCCTAACTAATATTATAAAAGTGAAAATGAGTTTGTTTGTTTGTTTGTTACCTTTTCACGGCTAAAACACTGAACCGATCATCCTGAAATTTTGCATATACGTTGTCAAGTGTATAGAAACGGACATAGGCTACCTTTCATCCCGAATAAAATGACTTTTCCCGAGGAAAACAACAATAATGTTCTTATGATAATAGATGGCGCCACGTGGCTTTCGAATCATGATTGAATTATATTATTATATTACAAGCAGAGTATAACCCGAATTGATTGTCAAATTCTAAATTGACACGAGCGCAGCCGCGGGCAAAAGCTAGTAAGATAATACTGAATAAATTTTTAGTACAACATGTATGTACCACACACTTCGTCAATAAAATCGCAGGTAAGAATCAATATCCATGTATACTTGTAATAAATACGTAAACAGATTGTTATCTGTTTGTTTGTGCACTCTAGTTTTCATAATAGCTACACCAAAAACGGTATAATATTTAGTGTTGTTCAGTTATATCGGTTAGCAATCAAATATGTATTTCTAAATATTTAATTATATTTATTTACATCATGCAACTGTCCTTACAGGTACACCCAATTCGACAGTGCGCTACATAATTTATCACCTTATTCTAAATATGAACATAAAACTATTTATACACACACATATAACTACTATACACATAAAAACTACTATTATATAAAAATACACACAAATAAACACAAGACTTATAAAAATCGCTTACATAGATACAGTACCTATACTAACATATTTAAAATCAAGCTTAAAAATTATTATTTACCAAAACGTCGATGGCAAGACGAATTAACTAACTACAGGAGAGACTGGTGCAAACTAGCGCATAATAGGGATGTGTGGAAAAGCGAGAGGGAGGCCTGTGCCCTGCAGTGGGACAATACAGGCTGAAAATAAATAAAATAATAATTAATAATCGCAATATGTTACAACATATAACATAACCTTTGTTAATTCACCCAACTTACGCATAAAAAATAATTACAGATAGGTACATAAATAACATAACCTTATCACGCATGAAAAATTCCAAGCACAGTTTGAATGTTTGAACGCAACAGCCTCCAAAACTGCTGTTTTGATAATATAGTACCTACTCTTGAGTTTGATAGGTCGTTTACATACTGCTTATAATAGCAGAATATGTTTGATTAGAGAAACATAATTTATTTTAAAGGCTCCTATTATAACCATATTACATGTCAAGAATATGCCTGTAACTGTAGGAATGTTCGATGAGATACAGTGTAATGTATATAGATACTTTACTTAAATTAATTTTTATGATAAAAAGCTAAGTTACAATTGAGTAGGTCATATAGTCGTTATATGTAATCAATATTTGTTTGAAATGCCATAGCCCATTATATTATATTATCGAACGTATGCATATAGATCAAAGGCCTCCCTTTGATCTATGTGCATGTATGTATATATTGTATATGTAATCAAGCCTACTCGTGGCTTAAACGCTATTCAATACTATGAATACATCTATCCGTTGGTCTGTAGGTTGGGTGCTGAGCAGACGTCCTGTTTCTAGGTTCGGAATTGTCTATGGTATGAGGAACAAGCTCCTAAAGAATAAAACAAGGACGTTTCAAATAGAGTTTTGCCAATTTTAAATAGGTCGCTCGTAACTGAGAGCCTTTATAGAAAGTTATCATGAACATGTCATGCAGAATACCTACACGCAACACTAAACAAACACACAAAGAGCTAAGTTCATATATAGTACATAATATCAGCAGGTGCCTATTGGGTTTATTTCACAACATTAAGATATTCAACTAATAAAGCACACACTACAAACTTTGACCCTTTTCACTCGACATAAGTCCAAACGTGAATAGATTCACATCGTACATCTAAGGTCGTTTATTTGAGCCAACCGCCGGCAATGTCCACTGAATCGTCCATTTCCTTCGCTGGCCTGAGACATACCCCTTTTTAATGGGTCTCTACATTATTGGAAAATATATGTAGCCATTAGTTACTTAAGCTTGTAATAGATGGAATTAATAAGCAATGTTGGCTCTAAGATATTGGTTATTAGTTCCAAACTAATGGATAGATTTCGCCCTGCGAGGAATATTTTATGTAAGGCCACGCCGTTTAGTTAATTGAATTGTAAGGAATACAGACGCAGTTTGGTTCACAGGTTATTTAGTTTTAATATCATTAGCCTTCATCTCCCAATATTTAGGGCTACTAATTCTCCTCAACACCCTTTACAGAGTACAGAATGATCCTGTGAAGTAAACACTCTATGAGACCAGTTTGTACTCTACAGTATCTATATAATAGTACTTCACGCTTACAAACTTACTAAAGCGAAGTATTATTAAACTCACGGCAAGGTCTATTATTAGGCAGTGCGGAATCCAATAAAACCGTAATGCATACAATATCTACGGGAGATTTGATTTGGTGTGTCTCATTGACTTGATGATGTCATCAAAACCATTAAATTAAATTATCGAAATCCTGTTCAAATCAGCGTCATCACACATCCAAGACTTATAAAAATCACAGGATAAAAATAACTTTTTATTAAACAGATAAACGAAATTCAGATTTGACCAAGTTTTCTATACATTTAAACCAAGTTTAATAACTCATATATTCTGAAAGTACTATCTATGTTAATTCTGAAAAGACTCCGATGTGGCACTCATGGTATTCAGTTTATACTTCCCCTCGCGAGAGAGGCATTATTACGGGATGAAAGATCTTTTTGTGCTAATCCAGGATATAAACTATTCATACAAATTCACTGAGTTTTCGTCTTAATAGGGGAGCTCAAATATACATATATATAAATACAAAGTTTCACATGTTGTATAGGGAGATTGACTAGATTGAGTTTGAATACTCGGCCTAAATTGAACAACTTATTCCTTTTGAATAATGTTTCTTGTATCAAGTATCTGTTCCTCATTATTTTAGTCTCGTCCTTGTGCTTCTAAAATATCAATAGCGACTTCAAAACTGATAACTTATGAAGATTATTCGGTTACACGGCTTTACGCCTCATTCAATACTTTCAGTTAGCTGTATTACATATTTTGTTGATGTGTATAATGTGTATCGATTTTATTTATTACAAATACCTAAGTTATGTAATAATAGTCAAGCGGCCCCTACTCTAAGAAAAAACGATATTGTTAGGCGGTAGAGTCAGCTATCACTGATAAGCTAAAACGCAGGGCAATCTTCGCTTATTGAAACACATAATACGTGTAGTTCCGCGAGTGCGCGTACGAGACGTGTCACAACAGTGCGGTTCCAGTGTGCGCGCCCCCTGGCTGTGCTCTGGTGCTGCAGTTTTGTAAATCGTCGACCTTATGTTTTTCACGTACCGTTGGCACAGATAAAAGGAGCGAGTAGCGACTGCTCAACCGTGCTTCGCTTATGCAAAGTGTAGAAACCTCATTTTTTATACTTTAGCCTCAATGCAGCTTCCATTGAAGTTGTGAGGCTATTCGGAAGAAACACACAGAAATGCGGAGGGTTACTCAGGACCTTTTAGTTAATTAAAATATTTGTTCCGCATAACAAAAGTTAGATTTAATTTACGTAGCTTGAGATTTATTACGATTCCCTGAAAGCTTCGGATTAGTTTATTTCAGATAAAATGTTGCTCTGCTTCGTATTACTCAGGTATCTTTTTAATTGTTGATCTAAATTATTTAGATTTCATTTAGTCGTATACGGAATGAATTTAAAACATGTGCCGCTAATGGGCTTGTAAATAATAAAAGTAATTTTGTATGCAATCAAATAGTTTAATTAAATTAATGAACGGTGAGTTGCGCGCGTATTTATTTACTCCAAGTGTTGTGTTCCACTAGTAAATCTGAAAATGAAAATCGGTATACGGCTTTTGTGTGAATGTACTAATATATCAGATGCAAACGTGTCTACAATACCACGCTCACGTTGTACATTATTTCCAAGAAATGCCATGTAGTTTGGATTCGATAATGGAAATAGACGATTCAATGTTCTCTATTATGGCCGCGCATCGCTAGAATATCGACTATTGGTTTCTGACTTCGTAATTCCTTCCTAACTGCCATCATAATACGATTCCAAGCACCGAAATATTCATTTGTACACTAAAACTTGCAAACTAAACTGTAGCTCCCGATCCTTCTACTGCTATAACATTTACGTCTTTATGAGTGCTCCCTTGACTTTGTAATGGAATCCAATCAAGGATTACTCGCTGAGCTATAAGAACAGCATTTAAGTAACATCATACACAGATGAATGAAACAGCCCCCACATACATTCCATTCCCTCGCTTCCTGGCTTTTATTCTTCGAATAGAAGATCCTTTCATTTCACCAACGTGTATACGGGTCTGGAAATTAATACTTTTTAAAAGTAATGAGTTCATATGTAATTCAATCGTTAAACAACGTATTGAATTAAATAATTATACATTTACATTTTGAACTCGATTATCTTAATAATGTACGCACTGGTTTAATTTTGGTCCGTATATTTATTGTAAGTGGTTATTTTGTTGATCACAAAATTAGTATTGTTAGACTTTGCTTGATTAGTTTTTACTTTTTATAGACTTATAACAAGATGTAAATTGTGTTCTCACGATGTAAAATGAGAGTTTATATTAAAAGCATATCATCAAGTCTATTATAAATGTTTATAGGCAGTAACTCTATATATACACCCACGGAAGTCGATTATTACTCAATTCAGCTTTCAAATTTTTAAGTAGCGAGGTTTTCGCATTTCTCAAATAGCAGTATCATGATAGGCAGCAACGAGCTTTTGTCTGCTGTTCCGCCGCCGACGTGAAATTCTATTTATCCCATCGCTTCCGATACGGACGCAATCATCCCCCATATTTGAATTGGAAATACTAGATTTTCGGCACATTCTGCCAGTTCTAGTTTACCGATGATTCTAACTCAATATTGTTCTATTTTCAGCCCGTGGGCATATACCGCGGAAAGTACGAGTGGGCGAACGAGAACAGTCCCGTGGGAGGCGACTGCTCGCTGTGGGTGCGAGCCGCCACGCTGCAGCTCGACGATGGACAGTGGCAGTGCCAGGTCACCGCCAGCAATTATGACGTACAGGTAATAACCAGAATATTTCATATCTGAAGGAGCCGACATAAAACATATTAACGAAGAGAAATTATGAGGAAATTTCAACACGATCATATTTAAAATTTCAGTGACCTGTGTTACCCGTCCTGTATTTACCATGTTGCTATATCGATGATATTCACGATATATTTGGAAATTATGAGTTACATCCATGTTTGCGAGATTTAGACATCGTATTGAGATTTGCCCAATAGAAAAGCACTACAACATTTTGTCTAATTCAATAGCATTATTATAGAAATGTAGTACTTCTGCGAGGTCAGAAAAGGCTTTACTCGAGAGTAATTAGCAACTGAACGCTACTACGAACGTTACTGTCGAGTTTATCCTGATAAATGGTGCACATGAACATTTCGCTTCGCTCTAGGGTCCTACAAAGTTCTTAAAATTATATTGTAAACTCTTAGTAAGTAAGGTCAGGCACGTTTAAGCTATAATGTGTATTTTCAGGACGCGTTGTCGAGTCCACCGGCGGCATTAGCCGTGCGAGTGCCACCGCAATCTCCTCGCATCCTGTTTAACGGGTCCCACGTCATGCCCGGACAGAACATCACGGTGCCAGCTGGTAATAGAGCTACTGTTGTCTGCGAAGCCAGATATGGCAACCCTCCTGCTTACATTGAATGGTACTTGGGTAAGTTATCACTTCCATCAATTTGTTATCCATTTTCGAAGTTATTTTCTTCCTGAAAGCAGACATGTATTATAGTATACCGACTCGATAAATGATTGCCTGGTTGTAGGAAGTTGAATAAATGTAGAGTAAACATAAACAAATTGACTGCAGAACTCCACCCCCATTGTTATAAGATACTAACATTCCTGATATAAGCCAAGTCAGAGTGAATACAATTTGAACGATCAGATAATAGTCTATATCATCCGGCGACGCGCACTGACATCGTACGGTCTCTGGAGATAGTGTTATTTAGGTCACCTGGAAGAATAGCAAATTACATGAAGTGTTGCAGCATTGCTTATATAGAAGTTAGCTGGTTAAATAAATGGCAAGTTTGTCGGGCGACACTACAACAGTCCACGCGACGTCCAAAAGATAAAGAATAATTTGCATACGTAATTGTGCTGCCGCCGCTGCAGTGTCTGGCTGGGAATTATTTAAGGAGTCAAGTGCTGGTCATTAGCCCAGTGTGAAATATTTCATTCAAAAGCGGAATTTTACGACATTTTAGACTTAATTTTCTTTTACTGCTATTCTAAATGAGCATCTTGTTAATACAAAGCATGCAGTACCAATTAAACACATTTTAGCATTTGACATAAATAATTAGGTATAGGTACCTAGGTTAAGTTGAGTAGCACTTGTTTGAATTCCGGCCGATATATTTTAAAATTTGTCATACTGCTTAAAATTGAACTCAACACAAATATTAATGTCACCTTTGTAACTATGTAATTGGATAAAGATGAGATAGAAAAGAAAATAAGATTCTGTTCCATAATCGTTATAATATTACAACACTATATTATGTGAAGATGTACATGTATAAGTTTGTATTAAGGTCAGTATCACTCACATTTATAAAGTTTAAAATCGATACGAAACTTAAAACTAGTTGAAATTTAGTTGCAACACTTTTTACATACAAAAAGTCTGTTCTAGAACTAGCAATGGTTCCGCCAGACTTCAGACTTGTTGATACGAGCGCATCTAACGTGCAGACCACTTACTAAACCATTTAATTGTATTTAAAATCTGTTCATAGATCTTTACGGTATTTAAGCCTATTGCATGTTATTCCTTTTGTTAGATAAACTAAAAGGTCGATACTAAGATAAGATCCCGAAACTAGACAAAGTAGTTTCATACAGTTTAAAGGGAATCTTCAAATCGCCATGATTACAATGTATGAGAACAAAACCAAGCATAGAAAAGTTGCGATGATGTATTTACTTTTCGTAATCACTATGCGATCCATCTATTTCGATTCTTCGCTTATGAACCGATGGTAATCAGTATAAGAACAACGTGAATAGAAAATAAACTAATGCAATTGCATGACTGAGCTACGAATCGAGCAAACTTTGAGAGGCAAATTATATTTATTGTTTTTGAAATACGAAGCCAGAACTTTAAAGATAGCTGTAGAGTTTCAAAGCAGATATACGTGAGTCAAATAATATTAGAATGTTGATTATAACAAGTGCTAGTTAGAATCGTTAATCCCTGAGACGTGTTATGACATTATACAGTGGTTGATAATTATAAAATGCGGCATGAAAGCGGATATAGTGACAAGAATAGAAAAGGGTATGTTAAGCTGGTTCGGACATGAAGAAAGAATGGACGAGGAAACACTGACTAAGAAAGTTTATAAGGCTAGTGTGAATGGAACAGTCGCAAGAGGAAAACCTAGGCGAACGTTGCTCGATCAGATCGGAGGAGTTCTGGGCAAAGGCCAAGTTAAGAGTTCCTTGAACCGACGCGACGGGCGTGTATGAGGAATGTGTTGAAAGTGAATGAAGCCAAAGAAGTGTGTCAGGATCGTAGCAAATGGAAATCCGTAGTCTCTGCCTACCCCTCTGGGAAACAGGCGTGAATCTATGTATGTATGATAATTATCTTATAACTTATCCAAACCCCATAACTAACATTTTAAATGAAGTTATTTGGTAGGTTGTGTTTGTTAATTATAGCCTAAAAGATAAAACTGTTGATATTTTTTTAACGAAAACCTATTTCTGCTGGAAAATGTAAAAATAGACGTACACAAATAGTAATGACCGTGTGGTTTGATATAGTACGCGAATGGACAAATCTATACTAATATTATAAAGCTGAAGAGTTTGTTTGTTTGTTTGTTTACTTGAACGCGCTAATCTCAGGAACTACTGGCCCGATTTGAAAAATTCTTTCAGTGTTAGATAGCCCATTTACCGAGGAAGGCTATAGGCTATATATCATCACGCTAAGATCAATAGGAGCGGAGCACCAATGAGGAATGTTTCAAAATCGGAGAGTATTTTTTCCTTTTGAGAGCTTTCGCTGCGTGCGCTGCGTAAACAGTTAAAGTTTCGCAAAAATCATGTATGACAGAATTGTTCCCCTTTAAAAGTTCTAAAAAAAAGTCCGCGGCAGCATATGTCTATCTTTTAAGGTTGGCTCACTATAACCATTTTTATGCTAACGAAATTTGTTTTAAAATAATGCATTATTTGCGAAGGTATTTTTATAAACGTGATATTAATCCTTATCCAAATAAATACGTTATTCATCACAAGTATTTAATTTAAAACAAAATTGCTCTTTACATCATTCGATTTCAATGAATATCTTAGGAGATATAGCAGTTTTAAAATAACATCGCAGCAAAATAATTACCCATTACAGACATAGTACAAACGATGTTTCTCCTGGTTTATTCTGCGTGATTACTACTGGTTTGATTTGAAAAATTCTTTTAGTGTTGGATAGCCTATTTATCGAGGAAGGCTATAGGCTATATAACATCACGCTACGACCCACGGGGGCGGCGCAGTAACGATAAACGCGGGTGAAACCGCGGGAACATCTAGTTTTCTTTATAAATACAAGCTATCTGAGCGCCATAATTACCGAGGTCGGAGGAACCGATAACAAATTTAGTACAACGTGTGTCCGTGACTGAAATTGTGCTCCGATGTAATTCCTACACCCGAACTGATTTTACAAATGACGTATTATTACATTTGTCGAATAAAGTCGGGGAGGACGGTTTGAAAATTTCACTGTCCTGTTTTGGTTTTGTTTAATTGACGGGAAGTGAGGTGGGAGTATAGAGGCTAGGAGCTTCCAGGAATGTTGTTCGAAAGCAATTTTCATCGTGTACACTGGATACCCCAAATTACTTTATGCATTACTCGAAATGTTTATCGAAATATTGTTGTACATATTGTTTACCATCGACGTATGGGTGTTCTATATTTGCTTTGTAACAACTTATACTTGATCTACGTATCCGTTTTTACAAAGTGTGTACGCGGCTTAAAGATTTGTTCAAGACGTTTTAGTACATACATACATAGATTCACGCCTGTTTCCCAGAGGGGTAATCAGAGACTACGGATTTCGATTTGCTACGATCCTGACACACTTCTCTGGCTTCATTCACTTTCACATTTTAGTATTCGCTATATTAACCTTTGAGTCTTCTTCAGAGGTAATGAAAACACTATGTGGGTCTGTGTGTCTGTCTGTTAGTGACAGGCATAGCTCCGCATCCACTGGACCGATTGACTTGTAACTTGGTGTGCAGACACCATGGGGTCATACCTCGGTCGCGTATGGATATGGGCCCTGTGGGTCAAAAGACCCCCGAGATATAGTGTCACAAGCTCACATGAAAACGAAGAGGTTGAATCCTGGGTTTTTACACCCATCTCGTTATGTTGACTCTAAAATGGAATATGCCCTATCTATCATACAATATGCCAGTATGAGTAGGTAATCTATGGTGTATTTTATATTTCAGAAAAGGAACGTCTCACCGCCTGGAGTCAGACCAACGCGTCGGAAGTGGAACGGCCAAGAGTGTGGGCAGCACGGTCAGTGCTGGAGCTGGGAGCCACCAGGTCCGCGCATGGACGGCAGTTGGCCTGCCGAGCGCACCACCCGTCTTATCCGTCGCCTTACTACCGGGACTCGTACACCATGCTCGATGTTACTTGTAAGTTCTTGCAGATTTGTTGTGTAAAGAGATTTTGGTATAGAGACAACACATGTGAAGTGCATAACTGCTTGTACAGTTTAACAATAAAAACAATGCAAAATACTTATATAAATTCTAGGATAGTAAATCGTAGGCATATTAAGAGTGCGCCGAGCGAAATGTGCCTAAAGTGAATAAATTCAACACTTTTTGTTGAATACAAATATAAAATAAACATTTACCATAACAAGGAATGAGTTTACAATTACTCCGTGTACAAAACATAAAATAATTAATATTTTCGGCTACAAAATTACGTAAATTTGCACGAAAAATGCAAAAACGTAAGCTCGTGTTACGTGATTTTTAGATTATAACAGTAGAAATCTATCCTATTTTACAGCATAAACAAAACATAAATAGTTATATTACAATTTGTCCGTCCCAAATATTTAAGTTATTGGTTATAGATATATATTTAGCAAAAAAACACTTCAAGTCCTCCATACAATTTTACTATGGCGGCCGCGTGCTGATTTGAATATGCGCCGCACGAGCTCTGTCATTATCTGTCTTACGCTCGGCGCAGTCTTAAGGCCGCATGTTGCGAGTAATAATGAGTGTGGGCGTAGTCTTCTTCGTGTAGTGAAGCGACCGGTACGCTTTTGAATACAGTAATTTTCGATAATAGTAATTTCCTAACTATCACAAATTGATCTTTGTTAATTTAAAGGATTGATTTAAATATTTAATTTAAGTCAATGATCTGAAAAGAAATCAGTAACCAATTAGCAAACAAAGGTTTTATTATTCTGTGCTACCAGTCTTTAATAGTTTGTTTTTGTAGAGACCTGCAGCTAATTTATTATCACATTTATTTATTTTTAACGATGCCTCTTACCTACCAAGTAATAATATAGGGATAGTATTTCACTGTTAAACACTTAAAACGTAAAACAGCACAATAAGTTAAAAGTAAATCCCTATTGGCAAGCATCACGAAATCTTTTGTACTTGACACCCACTAATTAGATTTTTCTATACAGTTGTTCCAGTTGTGTCCATTGTCGGTGGAGACGCGAGCACTCTGGCCAACCTGGAAGAAGGCTCTAGTGCTCTCACTCTGGAGTGCAAGGCTGATGGCAACCCCAGCCCGTACGTGTGGTGGACCAAGAATGGCCAAGTCATCGCCACTAATGGCGCCAAGCTGATTCTGGCCCCGGTGTCGAGGAATCACTCCGGTAAGCAAATATAGCCCAAATTTTGGCAAATAGTGGTCGTTAAAGAATACAAGAATATAAAGAGTATCCAAGAAGCTTAACTGGAAGAAAAGTTTACATTACACAAAGACGACCAAAATCATTCAATTATCACTTTTTTTTAAATGGTCTCTTATAAGTTCTGATCGAAGTAAAAAGAGATTTAATGTACATTTAATGTATACTTTGTTATTGTAATGCTTTAGTGTACAATAAATAATTAACCATGTACCTACTCTTTTTTATCAGGTATTTATGGTTGCCAAGCGAGGAACTCATTGGGAACTTCGGACTCTGTCAAGATTGAAATTGATGTAAAATGTAAGTTTCTACCGATCTTTGATTTTACTTGTGAAACTTCATAACTGCTAATATCAGCACATATTAAACCAATGTATTGAAAATTGGAAATGATTACATGGGTTTCTGCATTTAATATTTTCTAGATCCGCCGCGAGTGACTTGGATCGGCCCCGATACAGTGGTGGAAGCGAACCTATTTTCGCAGGTCACTTTGGAATGCAAGGCCGAAGGAAACCCTCCGCCTTCCTACACGTGGTACCATAAGTGAGTCAGTTTATTTTAATTTTAATATTTATAAAGCAATTTATGTTCAAAGCTTCACGGATGCGTAGTGGTTTAAGTGCTCGCCTCGCCACTGCCGCGGCACCGAGGGTTGTGGGTTCGAACCCCGCGCGGGACAAAACTTTGTGTGCTCCACAAATGGTTGTTTCGAGTGTGAGTGTTCTTTGTGTCCGTTGTTAGAATGTTTGTAAAGTCCCCGCGACACTGGAGTTATTGCTAGGGCGGGAGATGTCTATTGTAAAAAATAGATGGAGATGTATCTGGTCTCGCTAAAAATAAATGAAGCTATAATTTGCTGAGTGAAGTTTATATGTATCACATTACATAACTAGGCGCGAAATTAGTTTTAAATGATTATACGTACGTAATTTATATTCTCGTACTGTACGCTATATGTATAAAATAATTCCTGTTTTTAAAAATGAATTCACATTAATCTTATTCAGCTTTTTGTGAGAGCAGAATCTTCGATATTAAAACAATCCAAAATATTGAGACTTACTATTAAAAATGGTCTCCGCATAAATTGTTGATCTTAAATGGTTTATTAAAAAAATCATATTAATTAGACTAATATTAGATTAGTCTAATTAATATGATTTTAATTAAACAATAGCATACACCAACCATCTTGCATTTGTCAATTATTAAAAATAAATGCATATTATAAAACAAAGACTCCCGCCGCGCCTGCCTATCTATTCGCGATAAACTCAAAAATGACCTAATGGATTTTCATGCAGTCTCCACCTATTGTACTCGCCGTGCGAAGCTGTGCGGGTCGCTGTGTTGTATGTAAATATTTGTATATTTCAGTCCTGCGTCATCAGCTCGCATTAACTCTCTACAAGACGGCTCGTACCCGATCTCGATGACGCCGCAGCTGCAGCTTCACAACGTGTCGTACGATCAGCACGGACGGTACACCTGCGTCGCCACCAACCAGATCGGACTCGAGGACAGGTCAGTCATATGCCTAGCGGAATTCTCTTCTTTAATTGGAGATAGTTAAGAAAAATATATTACCGACCGACATTATTCGACCCTTCTAGGATGAAATGTTGTAAAAGCTATTTTAGCGAAAATGAGTTTAATATAATTTTATTCAGTTTTTCGGGCTGCAACATTTTATATACACAGGCATATCCTGTGTATATAAAATGTTGATATTCACAAAAAAATGGTCATTTCTACCCAGAAAATAGTGCGGCATAACGACTGTAATCTTTATAAATATTTGTATATTGTACTTCAACTCGCCACAAATGCTGTAAAATATATAATTTCATAATTATATAACATAAAGAGCTAAAAACCGATGTTCAGATATTTTAGCTGTTTTGTATAGCACTCGCAACAAAAAGCAAAGGAAAAAGTAAAACTGAAACTATTTTACCTTTTACTACATTTCAACTTCAAAACGTCGTCATTATAATTATGACGCATGTTTTATGTTTTACGCATACATTACAGGGACATGAAATGTCAATCACATATCTGGACTCAGCGGGTTTATCATTTAAAATGTGTTAAAGATTACATCTTTGTACTGAATGTTAGTAGAGCCATAAAACTGGAGAGGGCACGATGCTACGATCTTTCTCTTCCTGAAATAAATCACTGCCATAAAATATTATGGAAGGTCCACTGGCGTTGAATATTCTGATCGTTATTAGTTGATACAAATAGGCATAACGTAAGCGTAACGTTGTAAGCTCCCCTGACCCCAGGGGAGAAATTTACAAGAGAGTAATCCGCCTGCTGTGTCGTACGTAATGTTGCTCCCTAAACCTGACAAATGAAAAATGATGCTATGCATATGATATGCTAGTTGGAATGGGATTGTTGATACGGGTGTGTGGTGTGATGTAGTACCACTAATATGTATTCTGTGGTGTGACACAGATTGATAGAAATAACAAATATGTTTATTAGGTCTGATTATGCAAAAAGATGTAGGGATCTTTTTAGCAAAATTATGCAATTATAGACACGACTGTAAGAGAAGATGCTATAGGGCGATGACATTTGTGGTAGTTGAAAGTGAGTTAGTTTGTATGACGGGTGCTAGAAACATAGAACGGTGCATCATTTGTGTTGTCCAAACTGGAATATATTGCACAACCTGCAGTAAATATACAACAATTATATGATTCTATAAAGTCTGTATGTTCTAAAAGTTTCAGTCGGGGAAACGCAACCACGTCAATCGAATGATCACCAAGGCTAGCCAAATTGTCTGCGATCCTTTGATGAGTAAAGTAAAATAGCCGGTGCCGATTGTCATAAACGTCTATGATAATCAATAGGTCAATGTTCTCTAATGCACTAAAAATAATTTGGCCTTAGGATAAAACACTGGCAAAACCATCAGCATCGAGCATCATAACCTAATTCACTTTGGGAGCAATTAGACGATGAAGAAGAATATTGTTTAAAGGTTAAGCAGTAATGTATTTCTCCCCTTTAGTCAATAATGCAAGTACAAGTTATTAACAGTTCTCATTGCCATAAACATTCCATCTGTAAAGTTACTCAATTTTTAGTCAAATAGCTTTTGCAGTACCGAGACTGGCAATCCTAAATTTTGCTCCGCACTTTCACTGAATTACTGGAGACATCATTTTATACGTATTGCTCACAGAAGTCATCAATCAGAGGCCGTAACGCTGAACGTGCTGGGCCCACCGGTGGGCACGGACAAGGGGTCTGCGCACGCGTGGAGCGGCGGCGAGGCGCGCGTGGGTGCCAGCGTGTGCGCCGACCCGCCGCCGCGCCGCGCCGCGTGGCTCTGGGGTAGCCTGCGCCTCGACGTGCCGCAGACCATCGGTGAGTGCACGGCGAGCAAGGGCTTTGTCAAGAAGTCCACAGGCGGCTGCTACACCTCGCAACCTTCCGCAGAAAGCTATGACTAGCAGTAAAGATCCCTCAGACTAAATTCACGTTTTAATGAAGACCGGCCATCTGTGTAGGAAATATTATAGCGCATAAGTGTATTTGTATTGCAGTAGTGTTTCCAAGGTACGAGAGTATGCAATGCCACCGACTTACCAGCTTTGGCCTGCTACTGAGAATCTTTTAACAGAGAAACACGATAACTCTCCGTTGGTCCGACCCGGGACTCAGACCCTCCCTTTCAACAGCCGCATTCACTAACGCTACGTCAAGGCACATCAAGAATCATGTTACTAAAATTATGATAAATATGGCTTCTAAACTGCCTATATTCTAAAGTGATTTCTACAGTTCAGTCCTTAATTTGTATCTTTGTCCATCTCAGCTCTGTCATTTGCTTCAGTATCTTTAATGAAACTATTTTGATCAAAATCAAATCAAAAATATGTTTATTCATGTACGTTGTAAAGTAACACTTATGAACGTCAAACGAATATGAATTTACATGAACCTTTTGCCATGTTCAGTAAAGCAAGGGCACAGAGCCTCTGGCACGAACTGGCAACAAACTCACGGCCACTCTTTTCAATCATCAAGTTACAAGTATTGTATATTTTACAAGTCTTTACTCATAAAACACTCAAGCAATCTGTAATATTTTAAAGTTAGTTTCTAATATAGTTTATGGTATAACAGACGCATCCATTTATGTGTATATACAGAATAAAAACTATACTGCAGTCCGAGATGAACTCTAAAATGTTAAGATATGAGAAAAAGTAAAAAAACGTACTAGAGCCTCGCTGATTTCAGCATGAATGTGCCGGCTCGACCGGGGAAGAACTACCCGCTCACAGAATATCGACGTGAAATACCAGTATTCCTACTGCTGTGTTTCGTTCGGTAAGCGAGAGTGCCGGAGGCCCAAACACCCTCTTACCCCCTTCCCACTTCCTTTCCTAAAGGGTCGGCAACGCGCAAGTGATGCCTCTGGTGTTGCAGGCGTCCATAGGCTACGGTGACCACTTACCATCAGGTGGGCCGTATGCTTGTTTGCCACCTTAGATGTATAGAAAAAAAAAACTTAGAGATCTGTCATAATGTGAAACTCATAGGAATTAGGAATTTCTCCCTTTATATTTGCTATTATGGGTACTCGTCAGGTCGCTACCACAGCATGGAGCCGACGACGGACGGCGGCTGCTACCGCTACACGCTGCTCATCTCCAACACGGCCACCGCGGACGCGCGCGACTACGTGCTGCACGTCGAGAACGAGAGGGGCGTCTCCTCACAAGCTGTCTCTCTCACTGTTCACGGTAATATTCTCTTGTTACGTTCAGAGTACCTAGTGCGAGTTTGTTTTACGTTAACGCAGTCGACACGTTCATGCCGTGCGGCGCTCCGATTGGCCCGCGACAAGCTCTTACCCAATTAGAGAGCCAAACGCGGCTAGCGCTTCGACCGCGTTAACGTAAAAGCAACTCGCACTAGGCAACCTGCTTGCATTCTCTCAGCCTGTAACAGGAGTGTTCTGTTAGGGTGAGATCTTCAGAAATACACAAGGGGTGTAACTGTCATTAAAAGATATGGAGTGTTTCGGCAATTATACGATTCCACATTCGAAAGTTGATGTATTCATTGTCTGTTATTTTTCGAGTAAACCGTGTATACGAACTATAATTTGATGAGGATTTTGTTTTGTTGCCATGTCTGGTTATTAAAAAAATATATTATAGTAAGACATTGGATAGTGTAAATTAGTATTCCTCTTATCATAAATAGGTATATGTATTATGCACTAATACTTTGCAGTCAATAATTATCAGTTTTGAATTATAAGATGTATAGTATTGTAGCTGATTTATGTGTAAATAAGTGTTGTACCTTGTAAATGCATTTTTATATTTAAGTATCCTTGTTAAGGGATGGTCCTCCCTGAAAGATTATTTTAACAATGTATGCATGAAGCACGATCATGATGTATGGCACTATACACTTCCACACAAACAAATCAAGCAACCGGAATCGTAGCATTCCCGACTCTTAATGCCTTTGTACTAATCTAAGCATTTCAATATGCACAGGGAGACATCCATGGTTCTCTCGCTGTACTCAATAAAAAAGTTAGTAAGCGTCCCCACAAAACAATGCTATTAAAATTGAGTGACTGATAACGCAAAGTGAAACAGACTTCCCTCTACGAGACCTGCTATATTTACTATAGGCTAACGCTAAACGTTGCCATAAATAGCACTGCTATTATTAAAGACTAATGCCGCGGCCACACATTGGTTATATTTGCACCAATGTAGCTTATTGCAGCCGATACTCCAATGTGTGGATCGGTCTTTGACACAATGTGAACATTGCGTCCAATCACCGTCCTGTGTCCAACACCGACGCGCAAAGAGTCGATTTTTTCAACAAGTTCAAAGGCGAGGGGAATGGAAGGGGAGTGCGCGCGGGCATCTTGGACAGAATGTCGTGCGCGCGCAACACATTGGTCATTTTAATCATCCACCGTCTTTACATTCGTTGTTTTCTTGTACGATGCAATTAATAAGCATATGTACCTAAACCATATGCGTAAGCCTCTAGTGCAAATAAGTTATCGTCCATAGTCCGCTCTGCGTCAACTGAACAACAAGGTCCGCGCTTGTCTATTTCCAGTGTTTGGTGCAAAGTTGGTATTGAAGCCAATGTGTGGTACAGTTGTTTGATACAATATTGGCCATTGCACATTAGAGCCAAGCTTGGACGCAAAGTTAAATCCAATGTATGGCCGCGGCTACATCGTTTGAGTTAATATCCCGCTGTAAGCTGTAACGTAACGTAGCAGTAGTGTCGCTCGCTGTATGTGTACGTGCATGTTATAACGTTGTTATATTTGTTCACGCAGATAATTTTTCGCTAACAGAGACAGCGCACGTGGCGCCGCTGATCGCGGCGGCGCTGCTGCTCGCCGCGCTGCTCGTGCTGGTGCTGTGCCTCGTCGTCCGCTGCCGCCGCCGGAGAGGTCAGTCTCCGCAGTCTCACTACTATGTGTCTAATACTACATACATAGATTCACGCCTGAGAGGAGAGGAAGGCAGATACTACGTATTTCCATTTGCTACGATCCTGACACACTTCTTTGACTTCATTCACTTTCACCACATTCCTCATACACGCTCGCCGGTATAAGATGCTTTTAACCTGGCCTTTGTCTAGAACGCCTCCGATCTGATCGAGAAATGTTCGCTTAAGTCTTCCCCTTGCGACAGTTCCATTCACACCAGCCTTACAAACTTTCTTAGTTAATCTTTTCTTGTCCATTCTTTTTACATGCCCAAATCAGCTTACCATACCCTTTTCTATTTTTGATACTTTATCCACTTTCATGTCGCATCTCTCTTTAATCACACTATTCCTTATTCTATCTTTCAGACAGAATAAGGAATAGTGTGACTTTGTGATGGACAGTACTTTTCTACTACTAAATTATCTTGTTCTTCTTGTTGTGTCAGGTCGATACAGTGAAGCGATTTTTTTAATACAACAAGGTTGTCTATACTTATTGATAGAGGCAGCCTATAGTCGTCTGCAAGATCGTGGGTATTACTCGCGCTCTGACGATCCTATGGAAACTTACAGATAGATTCTAAAACTTGCACTACAAACTTTATTGTAAATAAAGCAAGTTTTTAAACACGTACCATAAAGATTTTGGATAGCTTAAGGCAAACCAATGAGTTTTGATTGAAAACACCTTTGCATTATCGGGCAAAGGTGTATTCGTGCTATAATATATAATATGCAGTCAAACTAATACGACCAACAACATTAATAGGTTTTTTCTGGCGGTAGACGTACACCAAGGATTGGTTTTGAGCTCAGTCCATGTTCAGTTGTTGCCAACTTTTACTCTAATGTTTTGAAAGCGAAGATAGTTAAAAGAAAGAGGTGCCTTTTGTGAACTCCGAGCTCATAGCACTTCTGCCCCCTCCTAATGCATGTTATATTAGCTTTAATATTATTATTATGATGATGTTGATAAAAATAGGTGTAAAACAAATTAAGTGTTCTATTGTAAGGATTTCGTTGAAGTATGCCTGTTTAATAAATAATTATTACGTTATTATTTTTATTTTGCAGAAAGCGTGGAATACAAGACTGAAGATTTAGATAGGTAAGATTTAATTTATATTTGAAACAACAAGTACTACAACGTTTGAAATATTAACTTTACTTTCTGCCTTAATCATAATAATTATTAGAATTAGGGCCTTACCTCACCGGGAAGCCATGGCGACGTCGCCGGCGACGCATCTTTCAATTCATATTGAAACGTACAGCAGTTAACTCACTTGGCGACGTTGACAAACCGTCGGCAACGTCGCCAAGTGAGTGACTGGACTGGCTGGCAGATGGTAGCCACTGGTACTTCTGGCTACCGAAGCTAACCAACGGTAACCGGCGACGTCGCCATGGCTTCTCGGTGAGGTTGGGCCTTAACGCTTCATTTGGTAGCTGCCATTAGTGAATGCCACTTGAAACTTAAGATTTTAATATAGCTATATTATGTTCTAAATTAAGTACATTTAGAAGTAACAGGTATTGTTTTGTAGCGAGAAAGCGGCGCTGCCGGCGGACGCGGTGTACACGCCGCGGGAGGCCATCCGCGCGCCCATCACGGCGGCGCTGGGCGCCGCGAGCGCGCGCGCGCCGCCGCCCGCGCCCGCCGCCGCCGCCGCGCGCTACTCGCCCGGCGCGCTGCAGGTGCGCCGCGCCGCCGTCGTGCTGCAGCCCCCCACCACCGTGTGACACAGCACAGGTGTGACCGCGCACGCACCACTCGCCACACACAGACAGCTTGCGGCTAGCTCACATCATACAGTATCGGGCGGCGATTGACTTTTTACGTTATCGGTCCTACCGATATGGTAATATACTGTTGACGAAAAAAGTTAGCCCCAAGCTATCTGCCTACTTACTAACATTTTAAATAAAAACCGTAAAGTATCACACAAAACATTAGACGAATCATCATCATTAATAAAATATTTTAATACATAAAATATACAAGTATACTCAATGACAATTGATAAAAGGAAAATGTTATATTTACTTCCTTTCAATTTTCTATAGTGCCTGAGATACACTAATTCATTCTTTGGAATACAATCTTTACGTCTAACATGTCCAGCGCTACGCTCATTGTCATAAACTAAGATAATTATTATTGTACAGCTGGTCAACTCCACAATAGCTATCAGTCTCAGTACGAACTGAACGACAGACATGCACGTATCAAATCTCACTCATAAATGATCGCACAATCCTTTACGAAGCAAATTCTTGGCACTACATCATAGTTTATATTAGAACCAAAATCCCCTGAGCTAAATAATAATATAAGAAGCCATAGATTTAATTTCTTGCGTCGGTCTCTTATTTTTGTGAGTCATGGCCACGATGAAAATATACTATCGAAGTCAGTAGCTCTTAAAGTTTCAATATAAAATCGTTTTATGGTTATTATATATTAACACTAACCAAAGTAATAACTGGTGTCGCAAAAAGTAGAGTTATGGTGGCAGCACGATCAGCTAATATCTATTATATTAGTGTCACAGTAACATTAGCTAATTGCCATGACACTATCTGATAAGACACTAATGTGCTAGATACGGAAGCTCAGTAATTCGGTAATCACTTTAGCAGCACTTTAGGTTATCAACAAAATTAACGTGCTCACGTTACTGACGTCTATATCATTGATTGATTCTTCTTGGCAACGTCTCTCAATTGAAATGCTAGATAAGCTAACGTCACTTTTGCAACGCTCACCGATGGATCAGGCTTTGTTTAACATTTAACACTTATTTAGTGAGATTCTGAGACCTAAAGAAATAGAACTAATTCACATTGAAAATACAAAAGCTTTAGGTACTGTAACAAACATTATGTTAAACTATTAAAGCCTTTGCCAACTTGTCACACAATTACTCACAAACAATTTTTAGACAACTAAAGAGCTACAACAGCAAACTTGCAGCAATATTTATTGGCACTCGAAGTTATATTGAAATGATCAAATTATGTAAGTGCCACAAAGTAGTAGTACTAGTACCAATAGTGTAGTGATATGACGTGCTACATCTAGCTGGTGTAGTTGTACGTATCAATTATTTGATAAATCTGAAAACTGTCCACGTTGCGTTTGATACGATAAAACAATGACGCAATGCTTACACAATACGCTGTTATATTTACCTACATTAAAATTCGTTGCCAGTATTTAGGTACCTTTATATTACTGAAACTCAAATAAATAGGTATTGCTTGCACCTAGTCAAACATAAAGACGTTTTAAGAAGGATTTCTTCATCTATTCGCTGAATCTTCTTCTTTTCTTCTTTTCTTGTGGTTAGTGGCTATTCTCAAGAGTTGTTCAAGCCTCCAGGCCTTTAGGCCTCTGACATGGCTTAACGACTGCTGTCAATTTTGTCAACAACCAGTACCGACTTTTTACGTGCTCTCCGAAGCACGGAGACGCTCAGATGAAATATCACTAAGCGGTCACCCATCTATAGACTGACCGCACCCAACGTTGCTTAACCTCGCTAATCGTTTACCGATCAGTGAGTGCAACTACAATGAGCACCTCAATAATAATTAGGCGAATGAAAACTTATGTAATATAATATGTTTTACTAAAATAGAAGTAGTTAGTTCGGCAATATCGCTCAAAAGCCACCTGAGCCAAGTGATATGTGAGGACCTATTTAAAAAGTTTAAAGTTTTAGTATAATATAGTAAATTAAATGAACAATTACGTTATGTTGATAATTGTTTTGATATTGGTGTAATATCACATGTTAGATAAAAGAGGTCAATATACTATCATACTCAAAACTAAATCATAAAGCATATTACATTAATAGAATTTGGCCATATGACGCACTTCCATGCATTTAATTGGGATGATTTTTACGGCTTACTGATTCCGGTTATCGGCACACCAGCTCTTGTTGACAGCTACAAGCAAGTCGATGTATTCTTTGTATCGTTGGCAAAAAATTATCAAACTAATAGTTATTATCTCAAATCTACGTGCATATGTTCGTACGATAACCTTATGTATTGTTTTGAAAGGGATAAAGCTTTCAGGTATAAGAAATTAAGGAATTCTATAATACTGTGATAGCTAGCAACAACATTATGATTTAGTAAACAATAAGCTGGGAGTAGGCAACAGCCACATTTAAAACTTAACATCAGTTTCTATTGGAATACACTGGAGCTACAACATTACTAAACACACATTTACGAAATAAACTAAATGTGTTTGAAGTTTACATTTCTTATAAAAGCAACTGTACTTACTACTCCCAGTGTGTAAGGCGTTGTTCAATATTGCTAGTGCTATCTACTTTTTTTATTCATGTGTTTAGAAAACAAGCTGTTGAGTTTCTAATAAATAAATAAATAAGCACAAAAATCACCTAAAAATAAGCACCGGTCATTTATTTCTCCCAAAGGTGTGGTAATTAACTAAACTAATTATTCTAATGATCAATATAAATAAGTCAATGTCTATGAGCATGTTTCGGTTCGTTTTAATTACATTAGTGCACACACGAGTCCACACGAGTCCACAGGGGCCTAGCGGTGAGCGTGCGCACTGTACCTTACATTATTTGCAGGATATTCTTAAAAATATTGATTACATTTATGTTATATGTCAATAATAAAAAATAGACATTATCATGTCACCTTAGAAGTCAAATTACATTAATTATTCTGTAAAATGTTGATTAATTTTTAACTTAATGTATTAAATAAAAATGTTTTCATTATCCCAAGACATATACAAAATATTTTAATAAATCGTCACTTTAGTTTCGTCAATATCACTTCTGATTGAAGTATTATATCGCTCCATTTGTTTGTCCGCAGGCCGCTTTGACGTCGTTGGAGAGAGAAGCCAAAGAGAATGTATACGCGGTTTTGGACCCGCACATTCAATACGAAATTACGATTAATAAGCACGGAGAGCCGCCTAAATATTTAACCTTATCAAAGCCCCTTACTCACCAAAGAGCTCATTCATTTGATCCACAAAGCGTTCCTAATAAAGAAATTAATAATAATGACTATGATAGATTCTCTACTTTCAAATCTGGACCTTCGAAAATGAGAAGATCAAATAACAGAAAAAAAGGACATGAACAGAACTATGTCTCCAGAACTAATAACGATGTAGAATACTCTAAAGATCCATTTTTTGGCAAAGCCAGAAGTACAGATTCAAATCAACATGCACAGAAATACAACGAACATAGAGATTCCAAAAATTATTCACGAATGTACGAGCGGAATAATTCCGGAAGAAAAACCGATAGACGTAATCAGGATGGCTTTGAAAAGGATTTACAGAACGCTAAAAGATCTTCGAACCGCAGCTGGAAAGGCACAAAAGAAAAGGAAAGATCATTCGAAGATTTTACAGAAGGGAATGTTGACCGGGACAAAGAGGAAGATTTTAAGCCTAGGCCAGGCAAAGTTAGAGAAATAGCTTCGAGGTTTAACAGGTGCAGCGGTGGCAATGTTCAATCATTTACAAATAAACAAAGACCAAAGCCGTTGCAGAGTTACGGTAACCAAGCGTACCTAGACCATGTGTTCCCTGACGCTGTTGAAATTTGAAGTGATGTGTTTGGACATGACAAGTTAGATCTCCGTTTAGTTAGTGTGTACTTAATAAGGACTAGATTTCTCACTATACTTATTTATTAATAATGTAGTTTTGCCATATTCTTCTAGAATTTTAAAGTTACTCAAGTTGGAAGTCGCGGATTTTGGATACTACTTGAGCATGTAGTTGTACATAGTAACGCTATTAGATAGCTGCACACGACAGGGCTATGCACGCGCGTGCGCCGGCTGATAGGACAGGGGGAGCTGTAGAGTCTCCTGCATACAAATTATTCATTAATCATAATTTTAAGCAGTATATTATGAGATGATCAGAATTCAATTGTTACAATTTATATTACAACATTTTTTTACCAAGAACTTTTGTACTTATGGAAATGCATTTACTATTTGTAAATAGTCAGAAATTTATGAAGGTTGTTTTTACCTTTTGTTTCTCTTCCGTATCAATAGATTATTATAGATCGTTACTGATTATTTCTTTGTGTGTATAGACTTTATTTCTTATGTTTCATATTGTTGAATTTTAACAGTATTAAAATTATAATTTACATTTGTTGTTTCATTTTTAACCTTGTACGGCCGAGAGTTTCATTTTATATTATTAGTAAAGGCTTTGGTAACTTTATCACGACCTCCAGCGTTATGTCATAGTTATAGTTTCTGGACGAAAATTTAAAAAATTATATAACTTTTGACACGACCACAATTAATGAAGAATAATATTTATTTTTGGAGCACATGCCATTAATTTACGAGTCTATCAATTATGTTTGCAGGAAACACGGTTAAATTTAATTTCTTTATAGATATAATCATAAATAATTCAAATTTATACATTATTCAAATTCATTATAATTTTAGTATAACCCACACGTTTCGCAATAATTATGAATCATCGAACACGTGTCAATGTTAGTCTGAACTACAACGAAGATATTAAAAAAGATCAGCTCTATTTCTAATTAATTATTCACAATGGTAATGTCGTGGTATTTCGTATTGCTGCAATTTAGTGCAATACCTATTAACTTTTAAAACAAGGGTTACTGCACTCAAGTATCTACCTACATGATAATCTATCGTCAGAATTTTTTATTTAGCAGACGTTTATTAATGTAGTAGACGGTTTTAATATAATTAATACCTGGGTATTATTCGCACGATGTCCTACGTTACTCCGATGGAGTCAATACTTGTGATAAGCTATAAACGTCCGCACTACACAGAGTGTATCAGTCGTCCGACAGAAACGGTGTTAGACTAATAACAAATATTCATCATGTTACTTAAGATAATCTTGCTTTTGGTTTATCACAGTTTTGTTATCTGTGAAGTGAAAGAGTCACAACAAAATGTAGTAAAAGTGCAGCTTAGAAAACTGAACATGTGCGACAGTGGGCGGTGTGTGAGTAAGTGCTGTCCTGAGGGAATGGTGTATGAAAAGAAGACCTGTGTGATCGGTGACGATAAATTATTGAGACATAAGCAAATAGTACACAAGGGCTTATCTGCAATAGATTACGTGTATTTAAAAGAAACTAATGATATTGTGTTCGGCATCGCGTGTAAACGGAAGCATATTTCAAACCACGAGTTTTATTTACAACAGGTAAGTAATAGTTCTACTCCCGCGGCAACAAACACACGAAGCTTTTACACAGTTGAAGCGTGAAAGCTGCCAGAAATTAGGCTGTCAGATTTTACGAGTTTATTAAATTTAATAGAAACCTACATGATGTGTCTTGTAAAGCTTTTATGGAGGTACAGGCAACACCTTCCATTGATGATTATATTTAATATAAAGTATCTCAAAATATCACCTAGTGGGTATATTAAATAGTAACGGTTTGTTAAATTTTATTTTAATTTAAAATAGTATAGGTATAAGGCTGTTCTATAATTTCGTTTATTTTAAATTTAAGTATAAAATAAAAAATATATGTCATAAAAATGTTTTTATAAAAAAATTGTCTTGCAGATAAATTTATAATTGATAGTCACGACTTAGGAAGAGAATCAATTTGTAATTTATTATATATTATTTTATTACTATACTACTAACACATCATTCGTCGGTGTGAAACCAATTAAGGTTCTATAAACATCAGCTTTCTGTCCAAGTACTCAGTAGGTACTTCATTAGCTTGCATATATGCAATGAAGTTGAATAAGTAATGAACGTAAATGAGGTTCGAACTGCCAACTTATACCTACTTACTTACCTATGTAATACATTTAGTTACAGCGCAGCACTATCAGAAATGTTTTTACATAAAGAACAGATAAATACTTGTTATATTTTCATTCTGTCCTGTTACTCTGTGACGCTGCCTCAGTCTCCAAACGGACTTGGTTGACGACAATGTTTAGTCCTTACTACACTAGACATTAACATAGCTACCGAAACATATGACTACCTAAACCTTTAGAAAAAAAAACATATAGGAAGGTACATACGGGATAAATAAGTGATAATAATAATAATAAGCCCCCTTTGGGACAGTCGTTATCTCCTTATGAGACTAACGCGATACCGGAGGGCACAGTACACTAACTTTTAAACTACCACCTTTGCCTTGTGATATAAACAAAAAATGTATCATCAGGTTAAATAAAAGCGCACAAACCGCAGGGCAGCTTGTGGCGAGCTGAATGTGAGTGGCGACACTGCGGTCCTGAATGGCTCGGAGAGTCGGTTAGGGCCTCGTCCCCGGCTTGCCGTTACTGGTTGACTGGGGTTGAACTTCAATAGAGCCCGTAGGATTCTCAACTCTGGCTTGCCTTGGTCGGCCGGTACGAGAGGAGGTGCTAGAGCTACATGCTTGGGGGTGGAAGTGTCATTTTCAAGGGCATAACTACGGGGACACCCACTCCGTGTCTCCGTTGTCACGAGACTCGTGATGGTGAAACCGGCGCCGCACCGCTCGACATCCCTAGCCACTCGCACCGGTGTTGCCCTCTGCTGTTGGCTTGTATGCCTATGGTGGCTATTTAGGGGGCCCATCTACTGAGTTGGCGACCGTCTGTCCATTCGATTGATGCAATTAGATTATTCAGGGCAGACGCCGTTTTATCATCCATAGTTACCAATATACCAGTCCATCAAACGCCCATACCCATAGCCCATATATTAGAATCCATAGATAGCAATAGTCCTACGCCTGCTGCGGCTAGTGCCGCTGTAGGTGTTCCATCCCACATTCGATTAAAACTCTCGAAGAGCCTCTTCACGTTGGACCCATGTCTCCGTATAAGCCTCCCAAAGGGCCGGGTGTTTTCCTAACGTATTAGGAACATACCCGTGAAAGAGAAACAAATAATAATAATCTTCATTGTTCAGAAAAAATACATAACTAAAACAGATAAATCACTGGTCTCCACAATAGGATTCCCTGTGTCGTGGAGGCCAGTCTCTTTCATCGTGGTTCAAAAGATATAATCTATACTAATATGTATTATAAAGCTGAAGAGTTTGTTTGTTTGTTTGAACGCGCTAATCTCAAGACCTACTGATTCGAATTGAAAAATTATTTTAGTGTTGGATAGCCTATTTATCGAGGAAGGCTATAGGCTACATAACATCACGCTAAGACCCACGGGGGCGGCGCAGTAACGATAAACGCGGATGAAACCGCGGGAACATCTAGTTTACTTTAAAGGAATGGCCCCGTATAGTGAAAGCACCTTTTATCAAAATCGAGTGATAATATTGTAACCTTTGCCTAAGGTATAATACTTTGTACCTTTATGTGATGGCTGGTCCGAAGAGAAACACACATAACTACCTACAAATAGAAGTAAGATACCATCGATATCATTCTGATGTAAATATTTCGTGCCAGACATCTTGCGGAAATTATCCACCGTGATATTTATGAGATTCATTGTGCTAAGTCTAGCGTTGTTAATACCCTTTACATTTAAATTACTTGATGATCTTGAAGTTATGCAAGTAGAATAAATATAGACTTATTAACTTTAAATTTATCTTACATTTAATATGATGTAGCCGCGTCAAATACTGACATAGTTTGTAACAATGTACTTGAAATGAAGAAAAGGATTTATCCCATTTCAATCAGTTAGCTTAATCAGCAGATGTGTGAATGAAGAATAAGCTGCAGCCGGCGACTGATAAAGAATATTTTAAGGACAAATCAATGTGCCTGTAAATGACCTCGACGTATGTCTAGTAGAAACACTTGGTTCTGTTGAAACAGATGTAGTGTCCGCTGATTCTTCAGTGTGATGTAGTTTATATACATATGTAGGTACATTCGCTGAACATCACTTCCGATAAGATTATGCTGTTCTAAGACGACGGTAAATCGGTAGATGCAACAATTTTATTGGCGCTAACATTGTGCCATGCATTTAAATGATAGAGATCGTGGTGATCAGCCATACAAATACCTACCTAAGCTCCATTATAATATTGCCAGCAAACAATTTAAGGCATGATATTTATTGATTATGTCATTAAGTATATTTATCATTGTGTTTGATTTGGGAGCGCCTCTCAAGGCCGGCAATGTGAGAATATGACACCGATGTGATAAGCCGCGCGTTACTTGAACATAATTAATATACGATATAATCAAGTAATTATAAAATTCTGCGAATTGTATAAAACGTGCATATACTGAGGGCCAATTCTCATAATAAAAAAGAATCGAGTCTCAGTGTTATATATTACAAAGTAGCTGTTACCCGGGAATTTGTCGGCGTGGAATTTAACAAAAAAGATTATTTTCCCGCGATTCATTATAAGTTACTCCTAAGTTACTCCTTATAACATCAGCTTTCTGTTAGTGAAAGTCTCGTCAAAATCGGTCCAGCCATTTCAGAGATTAGCCGGAACAAACAGACAGACAGTGAAAGATTTTTTTATATAAATACCGTATATATACTACCGTATACATTTAGTAAATGCTGTTATTTTGACGTTACAAACTCAGTCACTCAATATTCTCGGTTCACATCTGACGTTATTAGACCAAATCTGACCTCTATTTTGAATATATTACTAAGAGAATTGGCCTTCAGATTGATACATTGCTAGGTAGGTATGCTACCGAATCTGCAGTGACGTGTGACTACCCTTAAACATTCTTACACACAACACAATGAGCTAGCACCAAGTACATTCGAAAAGTTTGTGGAGACTACATGCATGCGTATGATACCCGAGCACTTCGCATTAGCTTAGATTGGAATAGCAGTCTGTATACATTGGAAGGCAACGATGACATAGATCTCTTTGAAACAAAGATTCAGCTCTAGTGAACTGAATCTTTTTATTTTATCTTTTTTTAAAAGACATCTCCCGCCCTAGCAATAACTCCTGTGTCGCGGGGACTTTACAAACATACAAACAACGACACAAAGAACACTCACACTCGGAACAACCATTTGTGGAGCACACAAAGTTTTGTCCCGCGTGGGGATCGAACCCACAACATCCGACGCGATGGCAGCGGCGAGGAGACCACTTACACTACTGCGCCATCCGTGCAGAAAAAGTTTATTAACAATAAATATAGTATCAGTATCCGTGAAGTGTATTGATTGAAACTGCATTACGCAGATCGTAAATGGTTTATACAGGCTGATTTTGAAATCGTGTAATTCCTTTCAACGCATTCAACTGGTGATATAGAATAACCCTGACCATATTTTTTTTATTAGTATTATGTTTTTGGAGAAATTAATGTAACGATTTTTTTCGTGAAATGGTTTCAGATAGTCATATGTGAACCACCCGACGCAATCTTAATATTTTACTAATTTAAAAAAAAAACATAACAATAACCGATGCCGTAAATAATGAGGGTCAATAAAAAGGATCGCCCGTTATTATTTACGACTTTAATTATTGATATGTAATTTTTTAATTAGTAAAAAATTAATATTGCCTCGTGTGGTTAACATATGACTATCTGATTCTAATAATAAAAATATGGTCAGGGTTATTCTATACCACCAGTAGAATGCGTGGTTAAAAGGAATTACACGATTTCAAAATCGGTCTGTACATCGCAACACATCGTACACACATGACGCGGTACGCTGTTCACTACGTGTGTCCGAGATAATGTCATGATATTGAATATTTTGTAAATGGGTCGGGCTACCCACAGTCTGGCTGTTGATAACGTGATGGATGTCTAATGTTAGTCGACCTTTTGATCTGTTGATGATTAGCAAGTTTTAAACGCATCGTTTTTATTATGCTACTAAGTACCGGCGTATCATGTATAATCATGTGGTATAATGGTGTAAATTCCCATATAGTATTTATACAATATTATTTATAGTATAACTAGATTACTTAAGTACCTACATCATAAACATATAATTATGCGTATAGTTTGCTTGTAAGAAATAATAGATCATCTGGTAGTATTGCAATTGTATTAAAATCATGCTCCATATTATTTTCCAGAGCTACGTACGTTTAGATATACAAAATTATGACAAACGTATGTCTACCAGTTAACTTATCAGTGTTGTGTTATGCTTTTTAATTTATTATTGCAGTATGTTTTTATTTATGTAGGTACTAGCTGTTACCCGCGACTTCGTCCGTGTGGAATTTAACAAAAACGTATTTGTGGCGGACTTTTTCTAAAATAAAATTAGTCTAAGTTTCTACGCCTTATAACATCAGCTATCTACATTGAAAATCCCGTCAAAATCGGTTCAGTCGTTTCAGAGAATAACCGGAACAAACAAACATACCGACAAAAAAATTAAAAATGATATTTTTTAAATATATGCATATTAGTTATATATGCATTAAGTAAAAAGCTGTTATTTTCACATTACATACATACACTTGACTTCAATTTTATTTATTTGTATAGATATCAGACAACATTAAACTTTCAAAATTCATGGCAGATGCAAATATTTAGAAAGTCTATAGTTTCATTCATAATATTTTGAACACATATTGTATATACCTGTCTCGTAATTCAATTACTCACACAGGGAGCAGTGAAACAGACACATGTCACGCACGTGCACTTGCGTTCGGTAATTAGGTCAAGCGCAGGAACTCTACACTCGATTCGCCGTTTGTTTACCCTCGATTTTATTATAAAATAGGTTTTAAAGTAGAAAAAGATGTTGAATAGCGCTTGCTAATCCTGGCAGTATTCCTCTAGACTACGGTTGTGAACAAGCGACCTACGAGATACCAACATTGCAGACCAATGTCGAAGGTACTCGGTGTTATGAATACAAAGGAGCCCTAGGATTAAGATGTAATCTGTTAAGTTATTAATTGTCAAACTTCTATTACGTAGTGCATTTTTCAAATTCTAAGCACAAATTTAGAACATTTCTATGCAAAAGCTGCAGGGAATGAATCGGTGGATGGTCTTGCACAGATTAGTTATATATTAAACCTAAACAGCGCTTTACTTGCTGTACCTAAGTGCTGTAATCTCTAGCGCTATAATATTGAACCCCTAAACAGTTATCGTACGTGGTTATGCTTACAGTACACGCCTTGTGATATTGTACACGTCATGAGCTGCGATCCTGCAGGAGATAAAGTTTACTGGGTAGAGCTCTTTTGTAGCATTTTCATAATCGATTGTGAGAGCATATTTCTCACCGTTCACTTCACTTTTCAATGTGACTTGTTACAAAAGCCTTAAGCACAAATTCTTGCAAATGATTTACCATAGATTAATTAACAATAGTATGCAATATCCTCCTTAGTATAGTTACAAATTTTTAGAATGATGTTGGTTTTAGTGTTCACAATAAAATGACTCACTTGTTATATCTAATACGTTATGCAACCTCACCTAATCATTGATATTCCGTATTCTTCTACCGCGTACAGTATTAACATCTTGGGGAAAACACGGTTCACAGGAAAATCTTTGTTTACTTTATAAATGATGTGTGTCGGCTAAGCACGCAGTGTAAACGTCATACCACCAAAACTGACCAAAGTCTTATATTAAATTTTCCTAGAATTCATATTTTTATTATTCTATTTTTAGGTATTTTCTATTTTTTGAGATCTTGATGATTTTGATGAGAATGTAGAGAACGAACTTCCGCTGGTAGGAAGCAATTGCCTATAATTGGTAGAAAGTATCTGCGACACTCGCATAATACTCATCAATTATAATATAATAATATTCTACCACATATGTACACACAACACCATCTAGCCCAAACTAAGCAGAACTTGTACTATGGGTACTAGACAATGGATAAACATACATAATTATATACTTTTTTTTGTAAATGCATACATATTATACATAGAAACACCCAGACCAAGACAAACATCCATGTTCATGCACACAAATGTTGGACTTGTGCGGGAATCGAACCCGCGGCCTCAGGCGTGGCAGTCGGTTACAATAACCACTACGCCATAAAGGCCTAAAATTACCTATATATTGGCTAGTAACATGCGACTCGACAATAAATGCAATGTCCAAAATATGTAAAGTAAAGTATTTATTTTTCAAAATATAGGTACACGTTCTTATACAGATATTATAATTATAACACAGAAAACAAAAAAAAAGGACATATGTAATGAAAAACGAGGTTACCACTCAGGTTTATTGTTGGTTTGCGGTTAATACCTCAAACCAACCCTGATGTTATGTGGTAACCCCAAGTGACGCCCGGACGTACATCAGCTATTCTCGTGATATTTTACAAACACAAAGAAATAATACATACATAAGATATATATAAATTAATGTTGAGTTGACATTATAAAATGTGGTCGCAGTAAAGTCCAGTTACATCCATATTTTTGACAGAATTTCCCATTACCAAACTTTCCGAATGATTACTTTTGTTTAATATCTTTTATTTTCGATTATGCCGATGTACTAGTGAGGTAACTATGACTATGGAAACTTATAACTTTAAAAAATGTGTTCACGATTTAAAATATTGCTCGGTTTCTCATTGTTCCATATTACAAACATTTCATATTTAAATAAATACTTCAATATCTGTTTATATTTCTTTAGTTGATTATATGACGTTTTTCGGCCGCAATATCGGTATACAACGAAAACAAATTTAAATTCGAAAAGAAAGTCCCTATGGGTACCTATGTGAAGACAGAATGGTGTAATTAATCGACCCCGTCGACAAACCCTCCTGAGTTTTAGTTGATGTCTGTTCTACGAATTAACACAGACTACACATAAACATAGTTCTTGCCGTCATGTACATATTTTTAAAATAGCTAAAACTATTATAAGACTAGAGCTTGGTACATACTGGTACATGTGATAGCCAGCCTGTCTTGCCGTAGATTTACTGAAAACATCTTAAGCTGAAACGTCTGCGAACTAATCAAAACGTTTGGTACGATATATTAGAGGCTCAAAAGTGCGTTCAGAGCTATCCCATCTTGTGACTGAACCTTAGTATTAGGCTCCTGCTAAAGTTTGAAAGCTTTCCTAAAACTCTGGAAGCTCTCATCACTAAAGCGACGCAGCACCAGTATGGAAGTACTGCCCTAGTTAAACTGCTCTAGTTTTAGATTTGCATCTCCTACTATTCATTATCTTCTTGTTTAGCTATAATGCCACTGAATAAGTTCAGTGTACCAGTACCATGGAAGGTTTACACTTGAAAATATTATTTTGTTATGTAATTTAATAGTAAGGTAATGGTTAGTCCTACAACTAACAAGTTATACGAAAGATAAATCGCATGCTGTCTCACTCATGTTACGTTAAAGAAGAGAGATGGCGAGACTTTTATCTTATAGATAAATTCTTATATTCTAATTCTAATATTCTATTCTATCATATACACACAACACCATATAGCCCAAACTAAGCAGAGCTTGTACTATGGGTACTAGACAATGGATAAACTTACATGTTCTCTTTTTTGTAAATACATGCATATTATACATAGAAACACCCAGACCAAGACAATCATCCATGTTCATGCACACAAATGTTTGACTTGTGCGGGAAACGAACCCGCGACCTCAGGCGTGGCAGTCGGTTACACTAACCACTACGCCATCGAGACCGACAAATGCTATCTGAAGATGTTAGGGCAAGCCCTAAGTCTTATAATAATTGTATTTCATAACAAAAAATAATTCTCTGACGAAGATTGAGCGATATCTTGGCGTGATGGACTTAGTACTTCAACCAACTGGCTTAGTTACCTATGGCACTGAGTTACCTGAATGGTCAGACACAAATTGTAATTAATATATATATAGTTTTATTTTATGCAAGTGCAGGACACGTGTGAACTATCACTTCAAACGTCTCTGGCGTCAGGGTACTCAGTGGAACTGGGTTATTGCACTATTAACGTATAGACCAAGGAAATGTGAGTGTTGATTGATTGGGCCTTGAGTTTATGGCTTAAGTGATTGACTTTTATGCGTCAGACATATTAGTAATAGTTGTCGTTTTGGCGCCTAATCTTGGTATAATGCCGCTAACAACGATATGTACTAATGTCATATAAAAATCGTGCGCTTTATAAACCTTTTTTTATACAACCTATGTATGCAGTTACCGTCGCCTCTGAACGCCTGCAGCACTATCCCTCGTATGCGGCCGACCATAGGAAAGACGGATTTTAAATAAGTATGGCATAAATAACTATAAATTAAAAATTTAGAAACCCCCGACACAAAATAATAAAAATAGTAATCGGCCATTTTGCGGTGGCGGCCATCTTGGATTTGCAAATTTATCATAGTGTATAGTATTCTACTAGTCAAGTCCTTTCATTTGATACCCATATTAAGGGGGTTGTGAAAAAATATGTAATCCGCTATTTTGTGGCGGCGGCCATTTTGGATAAGAACACTCCCATCTAACAAACAAAAAAAACTAAATCAAAATCGGTTCATCCGTTCGGTAGCTACGATGCCAGACAGACACACACACACACACACACACACACACCCTCACACACACACACCCTCACACACACACACACACACACACACACACACACACACACACACACACACACACACACACACACACACACACACACACACACACCCTCACACACACACACACACAGAGACACGTCAAACATATAACACCCCGTCGTTTTTGCGTCGGGGGTTAAAAAATAACGGTTCACGTTGGTGTGTGGGCCCCAAAAACACTCACCAGACGTATCGCAGTAACAGTGCTACCAGCGTAGTTTCTGTCAGAGGCTGGTCAGAGGTCGGACGAGCAGGCGTATCTATGACTATCACTCGCGTCGTGCCAAGGCTCCAAAAATGGAGTCGCTGTGCCGCCAGGGTAAGGAAGAACAAAAACCACTGTGTGTATTCTACTGACACAGCACCCGCGCAAACTCTTCTCGCGGCATGAACACAAGTTGAGTTTCCTTGTAGGACCCTTCACTCAGTAAGGCTACTCCTGGCCGACCAAAACCCAAATTAAAATGAGTTGCAATTAAGAGATGTCACTCTCTACCCCTCTCTTTAGTAGTTTTCCTCTGTAAGAGAAACCACTGTTGTTCGTATATATATTTCCTTATTTCGTTTTACTGACGTCACTATATTTAATTGGCAAACAGTCTAAAACGTTTCCATGCTCTTGTTCGTGAAAATATGTATTTTCTTGTCACAGTTTCACACTCAGTTCTCGATTCGGTCTTTCTAAGGTTGGATCCTCTTATGAGGGATTAAATCTCTGCAGATGGCGAGCGCTGTGTATCTCAGTAGACCCCTGAGAACACAGTTACACAAGTGGTTGAACGAAAGCTAGAAATATCACTCCTAAGATCTCTTGAGTAGAAGCTATATTGTACACACAATATATGTAGCTTGTAATCATAGGTATATCTACGGATTCAATTTAAAATAAAATTTTATGAAAAGAAAATGACAATTTACTTAATCAGCCTATTTCGTGACTATGTAGATTTTTTACAGATATAAAAATGAGCATCTCGTCACTACTAAGCTATTCACGAATGTTCGAATACTATTCATATGATTTAGTTCAGCACACGGGACACCACGTGTGCTGTAGGTGTAGGCAGGCCTGCAGCACACGTTTAAATTGGACTATACAGGTTGATTACGAATTCGTGTAATTCCTTTTAACCACGCATTCTACTAGTAGTAGGTATATAATAAACCTAACCACATTTTTTGTTTATCAGAATTATTTTTTTGGAAAAATTTGTGTACCGTTTTTTTCGTGAAATGGTTTCAGTTAACCACCCAAGGCAATAATAATTTATATGTATAAATAATGTATATGTATAATTATTACATGAAACTGTAAACTATTTTTAATACAATCATTACCAACATTGAAGCACACTATATTTGTCATATTTATCATAATTGCGAATAATTTTGATAAGTAATGTTAATGTGAGTATAAACAGACGTACAAGCTTGTAATAAACGATATAATACGACCGTTATATACTAACTGATAATATTAAAAACTGTGTCTGTTTATTATTATGATCGCGATAATTTCACCCCGCACTTTTTGGTCAGGGTGATGCCTTACCCCTGACACCGGGACAGTACTGTTGTACTGGACTGATTACATTTTTAACTAGCTGACCCGCGCAACTTTGTCAGCTTCACGTAAGAGAATTTTCCCCGTTTTTGCAACATTTTTCATCGATAGTCCGCTCCTATTGGTCATAGTGTGATGTTATATAGCCTATAGCCTTCCTAGATAAGTGGGCTATCCAACAGTGCAATAATTTTTCAATTCGAACCAGTAGCTCTTGAGATTAGCGCGTTCAACCAAACAAACAAGCAAACTCTTTAGCTTTATATTAGTACAATTTTTTTTAGTAATTCTCTACCGAATAATCGGTAGATTCGAGACCACTGGTACTGAATATGCAAAGTTTTACAAGTAACAGTCGCTCAGTCGCTGAGCTTCTTAAAATGTTACCTGCCCACATTAATAGGTGAAGTCAAGCCAACATTTTAGTTCTTCACTATCGAAAGCAAATCAATTTTCCGTGGACCCCCGCTTACGAATTGTGGACCTCCATTTTTTTTGTCACGCCAACGTAGACCCCCGTCGAGTCTCCCATGGACCCTTGGGGGTCAACCAGGACCACTTTGGGAACTAATGGTATAAAGCAATAGATAAGGTTGGATGTCTATTTATATTTGTAGGTATAAATCTACAAATATAAATTACTGTCATTTATTATTATAACTGTAATCTATGCAATGCAGCATCCTGTGTGACATAGATTATAATTACTATAATAAATGTAGTTAATACTGCCACAACAATATAACCGATAGCAGCACAATGGGTAAGGCATCTGACTTGTGATCGAGAGGTCGTGGGTTCGAATTCTATTTATTGCACTGTCGAGAATGCACCTTACGCGTAACTCTCGTCACGGAGAGACGAAGCGCTGATGTAGGACTTTCCCGGTCGGAGCTGGGCTTACTGACTAAAACTCGACGATAGTTTTTTTTTAGCTTTTGTTGTGGGTATGTCCCCCGGCAATAGACCCAATAACTACTGGTCGAGTGAAACGTTCTAACTAACTTAATAATAATTATCTAGATATCTTTATCATTCTTACCATCACCGAGTTCTGGACGTAGCTCGAATGATACCAAAGAGGTACATATTTATTTTCAAAACTACAGAATCAGGAATTTGCTGCAGCTTTAAACCCAGAGCAGCGCATTGAGCACTTTTCCTCGTGATGACAGCAAACCCTCTATTGATGATCTAGGACGAAGTAACCTGTATTGGTATTGTAGTCTCAATAGTGCTCAAAGGATTCCTCTGAGCGTCACCAACATATATTTTAAAGGGCGGCCTGTGTGTGTGTTTATCATTATTTGAGGTGAGAATAGGTACGATGTATCTCATGTAATAATGAACTGACATTGTTTTAAAGATCACTAGCAATGTGGGTTACTTAGTTAAGCTAGAATGCTTGTGTTCGGAGTGGGGTGCGTCCTTGCGTCGGTAGTGCTGTGGGTGCGGTTTGAGTCCGCGACCTCTTTCGCAATCGCAAGATCACAGATCGCAAATCCAATGTCTTATCCATTGGGCTACTGCCTAATATATATCGTCTCTACAATTTATTTATTTAATAAGGCACACAAAACAGAACATAGTGCATGCAGTATAAAACTTATAAACTAACAATTTTGGTTTACACTATGGTTCTAACTATGTGTACACATCATGATTATTAGATATAGATCACTAAAAGATGACGCTACAGAGCTCTAATTAAAAATAAATATACAAATAATAACAATTGACTTAATCTTACGAAGCAAATTACAACATGTTTAAATAATATATGTAGGTATGATAAGATGCTTATCTATACTATGGAAATAAAGACAAAATATGCCTCACAGTATTTTTAAATTGTATAATTTTATAGTTAAAAACGTGTAGAGTTTTATGATATTCAGGTAAAAGATCACTATACATTCGACACATTCTGACCAACGGATTGTAAAAAGATGTGTTATTGATGTGAACGTCGAAAATGAAGCTTTTTAGGTGAAGCTTTATTCAATTGGTACATGACATGCCCCAGTTTCCAACGACATGACGTCACGCTTCTCAAATCAGCACCCTACGCTGCTTATAGCCGCCGTTACCATAGAGATCATGTTAACTCAATTGTTATGATCATAACATGGAGCCTGTGCATGTAGCTATGTATCCTTCGCATTTATTTTTCAGTGGACTCTGACAAAATACATAAAGTAATTCATCAAAGTATTATCGCTAAACATCAGTTAGCATGGTAATGTAACAGAAACAGAGCGACTAATTAGTGAAGCCTTGCTATCGCATTTATAATATACAGATTTTATCTGTAGCTAGCTATTTCTTAAGGACCCATGTAATAAAGACCGAGGCGGTTGCACCGTATCAGGCGGAGTTCCAGAACCCATGCAGCTACTAAAAATTCTTTAAAGAAAAACCTAATAACACTTAATTGCTCGACATAGGAATCGAACCTCATACTCAACAATCATATTTACTAGCGTTGCACCACCGAGGTATTGGTATCTATTGATTAATTATATATATAATTTAAAGAATCAGTTAAATACCACATACTGATGCCTGCTATCTAACAATGATCCGATCAAAAAACGCAGCAAGCCCCTCACACCTAGTCTGAATCATATAATCAACACACTGTAAGTGGACTAAAGAGGCAGACTTTAAAACATAATTTAGAAATGACTTTTAGTAAGTGATTGTCGAGTAAACAGTGGCTTTCTTCGAACAACAATAATTACATTGTCGATCAAAGCTTGCTATAGTACCTATTGCACATGACATAATATTTGCGCACGACATTGTGAGGTACATATTACACACTCGGTTTGCACTATACGTTTGCTTTATCATAATATACTCATTAGTTCTAAGTGATTTGTAGAACCGATGTGGAACCAAAGTGTTTGCATAGATAATAATATTATTATTACATAGGTAATATTATTTCCTGTTTGTATATTATACAAACAGGACTTAGTTTGATAGAAAATCCCTATGTTGCTTATTTTCCCTTTAATAGACTTCCATGAACACTAGTTCACTCACTACAGGGACTCCATACCTGCGCAGCACAAATACATGGGTCGTCCATATCAAAATACATATAGAATCAAAATCAGGTATACCTTTTTTTAAATAACACAACCCAAAAAGAAAAACGAGCATTCTCGACCCTGACCTCATCGCAGACATTTTAAATAAGGATCAGCTTAAGATTACCTGCCATAAACCGCCGACTGGTCGTTACAATGTGATGAGAGCACGGATAAAACAAGGAAATATGCATATAGTACCTACGTATGCTGGACGATTGATATTTATTATATTTGAAAATCTAAGACAATTAGTAACCCACCAACTGGTGGACAATTTTGATACCTACTGTAAATTATTTGTAAATAATAACTGTCACCAATTTTATTTTATACTAGCTGTTACTTGCGACTTCGACCGCGTGGAATTTAACAAAAAAGTTCTAATTTTCTTTTCGCGGATCTTTAGTTTTTCTAAAATAGATGTAGTCTTAGT
The DNA here is from genome assembly GCA_963564715.1 of Catocala sponsa. Classification (NCBI taxonomy): domain Eukaryota; kingdom Metazoa; phylum Arthropoda; class Insecta; order Lepidoptera; family Erebidae; genus Catocala; species Catocala sponsa. The sequence continues at coordinate 28,173,636 of OY751336.1, forward strand.
TACTCCTTATAAGATCAGCTATCTGCCAGTGAAAGTTTCGTCAAAATCAGTCTCACCGTTTCAGAGATTAGCCGGAACAAACAGAACGAAAAAAGTTTTTTTGGTATGAGTACCTACCGTATAAGCTTTCATAATTATGCATTTAGTAAAAAGCTGTGTATTTTGACATTACAGACACTTCAATTTTATTGATTTTTATAGTAAAAATATTTAGATAATTATACATGCACGCACAAAGTAAGATCTAACGCATACCGATTTGTAGAATTTTTTAACTTTTAATCAGATTAAGAAATATGAGTGCAAAAGCAAATACCTAGGCAGGGACATTCTATCATATAGTGTGGGGCAAGAACGAGTTACAATATTGACATGTTAAAGTCTGTCAAACATTCAAATAACCAGTAAGTGCTTTGCCTTTGCAAACTTTTGTATATATTTGGCATTATCATTTGGCCGCGACCTTGCCCGCAACGTCATATTATACCTACGTGCATCACACTTTTATCCGTTTTTAGCCTTAATTTTTTATTAACTTGACAATCTTATGGTTCGTCTATAAACAATAAAAAAGTGGCTCATGTTTTAAACTAAAACAACAACAGGAAATAATTATTATAAATTCATATTTTATCACTACTGTTATCGACATCTAGCGGCACCCGCAGTAAACTTTAAAATTTCATATTAGTTTGAAACTTCAGCAATAGATGGCAGCAAAAGACATAAAACTTTATAATGCTTCATAATAATAAAATCATTGACGTGTAACAAAACATCATAAACAGTAAACCAATCAGCTTAAAGTTTAAATAGCCTAGCATTTCTTTATAATCAGTTCATATTATGAACTGATTATAAAGAAATGCTAGACTATGAACTTCATAATTTATATATATCAACTGCCTCCGTGGCGCAGCGGTAGTGAATGAGACTGCTGTGCATGAGGTCTCGGGTTAAAATCCCGGATCGGGCCAACAAAAAATTATTGGGATTTTCTGATAAGGAACCTCAATAACAGCTCAAAGTAAGGAAGTTAGCGGTGTTAGACACCCCCGTGTCTCGGAAAGCTCGTTAAACCGTTCATCCTGCGCCTGATCCGATTACCTTCCTATCGGCTCATGAGAGTAAGGGAACAGAGAGTGCACTTACGATGCGCACATACTTATATACCATTATATCTCCTGCGCAGATGGCCAGTATCCGTTAAGATTGGCCGCCCGTGCCGCCGTGACCGAAATTCGATCTGGAGGACATTACTATAGGCACGTTTATGTAAATAATTGTTAAACAATAAAGTAATTTTTCAAAAAGTATAAGTGATATTCAATCTAACACTTAAATATACATAGCCATACAAGTTAAATTAAAGAGTAAAGCTTTGTGTTAATATACAGCCACTATCCTTATTTATAATATCATAAATGCGAATATTAGTTAGTTTGTTTGTTACGCTTTCACGCCTTAACTACTCGAACAATCAGTATGAAATAGACGTTGTCAGGGGTACAGAAAAAGACATAGGATACCTTTCATTTACAAAACAGTACTGTGTCCGAGAATATAAGTATCATTTCATGAATATTTCGGCACTATTTTGTTTATTTTGATTAAACAAAATATCTGATCACTTAAAATATATTTTATTTGCACATATACCTAGCAAATATAATACAAAGTAAAGTTTATAATTGGCTGTTGGTCACAAAAAGCATAATATTTAAAAGTGAGTATAATAATTTTCTAAATTTCTTTAGATAATGTAATAACTCAGAAATTTATTGACAAAATCTAGATTAATGAGAGTGCAGTCGCGGGCAAACTCTAGTTCAATGTAATCCATCAACATTTATTCTCAAGAAACAAGCGCGAAGCGTTAGAGTGCTTGCTCTCTGTTGATTAAGAGACAATACCTATAGTTGAGATGTCTCCTCTAGTAGAACATAATAACATAATGGAATAAAGTAGACACAAGATGAAAGTGAAACTAACAGTTCGATTATTAAACAACTGTACAGAAGGAAGCACATCAAACGTGTCCGTGACATTGACCGAAGATCAGAAGGTCACAGACGCTATTGTTCGTTAGTACAACTACTTATTATCGTCAATTAACTATTAGTAATAAGTGCTTATTATATTCAACATTTTGTTACCCAACCCATTGTATACAAACGAATTGAAACTCACGCTTTATACGTGTGTCTCGGTGGCAAAGCAGACATGAGTGCGAGTGCTGTGTGAAGGTCGCTTGGCGGCGCAAGTCGCGCACTCTTGTCGAGCTCTTCTATCAACAAGTTCGTAGTAGCATTGCGTCTGACACGTGACTGCTATCTTTTTCTAATCTTACATACATACATACATAGATTCACGCCTGTTTCTCAGAGGGGTAGGCAGAGACTACGGATTTCCATTTGCTACGATCCTGACACACTTCTCTGGCTTCATTCGCTTTCATCACATTCCTCATACACGCCCGTCGGTTCAAGGAGCTCTTAACCTGGCCTTTGTCCAGATCGCCTCCGATCTAACCGAGAAAAGTTCGCCTAGATTATCCTCTTGCAACTGTTCCATTCACACTAGCCTTATAAACTTAGTCAGTCTTTCCTTCTCCATTCTTTCTACATGTCCAAACCAGCTTAACATACCCTTTTCTATTCTTGTAACTATATCCAATTTCATGCCGCATCTCTCTCTAATCACACTATTCCTTATTCTATCTTAACAATTTTTTCCTTATTTTTTAAATCTTATCTTTTAAAAAGACATCTCCCGCCCTAGGAATAGTTCCTGTGTCGCGGGGTACTTTACAAAAATTCAAACAACGGACACAAACACTTACACTCGAAACAACCATTTGTGGAGCACACAAATATTTGTCCCGTGTGGGATTCGAACCCACGACACTCGGTGCAGTGGCAGCGGCGAGGCGAGCACTTAGTCGACTGCGCCGCCGCCGTCCCTGCAGTAAAGGTGTAGTTTAACAAACATTTAGTTTGACTGGAAGGTTTAGCAACAATTATAGTAAAATGCAACACAAATAGCTGAAAATATTCTATTTTATATTATTATATAACTATTTAATATTAATCTACTTGATACAAACAGGACAATGAAACACAAAAATAATAGGTAAATGCTTACGTGATATATTTGTATTCTAACTAGTTCCCTTGTTGGCACAGCGCGAGCGCTATGATGTTTAATATGCGATCGGGCAAAATGTTATTGTATTCCTGCCATAATATTCGGAGTTGCAGCAACAAGTCTGGAGCTGTGACCGTTAGATGGCTAAAGGCTGGTCTTCTATTATGTAGACTCATGTAAAACCATAGCTGGCGAAATGTAGGTGTAAGGTGTATCTGCCTGTATTTTCGAGCATATGAGCGTGATAATGTTGTGTTATATTGTAACTATTTCAATATTTTATAATAGTTGATGTTTTCCTGCGTTTTCGTTACAATAACTTATTTATTTAACTGTCGAACTCGTTTCACGCCCCGCGCAACATCTGAAGAGCTAATGTTGCCTCCGTTTTTAGTGTTTAGCTTTAAGTACTTCAATAAATATAATGTTGTTTAACATCATTAGAATGCAGCAAGCAGACGAGTTCACCGCATCATAAGTTTTAGAATGTGGAATGTGGATATTTGCAATACTAGGCTTGTCGCAGTGTTGACAATAAAGAAAGGGCCAAATTTGCTACAGGTTTTTCTGCTGACGAACCATTTTTTTATCGTGTGGAAATGCCCCTCATGTATACCCTCCCTCACCACAAGGGAGGGAAGAGGGTCATGTCGGGTTCTCCCGAGTCTTCGGGCCTACCGACTAAATCCACCACGATGTGACAACTCGCAACTTTGTGTGCTGGGTGGGTCGCTGGAACTGAAACTACATCAACGACCCACCCGGCAATGCCCAATGCAGGCAAGAAATGCCTGCGGACAACGGCTCCTAGGCGATGCCCCAGCACAGCCACTGCTGACGAACCAACACTAACCCCTCCAGCTAATCCCAAAATATTGTTAAGAGAGGTTCCTCGACTCCTTAACTTTACATTTAACTTAATTGAAAATTTAATCTGTCAATTGATGTAATGCCAAACATAATTGGAAAACAATTGTGTCTGGCCAGACACAATGTTTGTTCTTAATGTGCAGGATATCTGAAACCCATAGATCGTGGTCTTTTATTTTTATATTGACTGTTACATACATAACTGATCGGTTGTAGGGAGACAACTGCCGCGTGGTGGTACCACATACTTGCGCCTGAGTATACGCAAACTAATGTGTCAGCTGTGTCTCTACATAAGTCATAATAAGTAGACAATAAAAAAAATAAAAAATTGTAAAAGTCTTTGGGGACTGCCGATAGAAGTGAAAACTTTAATCCTTGATCATAAACACTTCTTTATAAACAAAAAAAATAAATTAATTTAAGTTCAAAATTTCGTTATTTTTTGCGTAGGACGCACCATTTCTGAGATACTGTTAATATTCTAAAATAATTCAAAAATGGAAAGCGTGGAAGCGTGACGATGACGCGAGTTCCATGATTTTTGTTCACCCAAGAAGTGCTCAACGCGCCTAAAGAAGTGTTCACTTCAGAAAATGCCGAACCTTGCCAGCATGCGTGGTACCTATTACTTATAGATTGTGCCGAGTGCACTACTTTAACTGATTGATTCGTAGATCCTTTTCTAGTTCGCGTTCTCAATGTGTTCTTGAAGTAGATACTAAAGTGGATTATGATCGGTTAACAACATTTACGTGTAATATTTACAATACGTGTGTTCAGACAGTAGATCTCTTTTATTTTCACTTTCATCGAAGTCTATACATCGTATCCATTAACACGTACATAATAAAATCTTGTGTTGATACGTTTACAACTAACATTCAATCGATGCGATGGTATACTAACAATATTTGCTATCGTCTGTATTCCGCACATTACATACCACTCTTAAAACGAGTTCTTGTGAAGTGCAACAAAAATACGGGCTGTCGCGATGCCGATGCCGTGCCAATCATTTTTTTCTTGTAATAAACTACTATATAAATGTAGTATCTGGCTCGCCTGGTGGAAGGCAGTTGTCTTAGTTTATGAACTACCCTTGAAGAATGTTACGCCGAGAAATATTATCTTTTTTAATCTTTCTCGGTGCTTCCATTTCTAAGTGAGATGCACCGTGATCATAGCATAGCGGTTTTCTACGGATTTCTAGCACTGCTACTTACTACAGACTGCGATCTTTTGCGTTGCAGATTTGAGAGGTATGTTTTTATAAATAAATTATTAGGATTTCTATTTAGCGTTATAGGCCCACCTGATGGTAAATGGTCACCGTAGCCTATAGACGCCTGCAACATCAGAGGCATAATCTGCGCGTTGCTGACCCTTTAGGAAAGGAAGTGGAAAGGAGAAGGAGCGGGAAAGGGGAAAGAGGGTGATTGGGCCTCCGGCACTCTCACTCACCGAACTAAACACAACAGTAGGAATACTGGTATTTCACGTCGATATTCTGTGAGAGGGTAGTCCTTCCCTGGTCGAGCCGGCCCATTCATGCTGAAATCAGCGAGGCTCTATTAAAATTCCAGTAATAGTATGGTGCCCGGTACGGCAAAAGACTCACTCTCTATTACGTGGCACTTAGTATCATAGTTCGCAAAATGTGGATGCGATACACCTTTGACTGCACGGCTAGCGAAGTGGTTTAAGTGGTCTCCTCGCCGCTGCCTTTGCACTGAGTGTTGTGGGTTCGAATCCCACACGGGACGGGGTGCTCTTTGTGTCCGTTGTTTGAATGTTTGTTAAGTCCCCGCGACACAGGCATTATTCCTAGTGCAGGAGTTGACTTTTTAAAAAACAAATAACTTGACAATACCTTTGCACACTCCCTTTTAGGTAGAGAGGCGTGAGGCTATGTTCTTATGTAACGGGATTAAATATAATGATCACCAAAAATAGTAATTGCGCAGAAAAATATGCTTACTAAAATATATCATAACGAGCACCTATACGCCTCAAATCACTGCATTCCGTCTCGGAAGGGTTAGGTTAGTTAGGTTCCTTCTTAAACCCACCCAAAAATAGGAGCCCCGTCGGCTCCGTCGACTTATTTTGATGTCTTTAAATATATTTTGCTGTGCAATTGTGTGATAATTTACTATTTTTGACTATTATATCGTAGTATATCTGGTGATAAGTTAAACATAAGCCTTATATAACGCCCGGTATCCACCAAAGCAGAGAGGAGAGGAGACGAGAGATGTGTTTTGATAAACCAATCAGATTTCGTTAATTCCATATCTCCTCTCCGCTTAGCTTCGGTGAAAATGGAGAGGACAGGAGATATTTCATTTTTCTATAGAACTTTGTGCCGCGAGCGAGCAAGCGGCGCGGCAGAGCGGAGATGTGTGTAGTCCGGCGGTCAGGCGGCGGCGCGCGGCGCCGCGCTGCGGCCGTGCTCGCGCGCTCGAAGGCGTCATTCGATCGGCTGGTTTCGAGCTGTCACAACTCACATCTCTGCTATACACAGCTCACATATCCTCTTTGCTACGCATCTCCTTTCCGCTTTGGTGGAAATAACCTGCCAGTTTCGCAGCTCTTCTCCTCTCGTCTCCTCTCCTCTCTACTTTGGTGGCTACCGGGCCTAACGACTGCCAATATTTCGCTGTGTGTACGTGTACCTATGTGTGTACCCCGTCGCACAGCCGCAATGAAAGCATAGCGTAAAGATTTTATGGAGATGCATTGATTCATTTTGAGTGAAAATCATATTGTAGGTATATATGTAAATGTGGAGTACAACTGTGTTCACGTGATTGATTGTGTGTTACATAACTGTCTGACTATTTCAAATTTTTAGAACATCTCACGAAGTGATTTTGACCCACTTCAAATAGTCAGATTTCATTGAAATGTTGTAGACTTATCGAAGACCGATGACAATACAATAATTAAAAAAGTTATGATAATAGTTTAATAAAACTAAAAAAGAAACGCTTTATTAAAAAAACCAAACTCAAAAGAAAATAATTTAATAATTTTAATGTATTTTGATAACCCACCCCACGCTTTTTTACATTAAAATTATTAAATTATTTTCTACATTTTCGTTTGATTCTTTATGCTAGATTTCAATACTTACACAATCGTTATCTTCAGAATTTATTACAATGGACGACATACATTTTACAATGATGATGATATAAAAGAATTATGGCAGCCGTTTAAGCATGAAGTGGTTGTTGTAGCGTCAGAAGTATGCGGTGTGAGCAAGAAGAGGAAAGTTATAAAATCGAAGAATGCGTGGTGGGATAAAGATGTGCAAAGGGTGGTACATGAGAAGAAGCAGGCATGGTTGGACTGGCTATCTGTCAGAGCCAATGAAAGAATGCAAGAAGCAACATATGAGGATGTGAATGAAGCTAAGAATAAGTTTATAAGAATGAATAAGGTAGTGAAAGATGTAATTAAAAGGGAAAAAGAGGAATTGAAAGACGAGTTTGATAGAAGATTATCTGAAGATTTCCGGATCAACACAAAGTTCTTCTGGAAATCCATTCGCTCGGTTCGAGGTAAAACCGTAACCACAGAGCTGAAATCAATCAGAGATAAGAATGGAAGTTTACTGAATGAAGAAAAGAGCGTACTGAAGAGATGGAAGGAATATTTTGAAAGTTTATTTGAAAGAGAGGAATGGCAAGGGCAAAGTTTCGAAATGAATGATAATGATAGTAGTGATGAAAGCCCTATTAGTATGGATGAAATAATGAAAGCATTGAAAAGCATGAAGTCAGGAAAGGCTGGTGGGTATGATAGGATTACAGTCGAAATGCTGACAGCTGAACAGGGTCTTATAGCAACTCAGTTGTGCCGCCTTTTTAACTTGTGCTGGAATACCGGCCGTGTACCAAGTGACTGTTGCAAGGCCGTCATAGTACCTTTATACAAGGGAAAAGGCTCACAGCAAGAGTGCCAAAGCTATAGAGGCATTAGCTTGCTCAGCGTCGTCGGTAAATTGTATGCAAAAGTGTTAATTGAAAGGATTGTGAACGTAACCGACAAGAAAATATGGGATGCACAAACGGGATTTCGAAAGGGTATGGTATGTACGGATCAGGTCTTTTCCTTACGGAGCATAGCCGAAAAAGTTTTGGCCAAAGGTCAAAAGGTCTATTGCACATTCCTGGATCTGGAAAAGGCTTATGATAAAGTGGTGAGGAATGAACTTTGGTCGGTATTGTCCATGTATGGAGTGGTGAATAGCAACCTCACGCGAGCTCTGAAATCTCTTTATGATGATTCCAGAACTTGTGTTAGGATAAATGGGACCTACACAGAGTGGTTTAGCATCGAAAAAGGTGTTAGACAAGGATGTGTAGCGTCACCTTGGCTGTTTAACCTATACATGGACAATTGTTTAAAAGATTTAAAAAATTGTGAATGGGGATTAAGAATGAATGAGTTACTTGTCAAATGTCTTCTTTATGCCGATGACCAAGTAATACTTGCGTCATCAGCGGAAGAGTTGCCTGTTAACCATTATGCATGGTGCTTTTGAGAGTAAAGGAATGAAAATAAATGTAAGCAAGACGAAAGTAATGGTATTTGAAAAGGAAGAGTGCGTGACGATGTGTGATATTATGATTGATGGAGAAAAAGTGGAGCAAGTGAAAGAGTTTGTATATTTGGGTACTTTGTTTACAAGGGATGGTAAACATGACGGAGATATTGAAAGGAGAACGATTGCTGGCAACAAAGTGAATGGAGCTCTACGCGCTTTTATGAACAGTCGAAAATCCGAAAAGGCACGTTTGGCTATTCATAGAGGACTATTAGTGCTCACACTTATGTATGGAAGTGAAAGTTGGGTATGGCAAAAGAAGCATGAGAGCAGAATAAATGCTGTAGAAATGAGAGCGTTGAGAAGCATATGTGGTGTGACTCTGAAAGATAGAATAAGAAATAGTGTGATTAGAGAGAGATGCGGCATGAAAGTGGATATAGTTACAAGAATAGAAAAGGGCATGTTAAGCTGGTTTGGACATGTAGAAAGAATGGATGAGGAAAGACTGACTAAGAAAGTTTATAAGGCTAGTGTGAATGGAACAGTCGCAAGAGGAAAACCTAGGCGAACGTTTCTCGATCAGATCGGAGGCGTTCTGGACAAAGGCCAGGTTAAGAGCTTCTTGAACCGAGGGGCGTGTATGAGGAATGTGATGAAAGTTAATGAAGCCAGAGAAATGTGTCAGGATCGTAGCAAATGGAAATCCGTAGTCTCTGCCTATCCGTTTGGGAAACAGGCGTGAATCTATGTATGTATGTATGTACATTTTACAATGTTACTATATTTGCGAACAGTGCAGAGCTCAGTAGAGCCCGGCCCACCACACTATTGCACCGTATGTCTTAAAGCGTATGATTGGTATATAAGGCTCAAGGATTATGGAAAGTTTAAAGCCCTATTTGCCACTTTTCGGCTTCGACCAGATTAAAACTTTAATATATTATATTGAAATCGAATTAGGCGGAAATCTATTGTAAGAAAATTATTGGGAAGAGAGGAACCCGCCATGCACCCTCGGATTGTCCACCTCGACTATTGCTATAGAAAACGGTAAACAATATTGAACTCCTCTGGGGAGGGAGAACCGCGTTGTGGGACCCTGACGTACTCTAACAAGCAGTATTTTGCTTAGAAAACAAAATATGCGTCGACACATGTTTTGCTTCAACGCCAGGTATCCACAAGACCGTTTGGCAACCAATGACTCATTCGTTGCCAAACTGATGCCCGGACCCTACGGCGTGGCTGTCTCTATCCAGAGGAGTACTAGATTGCCAACCTTTTTCTATTGCAAAAGTTAAGGTGGGCAATCCGAGGTGCGTGGCGGGATTCCTCTATTCCCAATAATTTTATTAAACCTTTATTTTACTTATGTGTAGGCAATACATAAGTATTCGCTATAACTCATAAATATGCATCTAACTAAGTGTTAGTGTTATATACGTATACATGTATGATGTAGGTATACATGAGAGGCCTGCCCCTCCTTAAGCCTTCCAATTAATAATGCAAAGCGCTCAAAAGAAACAAAGCCGGACAGACAATTATTTTAATAGTTCGGTGTAAATTAAAAGTGGTTTTAGTTTAACAGCCTTATTCTCGATTTTTAAATGATAAATATATATTTAGAGCATATTTCATACTTTTATATAAGTATAGTGTATTAGACATTTTCAAGCATCCCCTGTAGATATTCTTACCAGCCCATCATGTTATCAAGCTATTAAGACTTTAGATAACGATGGCCATTTGCGTTCCCAATAAGCGAGAGATGTTGAGATGGTTCTCGTAGAAGTGGCTATAACCGGCGCGGCGTCTTTGCACTACTCATTGTGTAATTGTGTGCTTATGATAATCTACTGATAGTCACATCCTACAATATAACAATGTTGTCGACTAAGAGACAGAATCTCGGTAATTACGCTGGGTAGTCATACAAGCTAGGCTAGCTCAGGCAGGCTGCGCTGTAATGTTTTAATTACGATGGGTAGTCATACAAGCTAGGCTAGCTCAGGCAGGCTGCGCTGTAATGTTTTAATTACGATGGGTAGTCATACAAGCTAGGCTAGCTCAGGCAGGCTGCGCTGTAATGTTTTAATTACGATGGGTAGTCATACAAGCTAGGCTAGCTCAGGCAGGCTGCGCTGTAATGTTTTAATTACGATGGGTAGTCATACAAGCTAGGCTAGCTCAGGCAGGCTGCGCTGTAATGTTTTAATTACGATGGGTAGTCATACAAGCTAGGCTAGCTCAGGCAGGCTGCGCTGTAATGTTTTAATTACGATGGGTAGTCATACAAGTTAGGCTAGCTCAGGCAGGCTGCGCTGTAATGTTTTAATTACGATGGGTAGTCATACAAGTTAGGCTAGCTCAGGCAGGCTGCGCTGTAATGTTTTAATTACGATGGGTAGTCATACAAGTTAGGCTAGCTCAGGCAGGCTGCGCTGTAATGTTTTAATTACGATGGGTAGTCATACAAGCTAGGCTAGCTCAGGCAGGCTGCGCTGTAATGTTTTAATTACGATGGGTAGTCATACAAGTTAGGCTAGCTCAGGCAGGCTGCGCTGTAATGTTTTAATTACGATGGGTAGTCATACAAGTTAGGCTAGCTCAGGCAGGCTGCGCTGTAATGTTTTAATTACGATGGGTAGTCATACAAGTTAGGCTAGCTCAGGCAGGCTGCGCTGTAATGTTTTAAAGGACTTCCAAACAGTGACACAATCTCAAACAGCCAGACTCTGAACAACTGTGTGTGCGTATAACCCGCAGTACTTAAAGCCTTTACGCATCAGTATATATTATTGTGCTTGCATGATATTTAGCGGTCTGTAAATAAATAATCTAACTACAAGAGTTACGATGATTATTTCATACTTTATGATTGTAGTTTACAGTCATGTTTCTAATACTATTTGCGATACCATGTGAATGAAATAAAATAAGCCGGATGCTAAACAATATTAATAAATATGTATAAAGCTTTTGTGATTAGCACAACGGGATTTTAAAAGAGATAAACTTCAAGCGTAGATCGCACTGACTGGAGTAATATATACCACCAAAACATATGTACTGGAATGAGAATTGTAGTCAAATAACCTCTATTCCTGTTGTGAGAAGTTTCCAGAACGTAGGTATGTGCTATGCTGCTGGCAGACACACTACAGGACTGTGTTTTTTGCGGTGATATGCATATTAAATTATTCTGACTGCGGAACCAAACATGAATTAAAATAATCTTCTGTTTCCAATCTTAAACATTGCAGTTTAGTAAGGTACATTTATGTACATGTTAATGAAGACTTGTGAGTGCACATATGTCGATTTACTACTAATGAAAGTGACTCAAATCACTCAAAATAATAGCCGAATATGAAATAAGAATGGAAATTTACAATAAAATAATTGTATTCTTAGAAAAGCCCATGACCAGTTAAATAAGAGACTTTGTATTAATAATATAATATATTATCATATTATGAAACCGGTATATAAGCTGTCCCACTGCTGGGAACAGACTCCTCTCGGGATGAGAAAGGATTGCCCACAGTAACGAGATGGGTGGAAAAACCCAGGGAGGTACCCAACCTCTTCGTCTTAAATGTAAAAGTAATGAAAAGAAATTACCCCTGTATCTCGGGGGTCTTTTGACCCACAGGGCCATATTCAAACTCGACCGAGGGATGACCCCAAGGTGTCTGCACACCAAGTTACAAGTCAATCGGTCAAGTGGTGCCGGAGTTATGCCTGTCACTAACAAACTGTCACTAACAGACACACAGACTCACATAGTGTTTTCATTAACTTCTTGTAGTTACGTATACTACAAATACGGGATCTTATTAATTGGTACAGGCGCGAGGCGTCACAATGAGGAAGTGTGTCACGTGTCCCGTACTGCACTGCAGCTAGCCTGGGCATTACAACCGTGCGCCTTTGCGCAGTTCACTATAAGCATCAGCACAGATAATATAATACCGTACTAGTAGCATTAGTTCTCTTGTGCATGTTTAAACTAATCAAATCTACAACGCAATCACGTCTTGTACCGATAAAGGTAATAATTACCATAAACTAATAATTACCATGCATCATTCTAAGGAAACAAATGGAAAGCAACAAGATTATACCGCCATTATAAGCTTGCATAATGTCAAATAATCTAGTTGAATACATAACACGCTGGACTGCTTACGCCACAAAAATGACAGCTTTTGTAATCGTTGGGAGTGCCGCCATTGAACACACTGGCACTACTTCGATACTATACACATAGGTAGCTATTGTTTGAGAATGTTTTATGATATCCATTCTCCAACGAAATTTAAAGTTACTTTTATAAGTCGAATTATTTATACATTTAATAAATACATCAAGGATTTTGTATTTATCCTTACTAATATGATAAATGCGAAAGTAACTCTCTGTCTGTCTGTCTGTTACTTTTCTCGGCTAAACCACTCAACCGATTTAGATGAAATTTGGTACAGATATAGTTTAAAAGTTGGGGAAGGACATAGGCTACTATTTATTGTAGGTACCACGCGGGCGGAGTCGCGTGCAAAAGCTAGTATATAATATTTTGTTTCAAATGAAACGGATGTCAATTTTACAATGCGTGAGTAAACGTAGATGATACATTCTTAAGTAATGGTAATCGCGACCACTGTAATAAAATATTAACGTATCTCTTATAATAATTATTAGCCATTATCTGAGTCCGCTTTAATCATTTTAATAAACATTTGTGCCGATTCCTACGGTCTGTTAACTAAAGTGAGGGCGGCTATTACTTTGGAGTTGGAGTAGTATCGTGCACTGGTACAATAAACGAACAGTGCTCAAGCGCATGCGCCAGCACCAAGTGATGTCTTGTTGATTCAGCATTTAGTGGTCGTGAGACCAATTCTACCAAACGTTGTTCATTTAAGGATTGGCTACGACCTGTTATTTCGCATTGTTTTCTCTAGTATGTATATTACAGATTATATTTAAAAAATATAGATAGTATAATATAATAACTTGATTATATTAAAACTGTTATCCAAACTAATATAATCAATAGAAAAGTGAGTTTGTTTGTTTACTGTACATAACTACTTGACAGATCATCATAAAATGTTGTATATCTACATGTTGTCAGGCGTACAGAATAGGATTATAAAGAGTACCTTTTATCCAGAAAAAGTTACTGTTACTAATCTAACCTAACCATACCTACATTTACGCGAGCGAAGCCGCGGACAAAATCTATGCTTTATATATCTATAGCCATACATTTCACTATCACGTATTTCTTCAAATTATTTACTTCTGTTCCATGTACTTTTTCATGCTTTATTTAAGGTATCTTATAATAATAGCACACCAATAGAGTAGGTACTTACCATTACAGTCTGGACTTGTTATTGGTTCGGGATAGTAAACGCCAAATTATGAATACATCGTAAACAAAATAATAATGTCATAAAAAATTATATAGGTGAAAAATTACCATCGCTTGACGACAAGTGGTTATCGTAGCCTACAAGACAGAAGTCGCTGAATTGCACATGCAGGGACGAAGATCACGCTAGTTCTCTGCTGAGACCGACATCTTGAGGAGAGCCGGCATTGCTTCGTTCTGTTTTACAGAGCGGAGGCACGTCTACAGCTAAGCTACTCCAATTTGAGCGGCATCTCAGGTTTTATTAGTTTTTATTTAGTTTAACAGGGATTCCAATATACTCTATCTCTCAAGAAGTAATAAGCTTTTGACAGATGACAGATAATCCTGCTGGTAAGTGTGCATGCACGTATTCGCAACTCCAATTGCTCGCACCGCTGTCACGCTGCTTTTAATCGTATATCCAAAAACAAAAAAGTGTTAGAATTTAATTGAGACATGGTATAAACATGATACTATGTGTCTAAATTAAATAGTATAAACATGATGACATATGATGTCATATGCCAACTGCGAACCCATTCGGTAAACGTAAGTGTGAATGCGTTTGAGTTAATCGGCTAAGAAGTAACAAATTAAATAATATGCCTTCTGATATTAGCAGGTGCGTATTAATTAATTAGCTGACTGTCAACATCACTGCGTCGGACCTCGGAACAGGAAAAGATAGGTCCCGGGGGCCCTGTCAAATTGTAAATGTAAACAATTTAGGAGGTATTTATTTAATTAGATTACGTATGCGTAATTAATTTTAGACTGCGTACAGACTGTGTATTTTTTTTTACCAGGCTATTCTTTCACACTAAATTTATACCATGCAAAAACATAGGTTAAAATATCTACTTTTACTGTTCGATTGCCGCAGCAGTTTAGATGTCAATAGAGGATTCCATCATATACCAACGAGGCTAAGGTTGTAAGCACCATGCTGCTACTGAAAGAGACTCAATAATTCTTTGACAATCCCGAGAACTCCACCAGAACCAGTTAACGTAAGGGCAAGTGTAAGGCAGTGGGGCAATGGGCCAGCAGAAGTATTTTTAATCTACTAAACCCGAATGAAAGCCGAGCAATCAGACTTAAGCTCGGCTCAAACATACGATTCATTTTTAAATGTAGTATAATAATGTGTTCGTGTACGAACTATAGTAGGTATATTTTTAGCTTAAAGTACTGACACTTCTTTTATGGGATTTATTTATTAATAGTTGAGCCGCGCAACTTTGTCTGCTTCACATAAGAGAATTTTGCCCGTATTTGCCACATTTTCCATTGATGTTCCGCTACTATTGGACGTTGCGTGATCTTATAAAGCTTATAGCCTTCGTCGATAAATGGGCTATCCGACACTAAAATAATTGTCAATTCAAACCAGTAGTTCCTGAGATTAACGCGTTTAACCAAACAAACAAACAAACTCTTCAGCTTTATAATATTATTAGGTAAGTATAGATTTTGCATATCTAAATTACTTTACTTAGTCTGCAGGTGGTCAGTTGCTGTACTCTGGCATGATATAACCATTTACTATATAACTAAATAGTAGTAATATATGTAATGTGTAACTAAATAGTTAATGGTATATCATAAAAAGCATTAGTACATAGTTACAATCCTATATAGGTACTCGAAGGAATACGCAAAGTGTCTCATACTCAAAATTTTTTTCTAGCTGGCGTTTTAGGTGCCACATGATAGGAGACAAACCTGTTTTCGTTTACCGAGCAGTTTCAGACTCAGTCCTGCTAATGAAAATGTCTTAATAGAAAAAGTCAATAACACTGACTAACTGGGAATCCCGAGACTTTATGCAGAACAGACGCTTACACAATCACTACGCAACCGAGGCACTGGCAGGCACTTTAACACTCTACAGTCTAAAGTACAAATAACATCATCCATATATACAAATCATATTTATCATAATGACTTAATAATATTCCAATGCCAATTTAATATTATGTGTTAATAAAACTTAGTAACTAATATATTAAATTAATTATATCATATAATTTTAAAAAGCAAGCATTTAACTATATATATAGTTAGTTACACATTCTAGTGTTCTACTTATGTACTCGTATGTATGTATGCAGGTGCTTTAATTGTCCACAATATAATACATATAAATATATGTATACCTACGTGCGTCGTCATTCAAGGAAAACCCTAAAATAAATGTCAAAAATACTAGGTGCTTAATATTCTGCAGCGGTATGTTAGCGTAAACACATGTAATGCACCGCCCGCCGGTCATAACTTATACTAAGGCACAGTACTGACTATGATTGTAGCTCGGGGTCACACCGACTCTTGCCAAATTGTAAAGTTCAAGTGGTAGTTCCGTAAGCAATGCTGACATTTCCTGAAACATAAAAGATATAATTTAAAGAAAGACCGGTAGTCTCGCTACACTGAAATAAATTGATATATAAGAATGCGAGCTACATCGAAATAGAGCGCGTGGCAAACAACTAAACACGGTCGCAAATGCAGGCTCATAGAGTGCGATAGGAAATATGTTCTCTTGTAGCATATTATTTATTTTCACTAAACGATGACGGACAAGGTCCATAAACACCTTGATATTATATTTTTCTCGAGTGAACTAAATTACGACGAAGTTGTTTGATGTAAGCGGTATATCATCAATTCCTTCGATAATAATTTATGAACTAGATCGATAATTTTCTGTTGTATAAATTATTTTATAAAATAAAATATAATTATCCTATTTTAGAACGAAGATTATGGATTATATATTTTATTGTAATACGATGTAATATAATTGTGTTGTCACATTCAAATGTCGAATGTCCTGTTTGTGTAATATTAGTAGTCGATATAACTTTTTATTTGCCTTATTTAGCAATTATTTCGGAATACTATGACCTTCTTAAGAAGACTTCTACATGCTATATCGGATATAAATACATACACCGACATCAAATCACACATCTGGAGATGTGAAACTGTATCCTTCGGATTACATTAGAGGACGTATAAAAATTGTTTTATTTAGATTAGATAACATCTTGATTGTGAACCCTACTAGGTTTTATAGATGATACTCGTGACTAGTCAGCTATATTACGCAAAACACCTGAGCAATACTACTGACTCATCATGTAATCTCTAGGATATAAATAAATGATTATATACAAAACTATTTGTCAACATATTTTACAGCATACCAACTAACAATTTATTTGTAGTTCCGTTAAATAAGGATAAATAATAACAATAGCTTATCATGTCTAAAATATTCAATGACCTGTTGAACTCTGTTGTTTCATACGTTACATACAATTCGTATTTAGGTAAATAGGAGGCTCTGTCTTTGAGTACACGTGAGGTAAGAACCCGTCAATAAAGTATTTTACGTAGTTATTCACTGATTGGTTCGTGGTATTCTGTATTGAGAAACGTGATATAGGTCTTTACCATATAGGTACAGGTGACGTCATTCGATGTTAATAATGGTAAAATTGCAGCAATGGTGATTTAAATCTGCTGCCATACCAACCCATACAGTCACACCGCCCGTCACACCGCCGCGCCCTTGCTTCGAACGTTGTGATCCTTCTCCCTATGTGTACGCCTCATGGCCCACTGTAAGCGCAACATTCGCTCGTTGTAAGAGTTATTGATCTCTGATGTGAAGCGCTCGTATTGTTTACCACCAGCTTCTCTTGTAGTTGTTGTCACAGAATTCCTTTGTAGTGTCTTGCTACTGTTATATATTACAAAAGAATGAAGGTATAAACTGTAAAGTGATGTTTGTAATCTTTCTTCAGTCTGAGGAGGGGGGAGGACATGCTCTCTATTATATTGTCCTTCGTTTACGTCAATATTACACGTTCCAGTTAAGTTACTTTAAACACGGTTTTTATAGTAGTTCATATTATTATTCAGAACTTTTATCTACGTTATTAATATTTAAAGCTATATATTGAAACTTTACAAGATATTTTGGTGGATTTTCACCAGTGATCACCATGATCACGGCGAGACAACACCACCTTAATCCTCGCGATAAATTCCATAATTATTAAGTAGTTTAACCGCAATCTGGATCACTTGCAATGGTGCGTGCGGTCTAAGTAAACTGGTATTTACACTATTACGAATTATGTAGCAGAAGAAATGTAGGTTTGATAAATGAATAATTATATTGACTGCTAAAGATAGCAAAGGATGTTTAACTCGCAGCAACTGACTACTTTTTACTTACAGCATTTACAACAGCCTTTCAAAGTTGATTTAATGCTTGCACTTCTATGATAATGTAATGGACAGTCTTGTTTTAAAGAGCTTAAGGTGAGGTTGAAGTAAGAGGAAGAACTGGGACAGGGACAGAAAACTGTTACATTGTAAAATGAGAGAGGACTATTATATCTTGCGATTATTGCACTCGATTAAATAACAACGTTCATATAAGATACTTGTTTCGATACGTACAATTATAATTATGCAACCGTTGTTACATATTCATACAATTTCAAACTATGTTGTATTTTATTCCATAGTCTGTAATTACACAGACCAAAAAGGTTCGAATAAATGCTGACGTAATTATATAAATGGGATATTTCACGAATGTCATTTACCTATTAACATAATTTACCATCAATCTTAACATGTTTTCGGGTCCCTTATGATCCCACATCACGCTACCAACATAGTACATAATATATTATATACATATTTATGTTTCTAATGATATATGTTTGCGCGCGTAAAATGACAGACAAAGTTAGTTAGTAATATTAGTATTAAATATTATTACCAAAAAAAAGTCTGTCTTTAAAACTTGATCTAAAAACTACCCATTGTGAACGCCGTCGCGGGGTGAGTTAACCAAACAATTAATTTAGCTTTAATGAATTTCTGCCCCGGCATAGTTTATATAAATAAAGTAAGTGTCTTTCCGGCCAGTGCGTTTCGTTCAACATAATGCGCCGGTCGTGGCCGTCAAACAGATTACAATGAATCGCGTATATCTTCACGTTCGCGCCAAATCTATTTTCTCGCGCACAAATATTACAGAAATGTTATCGATACTTTTCGTTCTTTTTTTAACTGTTAGTGCAAGTGAACAACCGTGCGAGGATGTAGAGAGTGTGGACATCACTAATGGTACCATTTCAAAAAGCGGTTTAATTCAGTATGGTGACGATGTTTTCCCTCCAAAATATGTGTATTCGAAAAATATAGATGGTGTAATGAGAACTTTTGGATGTTTGTGCAAACTCAAGAACTGTTTTAGAAAGTGTTGCCCGTTGGGATCTGTACTTAACAACAGGAATTGTAACGAATTTACGGATTTGGATGGCATAGTTAATAATGGCTTGGATCTTTACGAAGGAACAACTTTTCGAGCAAATAAGAGTTTAGAAGAGGCTGGGTTCGGTCTTCTGTTTGGCAAACCCAGTGCGGGGTGCTACGTAGAAGACATAGGTAACTGGTTCATTCAAGAGGTAAATATTATACTGGACCTTATTCTATTTAAAAACGTTAAATATAAGGGTCTATAAGACACCATCAATTCTAAATTCTTGTTGCCAGATTGGTTAATATGGATTTAGGTATATATAATTAAATTACTTTATACATTTCACATTTTCTTAATTATCTTAGCTTTCTTTTTTATATTTTTTGACATATAGTTTTTATTATTTTTATTATTCCCAATGATTATTATATTATCTGAATATTTGTACGCTGGAAACGGCAGGATATTATAAACATATACATTTTTGTAACACCATTGTAACGACAATATTCTGACAAATAAATATTATTATTATTATATTTGTAATTTGACTAGGTGAAGTATATTATATACAGTGATTTTAATACCAGCAGCATACATTTTAGTATTTCGTTTAGGTTGAAATCACGAATTATAAGTCTCGACATAAAAATAATTCATATTTTTTTATATAAGTAAGTAATATAATTTCTTATTTACTGCAACATCTGAATTTTGAATGATCCCTCCGTCCTTAACTTCTCACGAAGCAGTAATTTTTATTCCAAAATATTCGGATTCGCAAATATGTAAAATCTTGTTTATGCCTGCGGCTTTGCGTGGAGCTCACAGGAGAGTATACCGGGATAAAAAGTATCCATAAAATAGTGTATCCGTATGCTCGTCATTGAATAGCCAATATCCATACATCTACACAAACAACCACATTAATAATATTACGATGAATCAAACCTGCAATTTTATTAAAGAAATTCGTTATTATAAATAACATTTATAATGTGTCATCAGCCGGTTACTAACCTAGTCACAGTTTTTCTCTCGGTGATCTACAAGTGACGGCGCACGACATACTTTTTAACCAATCTCTACGTGTTTCGATAGTTTTTAGATCATACATAATTTACATAAAACAAGCTGGTAATTCATATTTTAAATGTCACTTGCCCTACTTGCGCCTTTGTTCGCGTGTTATGTCTACGTTCTACATCCCTCTTTCTAATATCCTTCTCTAGCTTTTAAACTACCTGTATAGCAAATTTCAACGAAATCGATTCAAAGATTTAGCTGCAAAAATGTAACAAGTCGATTTTGAGAGTTGGTTTCTTTTACATTTATTCAGTACTAGCTTTTGCCCGCGGCTTCGCTCGAATTAATTTAGAATTTGACAGTCAATTCGGGTTGTACTCTGCTTGTAATAATATAATTCAATCATGATTCGAAAGACACGTGGCGCCAGCTATTATCATAAGAAAGTTATTATTGTTTTCCTCGGGAACAGTAATTTTTTTCGGTATGAAAGGTAGCCTATGTCCGTTTCTGTACACCTGACAACGTATATGCAAAATTTCAGGATGATCGGTTCAGTGGTTTAGGCGTGAAAAGGTAACAAACAAACAAACAAACTCATTTTCGCTTTTATAATATTAGTTAGGATTAGGATTAGTTAGGATTGACTGCATGAATGACATAGTGCTACTGTCAGTATGCCAAGAGTAAGTATGAGTTCGATTCCTGTAATAAGCAACAATTTGTCTGAGCTGAGTGGTAACTATGTGTGTTGTTTGAACTTGTGTAACGTCGCCTGCGACGTAGAGACTGTACGTAGTGTTGGAGACAATTATTTATAAGGAGTTAAAATCTAAACTTGCTACCTATCTTGTTTTAACTTTGCCTAATTCAAAGGTAACTAAAACTAAACTACTACTTTTTACTATTTTCATATATAGGTATTCTACATATTTAACTATAACTTAACTTTAAAGACGAAACCAAACATGGAATTACTGGGTGTCCTAGAGTCCACAACATCACAATATAACGTAATGTTTGACACTAGAAGTTGCACAATAGGTACTTGAGATGCTAATGGTGTTGTAATGAACCTGTCCAAAATAGTTTTTGAAGAAATATCCACAAATCTGTTACAAAATGAAGGCCATAACATTGCTATAAGTAACGCAACTAAATATTTGACGATGTTGTACAAAATACGATAAACAATAGAAATAGGGACTACCCTATACATACCCTATATCTGCTAACATTTTTGATGCTAAACAACATTTTAGAGAAGCATTTGTAATATCCTAACTCTATATCAACAGTGTCCAAAAAATTGAGCCAAGCGCAAGTCCAGAGATAGAGCTTAGAGGTCGCCGAATCATTCCGTGTGTGTCCTGCTGTTGTTTGGTAGTTTGCCAGTAATTTATATTTTTCATATTTTTGTTGAGCGTTACATAACAAGAAAGTATTTATCATAGAGATACGGATAAACCAGATACACGCTTTGTAATTTTTTTTAATTAAGTGATTAGTTTGTATCGCTAAAATAATTGTGGTTATATTAAATATCTACACATGCGCTAAAGCATAATTTGGCTGAGGTAAGATCATCATTAATAAAATGCTATATTTTTTTAGATTACCAGCAACTAGGATCACAAATTACTAGCAGTATTTTTAACTTCTTCAGCTGCTTAGCTGCTTATAATGTTTGTATTAGGAGTAGCTCATGATGTCCATAGTGTAAGCTGGCGATCGAACGTATTATTAGTTTAGTGCCGAGGATTTATCAACGTAACTGTATGTAAGCCAAGGATCATAATGTTTGATACGACTCAATGACAATAACAGGACGTCGGCGTCGCAAGGCGTGGGAGGATCCTATATATAATTACATTGTGTTCCTACGTAGTTATTAAACTTATGTTCAGTTAATGTTTTATTTTAGAATATATCGTCAAGTGTTTTTGCGTATTTAGTCAGATTTGATCTCAAGCTTACTTACTGAATTGAATGCTAAGAATGTATTTCATTTGGCGAATTGTATTGTAGCTGGGGCAAATTGTTAAGTTAGCGTTGCAATAAATAAACATGTAATTTAAAAGTTTTCCATATAAGCACAGCCCATTACATCGATTATTATTTGGTAAATATCTCTGTGTACACCATACGGATTAATAAGCGTGAAGTGTAGGTGTAAAATAATATAAGACCGCAAAATAAAAGAAGCTTATCAGTTAAATTATGTTTTACTATTAGAAAAATGCTTCTTATCGAGTTTTTACAAACATCATTACTTATATATTTACTTATACGTAAAGCACAATGTTAATCTTTATAATGATCAAGGCAATAATATTTCTAAGCATATGAAAAACAACTCGAAACTGCTGTGAAAACTATAGACAGTTCATTGACCAAGATGTCAATGAGTCAACTAAGACGCATTCGGGGCCAACTCAATCATCGGTAGCCAAAACAACAAATGTCCTATATTGACATCAAGTCGTCGGATTTGCTTACAAGTTACATTTCGTCTGGTGATGACAAAGTCGAGTCGATATGAAAGTATGTCCAGGATGTACTTTTATTATAATAATATACTATTAGTTACTTCTGGTTGCCGTCAATACTGTATGTCCTGTATATGAATCAGATTTTGTATCAGTCTAAAACTTTGAAGGTCGATCGAACGTTTATACTGAATCAACAACGGTACGTACTAAGTTCAAGGTAGGTTTTAATGAAATCCCCGTAAAGCACTATTCATTACGCATTTGATACAATATTGCAGTCAAAAGGACTTCTAAATAATAGCAATGGACAGAAATGTGGCGAATTACCCAATTTTTATAGTAAATTTTTTGCTTTAGTCTGCTGTTGTGGAATCCGGTTAATAGGCTTGAAGTACTCGTCATAAATGTGTGGAATATTTTAAACCAAATTAGTAAGTTAAGGTTATTTATTCGTTTCGTATTCATTGTATTTTATAAGATTAATATAAATGTTTTTGTCTGCTAGAATCTTTTCTTCGTCATAAACAATGTTATTATCTAATACCTACATTATAATGACATCAACTAATGTAGGTATACATGTTTCTTATGAATATCATAAAACTGCAACACGTTGACATATTCCATGTTAATAAAATGTTTAAATTAGCATACCTACGTATACATGTATGTAGTTGGCTTTGCCTTCTAATTTTATTGCCTACTTTATATACTAAGCCTTCGGAGCTGTTAAGTAAAGGTATATAACGCAGTTATCAAGTTACATAGCTTCTCTTTTTCAAATAGTTTCTAATTATTACTAGACTCATATCTTTAACCGCATTTATATTAATATAATAATCTAGTGCTACAGTGCTACACACTATGACAATATTCTCATCGCTAGTATGTGACAGTCACTTATAATTATGTGTCTAGCGGTTTTTAAAGATAGCATATCTCAAGCACACAAGAAGAAACATTGAAAGAGCATTTCCTACTAATAATACAAAATTAAATGTGAAAGCTTCACAAGGATGTTTGAATATTTGTTAGTTTTTTATAGGTAGTAGAGCCTCGCTGATTTCAGCTTGAATGGGCCGGCTCTACCGAGGAAGGACTACCCTCTCACAGAATATTGACGTGAAATACCAGTATTCCTACTGTTGTGTTTCGTTTGGCGAGTGAGATTGCCGGAGGCCCAATCGCCCTCCTTCTCCCTTCCCGCTCCTTCTCCTTCCTACTTCCTTTCCTAAAGGGTTGGCAACGCGCAAGTGATGCCTCTGGTGTTGCAGGTGTCTATAGGCTACGGTGACCACTTGCCATCAGGTGGGCCGTATCCTTGTTTGCCAAATTAGTTGTATAAAAAAAAAATTACACGCAAATCGTTAAACGGAATTACATGCAGATTTACGTCTTGGATGAACACATGGTATACTTTTCTCAGTATACGTTGCCGTGGCATTCACCCGGGCAATGCTGTAGGTTACTAAAAGTTGTGTTCTGTTAATATCAAAAAAGCCGCTTTTGAGATATAAAAATATAACAGAGATTGTTTGCGTTTCAAACAGATAGAAGTATGTAGTTTAGTTAACAAAAGTAAAAAAATATCAGATTTTGCACTTAAATTATTAAGCTTATAATTTGTCTTACTATTAAATAGTTGGATCAGTGCCATTCGAATAGTGGCGTATAGTATTGATTTACGTGTCTGATATTATTCAAAAGTTGTTTTCATAATAACACGAACTGTGTGATGAAAATGAAAAACGAGCCAAATTTTTTTTTTATAATCGATATGTACCGTTTTACTTCGCAAGTGGTTTAAAAATAGACTAGGTTCCTATCTTGTTTTATTTACACAAATATCAATCTTCTTCTGCCCATACTGTGCAGTAGAACAGAATCAATAATAATAAATGATAAGTACCTAAGTGTTTTTGTGTCCTTTCTTTATATCAATTTGTAAAAAGAGAATTAATTAGTGTTTAGACAAAGAGCTAGTATCCAATTAGGGTCATTTAAGGTCCTATCATCCCATTGTCCTCGCTTCTTTTCCTCCTTCTATCCTTGTCACTACGCGCGAATAATACGCAGGTATTCTAACTCTGCCGTGGTAATCGAGAGGGCAGTAAGTCCAAGATGGCCATATTTTTAAATTACTGATTTGGAATGCTACTCTACTGTAAACAACATATTTTCTCCTTTCTTTTGACATATAGAACATAAAATGGAGTAGGTATATGTATAGTTTTATCACAAACGCTAAAATTGTAACAAAATCTTTGCGCGCTATTTTCTAAAACTACCTTTTCTGACTTACTGCCCACTCGGTTACCACTGCACTGAGGGTACGGCACCTGGTTACCAGTCAGGCAGGCCGGGTATGTCGCCGGGTGCCTGTATGTGGTGTATGGTATATAGTGACTTGCTTCTGTTTCCCTATAGCTGCTGTGATTAAAAAAATACATCTCTTCATGAGCGCTGGTCACCGCTTACCATCAGATAGGCCTCCGGCTCGCCTACCATCAAAAGTAAAAAACATAAGTACTTACAAGTAGCCGTAGTTATTTTCGGTCAACTATGTCATTATTGCGTAATACAAAGTCAAGAACGATGCGGAATGACCACATAACGCCTTATTTGTATTCGTTCCATTTTCTAATACCGGATTTGTTTGTACTCGATCAACTGTCAGCCATATTAAAGGGAACAACATCTTAAAGTGATAAATTATTTCGTAGGATTATAGTTATCGTGAGTAGTCACCTATATGAAATACGAGCTGACCCGCGCAACTTCGTTTGTGTCACATAAGAGAATATTCCGCGGTTTTGCAAAATTTTTCTATGATGCTCCTCTCCTATTGCTCTTAGCGTGATGTTATATAGCTTATAGTATACGTTATTCATTGTAGGATAAATAATTAATTACCTATGCCACAAATAATAACAGCCTAAGCAAAATTATTGGTTTAATATACAGTCTAAATTTGATGGCATCATTTTGAGCGTGACACTACAGGTTCCTTGTGCGGAGCTAAGATTTTGCTTAAACTTAAACAGTTCGGCTATGGATGTGCCTCCATCAATCAAAAGATCACAACAAAGAATTTTTTTTTGTTTGCCACTTGATTGAAGGTTTTTGGTGAGGTGAGAGAAGATCACGGGTTCCTTTAGTAGGCGGTATGCTGTTAGCTGACCTCCAAATAATTTTCTGCCTTTGGACTGTCAGCTTATTGTCTTCGAAGGTCGTCATCGAGTGAGATGTCTTGCAAGATAATAACAATAAGTAAACAAAATATATACAACTGATTTTTCATAAATAACATTATTTAATTTTATCAACTCTTCTTCTCCCTAGCCTTTACTATTCCCAAGTCACTTGGGGTTGGCTGTCTAGTCTAACCGGATTTGACTGGATATCAGTTTTTACACGGAGCGACTGCCATCTGACCTCCGCCACCTGAAGGCTAACGATACCCTAGGGCTATACCAGTGTTAGGATATTAGAGGGCACTAACCTCCCAATAACAACTGCCATAGATGTTCATGGCAGCCGGGACCGACGGCTTAACGTGCTTTCCGAGGCACGGAGTAGGCGATAATTGTCAATCAATACGCACATCATTTCAAAAAGTCATAACTTCCGAAAGTCAGAGGTCCGCGCCGTGGATTTGAACCCGAGACCCTCTGCATTGCAGTCTGTTGATTGGTATCAGATATTTCACGATAGTCGACGCTATATGACGACGATGTATTTAGATCAAATCCAAAATTTTGGAATAATATTGTAATAACATTTCTAATAATAAACCTCTCAAATATAGAAACTAGTCAATTTAATTATAAATACAATAGTTCCTAACTGCTATATAAATAGATACATATGTATATATGTTTGATTTTTGTAATTTTTATAAATATAAAATAATAATATCAGCCCTGTATTAAATTGTCCCACTGTTGGGCACGGGCCTCTTCTCACTGTGAGAAGAATTAGGCCATAATCCACCACGCTAACCTAGTGCGGGTTGGCAGACTTCACATATCTTCGAGAACATTATGTAGAACTCTCAGACATGCAGGTTTCCTCACGATGTTTTCTTTCACCGTTAAAGCAAGCGATAATTATCAACTATTTAATACGCATATAACTTCGAAAAGTCAGAGATGCGCGTCTTGGGTTCGAACTCGAGACCTCTGCGTGGCAGTCCAACGGTTTCCCACCAGGCTATCGTTGCTATATTGTAATTTTTCTATAATATCATTTATTTTAATTAGATTTTGTTAGCAAGTACCTAAGTTAAATTCTATGGGCTATACCCGAAATAAATTATTATTATTATACATACGTATAATTATGTTCAGCTTACCTTTACTTCGGAGTATCGCAATTATCTCCAAGAAAATAGGCCTCAATATTCTATGAAAAGCCGTCTAAGTAACGGAAAAAACATAAACTCAATATTGTTTCTTTGAACTCAAATTCAGTAACTATTTATAATATATAACGGCAGCTGCTGACGATTTCAAAGAACTAAAAATAATTGGATTGATCGCGGAATGTCGTGATTCTGAGGTGACGCACTGCCGCGGCACACTTGCATCGCTAATAGCCAGGACTGTGCCTAGCGATCGTACCGCGATACAGATAGGGACTACTAAATACATCTGTTAAGTTAATTACACATTCAAATATGTACTTGTATGTCGTTATACAGTATCAGGTCCGTGAGCTCCTCTACTTCGCACGTAGCCAGCGATGAGAGGAAACACGTAGACCGCTGCATATTTATGTAGGTGATACGCTATTGATATTGTTAAATTGACAATCATAGAAGACAACCCGGCTTTTAGACTTTATAAATAAATAGCGGCTAACTATATAGTTTTATGTATTTGTGCGTAATATGTAAGAGCAAATAGCATTCAATAGAAACCTCCATTTTAAAACAACATCCAAATTTACATAATATAAAATTTACATAATTAATTTCAATGAACATCCAAATTGTTTAAAATTGAAAAAACAATAAATAGGCATTTAAATTTGATTTCTATTACTCAATTTTTAAATGTTTTATTGCGAGACTGACTCTGTTTCTCTGGTACAACATGACCTACATAGTCTGTACCTGCGCTATATAAAAGTATCGTATGTCATGTTACTCATTTTCATAATTTGACAATTTTACCAAATCTTGTTAAATTAGTATACCTACCTACATTAAATACAATACTTTTAAACGGTGCTACAGAATGACTACTGGTGGCCGACCAGTTCTAAAATTCGCAAATCTTAATATTTTTATATAAATTCTCAATACACTCCTTTCTAACTATAAAACTCTCCATGCAAATGTTTAAAAATAGATATAAAGTTTTCTCTTCGCGTATTAATCAAAAGATCTGTCTATTTTTATTGTCGGTAGCGTTCATTATGGGTTTTAATATTTAGTATATTTATGCGAACAGCTATGGCGTATGGTGTCGGGTACATAGTCATTTTTGTTTAGGTACAACAACACGGCTGCTGATAAATTATTCATTATGAGGAAATAGCATTTTTTCTTGTGCTACGTGAGATTACAAATTGTGATTCGCAGAAGCGACGGCGACGGACCGTGTCCAAATGGACATGTTTTGCTTTAAATATCACAAACAAGGCCTCGTACCTTATACATATGGATAAACACAGATGCTTCCAAACGGGCTTTATTATATTTGAAGAATTTTGTTTCGAGAAGTCGATGCATTCAGTTGCTTTTAAACTGACCGATCTATAGTTCAAAACCCTGCAGAAGCACCTAAATAATATTTGCACCGTAACTAGGTGGACAAAAATTTCTTGCGAATTTGGCTTTAACCAGGAACTGCTATTGAGGAGCATACGTGACGGGCATTTACGTTGAAGAATTACCTTTGTAACGAACTTTTCCATAACTACAGGATGAAAGTCATAAAAATAAATGGTTTTGCAGAATTAACAATAAGCGAGTTGCATAGAATATCACGGTCTCCGACATAAATCCAGGTTCCTCTGTCCCGGTTACGTGATTTTACCCGGTGTCACGCGGCCTAGTGATATCAACAAAACAATTGTTTATATTATGTACGTAGTAATTCGTCGTGCGGACTGTGATCGAAAATGCAATATTATGACGACATTTTCAGTTTTGCTATTGTCTGCTTTGTCATTAATTGTATCGTCGCTGTATAATGGTTGGTTTTCTTGCGATTACAATGGCCTATGATTACTTGCAGTGACAGGACTATCACTCGCGCATAGGCGACCCTGGGGTACGAAGAGAATGGGAGAAGAAAGTATGTGAACTGCCGGAATAGTTGGTCCCCACATGGAAGATAAAATTTTCTAACTATAGTAATACAATTAAAAGATAGTAATTTTAAAAATTATGCTATCTATTATTATCCCAATATTTGTGAAAGCATCGGTGATAGAGTTAAATGTTCGTAAAGCTATGTTTAACTAACTGTAGGTATATATAATCGTGGATTTGTTTACTTATTAACGGAATCTAACACACTGACCATTCAGCTGAAGTGCGTTGTACTCTGCTAAAAATAAAATGCGCAAATTGCTAGCTACCTACACAAAGAACGAACGTAAGATTGTGAGATAAAGAACTAATATAATGAGCATCCGGAACATTAAGTAGTAATAATAGTAGTGAGTATTTTCAATCGCTGTTCGGGTGAATGTTATCACAGACTTCACAGACGATAGTTTCGTCACTAGCTTTAGTTTAAATGCAATTTTTGGAATAATGATACCATTAATCCGAGGTGTCGAAGATATCTATTTTGTTTTAGATTTATTATATCGCCCCATTGGCGGGTCTGAGGTTGCGGGTTCGATTCCCGCACAAGTCAAACATTTGTATGCATGGACATGGATGTTTGTCTTGGTCTGGGTGTTTCTATGTATAATATGTATGTATTTACAAAAAAATAAGTATATATGTACATATGTTTATCCATTGTCTAGTACCCATAGTACAAGCTCTGCTTAGTTTGGGCTAGATGGTGTTGTGTGTATGTGATAGAATATTATAATATTAAATTACTAGCTGTTACCTGCGACTTCGTCCGCGTAGATTTTAACTAAAAAGTGTTTGTCGCCGCGTAACCCAACTATATTTCTCTGCCCAAGTTACTTAAATGGCGTAGTTTTTATAGTGTAAAGCTAGATGCTAGCATGGCTTACTCAAAAACAACATTTAAATATGCGTCGTTAGATTACGCGCTGTTACAGAATGCGTAAGAAAAATAAAGATAAACAGCTCCGCCCCCGTAGGTGAAACCGCGGTCACATCTAGTTAGATGTGACCGCGGTTTCACCCGCGTTTATGATTACTGCGCCGCCCCCATGGGTCGCAGTATGATATTATATAGCCTATAGCCTTCCTCGATAAATGAGCTATCCAACACTAAAAGATTTTTTCAATTCGGACCAGTAGTTCCTGAGATTAGCGCGTTCAAACAAACAAACAAACTCTTTAGCTTTGTAATATTAGTATAGAAAAATCTAATGTACAGACCAGTACGTTAATCAACCGATAGGATAAAAAAGAATTATAATGTTGTACTGACTAGCAAAATTAGTTACACCTCATTCTATATCAGTAATTATAATGTCTTATCTATGTTCTATACTCACCTGCAACGCAACTATGTCGCGCCTAATGTACAATGTAGTTCTTGATGGAATACTCCTTACTGCACGAACCACGCCATGGTTTAATGTGTCAGGTATTAGAATACCAGACATATTTAAAAATCTATTGTATCTGGCCACTGGGGTGCCGTTGCGACTCAAAAGGCTAAGCGTTCGTCCCTCCACTAATACTATTAAGAGTGTGGTTGGCTCGTTCCTCACACTGCACAACAAAATGTGTAATCTACAAATTATTTTGTCAATTCTCGGTGTTCTTCGTTGTAAAGTGCTGTGTAATACATTAGGTATATACCTAATGGGGCTAGTTATATTTTAAGAAAAGAAAGGCAAAGGAAGAGGCTGCCATCCATCCGACGAACTGCATCTATACCTTGGCAACTATACATAAGTCTCATGTAAATAGTAAGAGTGAGCAGCGATAGCCTAGTGGCAGACCGTGGGAGTGCCACGCAGAGGTCACGAGTTCGATCCCAGGACACGCATCTTTGACTTTTCGAAGTTATGTGCGTATTAGTTACGAATTTAATAAGAAACTTTTGTTCGCTTGCGTTAACGTTGAAGAGAAACATTGTGAGAAAAACTGCATGTCTGAGAGTTCTCCATAATGTGCTCGGAGATATGTGTAGTCTGCCCGTACTGGGCCAGCCGGGTGGACTATGGCCTAACCCTTCTCACAGTGGAAAGAGGCCCGTGCCTAGACGTGGGACAGTTTAATATAGGGCTGATATTATTATATATAGTAATAACGGAACATGTAGCTGGTAATTTTTTAGGGTTCCGTACCCAAACGGTAAAACGGGACCCTATTACTAAGACTCCGCTGTCCGTCTGTCTGTCACCAGGCTGTATCTCATGAACCGTGATAGTTGATAGTTGAAATTTTCACAGATGATGTATTTCTGTTGCGGCTATAACAACAAATACTAAAAACCAGAATAAAATAAATATTTAAGGGGGCTCCCATACAACAAACGTGACTTTTTGCTCGTTTTTGCTCGATATTGATAACGGCAACAGGTACATGCTATTCACCAAATATTTAGTTATATATTTATTAACTTTAATAATAAATAATTAAATTAAATAAAACAAATATTTAAGGGGGGCTCCCATACAACAGACATGATTTTTTTGCAGTTTTTATAGATAATGGTACGGAACCCTTCGTGCGCGAGTCCGACTCGCACTTGCCCGGTTTTTTATGATTGCCTCTCTATGGGTAGGTATGAAGGTATGAAGAAGAACGACTCCAAAGTTGATACCGTGCGCCAATTACGTAAGACCCGACCCAAGCCACATTACAACTACACATACAAGTCGGCGGGCCAGCTCTATTGTGGGCCTTGTGATCGAACTTACAAAACAAAGTTCGGTTTTGCAAGTCACATACGCGCCCACCGCAACAACAACCCAGACTAAACTGAAGGAGTCGCCGTCACCGGGCACGGTGAGGAAGATGGTGATGATGAACAAGCCCTATGCCGCGCTATGTGTTAATCATTAAACATCGGTTACAAAATAGCAGCCACGCTCGTCGCAACTATTCCTGGATCACACAATTTTTCGTGTTTAATTTATAATTAATGACCCACAACTCTGCGCACATCAAACACAGTTTTAGATAAAACTATACTATAAACTGCATTAAACCAGACGTGCATATGTATGTTTATTGTGTTATTTATCAAATATTATATATAGTCTGCTCTACAATATAATGATAAATAACACAGTAAACAGAGTCGAGTAAAACCGAATGATCTGTAGCAGAGAGAGTCGCCTCCGCTTAAAAAACCGCTGTGAATTATAGTGATGTTATTTATTGGCCGATTCAGGATATCGCCTGACCTAATTGCACAGACACATTAACCATAAGAATCAGCGTCTATAACAAATGTACGAGCACTTAACAACACATGTCAATGGAAGGCTCGCTGGTGGTTACGAGCTTCCATTTTAATGGAGTTTATCGATGTTCTTTATTTTACGACCTGTTTAATAAAATGGGTGAAGACAAGAAATATTGGTATTAATGTACTCTCTTTTATTTTTGGTAACCAAAATAGTATATAAAGTTGCTTTCTAGGTTCCCAATTGCTTAGGAATTATTAAATAATCCGCACTTTGTCGAACGAATTACCCGTTCATCTAAGATTGCCAAACTTGCGGCTTAAGAACAGTTTTTATTATAAAACTATTCACAATAGAGTTCAGGTCTAGTCTGATAATACTCAGATGTGATCAGAAATTCAATTAATGTTTACATTTGACGTGGATTTTAATTTCGGAAAATAGGTACCTGCCATGTTTTATCACTGACACTGAGACTTCATCGGCACTCTCGTCTAAGCGTTAATTAAATGAACAGAAGTGACTCTCTAGATCAAGGGCTCCTTCAAGTTTCAAGTTCTTTATTTTGTATCCATATGCTTTACAAGGTGTTATATTATAAAAAATATAGCAACCGTCTATGTCCCGCCGAAAGGCATACAAAATATTAATTGCAACAACTATTACAATAATAAATCAATGGCAAATATTATAAAATTACACATTAAAAATTAAAATACAATACAAATATTAAATTTAAAAGGAATCATTCAAATACATAGTGAAATTAATAAAAAATACAATTATAATTAGGAGAATGTCAGATTAAAATAGTCAATATGTTAGTAACATTCATACATTAGAGCTTATCGTTAATAAACTCATTTACTGAGTAATAAGTAATGCGCTTTATCTCTCAACATGTTGGCTAGTTTATGCTTATATTCCATAATTGTTCCTAAACTTTTAAGATAACGGAACTCTCACCAAATAGGTTTTAGTTAATGAAACCCCATATCAAATGATTACAAATCAAAGACACTTTAATTTAAATAAGAACAAAAACTTGTATTATAAATATTTTAAAAGTGAAACACTTTCATACTTTACTTTAACTTTTATTGTGAAGAATAAAATTGTTTCACTGTCTAATCAATAATTGCTTTATAGTTCGGTACTATTAACGCGCCCCGGCTTTGCACGTGTAGTACAAAACCATAACAAGTGATACACCTGAGCATTCCTCATGAATCATTCTGTATATTGGTGAGAATCGCATGAAAATCCGTTCAGTAGCTTTTGAGTTAATCGCAAACAGACAGACAGACAGACGCGGCGGGAGACTTTGTTTTCTAATAGGTATTATGTCCGACAGTTGTATGCGCATATCTGGGATAGCATCCAATCTCGAGCTGAATTTGTTATTTGTGTAAGTGTATGTGTAAGCTGAAAACGTTAAGGGATACGTTGTGACAAATGGAAGCAAAATTAACCAAAAAATTAAGTTATTATTTAAGCCAAAAATACATAATTCTAACCCTGGTGACTTTCCTACGGAACCCCTAGGAATCGCCTAGAAACCCACGTTAGGAATTGCTGCTCTAGATGTTCATTAGGTTCGCCGTGCGTACTTGTGCTCGTCCCGAAGTACCAAACTGCGATACCAATGTACTCGATCATATTATCCTACTTCCTACTAATACGCGCGTTAACTGTTGCACGGGTTTGGATTAAAGCACAGCACAAAGATTGAGCTTATTTTTATTAACCTAAATGTAGTTTCAGTTACCTAATAACCTAACTAAGCAATAGATTCGACGACGATAAGTGTAACTCTTATGAACTTTAAATACAAATTGTTTGTAACCTGAATTAATAAATACACATAGTTAGGAACTTAGTTTAGAACATAACTGTGATATGTATTTATTTTCAAACCTACTTGTACTTTGTTCTGTTTTGTGTACTTAAAAATAAATAAATAAATGGTTTTTCATATGTCCTGGATATTGTAGGATACTTTTTATACCGGTTTACGCTCCCGTGGGAATGATGCAGGCGTAGGGGCAGGCAAACACACGTACATTTATTAAACACATCGTATGTTGTGATCTCGTTGTGGTAGTAGCCTAGGCGATGCTTTCGTTTATTGACGATAGTCTAATCCTGATTTAATGTCCTAATGGGGTAAAGTATTATTAGATATCTTTTAGAGTAAACGTACATTTCATTCATTCATTAAAATTTGCTTGTTCACTGTAAGAAATGACCTAAGTATAGATTACGAGAAGAGGGTATTCTACATCGCTGAAACCACTACTAATGTTTAATTATCATGCTGCGGAAAAACAACTAAATCTACAATTAAAAACTTCTTACTAAATAAAATTGTTAGAGATATGTTCACACACTTTTAAACGCACGATACACACTAAAAGCCCCCAGCCTTAGTCTGCCATTAGCATTTCTCAGACATGATCTGTTCTAAATTTCACTTTTATCCGGCCCACTACGAACTGAAACATAAACTAACAGACGTGTAAAATGTGAATAAAAAACAGATAACACCCGTAAGTACACGCTCTAGTGTATTTTATTTTAGTACTGATACGAGTTCGCTTCCGTTTGGCACGATATATTAATATTATATTGCGAAATCTATTATCTAATGCAGTAAAATTATTCAATAAAATACCTACATGTATTATAATAAGTAACAATAAGTAGCCTGTAATGTATTTTGTAAAAACTTTTATTTATTGAATAAAAATGTATTATTATTATTATATAAACTAACGCTTAAATCTCTGAAAGGTATCTCTGTATTACACCCACAGTTCGCCTGCTGTTTATCAGCGGAGGAGCTGCTGCTCGCTGGGCCACCGCTGGTAGCCACTATTGGTATTGACGCTAACTGAGTTTTGTCCCGCGTGGGATTCGAACCCACAACACTTGGCGCAACGGCAGTGGCCAGGCGAGCACTTAATCCACTACGTCATCAGTTTAGTGAAAGTAAAGTCACGCGAAATACTACTAATTCTGATAACCGCTTATCAAACATTGAGTTACAACAGCCATTTGCAATAATGTGAAATGGCTTAGTGGCCGGGCGCTTCATTTGGCTTTAAAAATATCTGTCATCTGTAGGCATATATTAGAGGTCTTTTGTGCTATGTGACAACCTCTGCCGAATGGTCAAGTGTGTCCTAGTGCATGTAGGTACCATATGGTAAATTAGGTAATTTCCCAAAAGTAAGTCGATGACCTTGACTGAGCATAGTTGTAGTCATATTGGTTTTTAACTAATAGAATATAAATAAGCTTAAGTTACAACTTATGACGTACGTTGACGACCATCAGATAGTAGCAAGCCACCGGTTACGAATTAGTCATATATGTAACTTCTTAGAAAATGTACCGTTAGGAATCCCGTCATAAAACTGTCAATTTTAATAAATCCGCTCTCAATAATACGTCACCGGGTTGTTCCAGACTTGACAACATTATTTTAACCAAGTGCAAAGTTCTGCATGAAACATTTGGTTCTTTTCCTTGATATATTTCAGGAATTACAATTCTTTTGGATTCAGTTCAGCGAAATACTTCTGGATTTCTATTTTTAGTTCGATTAAACGATGGCACGTCAATATACAGTACGATCACGGTAATGATGAAGAACATCGTGGTACGATGATGACACAGGATTTGAATGTGGCCGTGTGATCGTGGCCTGAGACATGTTTCAATTTTAGCAATTACAACATTGATATTAAGAATGTTATTGTGTTATATAATATAAGCGAATCGTTTAATCTTTCTGGAGGTACATATTATATATCTACTTTTGTATACTGGAGTACTTATTGAGAGAACAGTGTTTAAGTGTTCGTCTGTATTTGTCCTTAATAAATACAAATGTCAAATACAGACGAACACTCACACACTCTTCTCTACAATATTAATTGAAGACAGCGTATATGGAAATAATAAAATAATAATTTATTGCATTATTTTCATATACGCTGTCTTCAATTAATGTAATTGGTTTACCTGTCTGCCGAGTTATTTGTGGTAAATTAATTCTTAAAAACGATAATTAAAAAAAAAACAATTAATACCGACGGACTGGGTAGCAGCATAAACAAAAAAGCAGCAGCGGTAGCTTAGTGGGGAGACCAACAGATTGCAATGCAGAGGGTCTCGGGTTCGAACCCTCGCCTCGTTGCGCACCTCTGACTTTCGGAAGTTATATGACTTTTCGAAATTATGTGCGTAGTGATTGACAATTAGCGACTGCTCCGTGCCTCAGAGAGCACGTTAAACCGTCGGCCCCGGCTACCATGAACATCTATGGCAGTCGTTATTGGGAAGTCAGTGCCCTCTAATATCCTGACCCTGGTCTAGATTTAGAGTATCGTTAGCCTTCGGGTTGCGGAGGTCAGATGGCAGTCGCTCCGTGTAATAACTGATATCTAGTCAAATCCGGTTAGACTAGAAAGCCGACCCCAAGTGACTTGGGAATAATAAAGGCTAGGGAGAAGATACATTTTTTTAATACATCAGTTTCATAAAAAATTGCGATACGTTATTAGAACACTGTATCGCCAGTTTTCAGGCTCATATGTATTCTCATTAATATTTTTCCTGCACTAAAATGAATTAGAATCTCTATAAATTTTATAAAAACATTGCTTATTTAAATTAGCCACAGGTTCCTAGTATACAACCTTAAAAGATAACCACACCTCACTGCTCCGCGTTGTAGACAGACGTAGGAACGCCGGCGCCGCGCCGACCTCTCTAGCAATTTCTTTAAATAAAATAGTCGGCCAGATTCTTTGCGGGATTGGCCTTCACCTAGATATGTATAAAATTATAAACATATAAAATGATTAGTTTTGTTTGTGCCTGTTTGTTTTCCTCGTTGTTTATATGTCTGGGTCATTCACAAATATACACATAACTATACATTTTATTAATACTCTGTTAGTAGGTACATCATTCATAGTCTTGCGGGGTACAGCGAATACATACACACCTATATAAAGTATGTCATTCTACATATGTGACACTGTGATTGGAAAGTTAGGCAAAGACGTGATTACTCAAATTACTGACCCCATTATTATATTTGAACCCATTATATCATCGCTTACGTACTTAGCATTTTTGAAGAGTCGGTGAACAGACAAGTACAAAAATTGATGAGCGAGCATTTTTAAGTGGTAATTCAATATCAACCTTATTCCATTTAGATATACCTAAAAATAGTATGCAACATTAAAATCTTATCCAATAAACAGTTGCATACTATTTTAAGTGTTATCTAAATGGAATAAGGTTGATATTTATTACCACTTGGAAAATGCTCGAGCATTTTTCCGCCTGATCTGAATTGACCCTAAGCAGTGTTACGGTGTTCGCGGTCGCAAATCTGACAATAAACATAATCGGTCTAACCAGACGTACCATTTCATCACCCAGTAGTTCCCGGAGTCAGATACACACACAAACAGATATAACAGTCTTACGCGAATGACTTCTAACGTTAATCGAGGTAGAGGGAGGTGTAGAACAAATATATTTCGTTGTCTATGGCTTAAGGTCCTACGTAATAGGGAACGAGCCAGCTGCCATCTACCGGCACAATTCTAGCCTGCTACTAAGAATATTTCGACAGTAAGACTTTGCCCAACCCGAGAATCGAACCTAAATCCGCACATAGTCACTTTCTCCCCCCCCCTGTGGCACCAAGGCAGACTATTTCAAACGTTTACAACAAATAGATAAGTATGCTAGCAGGCCTCATTGAGTGATAGATTCGTGTTTATTAAGCATGTTTAGAGGCCAAAATGAATAACATAGTTTGTGATTGTTAGTTCTACCAAATATATATGTATCATAATTATGTCTACTATGCGATACTGTCGAATGCCTATCTATTATAGATTTTATTAGAAACGTTTGCCTGCGGTTGCCAAATAAAAATGTTCTATCCATCACGCATGGCCTGATGTCAGGCAAAAGTTTAGCCCCTTTAGTTAAGTGGTATTGTTTTGTTTTGTTTAAAAAAAGAACAACTCCCGCTTCCGGAAAAGATCCTGTGTCGCGGGGACTTACAAACATTAAAACCGCGGACACAAAGAACACACATTTGTGGATCACTCAAATGTTTGCCTCGTGTGGGATTCAAACCCCACAACCCTCGGCGCAGTGCTAGCGGCGAGGCGACCACTTAAACCACTACGCCATCTGTGGAACAAATGTAACAACTTTTGCTTTTTGCTGTTACATAATAAATTTTAGCTAAAATGTTTGCACAGCTCGTTTCTTATATAAAGCATATATAAACAAGTGAGAAACGGCAATGAATTGCCGTAAATCTTAGAGTTCGAAAAAATGGTATCACGTGACCTTGGTCAGAGGTCAAAGGTCATAGTCATTTCGCTGTATATCGACTATGCTGAGTCGAATGGCGTTGACCGCGAGTCTCTAGCTCTTACGGTTTTTGAATTGAAAGTTGTATAACAGATAGACGGAAAAAACTGTTGTATAAGAGTTTTTCGAACTCTAAAAATGCAAACCGGGTCAGAATAACATGTTTCCAATTAATCGACATACATAACATAAGTTCGTGCTATTCAACTAGTAATTAGGTATAATTACATTTGGTTTCACGCCACGTCGTACAATGTATAACCGCCTGGTACCTACACCTACCACTTTTCGCTTTTAAGCAATTATTACTTTAATTGATTGGACGTAATTGTCACTAGGGTAACTATAGTTTCGAGTTCTCGTTTATAATTGTAATATTTTTTATTATTATTGTTCATATCAGTATATGTAAGTCGTTGTTTTAATAAGCGCCTGTATGTTTTTCACATGCAATATTTTCAAACGGCACATTGCTTATGTATTTTTGTTCGTATAAAAAAATTAACAAAAGCAATTTAATTTATAATCTTAACTAATTACAAAATCAAGTTATAGCAAGCGTGGTCCAAAGGTCACCGAAATATGTCTATTATCGACACCACCTCACCCTGTTCGGTTTTGCAAGTTATTGGAAATTAACTGGCATTACCTGTCTTATACAATTAGTTTTTGCCCTTTTAATCAGTTTTCCTTTTAGCACTCTTTCTCCTTCTCTCTCTTTTACAAGACAAAGGCCTCGCTTGCCTATTTCACTTCTTCATATATGCTGTAATCTCGGTGCATTTTTTTAATAGGTTTGCAGCCCATCTCACCATTTCGTTCTAGGCTTTCTTTGTTATTACCTCTCGTTATTTAAATCCATCATGAGCTACTGCCAAGGCCTGCCCAGCTTACCAAATTGTAATATAGCTGCTTAGTTGCTAACGTCAGCAATTTGTGTTTTGAAACGTAGAGTGAGAGTATTGCACTTTATCATAAGACGTTACGTTGCTATTTCTTCAAAAATAAATCTTTTCAAAAATGGTTTCGTCGCCCAATAGCACTTGTAGGCGCGTGCCAAGCAGCTGCCTCATCTTGTATGTAGACAAATACGCTTTTAATAATGTAATTGCGTATTGTATTTAATTAAAATTAAATTAAAGAAATACCACCATCACTTAAACGTTTCGTCAACTACGGTACAATACATGTCCTATATATATGCGGCAAGGGTAACAACTCATTTATAATACAGATCATTTAATTGCAGAAAAAAACCCAGCAACCAACCAGAGGAAAATTGCCGTACAATACATAACATAAATGCATTATTTATCACCTATTGATATTTGCATGTTCTGCTCAGGTATGATGGTACACTATGGCTACAGCAGCAGCAGGTTGTTCTAACGTTATATTTATTCTGTATTTTTATTTTATTTTCAAACAAAGAAATATACATTCTTAGATGTAAATTAATAATAAGGGGATAGAAATTCCAGAATTAGATATTATTGCCATTACTGCCATTCTAATAGGTCCTCAATGTATAACCTATATTATTAACTAGATGTTCCCGCGGTTTCACTCGCGTTTATCGTTACTGCACCGCCCCCGTGGGTCGTAGCGTGATGCTATCTAGCCTATAGCCTTCCTCGATAAATAGGCTATCCAACACTAAAATATTTTTTAGATCGAACCAGTAGTTCCTGAGATTAGCGCGTTCAAACAAACAAACAAACAAACTTCAGCTTTATAATATTACTAGCTGTACCCGCGACTTCGTCCGCGTGAAAATTTGTATAAAATGTTATATGTTTTAGGACAGAACTTCTGTGTAAACGATGTTAGATGTGGAACCATTGGGGACGTACACATACAGATTTTGGGGATTGCTAACGCGAGACAAAGCGACATAGAGTTGGCCATGAGTCATGAGTAAAACAGCCCGTACTGAGATCTACACCTGCAACGTGTAATCTCTGACCTTGCGCTTTATTTATTGTCATTGCATTACATAAACTTACTGGGAATTGAACGCGCTTAAAGCTGAACAGATAATTATTTGGTATGATGGGGTTTCTCGGAATAAAAATTATTTCACCGGCACCACATCCTGTTAAAATTTC
Organism: Catocala sponsa; assembly: GCA_963564715.1. Classification (NCBI taxonomy): domain Eukaryota; kingdom Metazoa; phylum Arthropoda; class Insecta; order Lepidoptera; family Erebidae; genus Catocala; species Catocala sponsa. The sequence continues at coordinate 28,214,509 of OY751336.1, forward strand.
GGCTTCAACTAAGTTACGTTGCAAGATTTTTACTTTAAGTCTGGTTGCGTTACAAAGCCTAGGTGGACTTAAATTTCTTAGCAAGATTATGGGAACGCCCACTTGTAAAGAAATTTTATGGGCTGGAAGACCAGATGCGCGTCAAGAATTAAGAAACTCTACTGGATAGTTAGTAATGTCGTCTTCTGCTGTGTCATTGTGAATAGACGTATATTCGACACTATCACCGTTAATTTGCCTTAGCATCTCAGAATTAATAGCTGTTGCTTGGTCGTTTCGAGGTGGCAAAGTTGTAAGTTGCAGCTTTTTTTTTTACTTGTGCTATATATTATGAAACGGCAGGCCACTATACGAAAAGACCTACCACTAAAAGAAATCCCTACTGTCCCCCTCCCCCTAGAGGGGAGACGGACACGACACAGAGGCGCGCGTGTGAACACGCACGCCGCTTCTCGGACCTGGTGCTGAACGAATGGCGGGCAGGCCCACAAAGTCCGCCACCCCCAGGTCAGACCTCAGGGTGGCTGGAGGTCGTCTTGGGCCCTCCGGCGCCTGGCTCTGCGGTTGGGGACAGGGGTTTAAACGCACCCTCTCCCACTCTGCCGCCTCCTTGATGGAAATCACTTCCTCGGCAAGGTGACGGCATTCCACGACCTCTCGCTCCGGACCATAGACTGGACTACGGCCGGGAGCGAGAGGGCAACAAATCCGACTGCCGCGACCAACTCACGGCGCTGCGATGCCCAGGTGGGGCAAACCGCCAAAGTGTGCAGCGCCGTGTTCTCAACAACGTCGCGGCAGTCGCCACAGTGGTGACAACCGGGCGTCTCTTGCCGGCCTATACGACACAGGAACTGGCCAAAACAACCGTGGCCAGTCATTACCTGTGTCAGCCGGAAGATGAGGGCGCCATGCCGCCTTTCCAGCCACTCCTCAAACACGGGACTTACCGCCACGATCGTGGCGTGCCCGATAGCCATGCAGCTGTCTGGTTTATTGTATCTGTAGGTGACCCATATACTGACGAAATTAAAATTTGCAACGATGGAACCATACAACATAAACTATCTGATAAAATTACCTTATTTTCTGCTCGCTGCTAAAAAGTACCGTCTCCTATTTTACAGTAAACCGATTTTAATGAAATAAAGACTAAATGTTACCCGAGGATATTCTCTATAGTGTTCTTACTGAGTCTATCGTATTAACTTTGTACTTTAGGCGTGATGAAGTAATAAACAAACAGACAGACAGATTTTTCTAAAATGATTGAAATGTGTTCAGTTAATTATTCTGAGTCCCCTTAATTAATTTATTTCGCAATATTCTAAAATGTACAGACACGTGCAATTTAGAGTTTTATATTCCTATTGCCCAAAAAATACCAAAATCGAAGCGATTATTATCTCCATATACCGATTCGGTTTTGTATTAATCTAATAAACAAATTTTAGGAAATCGGATTACAACTTTTATTTACATTATATCTCTAGAACAAAGAGTGATTGTTGAAAGCCAGCATGCCATACAAAGGCGTAAAACCTTAATATCACGATTTAAAAAATGACGTCGTTTGCACAGTGCCATCTATCGTGATATATTTGTCTGTATTTTGTGTACCTATATTTTGAAAAATAAAATTACTTACTTACTTACTATATGTATAAATCATTACGTCGGGTCTAGTACTAAACACATATTACTAACAAATTAGAGATGTCATTGTCAATTAGTAAACATTCAACATTGTCTTAGAATTAATTATTATTTATTATTATAACAAAAATTACGAAATTTATATTATATCCGTATAACTGGCTTTCTGTATACGATCCTGATCTGTAATCACAATCTATGAGCTAAAATTTAAGCAAATCTTAACCTTATTTGTAAAACATTACGGCGGATCTAGTACAGTACGATCACATTGCCTACATTAAAATTTAATTTAACTTCAAATGCTCATAACTTCTGATAGAGAAGACCGATTTTAATGAAATAAAGACTAAATGTTACTTGAGGATATTCTTTATAGTGTTCTTACTGAATCTATTGTATTAACTTTGTGCTTCAGGCGTGATGCGAGAACAAACAGACAGACAGACTTTTTTAAAAATGATTAAAATGTGTTTAGTTAATTATTCTGAGCCCCCCTAAATCATTTATTTTGCAAAATTCTAAAATGTACAGACACGTGATATTTACAGTTATATTATGCTAGATGTTCCCGTGGTTTCACCCGCGTTTATCGTTACTGCGCCGCCCCCGTGGCTCGTAGCGTGATATTATATAGCCTATAGCCTTCCTCGATAAATAGGCTATCCAACACTAAAAGAATTTTTCAAATCGAACCAGTAGTAATCACGCAGAATAAACCAGGAGAAACATCGTTTGTACTATGTCTGTAATGGGTAATTATTTTGCTGCGATGTTATTTTAAAACTGCTATATCTCCTAAGATATTCATTGAAATCGAATGATGTAAAGGGCAATTTTGTTTTAAATTAAATACTTGTGATGAATAACGTATTTATTTGGATAAGGATTAATATCATGTTTATAAAAATACCTTCGCAAATAATGCATTATTTTAGAACAAATTTCGTTAGCATAAAAATGGTTATAGTGAGCCAACCTTAAAAGATAGACATATGCTGTCGCGGACTTTTTTTTAGAACTTTTAAAGGGGAACAATTCTGTCATACATGATTTTTGCGAAACTTTAACTGTTTACGCAGCGCACGCAGCGGAAGCTCTCAAAAGGAAAAAATACTCTCCGATTTTGAAACATTCTTCATTGGTGCTCCGCTCCTATTGATCTTAGCGTGATGATATATAGCCTATAGCCCTCCTCGATAAATGGGCTATCTAACACTGAAAGAATTTTTCAAATCGGGTCAGTAGTTCCTGAGATTAGCGCGTTCAAGTAAACAAACAAACAAACAAACAAACAAACAAACTCTTCAGCTTTATAATATTAGTATAGATTAGTATAGATTAGTATAGATTAGGTAATTATATGTCGCATGTTAGTCATTATTTTAAAGAAGAATCCTATGAATCCTATTACGAATAATGTGATTAGGGTCTAACCTAGTTTATTGGCGTTAGTTCAACAGTACGGGAACTAACCGAGGTAACCATTGTCTTAATTATTATAGTCATTGTTTAAAATAGTATAGTAGTGATTTAAACTTCTGCAAACTTAAAATGTGACAACGCCGGCGGGCGCCGCAATTCAGTTGTAGGCAAACTTATTATTCATAACTTGCAGGAATTGTAATAATGTCTCACTAAGTTGAAACAACCAAAACATTGATCTCATATTTGGCATTGAAATTAACTGTGTAGCTTTTATTTTTATTCCAGTTTATTTTAATTAGAACTTGTAGTAACAACTTGGTGTAAGGTTGTACAACAGGTACTCAGGTACGACACCCAGCTCACCGCGCCCTCGGTAGCGGACATCCTTCCACGCTATTAATATCTTATACTTCCCTCCCTCTTGAAATACAGGTAGCAGGGTCCTGTATAAAGTAACATGCCCCATTCATCCTGTCTCCTAAAGGGCTGGTAGCAATATTCCTTCTGTTTCACTCACCAAGCAAACATGCGTTAAGGTAACATACCCGTTTCTTGTATCTACTCCGTGAAATGAGGCAGTAACCTCCGCAGTATTTTTTAAAAATGGACTCGATAATTTGTGAACATGTCACATGTTTGTGGTCAAGCGCATGTAAACAGCTGGGATTCGCTGACTGAATTAGTAAAAGCAATCAAATCATTATGACATGAGCTTGATTTGAACATATCACGCCTGAGATCGCGGGTTCGATTCCCGCACAAGTCAAACATTTGCGTGCATGAACATGGATGTTTGTCTTGGTCTGGGTGTTTCTATGTATAATATGTATGTATTTACAAAAAAAAAAGTATATATGTATGTTTATCCATTGTCTAGTATCCATAGTACAAGCTTTGCTTAGTTTGGGCTAGATGGTGTTGTGTGTATGTGGTAGAATATTAATATTATATTACTAGCTTTTGCCCGCGGCTTCGCTCGCGTTAATTTGGAATTTGACAATCCATTCGGGTTTTACTCTGCTTATAATAATATTTTCATACTACTCCAGTCCAGCTCCAGTCCAGAAATGATAAAATTTCGTTACAAACTTTACCCCCCCCCATTTTACCCCTCTATGGGGGAGTTTTGTCCATTCCACTTACAAAGATCATTTTTGTTTGTAATCAGGACCCAATATACCAAATTTCATACTTCTAAATCGAGAAATGAGAAAATTTCCATACAAACTTTACCCCTCCATTTTACCTTTTTAGGGGGAGTTTTGTCCATTTTACCAACACAGGTAGTTTTAATTATAATCAATAACTTGTATACCTATTTTTATACTTATAAGTCCAGAAATGAGCAAATTCCATATAAACTTCATGCCCCTATTTCACCCCCTTAGGGATGGAATTTCAAAAGATCCTTTCTTAGTACACCTCTACAAATTAAAACACACATGCTCTCCAAATTTCAAATTCCTACGACCAGCGGTTTAGGCTGTGCGTTGTCTCTAAGTCAGTCAGTCAGGACATCTTCCTTTATATATATAGATTAAATATAAGGGTTGATCGTAGAGGGGTGAAAATTTAGGGTTGTATGTATTTTTGTATGCTGTGTCATAAAAAAATAAAAACAAAAAATTTTGCCTAAAAAATAAAAAATAAAATTTAGGGGTGGACTACCCTTAACATTTAGGGGGATGAAAAATAGATGTTGGCTGATTCTCCACCCTGGCCGACAATCACGCTAAGGATCACAAAAATCGGTCGAGCCGTTTCGGAGTTCAAGTTCGACCCCGTGACACGAGAATTTTATATATTAGATTATTATATATTATTGATTATCCTTCTAAAAAGAGAATATTTCTAATTTGTACAAGATCAGTCAAAAAAGACAGGAAACTTATCGATGTCATCAAATTCGTATAATCTACGATTGTATAAATCGACATTAGAATAAAAATCGAAAAATTCTCAAATCATTCGATATCTTTTTCGGTGACAATCACATAAAACTAGAATAAAATGAATAGATGGCCTAAAGACAAAAAGTATTCATTTGTTTAGGTCACAAAGTAGCACATGAACGTCAAAATCGAATGATTAGTGAGTTGACTAAATTACTGAAGTGAAAAAGTGACTGGTCAAGGAGAAACGATGTTTATGTTTTAGGTACTTTCTGCAGTATTGTTATATCTTAATTTTATAATAATAATTGTTAACGACTTTGTTAGGTATGTTTTGAAATCCTGTAGTGATGGGCAGAGAATTGATTGATTGATCTATGATTTTTTGTTTTTAACTTGCGACACCAAAAGCAACTGTCATAACACAAATCGGCTTCCTTGCTTACTCGGTTTGCGTGATTGTGATTCTTTCGTTGTGATCTTGTTATTACAAAATCACAACGAAAGAATCACAATTATTATTAAGCTTTTTTGTAAATAAAATATTATTTACAAAAAAGCTTAATAATGCGCAGTTTTTAGACAATCTTTTAATTGTGTATGATAATAACGAGAGTGTGTGTGAAAACATTTAAATATAAAAATCTTGTCACCAGTATAAATAAAAATATTTTATCTCAATAACCCCAACTTTTTAAATTAAATTCCTTGATTAATCATTTAATGACATTGCATACTATCATTTAAATTTGGTTTTAAACATGGACACTCGTGGCCAAGCTCACTATGGGTAGTGCGCATTCCATTTTGTGTTTGCATCACAATATTGTTTATTTCAACCGGTTTTTATCATAAAAAATGGTCCACACATGTAGAATAGCCACGTAATAGAATAATTAGTCAGTAAAAAACCGACGCAAAGGCATGAGGCGCAGGACTCGCAGGCGCCACGGGTCAGTAACTACACACCAGTATATACCTACACATGAGCCGCTCATGCTACAATTATAAATGCGGTGAGACTCGTGCGCATGTCTTCAGCTCGACAAGTCATAATTACCGAGTATAAGGTAGCGAGTTGAGATAATAGGTACCTACGTGGGAACATAAGTGCATGGCGTTATGAAACCATTGATGTTATATAAGGTTATAAACGAATTATCTTTATAATCCAGTTGGTAAATAATTATTCTACTTATAAAATGTATGACATAACACGGGCAAACCCAAGCCTTACATAAAATGTAAAAAGAAAGATTGTGAAGAACTAAATCTTAGCGTTGATACTACACAACATAGGTATTTCGGTGAAGATATTCTCGATCTTCATAGACTTACTTACTTACTTACTTCGCTGGCTCAGCGACGCGAAGCGGATATTGGCTTCCGACGTTAAAGTGCGTCATTCCGTCCTATTTTGTGCCGGCATTGTGCACATTCATCTCTTTCAGGTGTTAAGCTATTTCATCTTTGCGGTACCTTGGGCGAGCCACCGGACGACGCGCGACGCTCGGTGCCTCGCCCAAGGTACCGCAAAGATGAAATAGCTTAACACCTGAAAGTGATGAATGTGCTAAATTGGTCATAGACTTACAAAGTAATAAAATCTAACGCGATACGAGTACAAGGTACTCTTTGAGAAGATTCAAGCATGACGTAATGTTAATTTATAAAATCAATACCTTAGCCCTTTAACCCGTAAAATACGAATGAAATATGTTTATACAGTGACTAGATGTTCCCGCGGCTTCACCCGCGTTTATCGTTACTGCGCCGCCCCGTGGGTCGTAGCGTGATGTTATATAGCCTATAGCCTTCCTCGATAAATAGGCTATCCAACACTAAAATAATTTTTCAATTCGAACCAGTAGTTATAATATTAGATAGTATATATTACCTCAGACTAGTAGTTGCTTTTTCTATATAGCCAAATACTTTTTTATTGACGAAATCATATACAATTTATAAATTTGGAACTCTATTATTATCAGTTTTTATAAGGATTATTGTCCCCTACATCACACAAAAAGCCTTTGATTTGACCCTGTATGATTAATACACAGGATCGAATCAAAGGTTTTAACTTGCCTGTTTAACTATGTATGTTTAAATTATGTTTTTATAGCCACTATAGATTTCCATATTAATTAAGCGCCATGGAAACGGTATTTTATTAAAACCATCAAGATACTTAAAATAATCGTCGATACCAAGATGTTTCAAAGATGGCGCGACTCGAGGCAGCCTACTGTGCCTGTAGTCTTACACGTCTGTTAGAGAACGAATCAATTCATAACCGCATGTTATTTGCTTATCTACCTTAAAGTGTTAAACAACTTTATGCGAATATCTATGACTAGCTTTTGCCCGCGATTTTGCTCACATAAAAGTCGGTTAGATTGTGTTAGTAACAGGATTTAAAAAAAATAAAATTTAGACTGTTACTTGGTGATAATATAACTTTATAATGGTGAAAGAATTTTTATAATCGGTTGAGTAGTTTTTGAGTTAAATCATTACAAACAAACAAAAAATCAAATCTTTCGTCTTTATAATATTAGTTTAGATATACATAGATAGGAAATGATTTATTGAATTACGCAAAAAGCTGTTTAATAAAAACGCTTGGCGTTAATCTGAGTATCGTGCGAGGAAGCGCCATGTTGTACGCATATATTAGTTACTACAAAACAATAATACATTTTTTGCGTGCGTGTAAAAATACCGACGTCAATTCATTATCAATACATGTATGGCATACAAATCACTTGAATATACATAAAAAAGGAGTTGCTTAATTATCAAAAAATTGTTTTTTATGACTATTTTAATGTTCAATATTAATAACATGCATAGGTACATATTCTGTAAGAAAAATATGCTTTATAATTTTGCTTACAGAATATATACGTTGTAATTTAAATTGTCCTCCCCTCTGAATATGGCGAAATGTAACGTACGTGACTATGTCGAAACGTTAGAAAAATTAAATATTCTTAATTATAAAATAAATAGCCTCACGCTATATCCTCAAAGTCTTAAGCAGATGATAATAATGCAATGATAAATGTCGTAATACTATGTTTAAAGGTTCCGCGTGATACGGGAAGAGCTTAGTGCTGTCTACCAAGTCCAATTCCAGCGACCGTGCTCCTACGGAGGATTTCGGAACCCAAAAAAGACTAAGACCTAACCTAAGACCTAGAAAAACCCAATATCACTTCAGTCGGGCCTCGAACCCGAGATATCATATATTCACTACTGCACCACCGAGACAGTTAACAGAAAATATAAATAACTTTCATCATCATCATCATCATCAGGCTATGATAGTCCACTGCTGGACATAGCCCTCCCCCAAAGAGCGCCATAGCGCCCTGTCTTCAGCTTGCCGCATCCAGCATCTGCCTGCAGTCTTTCGCAAATCGTCATCCCACCTGGTCGGAGGGCGTCCTACACTACGTTTGCCGAGTCGCGGTCTCCACTCAAGAACACGCTTACCCCAGCGGTTGTCTGTTCTTCGCGCGATATGGCCAGCCCACTGCCACTTCAGCTTGCTAATTCTCTGGGCTATGTCGATGACTTTGGTTCTCTGTCGGATGTATTCGTTACGAATCCTATCCTTCAGAGAAACTCCGAGCATAACTCTCTCCATAGCTCGCTGAGCGACTTTGAACTGGTGGACCAACCCTACCGTGAGTGTCCATGTCTCGGCTCCGTAGGTCATGACGGGTAGCACGCACTGGTTGAAAACTTTCGTTTTCAAGCATTGCGGTATGGATGACGAGAAGACTCGGCGTAGTTTCCCAAACGCTGCCCAGCCCAGCTGGATCCTTCTCCTGGCCTCCCTCTCGAAATTGTTTTTACCTAACTGCAGAATCTGCCCGAGGTAAGTGTATTCGGAAACGATTTCGAGAGGGTGACCATGTACGACGATCGGTCCTGGATCAATGTGGCCATTGATCATGACTTTGGTTTTATCCAAATTCATGCCAAGACCGATACGCCGCGAGGCTGCAGCTAGGCCGTCCAGCATCCGGTTCAGCTCCTCTAGCGACTCCGCCATTAAGACTATGTCATCTGCGAATCGCAGGTGTGAGATGTAGTCGCCGTTTATGTTAATGCCCTTTCCTTTAGTAATAGTTTATTAAATAGGATTTTTTTTAATAAACCTCAATAAGAGTCGCTTGAAGTGTGGGTTTATACTGGCATATAACACAAGTATAATTATTTAATTAATTATTTAAATTAAATTATTTAACCGATTATTACCTTTTTAAGATTATCTTATTGTAGATGTGCAGCCCAGTGTTGAGCAAAGGCATCTGAGTATTATTGAAATTGATTACAATCATTCATCAGTAAGGTTAAATGATGTTGCCGGGGTCACGGCATCGATGGGTACTTTTTGCTATCAAACACAGCACAAAGCGGTTCGTCGACAGTTACTGAGTATATAAAAACACCGTGCAATTCCAAATTCTAATAATAGCAAATCTTAAAATATCATAGTCTCTCTTTGTTATAAAGAATAAATAAAGTTTGAATATATTCAGGAAAAATACTATAGCCATTTTGAGCATTACAAACATGTTATGAGGCATCAAATGCGGATTGTTTTTAATGTGAATAATTCACTTATGCTCATCATTTATGTATGAGCCATTATACACAGCACGCTAACCATTCTTATTGCAACTTTCTTTTTTTTTTACTAGCATTCGTTGTCATGGTGATATTAGTTTGAGGTATATTTTGAGCAAACGTCTTCGAATGTATATAATAATAATAAACGCCGTTTTATCATCCATAGTTACCAATATACCAGACCATCAAACATCCATACCCATAGTCCATATATTAGAATCCATACGTAGCGATAGTCCTACGCCTGCTGCGGCTAGTGCCGCTGTAGGTGCATCCCACCTTTGATTAAAACTCTGGAAGGGCTTCTTCACGTTGGACCCATGTCTCCGTGTAAGCCTCCCAAAGGGCCGGGTATTTTCCTAACGTATTAGGAATATATCCGTGAAAGAGAAACAAATAATAATAATTCTTTATTGTAATAAAAAGTTGGTAACAATTAATGTGTAAGCCCTGATTCCCAAACTAGCGTGAGCTGTGTGTTGGGAATCAGTTCCTTCCCAAAAATAATCATACAAAATAGTTACAATGCAGTTTGAAGTTAAGTACAAAATTAATATGATATGACTTTTAGGATCATTCTTCAGACATTGGGTTTTTCGCAATTCTAATAATAACAGAATTGTTTCCAAAATATTGTTTTCTGGATACAGTAAGCACAATCATGAACACATTTGAGGGAAAACTAATATTTTTGCAGGTGAGAAAGACATAAAAAAATTCCGCCATCGCGCATCGTGCGTCATTTAGACTCGGTGTAACAGTTTTGCGTAAAATATAGGATTGTAAATAAGACACAATCAATAGAAAGTTTTATGCTATCAAGCCATTTATTTTAATTATTACATATAATATGTAAACAGGGATGGCGATTTCTCAGGGATCCTTTCAAACTAAGTCATGCGAAAAGTTAAGAATTATAGACATAGTATTTTTAAGATGTGTCGTACCTACGAATACACACAACGATGGCAATTAAAATAGTTGAATATATATAACAATGAAAAATGTTGATTTATTTATTATGTATTATTAATATGAGAACAATTAAAACGTAGACGATTATCAAGTCAAACCATGGCAAAACTAGGTTTAGTCCGTAATACACACACCGAAGCAACAAGTTCGTATTTTGGTACTATAATAACTATGGTACAAGGTGGACTCTCCAAATTGCCGGACTTGTGAAAAGATTGAAGATGTGCAACATTTGCTGATGGAGTGTGTCAGGAACGAGATAGAAAAGAAGTTGGTTCTGAGAACGCATGGCCTGGAGCGGAATAACGTAGGACTTAGTCAGAGTGTGCTAAGTGAGCCTACGTCAGAGTTAGCGCGAGCATTCTACCGATTGGTACCGCAGACCCAGCACCGACCCTCTCTATAGAAATAAGTTCATTAAAGTTATATTATTAGGTTAAGCAAATTAATGTTCCCCAAATAAAATAATAAATAAAAAAAAACTGGAACAGGTTCGTTGATTCTACCATCTTCGTTAAAAATACGTGACCTTTTTCTGCAAGAAGAACGAATTTTTATCAAGTATAGATTAATAACTTGACATTCTTACGTTAGAGCGGAAAACTGTAGGCATAGGTGGCAGGTGCAAGAACCTGTTCAAGTTGCAGCGAACTTCGATCATAAGAACAATTTTATCTGTACGAGGACAATACAGTATAATATTTTCTTGGTATGTGTAGTGTATTGTTTTGATCAGTATACTTAGCATTCGTGTACCAATATCACTTTTCTATCTTTCTAATATCTTATCTAAGCTTTGCCTAGGTTGCCTGTCGATGGCAAAGCGGACGTGCCCTTTAAAAGTATTTCTCATAATAAGAGAGAATATTTTCACCTAAGACAAGATATCTAGTTGTGTCTATTAGAGCACAGTTTCTGGCACATCAAGTGTTGATTTATCATATGTTTACATTTTGAGAGTGCTCTGTGGAAATAAGATTAGTGTAGTAATATTCGTGATGAGGAATTATTTACTTGTGTTAACACTCATATGGTTAATGAATTCAATAGTTAACATAGAACATTATCCGATAATGTAAATTTAACAAGGTAATGTCTTGAAATTAAACTACTTCATGCGGATTTTGAAAACTTCAAAATATTTATATTTAAGTTTATACTTTGCCTCGACATTTCTAGACAATATTAAAGTAATGTCTCTCAATCTACATAATGAAAAAATAGTATGGCGGCAGAATGCCTGCTATCATATTCTATGTCTGGTCACCACTTACTCGTACCTACGGTAATTTATTGCCGTAATTTGCTGAGAAACAAAAACAAACAAATTCAACAGCCACAAGTCCGATTTACAATAAACAAGAGGCAGCAGGTGTATTAATAGCCATCCGATACATAAAGTCAGACATAAAGAACTTGACTAGCTTTAAGGTAACCTAAATTAGAACAGAATAAAGTTCCTAAGCTATAATGGACGTGGTCACCCACCATGGCTGCTTGCAAGCTCTTGAATTAGCAAGTCCCTCGTCGCCGATAATGTACTAATTTATTTATTTCACCGGAGCGCACATTATTTGGAGCTAGCCAGTTGCGGTTCGGTTCGCGATACAGAAGATCGTGTGTCGATCGAACACCACCTGTTGTGAATACCTCGTATGTGTTTTAAGTGCTGAAACAAAATGCTAAATATTTAAATGAAATAAATAATATTAGATTATTTATCTAAGCAGATACATTATATCAATTAATTGGTATTTTAGATAAATTCCATCGAATCTATCCAATACACAATTTGAAGTGATGTAAAATACATATATAGATTTATAAAGTATGTCAGAAATGATATCATCGCCAAATGACGTAATTTAGACCATATGCTCCAAAATTAATGACAAACATTTAGAGACAAAGATATTGGAGCTACTAGTAGTACGAGGATATTTTTAATTTGTCACTTAATAAGTGTACATTTTTTGAGTTGTTTGATGGTTTAGATGTTAGTTACTTAAAAGCGTTGATTGAACAAATTTGGGTAAAACCTGGCACACCGGTGGACCATGTCCTGAGTTATTAATACATGGTTTTCGGTATGCGTTGTCATGGGATTCAAATGGGCGAAGCCGCGGTCTGATTCCTCTGTTTAAATTAATATAAGTGTAATTGTACGAATATATGAAGTTTCTCTCTTTGTTTGTTTATTCATAGGCGCTGGCTCTGATTACTTTGGAGCTCTGATTAATTAAAACAATTATTTTTATAAAATGGGTTATTATTAGAATACATTTATTTTTATGTGTCGACAAGTAGGTAATGCGGTTCTATAAATGTTTGGTATATTTATCTGCTTAGCTAATATAATATAGCTTATTACGCAAACAGATCGAGAATTAAAGGCGATGTTGTTGGCACTATCAGTGATCTTAGTGACCATAACAAGCGTTGTACCGAAACATAATGATATCCAGAACTTCAAAAGTGAATTATCGATGAACAAGGACTTCGTATCTGAAACTGGAGTAAGGAATGCAGAGTCAAACATGAAATCCATACAAATTCCGAATATTGGCATTGGTAAAACTAACGTTACCAATAGCGCAGTCCAGAAAATTTACACTGTTAATAAATGTTGTGAACTTGGAGAAGCATACTATAACAAGAATGCGACATGCATCGATAGTAACTGCGAGTTTCATCCACTTGTACACAGATATAGTTATATAAGTGGTGATTTGAACGTGATTAAAGAATTCAAGTTCTATGACAACTTCGGAATTACATTTGGTAAGGCCAAATGCGATAATAAAAGTATACCTTATCATAGTTACAAATTTAAAATCCTAGAGGTAAGCAATTTTTTACTTCTTAAAGACTATAATATTCTTTATTTACATTGCTATTTATGCTAAAGCTGTAGTCTTAGTTGGTACTACTTACTAATAAGGTTACTATTATTAATTTATTTATTGTGATTGCATCGCTCCATAAAACTATCAAAATTTATCTTAAATCAATGTGCGATTATTTAAATAATGCACTTCAATACTATACGATGAAATAGTTCCAATAATACTAATTATAATCAGAACGAATAAAGATCGGTGATTGTTTATAATTATGCAACTCTAATTAACGATAATTAGGTTTTGTTCAACCACGTCGAATAACTCGCGGTGCGAAACGACTAAGTAGCCGTCGAATAAGTCGAGTGGATATTGCAAATGTTCGAACCTTAGCTGACATTAAATAGTAAATTATATTATGTATAATATGTCGGGCAGCTTTAATGCCAGAGGCAGTCTCTACCAGTCAAGCTTTTAGCTAAATCTAATAAAATATTACAGATACATAATATAGATATTATTATGCATTTTGTTAAACAATATCTATTTTCAAATAGAAAGGTACTCGGATACAACTAATATAATGCACATTTGATACTAATGATTCAATCAACTGTCTACGTGTAGGCTGAGAGGAACTGCACGCTATCCTTAATGGTATAACGGTTAGCGAATGTCTTGACTTCGATTGAAAGTATTCAAAATGTGGACAGATTAAATCAAAAAGAAGAATGAACTAGACTACAGACAAGTAACGAAATTTTTAGAACAGACTTCTGTTGAATGATAGTATAAATAATAAAATATAAATGGTCAGAAGAGAAGGAATAGTAATTAAGCATATAAAAAATCGTTTAAGCATGAAGTGGTTGTTGTAGCGTCAGAACTATGCGTTGTGAACAAGAAGAGGCAAATTATAAAATCGAAGAATGCGTGGTGGGATAAAGATGTGCAAGGGGTAGTACGTGAGAAGAAGCAGGTATGGTTGGACTAACTTTCTGTCAGAGCCAATGAAAGAATGCAAGAAGCAACGAATGAGGATGTGAATGAAACTAGGAATAAGTTTATAAGAATGAATAAGGTAGTGAAAGATGTAATTAAAAGAGAAAAAGAGGAATTGCAAGACGAGTTTGATAGAAGATTATCTAAAGATTTCCAGACCAACGCAAAGTTCTTCTGGAAATCCATTCGCTCGGTTCGAGGTAAAACCGTAACCACAGAGCTGAAATCAATCAGAGATAAGAATGGAAGTTTACTGAATGAAGAAAAAAGCGTACTGAAGAGATGGAAGTTTATTTGAAAGAGAGGAATGGCAAGGGCAAAGTTTCGAAATGAAAGATAATGATAGTAATGATGAAATCCCTATTAGTATGGATGAAATAATGAAAGCATTGAAAAGAATGAAATCAGGAAAGGCTGGTTGGTGGGTACAATAGGATTACAGTCGAAATGCTGACAGCTGGACAGGGTCTCATAGCAACTCAGCTGTGCCGCCTTTTTAACTTGTGCTGGAATACCGGCCGTGTACCAAGTGATTAGTGTAAGGCCGTCATAGTACCTTTATACAAGGGAAAAGCTCACAGCAAGATTGCAAAAGCTATAGAGGCATTAGCTTGCTCAGCGTCATCGGTAAATTGTATGCGAAAGTGTTAATTGAAAGGCTTCTGAAAGTAACCGACGAGAAAATATGGGATGCACAAACGGGATTTCGAAAGGGTATGGGATGTACGGATCAGGTATTTTCCTTACGGAGCATAGCCGAGAAAGTTTTGGCCAAAGGTCAAAAGGTGTATTGCACATTCGTGGATCTGGAAAAGTTTTATGATAAAATGGTGAGGAATGAACTTTGTTCGGTATTGTTCATGTATGGAGTGGTGAATAGCAACCTCACCCGAGTTTTGAAATCTCTTTATGATGATTCCAGAGCTTGTGTTAGGATAAATGGGACCTACACAGAATGGTTTAGGATCGAAAAAGGTGTTAGACAAGGATGTGTAGCGTCACCTTGGCTGTTTAACCTATACATGGACAATTGTTTGAAAGATTTAAAAGATTGTGAATGGGGATTAAGAATGAATGAGTTATTTGTCAAATGTCTTCTTTATGTCGATGACCAAGTAATACTTGCGTCATCAGCGAAAGAGTTGCAGGCGATGGTAACTATTATGCATGGTGCTTTTGAGAGTACAGGAATGAAAAGAAATGTAAGCAAGACGAAAGTAATGGTATTTTAAAAGGAAGAGTGCGTGACGATGTGTAATATTATGATTGATGGAGAAAAAGTGGAGCAAGTGAAAGAGTTTGTATATTTGGGTACTTTGTTTATAAGGGACGGTAAACATGAGGAAGATATTGAAAGAAGAACGATTGCTGGCAACAAAGTGAATGGAGCTCTACGCGCTTTTATGAACAGTCGAAATGTATCCGAAAAGGCACGTTTGGCTGTTCATAGAAGACTAGTGCCCACACTTATGTATGGCAGTGAAAGTTGGGTATGGCAAAAGAAGCATGAGAGCAGAATAAATGCCGTAGAAATGAGAGCACTGAGAAGCATATGTGGTGTGACTCTGAAAGATAGAATAAGGAATAATGTGATTAGAGAGAGATGCGGCATGCAAGTCGATATAGTGACAAGAATAGAAAATGGTATGTTAAGCTGATTTGGACATGTAGAAAGAATGGACGAGGAAAGACTGACTAAGAAAGTTTATAAGACTAGTATGAATGGAACAGTCGCAAGAGGAAAATTTAGGCGAACGTGTCTTGATCAGATCGAAGGCATTTTGGACAAAGGCCATGTTAAGAGCTCCTTAAACCGAGGGGCGTGTATGAGGAATGTGATGAAAATGAATGAAGCCAGAGAAGTGTGTCAGGATCGTAGCAAATGGAAATCCGAAGTCTCTGCCTACCCCTCTGGGAAACAGGCGTGAATCTATGTATGTATGAAAAATGTTGGCTTTGGGCCATTATGATGAGAGATTATTTATTAATACTAAATCAGTGATTCGATTTCGGTGTAAGGCAATTTTCAAATGATGTATCTTTTTACTCATTCTATTTGTTTTTAGGTACTTTAATAACGGAGCATATTTCCAACATTTAATACTTTAGGTGTAATATTGACTTAAGTAAATGAGTGGTTGTATGAGGCATACGATTATGATCTTCTATAATGATGCACACACTCCACAATAAAATAGGTATTTATAAATTACAACTACTTGGGCAATCAATTCGGGTTGTACTCTGCTTGTAATAATATAATTCAATCATGCTTCAAAACACACGTGGCATCATCTATTATCATAAAAACGTTATTGTTGTTTTCCTCGGGAACAGTAATTTTTTTCGGGATGAAAGGTAGCCTATGTCCGTTTCTGTACACCTGACAACGTATATGCAAAATTTCAGGATGATCGGTTCACTGGTTTAGTTCGCTTTTATAATATTAATAAGTTAGGATAGGATAGGATTGGATTAGGATTAGGATTGTAAACTTAAAGATTAAAAAGTGGCCGTTTATTTCTTGTCAGTTCTTTTCATTGGCCCTTCGCTGAACTTTACAGCAGGTAAATGTAAATTCACATTACTAAGTGTAACTTTGACGTTCATAAGTGTTAACTTATTTACTTTTAATGCATTATATGGTAATCCTATAATATTAACAGGTATTTTATTATAATGCCGTATAGGTATACTGTGAATCTTTTGTTGACAGAAATATGAAACATTTAATTTATGTTTGTTTCTAGTATAAATCTTATGCGTGCTAATGATTTTAGTCAAAATATAGTTCGAAAACCTTTCGCAGCTAGCGAAACTGTTGTTCGAATGTTAAATGTTTGTCTAGTATTTAAGCTTAACTTGTATCTTTACGACGCTGGAAAAGTGTGTAATGGAACGCATTATTACACCCCACACCTATTCGTACGAACTTATGTACGTACGAACAGGTATGCGGTACCTATCTAAACTTATCATTTAATCCTTTAAAACGTCCTTCCGTCTTCGGTCCCACGAGAAATGGGTTATTTTAACCAATGAAAACCGTTCGTGACTAAAAGTATTAAATATGTTGTCACCCTAAACTTAGCTATTAAGGTAATACCTACACGGTCGCTGGTTACTTATGACACGTTACACGTGAATATATTTTAATTACAAAATTTAGTAGTTAGTCTTATTCGAGGTCTTGACAATAAGCGTTGTGTGTGCACTGTAACATGAATCATTCGCAAATTCTACAAAAGTGACATATTTCAAGTGCAACATTCTGTTTCGGTATTTTTGTCATCTCAAAGCGTCCACTTTTTGTACTGGGTAGAATTACAAACGTAATCTTCACGTAATAACAAGACATTAACAATACATAATTTGTTAGTTCAATATAAACCTACCTGACGATCTGCTTATATTTTGATAAAGTAAACGAATCGCGTATGTTTAATTTTAATCTTAATGATTTATTGTATCCATAAGTATAACTTTTGGGCTTTACCTGTTCTGGTTTTTGCCATCTGTCCCTATAATTTGCCATTGCTTTGTTTTAGTATCTGTCGTACGGTCTAAAATATGAACAATATTCAATTTATTTTCTTCCATTTCCTTATACCTATTATTTCAGAATTAAATATAAGTCGATCTATTTATAAATATTTTTATTATCTATAAAACGAAAATACCTATATAACATATTTAAAATAAATATATGCAAAGCTTTTAATCACAAAATACCTATATATACATTGTTCCAAATTCATATATTTACCGTAAATAATCATTTATTCATAAAATTACTAATTTATTGACGCCAACCAGTTTTGCCGACAAAACATTTAAATTTTACATGAATGTTTGGTCAAGACTAGTTTTTATAAAAAATCCTCCTGTTATCATATCCTTAAATCAATAGTGTTGTGATCGTGGTCGCGCATAACACAGCAGAGCTTCGCCTTTCGGACCTTTAAGTTCACATGTTGTCGATTTTCAGAATACTTTTATTTTTACATTACTGATTCAGATCCCCTAAATAATTAAACAGAGGCCACGTTCGTCCCATGGAATAGATTTATAGAAATGGGCCAACCAACCCATCAGAAAATCGCAGGTACATAAATAATTTTAGCCAATAATAGTTTAGTAAGGTGTAGTAGTGACATACTTATGTATGTACAAACAGAAACAAAATGCTATTCTATTCTATACTCATCAAGCGAATTAAACAAAAGAGATACTCGTAGGTAAATAGGCTAGTGCAGATGTTTGAGTTTTACTCACGTATGTTGAGCCTATAATACTGCCCTGCTAAGCCAAAAGGCGGGATCTCTGAGATACGCCCTTGTACCATTCAATAGCTAGAATAACTTTGCATCCAATGGTATTAGCCAAAAAGTGCTAACCAACTTAATACATTAATAAAAACCACTAACAAGTTTAGTTATATCTCAATGTTTCCGTCAACTACTAAGAGATTTGACGGCATGTCGTTTTTATGAAGCTAAATAGCCGTATATTGACATAGGCTAGAAACGATTAAAAATGTTATTAATAACTATTTAATTCAATTTGTATAGCAACAAGCGGTAAGTGCCGGAGTTAGCGTAAATGTGAATATTATTAGTTCACTAAGGTTTGAGATACGGCTACACCTACCTAAGTATAGAAGTTGATTAAAATTGACTTTAATATCTTTAGTAATAACGATTCCACTGTCATTTTACAATAGAGCTGGTGCTAGGAAAAGTTCAAAAGAATCCAGTATCTATCCAGTACTTTGGCATGAAGCATTGTCTAGACGATCTAAAGATGAGATCATAAGCGCGTATTATCATTTATTAATATTCTATCGGGTGGATAATTGTTCTGCTCAAAATAAAAACATTTCATCATTTTTCTTTTATAATCTATATTAATAAATTCAGATCATATCAATGCAGAGAAGATTATTGTTAAACACTTTGAAGCCGGACACACATTTATGTCTGCAGACTCTTTTCACCATAAAGTAGAATTGGCGATGAAGCGAATAAAAATAAAATAGATATTTGAGTTTGATGACTTTTGTGAAGCTGTATATAGCGCTGGAAAATTGTTAATTCCAAAAAAATTACAATAGATGATTTTTATGAGTGGCAAAACTATACGACCTAATATAAACTTTTCGGGTTTCGTACTCATTACCGAAAGCCATTTTTTCGAAGACCATTTCTACAACGCCAAATCATCGAAGAGCTATTTTAATATATATATATATTTAACCGATGGGTTATTTGATCGTTGGGCCATTTCACCGAATAGCCACAATAACATATTATACAAACTCCCATATCAAGGATAGCACATTTCTTCAAGTGCCATATGTTCGAAAGTCAAATAAAAACTGTTTTTTATATCATTGAAATTAAACTACTATATACGGATTTTATCGCGTTGTTTATTTGACACTGTTACAAAATTTTTTGAAAAACTGTTACACTACTATAATCACTATTAAACTTTACAAATTTTTAAGCTAATTAAATTATTGAAACTATTAAAACTATAAAACTATTTATACTATTATACTATTTAGATTTATTTTTACACTTTCCCCGACGTTTCGGTTGCTTTTCAGCAGCCATGGTCACGGGGAGACTAAGATGGCAGTTGTCTCAATGTTCCAGTGTAGTTATTTCAAAGTACCCGAACATAATTTAATCATGGGTGTTTCTATTTACGCAGAATGAGCTCAAAGTATCATGAAGTCTAGCTGTGGTTTGCTTCTTCTTGGGTTTGACTATTTGAATTACTGGATCCCAAGCTGGTGGTACACTCCAACCATCTTCTCTATTGAAATTAGGATGTTTCTTGATTTCAATAGCCTCGCGAAGCATCCTTGGTAGGAATCGGTGTTCTTTAGCGAGCATCTGTGGTTTGTCAAATCTCAGGTAGTGGTTGGTCCCCTGTTGCACATGTTCACACACAGCAGACTTCAACGAGCGTTGGTGTTTTACATCAGCCATGTGTTCTTTTATGCGGGTGCCTATGCTTCTCTTGGTTTGACCAATGTATGAGAGTCCGCAGTCACAATCTATTTTATAGACCTCTGCATCTTGTAAAGGTAGTTGGCACTTGACAGATGGTAAAAATTGACTTATCTTCGTTGGCGGCTTGAAGTATGTATTGATTGAAGCTCGCTTCAAGATGTAGCCAATCTTGTCAGTGACACCCTTCACATAAGGTAGTATAGCAGGCTGGCGCTCGACTGTGGCTGGCTTTTCTCGGGATCTGTGACAGCGGCGCGGCTGTTGGAGCTTGTTGTCTTGCAGTACTTGCTTGACATGTTGAAGCTCGGCGTCCAGGTGTTTCTTGTCACAGATCCCGTGGGCTCTCTGAAACAAAGACATTCCCACGGTAGCTAACTGTTTAGGATGGTGGTGAGATTCACCGTTTAAGTACCTATTTGTATGGGTCTTTTTCCTATATACAGTGTGGCTCAAAGTATGATCAGAATTCCTGATGACAAGGACATCTAAGAAAGCTAATGAATTATTTGCCTCTAATTCCATAGTAAATTGTATGTTGTTATTAAGGGAATTAAGATGTTCTAGGAATACACTTACACTATCTGTTGGTAATATTGTAAAAGTATCATCTACAAACCTCTTATAAATCCTGGGTGTGATGGACACACACACACACAGATCCCGAGAAAAGCCAGCCACAGTCGAGCGCCAGCCTGCTATACTACCTTATGTGAAGGGTGTCACTGACAAGATTGGCTACATCTTGAAGCGAGCTTCAATCAATACATACTTCAAGCCGCCAACGAAGATAAGTCAATTTTTACCATCTGTCAAGTGCCAACTACCTTTACAAGATGCAGAGGTCTATAAAATAGATTGTGACTGCGGACTCTCATACATTGGTCAAACCAAGAGAAGCATAGGCACCCGCATAAAAGAACACATAGCTGATGTAAAACACCAACGCTCGTTGAAGTCTGCTGTGTGTGAACATGTGCAACAGGGGACCAACCACTACCTGAGATTTGACAAACCACAGATGCTCGCTAAAGAACACCGATTCCTACCAAGGATGCTTCGCGAGGCTATTGAAATCAAGAAACATCCTAATTTCAATAGAGAAGATGGTTGGAGTGTACCACCAGCTTGGGATCCAGTAATTCAAATAGTCAAACCCAAGAAGAAGCAAACCACAGCTAGACTTCATGATACTTTGAGCTCATTCTGCGTAAATAGAAACACCCATGATTAAATTATGTTCGGGTACTTTGAAATAACTACACTGGAACATTGAGACAACTGCCATCTTAGTCTCCCCGTGACCATGGCTGCTGAAAAGCAACCGAAACGTCGGGGAAAGTGTAAAAATAAATCTAAATAGTATAATAGTATAAATAGTTTTATAGTTTTAATAGTTTCAATAATTTAATTAGCTTAAAAATTTGTAAAGTTTAATAGTGATTATAGTAGTGTAACAGTTTTTCAAAAAATTTTGTAACAGTGTCAAATAAACAACGCGATAAAATCCGTATATAGTAGTTTAATTTCAATGAATAACATTCGCGTAAACAGAAGACAATATTATGTTTTTTATATCAACAAGTTTTATTCTAGCGGACCACAGAATACTTAGAAGGACAAACCTCCATCCCTAATAAAACAGTACCAGCAGGAATACTTTAAAATCCATTTTCAGTTTAATATTTGCTAATAGGATGTCTTTTTGGCGGGGACTGCCAACTTTTGAATAATTTTATTTCATAGAAAGTAAATAATTGCTTCAATTTTGTTTTTTGTAATTTGCTGCTACGGTTAATAAACTTGTTATAAAATATTAAATGATTTATTATAAATAATAAGATATTTTTATCAAATATAAAAAAAGAACATTTTGTATGGAATGTTCTATGAGCAGATTAAGGCTAAAAGCAGTACCTATCTCTATTTTTAAAGACTTTCCTTTTTAATCAAAATAGCGATATCTCACAAAATAGGTATAAAGGTGCTATTTATGGATAACTTGGGTATGTCAATAATATCTATGGTCAACAATACGTATTAGTAAGCTTTAACATTTTTAAAAAGATTTGTTTTAACCCCCGTTTGAAGGTGGAAAAACTATTTACAAATAGTCGTTTTTCTCAAAACTTAGTCTGATTGAGTTAGCGCTTTTTAGGTTATAAGGGCAGAATAGATGATGAGTGCAGCGTTCATTTTGATGAACACTCATCTTGCATTTGTATTCCGTATCTACATATCTATAGACGTCCGGTGTCATAACGAGTACAAAAGATAGATTCAATTCGAAGTTCATTAATCATTTATAGGTGCGCGTGCGGTTACGGAAACCCAGTGGAGTTGAGAGACTTGAATAATCAAAGGTTTGTTAGGTAGTATCCACGCGACTCGCGGACGCGGCGGACGTGTTGAGTGACCATCGCTCACCATGGTGCGAGCTGCAATAACTATTATGTTTGTGTTCGTGACGAGGACAGCTGTGGCCCAAGTTTGTGACCACGGACATAGTGTTGAACTGACCCACCGCACGCACAACGGTATTCAGTACGGAGATGGCGAATATTTTGTGGATAACGTGACAAGAGTGGAAAGAGGCTGTGTGTGTATGAAGGAGTCGTGTGCCCGAAAATGCTGTCCTGTCGGCCAGGGGTATGATCCCATAAGTAAAATATGTGTCAACGTGCAGGCAATGTTCAATCCGCCAGTCTGGGATAGAACCAAATTGATACCAGGATTCAATGCGACAGAGAAACTGCACTTCTTGTTCTATAAGATGAACTGCTCCAGCAGTGAGTCTAGAATATCTATAGCGGGTCATACGCTCGGCTTCCATATGATAACGGTAAGAATAACTTTGCGATGTAATGTAACAAATGGCCATACGTAAGCATTCATTTACTTTATAGTCGGCTTTTGTGACATCGGTAAGCTTAATTAACTATCAAAATGAGTGAATAGCAGTTTCTGAAACAAAATATATATTTATTTATCAACTACTTATATTAAGCTAAGTTGTAAGAAGATTTTAGGAAAATCGATTTGCTAAGCAATCTTTGAGTATTTTACGGTTTATACTTTATTGTTTTAACACAGTACAGGGGATTCGAGTTCAAAAAATATTATTCATAGGTTTTTTGCAGAGCTCAGAATAATCATAAAATATCTATCATTGTGTAAACAGCAATGTTTGTCTGAACCTATATTGACGAGACTTTTGGGAAGGCATCAATACTACTACAGCCTGTTCTAAGAACCGGTCTACAATGCAAAGGCATCGTGCCATACAAAATAATAATCGTACTCGTGTTTATTTATTGAGTCAACACAACACAAAACTGGGTGGATAATAATATTGGCAGTCCAGTTTCGGCTTTTAGGCATTGTATACATGTTTTAATTTTAAAACGTGAATCAGATACCTGTTATACGAATAAGAATTTATATCAAATCATGTTTGTAGTTTACCTCACAACACAAACCGTGAAGCTATTGCAAATCATTCACAACTAACTTGCTTCCCGTGAAAAGCGGCTACTCCGAGTTATGTAATGGGGTCAGCGTTTCAGTTTTTTGTTGATTCCACTATCGATATTTTATCTACCTACTACCTACTAGTGTGACACTGATCAATGGATCAGATAATAGCGGTAGTTGGTCGTCGGTATCCCTGAAAAGGTAAAAGGAGTAAGAGGAGCCTGTTACAGTTGTTACCATGTCTCCAATATCGTATAAATTGATATTGCAACGATTGAATTGTTTGTGCTGCACGGAAGTGATATGTTGTGTAATGATTAGATAGTGGTCTAAGCGGTTGGCTCGCCGCGCGGCGGCGCCACGGCGCCGAGTGCTAAGGTTCGATTCCCAAACGGCACCATCAACTGTACAACCAGTTGTTCCGATTCTAGGAGTTCTTTATGTTCATCATTTGATTGTTTGTAAGAAGCCCCGCGACACAGGATATACTGTCAATGCGGAAGTTGTATATAAAACAAAATCCAATTAGCATTGTGTACTCGATACATTCGAATGTATTGAGAACGCTATTGCTGCATACTTATGTGAGTGCGTGCGTCCTTGACCACGCAATGTAGATATCTCGTCGTGCACTCATCTGTTCGAATATTATCCGAAAAATATTCACATTGACACTTTCATGGAAATCTAAAAACTATCGTTCTGTCCTTAGGCTGCAAGGTAAAGGTTGGCTTTCATTCTATTCCTATATTTATCTACCAAAACGATAAGAATAGGGACTTCCTAGCGACGCCGACGTTGATGTTTTGATGTTATAGAAAGAGTTATAACTCAAACTCGCGGTCCACGGCTGGACTCGCCGTAACGACGTTTGGGTGCGTCCCAAATGTCCCAATGTATTTATATAAATAAAAATAAATGTATCTACTTAATTTAAATATAATGTGCCTATGATTTCCGTATTGGTGTTTACTAGATTTCAACACCAAGCAGTTACTATGTCTAATCAAAACTAAATATTAATTTAACATATACGTACATGTTAAACTTACAGTTGGTTTCATGATAAGTCTACATGTTTTTTTTTAATGACAATTCCTGCTCAAGGAATAAATCCTGTGTCACGTCACGGGTCACGGGTCACGGGGGACTTCACAAACATTCAAACAGCGCGCAACGGTCACGTGGCAATACTGTGAAACGATTATTTTTTTAAATGATGAGCGACATATCGATACATTGTAGGATACGAACTATTAATAACCCAATAAAAATGCCACCTAATTAGCATAAAATCTTTTAAATTAGTTAATTACCTCGTATAGATCACATTTTAAACTGGTCGCAAGTAATAATAATTACGGTGTCAATGTAATAAATTATGTTGTAATTATGTAACGAACAGCGAGTTGGCAATTGAACAACAATATAAGTACATAGTACGTATTGTGTAGGAAATACCCGCGGGTGCGGAGTCTGCTCGTGTTGAAGAGATCCGCTGCAGCTACGATCATATAATATGTTTGTCTGACGCTTGGACACTTATTGTATATACTTTACTCTATATTATACTAACTTTTGCTTGCGGCTTCGCTCGCGTAGATGTAGGTTTGGTTATGCTAATAACAGTACTCTTTTTTAAATAAAATATAGCTTATGTTACTTGCTGATAATATAGCTTCCTAAAGGTAAAAGAATTTTTAAAATCGGTTGTGTAGTTTTTGAGCTTAACCCTTACAAACAAACAAAAAATAAAAATCAAATCTTGCCTCTTTATAATATTATTATTAGTATAGATAACAGTTAGTTATTTCTTATTATTTTTTTTTATATTGAAGAGAACTTCCAAACAATAAAGAATCATTTTGTTTCTTTATTTACAAACAGATGTTAGTATTTTATACATTGTTAAAAATAAGCCGTACCCCTGATACAATATTTATGATAACTACACCTATTTATTGTATTCGGACTATAATATTAAACAAATTATTATCAGAAGATTATAATTTGTTTAATATCTTCCGAATCTTTAGAAAAAGACTAAAAATGGTCTGAATATCTGTTTGAAAAATAAAACAAGTTAATGATCAACAAAAACATATTGCATTATTATTTATAGAGTCCGGTCTGTCACTGAGAAATGATCGTACGTTTATTATAAGAGATCTTAAAACTAATTCAGATATGTTTGATTATTATTTACGTGTCTACTGAGACTCTTTAGTAAAGCTATACCAAGTTCAATTATTAATTATTAAAGAGTCACTTAAGTAATCGTTAAATGTCTCTAACAGCCACACTCAGAGACGTTTAATGATAACTTAAACTATCACTAAGTATGGCTTTCAAAAAATATCTAAGTACATGTTTTTTTTTACCACTCGCGCACTAGCCCTAGGTATAAATCCTGTGTCGCGGGAACTTTGCAAACATTCCCACGACGGACACAAGGAACACGCAGACTCGGAATAACCATTTTGTGGAGCACACAAAGATTTGTCCCGCGGGAGCATCGAACCCGCGACACTCGGCGCCGCCGCGCCGGCGAGGCGACCACTTACACCACTACGTCATCCGAGCAGACAAAAGTACAATAGGTACTAAGAAGCCAAACAAAAATGATAATTAAATAATTATGTAGATTTTTTGATAAATTGTATTTTATACTGGTATATCAAGATATTAATGGTCGTTTTGAATCCATATTATTAGGTACTATTCATACTGAGTCAGTCAGGTCGGGTCAGTACGAATATGGATTCCTTACAAAGTCACAAGTCACAGCCAGTGTTATAATAAAATCCTCTAAAGTGTATCAAGCTGTCATACAATCAAAACATACGCTTGCTTAAGTATTATAATTATATATAATCTGTTTGTTTGTCACGTAGATAAATATAGTAAATGTAATTGTTAGCTTCCCGAGAAACAAAATCATTATGACATGCTGTAACAATTTAATACGATATTTTTATAATGTGTCTGAAATTACTAAAATGGTTAACTTTAAACATTTGCAGGCGTATTACCCCATTAAATCACGGATAATAAAAATAATTTACGTTGAGTTTGAGGCAAACATTTAATATAGTAACAAAAACGTTTGTTTGTTCTTATGTTACCTTGAGCTCTAAGTATGAATGACTATTAAAATAATACACCGGAATAAAGAAACATTGAGTACATCCACGAACATAGTTTGTCACCACTGTCGTAATGAGCGCGCGCATCCTCGCTCATGTACAGTACGTAGGTACGAGTCACACGGGGGAGGTGTGCTCAGTAGGTACTCGGGAGGTATCAGCTCATGGGCACCTCTTATCAATTTCTTAAGTGTTAGTAGACAGAGCTTACCTTGAAGGCTACTAACTTTGTACTCCTTAGTTTTACTTAGTAAGATGCCATACCCTCGGATATTCAAGGCAAAAAGATGATAGCAGTAATAGGAACACATCATTTTGTTCATATCTAATTATTTTTGCTGCAATTTGGTATAACTATTAATTCCAAAACACCCTTGTATCGCATAAAGCGTCCCTACCTAATCGGCTAAATCATGATTATTAGCATTTTAAGTACTGGTGTGCATTATTGTTATTACGCTACTGTATTTTATATCAATAACAGTGGTGATTTTAGTCACAGCAGCGATAGCTCAGTGGGGAGACCAACAGACTGCAATGCAGAGGGTCTCGGGTTCGAACCTACGACGCGCAACTCTGACTTTCGGAAGTTATATGACTTTTCGTAATTATGTGCGTATTGATTGACTATTATCGCCTGCTCCGTGCCTCGGAGAGCACGTTAAGCCGTCGGTCCCGACTGCCATGAACATCTATGGCAGTCGTTATTGGGAAGTCAGTGCCCTCTAATATCCTGACACTTGTCTAGCTTTAGGGTATCGTTAGCCTTCGGGTTGCGGAGGTCAGGTGGCAGTCGCTCCGTGTAAAAACTGATATCCAGTCAAATCCGGTTAGATTAGAAAGCCGACCCCAAGTGACCTGGGTATAATAAAGGCTAGAGAGAAGAAAATTGGTGGTGATGTTAGTGATTACACTGCTACGCTTGAATAGAATACAATTTTAAATCGCTGTGATGAAACTACATCACACATATTATGAAACTAAAGACACAACGAACACTTAGATTTGGAACAAATATTTGTAGTGAGCACACGCTTTTGTCTCATATGGGGATCGAACTCACAACACTGAATGCACTGCCAATAGCGCGGCTACCACCTAAACATAGCATATGCGATCTCTACTGTGGAGTCAAGCTCATCGGAATAGAGGACAATAGACCTTGACATGTGGGACATTACCATAAAGGTACATTCTAGATGTTCAGGAGGATCTGGCGCTTATCTAACATCATTATATTTGTTTTATACAATGATTCAAGAACAACGCTATTATTTAACACTTATAAATATATTACAGTCGCCTAATCATTTTGACAATTGAGATTAAACTGTGTATTAAACTTTAACAACACAGATTTATTAATTACTTATGTAAAAGTACCAGCTGACCGGGCCAGCGATCTGCTAGCGGTATGAAATATATTTTACGAGCTATTCTCGTACCTACCAAACATACTTACATAAACAATATCATACAATCGGTCGAGCCGTTTTGGAGAAGTGCGACCACAAACATCGTGACACGGGACTTGTATATATACATATAGATTATATTAAGATCATGCCGATGTTATGTACTTTTAAGTTTATCATTGGTTTGCTATTTTTTGCGTTACGTTTCTTATTGTTTATTTTTATTCTGTTTTTGTTCGATCATGGAGTCTGTACATAAGGTTTTAGCGTCGACTTGCATGTAACCTTCGCAACCTAACTGCTGGAACGACGAAACTCATCGAGCCGTTAAGCTCGTCAAATTAAATAAGCAAAATGGCTAGATCTATACTAATCTATACTAATACTAGCTATTGCCAGCGGCTTCGCTCGCGTTAATTTAGAATTTGACAATCAATTCGGGTTGTACTCTGCTTGTAATAATATAATTCAATCATGATTCGAAAGACACGTGGCGCTATCTATTATTATAAGAACTTTGTTATTGTTTTCCTCGGGAAAGTTAGCCTATGTCCGTTTCTGTACACCTGACAACGTATATTAGGATGATCGGTTCCGTAGTTTAGGCGTGAAAATGTAACAAACAAACAAACTCATTTTCGCTTTTATAATATTAGTTAAGGTTAGGATTACTTAGGATTAGGATTATAAAGCTGAAGAGTTTGTTTGTTTGTTTATTTGTTTTTTGGTTGAACGCGCTAATTAAATCTCAGGAACTACTGGTTCGAATGGAAAAATTATTTTAGTGTTGGATAGTCTATTTATCGAGGAAGGCTATAGGCTATATAACATCACGCTACAACCCACGGGAGCGGCGCAGTAACCATAAACGCGAGTAAAATCGCGGGCACATCCAGTATTATATATAAAGATTAGACTTTTTGTTTGTTTGTAACAATTTAACTGAAAACCTACTCAACTGATTTTAAAAATTCTTTCGCCGTTGGAAAGCGATATTGTCTTATCACCGAGTAACAGGCTATATTTTAGGGTGCTTCGTCGTTTGACACCACGAGGTACTGACGCCACGAGGTACTGACGCCACGAGGTACTGACGCCACGAGGTACTGACGCCACGAGGTACTGACGCCACGAGGTACTGACGCCACGAGGTACTGACGCCACGAGGTACTGACGCCACGAGGTACTGACGCCACGAGGTACTGACGCCACGAGGTACTGACGCCACGAGGTACTGACGCCACGGTGTCAATCGCACAAGGACGCTTTTTGAATTGGCTGTTTGGGACCATTTTCATATTAATGTTGTACCGTGTTATTTCAAATATAGCTATCTAATAGGTATATATAGCGTACTGTTACTAATATAACCTAACGTACTTTTACGCGAGCGAAGCCGCGGACAACAGCTAGTTATTTATAAAACACATACATCGTCTAGTGTCGCCTGTAAGTAAGGATCATCTAAAACAATGTTAACAACTTCCGGCGAAGCACTTTCTTTGTTCGCACAATTCTGCGCTTGCGAGTGCGACAGATGAAGTCCAGCGTCCGATTCCGAGCACATCATGATATTTGAGTTGGGTCGTTAAATGTTATTAGATCATTTATTGTTACATTTTCAGTAATAATAATTATAATTATTTATTTATTTCTTATTGACAAACACAGTGCCAATAGATTTGGAAATTGCACTCAGTATACTATGCAATAGATTCTCTCCCAATAAGCAACGTGGGACTTAACACGTAGCTGGCTCTCCTATCCTGCGGGCTACGGGTCTACATGTTTGTACTTTGTCGTCCACTGAAAGGTGTTGTACATACTTCAATAAGTACTTACAGTGAATAACTTATTGACATAACCAATATTAGGAATCTATAACATTGTAATTCAGTACAATATACATATATGAATATTATCAATTTACATAATTCTTTCAAAGTAACTTATACCTAAAATATTATATAACAGAAATAAAAAATAAGAAAACCCTACAACTAAAACCCTCTAATAAGCGTCAGAGAATTTCTCCGCATCACAGTCGACTGGTAGTGTGCCCAGAAGACCGGCAGCATTGCCACGTTGAATGGCAAAGCTTATTCATTCACATTCACATTTACAAATAAATACCAGTCTTCTGGTCACGTGAATTGAAAAGATAAGATTCAATTTAAAAATAACGGCAATAGTTCATACAGTAGGTACGGCACTGTGGCTCCATTAATGACGGGCGCCTGCGTCACCACGGGTGATAGTGCTCGAAGTATTCCGAATGAATGAATCAATGTGTTTTAAAACTAATAGGCTGTTATCACTATGAGTAGAATTCCCTTTTCCTTAAACTTGACTTACTTACAATGTTTGACTGTTCCGACGGAGCGGTGCAGCGGTGGTTACGTTAGTCATCCGCGCACGCAATCACGGAAAACTCAAGCCTAAGGGATTTACTGCGGATGAGAACTTTGTCCCTCCGTAGTCCGTCCTCCTCCAACCACGTGCGGACGGCGCACAAAATGCCATACAGGAACTAAAATCCTACTATTGGTAGCAGAGTGCCTTTATAAAAGCTCCAGAAACCCTAGAGATCGCATGTGCAGAACGCAAGCTCATTTAAACTTCTTCTATAAGTATATTTCTTTCTTAGTCATTTTTCATTAGTAGCAGCGATAGCCTAGGTGGTAACCGTTGTTGCACTGCAACGCAGAGTTGGAGAGAAGTTATGTGCAATTAAATAAATAATTAATTATTGCTCACTTTAACAGTGAAGGAAAACATCGTGAGGAAACCTGCATGTCTAAGAGTTCTACGTAATGTTTCTCAAAGATGTGTGAAATCTGCCAACCCGCATAGCGCTGTAGGTTATGCATAGCCTAACCTTTCTCACTCTGAGAAGAGGCCCGTGCCTAGCAGTGGAACAGTTTATAAATAGGACTGATAATATTATGTATGGTCATTTCACTTCAGAATTGCG
This sequence comes from Catocala sponsa, assembly GCA_963564715.1. Classification (NCBI taxonomy): domain Eukaryota; kingdom Metazoa; phylum Arthropoda; class Insecta; order Lepidoptera; family Erebidae; genus Catocala; species Catocala sponsa. Next base: position 28,245,978 of record OY751336.1, read on the forward strand.
GATACAGAGATTATCCTTTAAACTATCTAAGGCTCCAAAATAAGACCAGATTGATATAAAAAGCATCTTGTTCCCTCTTTAATTTCACTTGCACTGCAAGTCGTATACATTAAAACACCCTGAATTTGTGTTACTGGGCGATTTGAGTCAAAGACAATTATTATTTATTGTGGAGCGAGTATTAGGTAGCACAGATGTTCTGTAGCTTAAACAAACTAATACTGATCCATGATGTTTTAAGCATTATAAGCGAGACGTAAACGATAGAAGGACTTAAATGAATCTGATGTTAATGGCATAAATGCCAGCCAACGATTTCTTATTCTTTTATCGCTCCTATGTCCTTGCGGCAAAACTACGACATAATTATTAATTCATCAAATTTATTTCCAGAATGGAAACCTACACGTCGAGATTGACAAAAACATTGTGCAGACGTACGGACCGGACAAGTACTGCATCGATAACTTCGTGCTGTATGACCCCGCGTCCAACACCAGTACCACTGAGCTCAACGCCTTGATCTGCTTCGTTACTTCAGAGCCTGAAAATCACTACGCTCTGAGCAGTAGTTGTGAGTATACAATATACGTGTTTATTGTTATTAACTCTCCAAACTGAAAATTAACCTTTTTATTCGTCTGCACGGCACACTGTGGGCTGAAAATCGACCTCCATAGACATAGAAATGAAAGTTGCTAGATGTTCGTTTTGTTGACGGATATGGCTTCTATTAGCTATTATACACATAACAATGTCATCTGAGCTAACTCCGCACAAAAATGAATTTATTATAAGGTTTTTTCGAAAAAAATGTATGGAGCTAGCATGAAAAATCTGAATATCTCTGAACTTGCAAGGAAAACCGTAATATCCTCAGAGATGGTTATAGCACTAATTATTTGTGATTTTTTGACATACTTCATATAACGGTACCTGCTGCAGATTTTTTTTTAAAAATCATCGAATTTTTAATTAATTTTTTTTAACATTAAACGATTTGTTTTGGTGTATAAGTAAAGAAACAACACGTTATATGCATATAATACTAAATCTTCGCCAGTTATTTGTTAAAATATCAAGAAAATTATTTTTGCCTAACATAGTATATATGTTTTAAAACAGTTAATTGGATACCATTACTGAACTTTGCATACAGGTAAACTAGGTACTGAATAATAAATTAGCCATCTAATGAGTTCTGAATAAGAGATTAAGTGATTTGCAATGTCGCACAATGGTAACTACGGATTACACTAATTAAAATCTTACAGGTAAGTACATAAGTAACTTAAATAGTTAATTAGACATGTTACGAGTTCTAAGAAATATTTTCGACAACTGTCTAATGAGGTCGTTAACTAATGTTGGACTGAAATATAAAAGGGTTAACATTTTGCATCATAATTTAGTTTATTCTAAGCTTTGTTACCCCTAACATATCACTGTGAAATTTTATAATGGAAAGTTTAAATACCAATTTAGACCTATTCGTTCTTCTAAAATGTAAGAGTACTTCATTTGATCATGAGGTATTGTTTAGTGAAGTTATATCCCGCCTAGACGTTTGTCTTTCCGTTGAAGATCAAGTGACTCTAAAAGAATTTTGTCAGAGATTTGTACGAGCTGCATCACAAAGGTGGCAAAAATCTCACCGAATTCTTGATACTTTTAGAAAACAATACGAAATTTGGCTGCAAGCAACTATCGATTGGCCAAGTTGTATAAATTTAGTCGCTCAAGAACCAACTGTTGCTGAGGGATCAAGATCAATCTCTCCAGAACCCTCAACATCATACTCTGTTGGTACAATGACAAAGAGGTCACGAAAACCATTCGAAGATCTGGGAAGCAAACAGAAGAAGAGAAAATCTGATGAGCATAAAACTGACAATCCCAGTGAATTGGCACATACAGCAGCAGCGCGTTTTAAGGAAGAAGGTTGTGAGGATATCGCATCTGTAATCGAATATATGCTGAAACATCCTGAAGCAGCCTCTAAAATTAAGGAAACGCTTAAGCAACCGGTGAAAACTATCTTATTTACACCAGAAAAAGCACTTGGATTACTCCTTTCATTAAAATTATCAAAGTGGCAATACATCACTTTACGAGAGTCAGCTATTCGGGAAGGTAGAAAGGATATTTATCCATCCTACTATAAAGTGCAACAAACCAAGCTGGCATGCTATCCTCCGAAGCAATCAGTGTTAGTGACCGATTCATCGGCAAGAATAACCCTTCAAGCTTTACTCGACATTACGGTCAAAAGAATCCTCCAAAGTTTTCCTAACGATGATGTGCAAAATAAGTCGATTATATGCATTGTACCAACAGAGTATGATGTTGAGGGTTCTGGAGACATTGATCTTGATCCCTCAGCAACAGTTGGTTCTTGAGCGACTAAATTTATACAACTTGGCCAATCGATAGTTGCTTGCAGCCAAATTTCGTATTGTTTTCGAAAAGTATCAAGAATTCGGTGAGATTTTTGCCACCTTTGTGATGCAGCTCGTACAAATCTCTGACAAAATTCTTTTAGAGTCACTTGATCTTCAACGGAAAGACAAACGTCTAGGCGGGATATAACTTCACTAAACAATACCTCATGATCAAATGAAGTACTCTTACATTTTAGAAGAACGAATAGGTCTAAATTGGTATTTAAACTTTCCATTATAAAATTTCACAGTGATAGGGGTAACAAAGCTTAGAATAAACTAAATTATGATGCAAAATGTTAACCCTTTTATATTTCAGTCCAACATTAGTTAACGACCTCATTAGACAGTTGTCGAAAATATTTCTTAGAACTCGTAACATGTCTATTTAACTATTTAAGCTACTTATGTACTTACCTGTAAGATTTTAATTAGTGTAATCCGTAGTTACCATTGTGCGACATTGCAAATCACTTAATCTCTTAATCAGAACTCATTAGAAGGCTAATTTATTATTCAGTAGTTTACCTGTATGCAAAGTTCAGTAATGGTATCCAATTAACTGTTTTAAAACATATACTTATACTATGTTAGGCAAAAATAATTTTCTTGATATTTTAACAAATAACTGGCGAAGATTTAGTATTATATGCATATAACGTGTTGTTTCTTTACTTATACACCAAAACAAATCGTTTAATGTTAAAAAAAATTAATTAAAAATTCGATGATTTTTAAAAAAAATTCTGCAGCAGGTACCGTTATATGAAGTATGTCAAAAAATCACAAATAATTAGTGCTATAACCATCTCTGAGGATATTACGGTTTTCCTTGCAAGTTCAGAGATATTCAGATTTTTCATGCTAGCTCCATACATTTTTTTCGAAAAAACCTTATAATAAATTCATTTTTGTGCGGAGTTAGCTCAGATGACATTGTTATGTGTATAACAGCTAATAGAAGCCATATCCGTCAACAAAACGAACATCTAGCAACTTTCATTTCTATGTCTATGGAGGTCGATTTTCAGCCCACAGTGCGGCAGGCGTACTGGTTTAAGTGGTCGCCTCGCCGCCGCCGCTGCTCCAAGTGTTGTGGGTTCGATCCCCACTCCGGACAAAAATTCGTGTGTTCCACAAATGGTTGTTCTGGGTCTAGGTGTTATTTGGGTCCGTTTATGGGCTCTCCCGGAACACAGGCATTATTCCTACTGCGGTAACTGATCATCGTTCTCTTAGTTTTATGTTATAAAAGTGATTTACTTGGGACTAACTCGTGGCATAAGTTTGCGCTTATGATCGCGGCTGATCTTTAAGTCCCGGGATCGATCCCCATCTCATACAACGTGCAATTAGATTTACTTTATGAATATTTTGAGTAGCAGCACAGCTATATAGTCACCTGTTAACATTACCTTCACTGAATATATATTCGAGATTTTAGGTAAATGACCAGATCCTTTCTAATATATTATATTATCCTTACTTCCTTACTAATATTATTTATTTATTTATTTAAATAAATAAATAAATAATATAAATAAATAAATAATATAAATAATAAACTTAATAATATTATAAATTCGAAAGTAACTCTGTCTGTCTATCTGTCTGTCTGTCTGTCTGTTTGTTACCTTTTCACAGCTAAACCACTCAACCAATTTAGATGAAATTTGGTACAGATATAGTTTAAAACCTGGGGAAGGACATAGGCTATTTTTTATTGATTTAAGTACCATGCGGGCGGAGCAGCGTGCAAAAGTTAGTATCTTATATGTTATATGATAAGTCAGCGCCTTCAACAGTGTACAACAATAATAGATCACATCATGTTACTGAGCAGAGTGTGACTCTTCACCGCGGCGCTTGATAAAGTTAGTATCTTATATGTTATATGATAAGTCAGCGCCTTCAACAGTGTACAACAATAATAGATCACATCATGTTACTGAGCAGAGTGGACTCTTCACCGCGGCGCTTGATAAAGTTAGTATCTTATATGTTATATGATAAGTCAGCGCCTTCAACAGTGTACAACAATAATAGATCACATCATGTTACTGAGCAGAGTGGACTCTTCACCGCGGCGCTTGATAAAGTTAGTATCTTATATGTTATATGATAAGTCAGCGCCTTCAACAGTGTACAACAATAATAGATCACATCATGTTACTGAGCAGAGTGGACTCTTCACCGCGGCGCTTGATAAAGTTAGTATCTTATATGTTATATGATAAGTCAGCGCCTTCAACAGTGTACAACAATAATAGATCACATCATGTTACTGAGCAGAGTGGACTCTTCACCGCGGCGCTTGATAAAGTTAGTATCTTATATGTTATATGATAAGTCAGCGCCTTCAACAGTGTACAACAATAATAGATCACATCATGTTACTGAGCAGAGTGGACTCTTCACCGCGGCGCTTGATAAAGTTAGTATCTTATATGTTATATGATAAGTCAGCGCCTTCAACAGTGTACAACAATAGTAGATCACATCATGTTACTGAGCAGAGTGGACTCTTCACCGCGGCGCTTGATAAAGTTAGTATCTTATATGTTATATGATAAGTCAGCGCCTTCAACAGTGTACAACAATAGTAGATCACATCATGTTACTGAGCAGAGTGTGACTCTTCACCGCGGCGCTTGATAAAGTTAGTATCTTATATGTTATATGATAAGTCAGCGCCTTCAACAGTGTACAACAATAATAGATCACATCATGTTACTGAGCAGAGTGGACTCTTCACCGCGGCGCTTGATAAAGTTAGTATCTTATATGTTATATGATAAGTCAGCGCCTTCAACAGTGTACAACAATAATAGATCACATCATGTTACTGAGCAGAGTGGACTCTTCACCGCGGCGCTTGATAAAGTTAGTATCTTATATGTTATATGATAAGTCAGCGCCTTCAACAGTGTACAACAATAATAGATCACATCATGTTACTGAGCAGAGTGTGACTCTTCACCGCGGCGCTTGATAAAGTTAGTATCTTATATGTTATATGATAAGTCAGCGCCTTCAACAGTGTACAACAATAATAGATCACATCATGTTACTGAGCAGAGTGGACTCTTCACCGCGGCGCTTGATAAAGTTAGTATCTTATATGTTATATGATAAGTCAGCGCCTTCAACAGTGTACAACAATAATAGATCACATCATGTTACTGAGCAGAGTGTGACTCTTCACCGCGGCGCTTGATAAAGTTAGTATCTTATATGTTATATGATAAGTCAGCGCCTTCAACAGTGTACAACAATAATAGATCACATCATGTTACTGAGCAGAGTGTGACTCTTCACCGCGGCGCTTGATAAAGTTAGTATCTTATATGTTATATGATAAGTCAGCGCCTTCAACAGTGTACAACAATAATAGATCACATCATGTTACTGAGCAGAGTGGACTCTTCACCGCGGCGCTTGATAAAGTTAGTATCTTATATGTTATATGATAAGTCAGCGCCTTCAACAGTGTACAACAATAATAGATCACATCATGTTACTGAGCAGAGTGGACTCTTCACCGCGGCGCTTGATAAAGTTAGTATCTTATATGTTATATGATAAGTCAGCGCCTTCAACAGTGTACAACAATAATAGATCACATCATGTTACTGAGCAGAGTGGACTCTTCACCGCGGCGCTTGATAAAGTTAGTATCTTATATGTTATATGATAAGTCAGCGCCTTCAACAGTGTACAACAATAATAGATCACATCATGTTACTGAGCAGAGTGGACTCTTCACCGCGGCGCTTGATAAAGTTAGTATCTTATATGTTATATGATAAGTCAGCGCCTTCAACAGTGTACAACAATAATAGATCACACCATGTTACTGAGCAGAGTGGACTCTTCACCGCGGCGCTTGATAAAGTTAGTATCTTATATGTTATATGATAAGTCAGCGCCTTCAACAGTGTACAACAATAATAGATCACATCATGTTACTGAGCAGAGTGGACTCTTCACCGCGGCGCTTGATAAAGTTAGTATCTTATATGTTATATGATAAGTCAGCGCCTTCAACAGTGTACAACAATAATAGATCACATCATGTTACTGAGCAGAGTGGACTCTTCACCGCGGCGCTTGATAAAGTTAGTATCTTATATGTTATATGATAAGTCAGCGCCTTCAACAGTGTACAACAATAATAGATCACATCATGTTACTGAGCAGAGTGTGACTCTTCACCGCGGCGCTTGATAAAGTTAGTATCTTATATGTTATATGATAAGTCAGCGCCTTCAACAGTGTACAACAATAATAGATCACATCATGTTACTGAGCAGAGTGTGACTCTTCACCGCGGCGCTTGATATTCATCTGAGTTACGAGAAGTGCGCCGTATATCGCAATATTTACCTATAGGAGTTTCTAAGACATACTTAGTGTTATACGTACTACAGTCGAGGCATCTACACCCATTATGTGAATACCGATATTTGAATTTATGATTTCAGCTAGATTATGATGTATGGCATAGCGCAGCAAGACGTACAAGCCATTAGTATTAAAAACGTTTAGTCAAGCTACGTCAATACTTACAAATTGATTTATAATGAATACTTATATTACGTATGTATGTCATTAAACGGAATGTAAGATTCTTGATTTATTTAACGTAGACAACGCGGAAACGTTTGGATGGCGCGGCGCGTGCGCACAGTCAGCGACCGTGAGGCGATATACATTCCCGAGAGTCATCTTTAATACAGTAACAGTTAAAGAATAGTTATTTTAATCACAATTTATTACTATACTAGCTTGCGCACTGCTCCTCCCGCGTGGTACCTACATCAATAAAAACTAGCCTATGTCCTTTCCCAGGTTTTAAACTATCTCTATATCAAACTTCAACCAAATCGGTTGAGAGATTTAGCCGTGAAGAGGTAAAAGACAGACACACAGTTACTTTCGAATTTATAATATTACTAGCATTTGCCCGCGGCTTCGCTCGCGTTAATTTTGAATTTGAAAATCAATTCGGGTTGTACTCTGCTTGTAATAAAATTCAATCATGATTCGAAAGACACGTGGCGCCATCTATTATCATAAGAACGTTATTGTTGTTTTCTTCGGGAACAATAACTTTTTTCGGGGTGAAAGGTAGCCTATGTCCGTTTCTGTACACTTGACAACGTATATGCAAAATTTCAGGATGATCGGTTCAGTGGTTTAGGCGTGAAAGGTAACAAACAAACAAACTCATTTTCGCTTTTATAATATTAGTTAGGATTAGGATAGGATTAGGATTAGGATATTAAGTAAGGATAACTATAATAAGTAAATTCTCATTCATAAAATACTATTACGAGTTAGTTTATGTATAGTTCATAAGTAATGTTGTTAACTGTATCTGTCTGTCTGAACTTTAAGGATTAGCTACCTATTGAAATATTAAAACGTTATAGATAACCGTCTGATATTTTCACAGAGTTTGTGTTATGGTTATGTTGGATATACAAAAATATCAAACAAGTAAAAAGTTACGCGGTAATTTGTGTTGTTCAAAGATTTTTTGTCTTATTATAATAACGGCAATTTTATTCATAACGTAAACCTCAAACGTGGATCGATTATAATGACAACTTTAAAATAAAACAACAACAAAAATCGTCAAATGCGAGTCAGACCAGAGTAATGTTCTGCGATACGACGCGCGACGCGCGACGAGTCGACGAGCGACTGATAACGATGTGCATCATAATAATTGGTAATAAATCGTCTGCCTCGCCGACTTTGTACTGAGACTGTATATCTGGCAGACGCCGTTTTTTCATTTATAGTTTTCATTATGCTTGTCCATCAGACACTCATCCCTGTAGCCCAGATTAAGAGGAAACAAGGGTCGTTGTTCCACACAAACGTAGTTCCCCGTTTCTTCCCTGGATACCTAATGCCAGTAGAGCAATCATTTTTTCCAAAAAATGTAAATCTTCTATTGCATGTTTTCCTTTTTTTCATAAATTAATAATTAAAAACGACATGAGCCTTCAAAAACCTCAAAAATTGAGGATTTGAACCAGATTTTCCGCTGTGTTCAAACATCTAGAACACAAATTTGACTAGATTAAGTATCTAAAAAAGGAAAACATAGGAACACGGCCAAAGCCTTTCTTTAATTTTAATGAAAATAATAGTTTAATCGGTCAAGTTTTGGAGAAGGAATCATGGGATTACGGAACGTTGATTTTGTGTACTTTTAATAGGTATTTTCGGTCTAAGCTGCGGTTGTCTCTATCGCGCTCATGATATACATGGCACTGCGCGACAGCAATAGATTTTACAAATACCTATTTTTGCAATTCTCTCGGCCTTAGTGTTTCCTCTAAAGTAGGTTCCATGTGTAGCGACGGGCTCCTGTACTTGCCGCGGCCAGTGTCTCGGTAAGTGCCCGCCCCACTCTAAGCTGTCGCCGCGCGCCGCGCGCCGCGCCTCTGCAGCCGGGTTTTCCCTAACACACTAGGAGCTACTCGTAAAAGAGAAACAAATTGATAATTCGAATAGAAATACGAAAGTGAGCCGCTTGTAACATTAAAAATGTGAATGTGAGTTTGTTTGTTTGTCATACTTTCATGCTTTAACTACTCAACCGATCATCATGAAGTTTTGCATACATTTGTTTTGCATTGTTAGGATGCCGAAAAGTACATCTAGGAAAAAGCAATGTTGGTTAACAGTGCTTGTTCCTAGATGTAAACCTAACCTACATTTACGCGAGCGAAGCGGCGGGCAAAATATAGTATTAATATATTTTTATATTCAAACTAGATGTTCCCGCAGTTTCACCCGCGTTTATCGTTATTGCGCCCGCGCCGCCCCCGTGTGTCGTAGCGGGACTATATAATTATAGCCTTCCTCGATAAATAGGCTACTCAACACTATAATAATTTTTCAATTCGAACCAATAGTTCCTGAGATTAGCGCGTTCAAACAAACAAACAAACTCTTTAGCTTTATAATATTAGTATAGTTGTAGTCGTAACTTGTGCACATTGCTGACCACGCACAGGAGCGACATTAGCTTCCAAATCGTGACATGACGCAATATTCATATTAATAGTAGGTACTTACTATTTACGACTTATTATATTCATTCTAATCAGTCTCCATTGTTGTACGTCAGCTCATTTAACTTCTAATAATTGGTGGTACGAGAATCTTGGCGCCTCAGACCGATTCAATCCGATTGATAATCAACTGCAAGTGAATAAAAACCGGTCAAGCCCGCCCGTTTGTTTTTATCTTGGCGGATGATTTTCAATGCACCGTTACAATATTGTTATAGGTATCTTCGACGGTTGTTATTTTGAAAAGAGAATGGTCAAATAAAATATGTATAAATTAATAAAATAAAAAGTATAAGCCCAAAAGTAAATTATAAAACGAAAGCTTATGACACGTACAAACTTTCACTAATTCTTGATAAGCACTTACAGTTGTAGTAGTTATTAGAAACGAAGCCATTGCTTAGTTAAAAGCGTTTTAAATAAATAGCTTGCGTGATGTGAGCTAATGGTGCCAATTCTGTTGTCACAAAATTCTCTAAACTTAACTAAAAATCACTAAAAGGAGATGTTTCATTTTCGGCTACAAAATGTACGGTACATCAAAAAAGAGGAAAAATTACTAGAAATCAGGTAAAAATGCTATTCCAAGTATTTACTTGTAATTGAGATCGTACAAGACGAAAATATTTTTTCTGTTATTACCATATTCAATATGGCGGCGGTACAATGGATTGTAGCATTAAATATAATGCGTTCAGAAATTGTTTAAGATGAACTGATAGAAGATAAATATCACAAAGTAATAAAATAAAAATACTTATATATACCTACATTGCAGCATATTGCGACTACAATAAGTACAAATAATTGTTAGAACCCGTCGACGTTTATCATACGATGGTATGATAAACGTATATTTATAGAAACGCACCAGTCTTACAGGTCCTGTGCATTTCGGAACGAAATATTCTTGATGACATTTTGACGTTAACACTTGACAATTATGCTTGTCAATAATTTCTTAGTCATTAGTCATGTATTGTTGTTTGCGCGTGCGCTTAGATTTTCGTGACTTCCACTGTTATTTTGTTTTACTCGTTCTCTCTGATTCCCTACGACTTTGGCTTTGTTTAACGGTTTTTATGATATCTGCTCATACTTGGAATAAACTTAGGATTCTATTAGAAGTGGTAAAATGTGACAACACGCTATAAAGAAGCGATTCAATTCGCTGACTAATTTTTAAATACCCGAAATTCAATCAAGTCTTACTCAGCTCAGTTGCGTTTTGTACTTTATAGGTTATAAATTATAATGTCATTATGTCATAACCTCTATGGAGTATGGTCAAAACATTCCGCCATGATTGTTCAGATAAACGTCAAATATATTCGATTTTTATTTTGTACATCTTCAATACTGTTTTAATGTGGATATTTTTTGTTTAAATATGTTTATGGGTTAATTTCCTAGGATATTTAATCACGTACATGTTGTAGCCGGGGTCCCATACAAAAATGTAACGTCTCCTTTTGTTTAGTCTTGTCACTTTTAACGATTTCAGAATACGAAATGTCATTTGAGAGAACTAAACAAAATTTTTGTGATTTTTAGTTAAGCTTAGAGAATTTTGTGACAACAGAATTGGCACCATTGTCCCACAAAAGCTAAGACAAGTATTTTGATGGTCAATGTCATTGAAATTAAATTCGTAAATAGTAGATATACGGATTTTATCGCGTTGTTTATTTGACACTTTATTACAAAATTTTGAAAACTGTTACACTACTACTATTAAACTTTACTATATAGTAGTTTAATTTCAATGAATAACATTCGCGTAAACAGAAGACAATATGATGTAGGCCATTGTCAGTTTGAGAGGCTCTATTTTTACCTCACTTTGTCCGACAGACTTCGTGAGAGTCTGCTCACCGAACAAATTCAAACAGATACCGAATCCAGCAGGGCTTAAGACGTCCGTCGTATTGACCAAACATTATTTCGGACAAATTATTCGTCCGCCCGCGCGATTACATACTTACCTACAAAATTGTCTGACAAGTGGCCTATCAATGCTTGGGAAACCAGATATAATTGTAGCCTATTGTGACAGGTCGCCGCCGCCGCCCGGTGTGCCGCTGCGACTCAATAGGTTAAAAGACATGCGCGATGCAATCGGGCGACTGAGATGTTCGATTACTAGTTCGCGCGAACCTGATTCGCACATGTGTGGAACAAGTTGATGTCTGACGTAGCTGTAGTAGTGACGTTTAAGCGGTCGCCTCGCCGCGCGCCGCTGCCGCTGCGCCGAGTGTTGCGGGTTCGAATCCCATTCGAGATAAAACGTTGTGTGATTCACAGATGTTTGTTCCGAGTGTGAGTGTTCTGTGTCCGTTGTTTGTATGTTTGTAAAGTCCGCCGCGATGCAGGAATAACTCCTAGTGCGGGAGTTGTCTAAAAGCTACAAACATTGTGTCGTAAAAGACATTAAGTGTTTTTCGCGCTCCTAGGTTCGCGCGCACCTGAGGCACTCGATGATATTGTCCCGGACCTGCCACTGTCGCATCGCTAATCGCGCGTTTGTACGTAATCGCGTTCCGTTCGGACGACGCGCACGCGCACGCGCGCGCGGTGCCGCCTGTAGTAAATAAACGACGAAAAGCAAGAATACGGTATTATTGCTAACTGAGATACTGAAACTAGCTATGTCACTTATCAACTAACACATCTGACAAGAGCAGCACTAGTCTACTGGGAGTGTGTGTGTGTGTGTGTCTATTAATGATCGCTCGCTTTAACGGTGAAGGAAAACATCGTGAGGAAACCTGCACGGCTGAAAGTTCTTCATGATGTACTCGAAGATATTCAGTCTGCCAAGTGCCGACCCGTACTGGGCTAACATGGTGGACTATGGGCTAACCTTTCTTATACTGAGAAAAGGCTCATGCCCAACAGTCGGAAGATTTAATACAGAGCTGATATTATATGGTAGTCAAACTATAGATTATAATGGCATCCATGTTTTCTCAGGCATGTTGATCTCCTGTTTCTTCATCATCCTGACGGTGGCGGTGTACGCGTGGCTGCCGGAGCTGAGGAACCTGCACGGCATGGTGCTGATGGCATACCTCTTGAGCTTCTTCGTGGGCTTCGTGTTCTTGGCCGCCATGCAGATATTACTGCTCTGGAATCACATCACTCAAGAGATGTGTACTGCTTTTAGTAAGTATTGAACTTTGGTTGACATTAAAATCTTTCAATTAGTAGAAAATTGTGGAATGTGAGTCTAAGGTGTATTCTTAATTATGTGATCGACAAAAATATGGTATGTCATATTAATCATCAAACATTAGTAAACTCAGATGAAATATTAATTCGTTCTTTATGAAAAACTCGATCCCTTACCTTATCGTTATTTTAGATGTTATATGAATTAACTATAGATATCTATATCCCACCAAAAACATAAATGTAAAAAAGAGAGCCAAGTTCAATACAAAAATTATGCTTGGCTGTAGGCTTCACCGCAAAAAGAATGGAAATCTAAATGAGTACCAAGTTCTATGCAAAATCCAAATATGTATTTATAGGAACAAAATAACATTATGAACAAGTTAAACTCTATTTCTTTGCTTTATTGGATACCTATAACAATTGCTGTTATTTAAAAATTTTAGATCTTAAAGTAGCTTAGATTTGACATATAATTAAACACACGTAGTTTTATGTGTTTACGTTAAAGAGGTTTTGAGTTATAGAAGGGTCAAAAGTGGCACCAAGTGGCTCGTGTAATATTACACTCGGCGCTGGCTAGCCAGTTCCTTTGCTTGAATTTGGCTTGACACGCTGCCGCGTGTCTAGATTGATAGTAACTCGATAAGTTTAACTACTGGTTGATAAGGTTACTGTGTAGTTGAGTTTCTCTCCAGGATTTATTAAACTGTTAGTTTTTAAACTTCGTGTAGTAGTCTATAAGTATAAATATTATAATTGTATAGCATAACATCCATAACTAATCGCATTTTGATCTTACTGTACCTGAATAAATAAAACCTGTTTCGCAAATTCAATTTAAACCGATTGATTGAATACCAACTCATTTCGAGGGTGAGGTCAATAAGTGTCCAAACAATATTGTAGCGGGACATTGGACCCGATCACAAAGTTTGTCTTCGACCATTTGTGTTTGTACATTGCACTTCTTGGTGGCGAGTATATGTTTAAATAGATTATTTTAGTTACTATTATAGTATTACATTATCCGTGGTTTAGTAAACAAACCAACAATAGGTATATCCATAATAAACATATGTACGTTTCATATATCATCACGCGAGTATTTAATGTTATAAGATGATATTCGAAGGGCTCGTATAGAACTGAAATTAAAATTAAAGTTTGTTGTGTTTGACATCAATTCAATGTCCAGCTGTTTAAGTATTACTGACCGGTGACGTAATGACACGATCTATAGATACATCTATGAGCAAAGTGAAGGAGAACCGGATGTCTTATACAAGTCATATATTCTTGTTAATAACAAATAATTACAAATAATCGGAATATACAAGTATTATTTATCCGACTATCATATTAAGAAATGTGCCAAAACAGGCGGTCACAGTTAAGTGAATAAAATCAACACTTTTTGTTTAATACAAATATTAAATATACATTTACCGTAACAATGAATGTGTTTACAATTACTCCGTGTACAAAACTTAAAATAATTAATATTTTCGCCTACAAAATCAAAAGCATAATCGAAAAATGCAAAAACGTAAGCTCCTGTTACGTGATTTTTAGATTATACCTAACAGTAGAAATCTATCCTATTTTACAGCTTAAACGAAACATAAATAGTTATATTACAATTTGTCTGTCACAAATACTTAAGTTATTGGTTGACAATAAGGATACATATATATCAAAAAAGCACTTCAAATCCTCTATACAATTTTACTATGGCGGCCGCGCGCCGATTTGAATATGCACCGCACGAGCTCTGTCATTATCTGTCTTACGTTCGGCGCAGTCTTAAACATTGGCTTGTATCTAAGCAATCAACTGTTCTCATACAGATCCACACTCATAGTCTCAACCAACATAAAATGACTTCAGCACACTCAGACTCACTAACTACTAAACTTTGCTTTCAATAAGTGACTTATAACAATAAGTGATTAGATTAAAACGTACTTACTTTTTATTATTTCATACAGATATCATATTTATGAAATATAACTTGTTTTCAAATGAATTTCCTTATATTATGATTCAAACCGGCTCTACACAGCCGCTCAGTTGCGGTATTTTTTATTGTCATTACGTTAAGTTGAATAAAAGCGAAAGTGTACCAAGGACAAAGTTAATAATTGTCATTAACCGAAATTAAAAGTTGACTAACCAAATGTAGCCAGACGATTATATAATAGAACTATAAGTGCACAGCCTTCGTGCTGCCTCCCCCCATGTCGGAGCGAGAGGAAATGATCAGCGCCTTACTTCGGCTAAAGACTACGTGTGAACATCTACCGAGATGATTATGAAAGCAACTGAATATTGTACGATAGAGGTACTATTAATCATTCACTTGTTAGGTGACTGCAGTAAATAACACTGCGATTTCGACTCCGATGTTAATATTCTACCTGTGTCGGTCAGTTTGTAAACGCAATCGCAATCGCGGTTCAATAACCGCTTTTGATAAAATGAGGTGACCGATGGGTATTTTTCTATTTGGATTCTTACCAGGCGCGCCCGAGACTAAAAAAGACGAATAAAGAACTGAAGCACTTGAAAGTAGCTCGCTGTTCACATTAGCTAGCTACCGATAGCTGTTCAGGCAGGTAGTACACATTGATTAAAATTCTATTAACAATACGTTTGGATAAAACCCAAAGTAGGTAGCTACATTTGAATATTCCTACCACATATTGAGGTTAACACAAATAATTAAATAACTCATAATACTGCTATTAGCTACCAATTATACAAATTAATTTATATATAACTAGTACTTATATCTCTCTGATAAAATGTCACGGTGCGATGCGACCGCGACGTGTTACTGCATGCATTTGGATGAAAAAAAAGCCTTTAGTAAATTGTTTAATTAACTGATGCAAATTTCTTAGATTGATATTTTTTATTATTCACCTCGAAAAAATAACAAGACTAAACAATAAATACAAGTATTAGTAAACAACATAAGTATGTTTTTAACCTTCGAGTTTGTCCCACTGACGGACAAACACTTCTAAATAATGGTAATTGTTATTATTATATCAATATAAATGATGTCTTGTATTGATAGTCTACTTCGGTTACTCTGTAGGCAGGTCGCCATTATTCACAAACGTAATACATTTCAGTAAGCCGCAGCCTATTTTGTGGCCGAAGCCTTAAGCTCAGATTATTGTATAAGCTTGTTTAGTTTACTTTGCCTTGCCATATGTATATATGTTTATACGCCTGACGCCTTTACATATCATGTATGTACATATGTTTATAAGTAAGTTTGTTTCTTTCAGCATTCATCATTTACTTCTCGCTCCTGGCTGCGTTTTTCTGGATGAATGTGATGTGCTACGACATTTGGTGGACATTCAGGTGACTAATACAGATATAATAACTATTGACATTAAGCTACTTTATACTTATTTTATCGCGTTGTTTATGGGTAGAACACCATTATGGCATGTTTATGGGTAGAACACCATTATGGCATGTTTATGGTTAGAACACCATTATGGTATCTTTATGGTTAGAACACCATTATGGCATGTTTATGGTTAGAACACGATTATGGCATGTTGTTGAATATCTTAAACTTGTACTGTTGAACACTGCAGCACTGTTATTAGTGACTCAGTGCTCAATACTTTAATGCATTTACTTCTATTATTATAACTATTTATATTTAAGTTTACTTTTCCCAACGTTTCTGTTGCTATAATATTTGTTATAGCCTCCGTGGCACAGCGGTAGTGAATGCGACTGCTGTGCATGAGGTCTCGGGTTCGAATCCCGGGTCGGGCCAACAAACAGTTATTGGGTTTTTCTGTTAAGAAAGCTCAATAGTAACCCGGAGTTAGGAAGTTGGCGGTGTTAGACGCGTGTCGCCGTTGGTCCTGCGCCTGATCTCTCTCCGGTCGTGTCGTATTACCATCCCATCGGCACATGAGAGTTAGGGAACAGAGAGTGCACTTGTGTTTGCGCACACACTTGTGCACTATAATATCTTCTGCGCAGATGGCCAGTCTCCGTTAAGACCGGCCGCCATGACCGAAATTCGGTCTGGAGGACATTATTACTATTATGAATGATTTCGATTGTATAGCAATCAAAATAATTCGGTTTAATAATGATAAATAATTTAGTATAAGCGAGTAGCACACCACTACATACTGAGCACAAGGCCTGCAGAGAGCACTACTGTTTAGCCATGGCATTATCTACTTACAAAACATTTCAACGTCAGCCTCGATGGCGTAGTGGTTAGTGTAACCGACTGCCACGTCTGAGCTCGCAGGTTCGATTCCCACACAAGTCAAACATTTGTGTGCATGAACATGGATGTTTGTCTTGGTCTGGGTGTATCTATGTGTAATGTGTGTGTATTTACAAAAGAAAAGTATATATGTATGTTTATCAAATTATTTGTCTAGTACCCATAGTACAAGCTCTGCTTAGTTTGATCTAGATGGTGTTGCGTGTATGTGATAGAATATATTATATTATACTAGCTTTTGCGCGCGGCTCCGCCTGCGTGGTACTTACATCAATAAAAAGTAGCCTATCTCCTTCCCCAGGTTTTAAACTATATATGTACCAAATTTCATCTAAATCGGTTGAGTGGTTTAGCCGTTAAAAGGTAACATACAGATAGACAGACAAAGTTACTTTCGAATTTATAATATTATGTAGTAAGGATTATTTTATAATTTAACAAAAGACGTACTAACAATATTTTATGTCAGTATACATATTACGCTTCATCAATGACAGCTAGTTTATTTACTAATTACTCTTTGGATCAAATAATTAATGATATAAAGTCAAGTGTCAGTCGAGCCCTCGCGGAACCCTGCGACTCAGGCCGGTTTGTTACAATACGAGCTTTAGCTGAAATTTACACTCACCGACTTTACTTGGTGACAAATTAATTAATTAATCTCACTATGAATGAGTAGATATCATTGTTATTTTCCATCAAACTGTGTGAAACATGTTGATCCGCAGTCTTATTATTCTTCATGGTATTGTCTAATATTTACGCCAAAATTATACATTGAAATAAAACTACTGTATACAGAATTAATCTCGGTTTAAAAAGCACTACTTTTAGATAATTTAATCTATTTAAATGTACACTTTCGAAGTCGGGTAAATTGGTTTAAAATAAAGCACATACAATCTATATTGTACAGCACTTTAATTTCAATGTATTTCTCATGGTTTTTATTTAACTGTTTAGAATATAAGGTATAAGTAGACTCAACGCGTCTTGCCACACATCCTTTTCTTCTACTCAGTGATTCATATAAGTTAGTCACTAAAATGTAACACAAACTTGCATCCGCGTGAACTGTGAGAAGGAAAACAAAACATTTTAGTCACTACTTGACGCACGCGCACGCGCCGAATAATAAATATGTGACTTTCTCAATCTGTTTTCCTTCTCACAGTTCTGTTCCTGTTGTTTATAACTTGGGATTTTCTTAAAATGTATAATGTGCTCACTGTGGTGCTCGCAGCGAGCAGAGGCGCGTGCCCAGCACTGCGGTAGTTTAATATTGGACTAATATAATTATTATATACTAGCTGTTACCTGCGACTTCGACCATGTAGATTATTTTTTCTCGCGGGTCCCTAATTAATTTTAAAATAAAAGTAGCCTAAATTACTCCTTATAACATCAGCTATTTTCCAGTGAAAGTTTCGTCAAAATTGGTCCAGCCATTTTAGAGATTAGCCGAAACTAACAGACAGACAGACAAAAATTCTAAAAAATGATTTTTTATATAAGTACTGTATATCTTATCTTATCTTATGTGGGGGCCAGTCAGTGCAGACCGGCGACACTTCGACCCAGTGGGATCTTTTGTGTCGACACTCCCAATAACGACTGCCATAGATGTTCATGGCAGCCGGGACCGACGACTTAACGTGCTCTCCGAGGCACGGAGCAGGCGATAATTGTCAATCATTACGCACATAATTGCGAAAAGTCAGAGGTGCGCGACGTGGGTTCGAACCCGAGACCCTCTGCATTGAAGTCTGTTGGTCTCTCCACTGAGCTATCGCTGCTCTTTAAGTACTGTATATACTTTTATAATAATAGTAAAAAGCTGTTATTTTGACATTACAAACAGACACTTCAATTTTATTTATTTGTATAGATAATGAGTACAAACATATTGCAATCAATGAAACAGGCTTCCGTTGTCGTACGTCTGAGAGTCCTTAGGGAAGGTGGAGCAGGCAGACAATAGTAGTGCATACCCTACCGTTCTTTAAATGATCCCAACCGGTTCATCTTGTTTTGAGACCTTGGTGGTCTGTGGAGGAGCTCCTTCTTAGTCGTATAAAGTGTCCATAGCTACATCAACTGTACCACTTGATGGATCATATGCTTGGTTTCAACCAGCTCACCACCAGATAGAACGAGAGCTATCTCACAGACAAATAAAATGCAATATAACAGCTTCCCGCCTACTCTAGGCGTAATTATAATTATTTTCTATCATGTTTGATATACCTAATGTAAATATTTATGTTTAGCGGAAAACGTGCAATGTCGGGCAGAAAATCATCAGTGCGGCGGCGGTTCCTGCACTACAGCCTGTACGCGTTTAGTGTGCCGACAGCCCTCACTATACTACTTGCGGTGCTTGAGTTCTCCATCGTTCCTGAAACGAGTACCCTTCTTCCTCGAATCAGAAAGCAAGGATGTTTCATATATGGTGAGTATTTTATTTTGCTTTGGTTAAGTTACTTACGCCCTACCACTGTGTCGCATCTCCACACGTTCTAGTTGTCACACAAAACAATGCACAGTTACAATATACTCATACTCATATCATTCTTATCGACGTGAAATACCAGTATGCCTACTGTTGTGTTTCGTTCGGTGAGTGAGAGTGCCGGAGGCCCAATCACTCTCTTTCCCCCTTCCGGCTCCTTCTCCTTCCTACTTCCTTTCCTAAAGGGTCGGCAACGCGCAAGTGATGCCTCTGGTGTTGCAGGCGTTTATAGGCTACGGGTGACCACTTACCATCAGGTGGGCCCTATGTTTATTTGCCAAATTAGTTGTATAAAAAAATTGCTATTAGTAAACGTGTAAATTTTATTCTACTTAAAAACACAATATATTACACTCATATCAAACTGAAAGTCAAATCTCGTAATAAAATTTGTTTAAAATAAAGTGCCAAATTAATCTAATACAGATCAAAGCTTAAATGCAACTTATGTTCATATTTGAAGAGCATTTTAATTCAGGGAAATACCATTTGTGATATTTATAGCCCAGACTACATAGGAACTCGATTTGCAACAGTTTTTATTACCTGAATTAACCTTTTGACTTTATGTGCAAATTAATTTTAATAATAATAAAACAAATGAAATACAAACTTGTAGAGGTCGAGGTGCCTTACTACAGCTATGTAGCAGAACCAGTTCTCGAAAAGGGTGATATCACACTGTACTGGGATCGATCTGTTATCACGGACAGGACTGTTGTTGGCAACAAGCCTGATATTGTGGTAATAGATCGATCACAGCGCCGTTCAATGATTGTCGATATTACCATCCCTCATGATGGCAACCTCGTGAAAGCTGAGAAGGAAAAACAGTTAAAATATCTGGACTTAGCACACGAGCTTGTCGATATGTGGGATGTGGACTCAGCAATCGTTGTACCGATACTCGTTACAGTGAACGGTCTAATAGCCAAGAGCCTCGACCAACATCTTAAGAGGTTCGCGTTAGGTGCTTGGGTCAAGGGTCAGATGCAGAAGGCAGTCCTCCTTGATACGGCAAACATAGTGAGGAGGTTCCTCTCTCTGGACCCCTAACCGCCGGCAGCTTGGACCCTGTTCCCGATGCCGGTGGGGTACCATATATTTTATATTTTTAAATGTATTTTTTATATAATTATGTATATTTAAAAATGAAAAATATATTGTAAAGATTTAAATAAAGATAAAAATAATAAAATTTATTTATTATCCAATACTGACAATTAACAATTAACACTTTATTTCTGACACGTCTGTTTAATCATACCCCACAGACGCGCAGTTAGGTACGCCTAGTTATAATCACGTTTGGGAGAGAATTACTGTAATATTTAGAATTGTCGATCTTCATGTCCGGATACCTCACATGGTTTAAACCTTTAGGCTTATAACACATCAGACTATACCCTGAAGGAGCAAGGTAGTCATTATAAACAGGAGAATTTGAGGGCACGGATGACACAGAACAATTATATGATCCACACGTAATTGTTTTGTGTCTGAATTTGCTGTATGTCCGTCTATTATATGTTTGTAAAGATCCTGCAATAGGGTAAGATTTAGCGCTAATGTGGAAGTAGAAGCATAAGCATTACAGCAATTTTTTACCGACTTCAAAAAAAAGGAGGAGGTATTCAATTCGTCTGTATTTTTTTTAATGTTTGTTACCTCGTTTCTTTCGACTGGGTGAACCGATTTTGATGATTCTTTTTTATTTGAAAGCTGGTGCTTCCCGTGCGGTCCTTTTTAATTTTGATCAAGATTTGACCATTCGTTTTCGAGTTATACTTAATAATGCGTATTTGGCTACATTGATGATGTTCTCATATTTGGCAAGGTTCACTAAAAACCAAGAAATAAACAAAATTTTAACAAAAAAGAAAACCGACTTTAAATAAGAATATTCTAAAACTTAAAATGCTCTAAAAAGTTAATAAATAATTGCATATTCTTATGAATAACTAAATTATTGTTATTAATGGAGTCGGTGTCGGCCAAGGTAGGTTTGTAACTAATTAAACATGAGATATCTTACTATAATCATAACATAACATTGGCATGCACAACTACACACATAGACGCAGCACGGGGCGCGGGCGGCTGACACCGACTTCAAAAATAACAATAATTTAATTATTCATATGCAATTATTTATTAACTTTTTAGTGCATTTTAAGTTTTAGAATATTCTTATTTGAAGTCGGTTTTCATTTTTGTTAAAATTTTGTTTATAAATAAAAAAGAGTGACTGGTCCCTAGGGCTTGCCTGCGCGATACAAGCATTACACCAGTGCTTACTTGTTACGGTTGCGATACTTGGTTAACAAACTAACATAAGTACACATACTTTATATTAATGTTATAATTCATACGTGTAATGTAACATTTACAATCATTATTAAATAATTATTATCGAAGTTTATTTGAAAACACTACCTTTAGATCATTTCGAATCTATTAAACTGCAGGTTATTATTCAAATTAATTAACTATTTATTTATTTACTATATATTATAAACGATTAATTATTACTCTGTCGGCCTCGATGGCGTAGTGGTTAGTGTAACCGACTGCCACGCCTGAGGTCGTGGGTTCGATTCCCGCACAAGTCAAACATTTGTGTGCATGAACATGGATGTTTGTCTTGGTCTGGGTGTTTCTATATATAATATGTATGTGTTTACAAAAAAAAAGTATATATGTATGTATGTTTATCCATTGTCTAGTACCTATAGTACAAACTCTGCTTAGTTTGGTCTATCTGGTGTTGTGTGTATGTGATAGAATATTATTATATTATTACTGCACTAATTAAGCTTACACATTTATTATTTAGTATATTAAGTGCAGTATAAAAATATATATAATACACAATCAAAATAGCAAAATTTAACCATAATAATGTTTCACGTGTTGTGTGAATGGTCAATCAAATATTTAAATAATATGTGACATTACATTAGAGAGTAATATTTGATAGACGATTGCTTAGTACTGAGTTACGCTTAGCAGACGCGCGGCCGCGCTAACAACAACATGTAGCACATCACATTACTTTAGAGAGTAATATTTGATAGACGATTGCTTAGTACTGAGTTACGCTTAGCAGACGCGCGGCCGCGCTAACAACAACATGTAGCACATCACATTACTTTAGAGAGTAATATTTGATAGACGATTGCTTAGTACTGAGTTACGCTTAGCAGACGCGCGGCCGCGCTAACAACAACATGTAGCACATCACATTACTTTAGAGAGTAATATTTGATAGACGATTGCTTAGTACTGAGTTACGCTTAGCAGACGCGCGGCCGCGCTAACAACAACATGTAGCACATCACATTACTTTAGAGAGTAATATTTGATAGACGATTGCTTAGTACTGAGTTACGCTTAGCAGACGCGCGGCCGCGCTAACAACAACATGTAGCACATCACATTACTTTAGAGAGTAATATTTGATAGACGATTGCTTAGTACTGAGTTACGCTTAGCAGACGCGCGGCCGCGCTAACAACAACATGTAGCACATCACATTACTTTAGAGAGTAATATTTGATAGACGATTGCTTAGTACTGAGTTACGCTTAGCAGACGCGCGGCCGCGCTAACAACAACATGTAGCACATCACATTACTTTAGAGAGTAATATTTGATAGACGATTGCTTAGTACTGAGTTACGCTTAGCAGACGCGCGGCCGCGCTAACAACAACATGTAGCACATCACATTACTTTAGAGAGTAATATTTGATAGACGATTGCTTAGTACTGAGTTACGCTTAGCAGACGCGCGGCCGCGCTAACAACAACATGTAGCACATCACATTACTTTAGAGAGTAATATTTGATAGACGATTGCTTAGTACTGAGTTACGCTTAGCAGACGCGCGGCCGCGCTAACAACAACATGTAGCACATCACATTACTTTAGAGAGTAATATTTGATAGACGATTGCTTAGTACTGAGTTACGCTTAGCAGACGCGCGGCCGCGCTAACAACAACATGTAGCACATCACATTACTTTAGAGAGTAATATTTGATAGACGATTGCTTAGTACTGAGTTACGCTTAGCAGACGCGCGGCCGCGCTAACAACAACATGTAGCACATCACATTACTTTAGAGAGTAATATTTGATAGACGATTGCTTAGTACTGAGTTACGCTTAGCAGACGCGCGGCCGCGCTAACAACAACATGTAGCACATCACATTACTTTAGAGAGTAATATTTGATAGACGATTGCTTAGTACTGAGTTACGCTTAGCAGACGCGCGGCCGCGCTAACAACAACATGTAGCACATCACATTACTTTAGAGAGTAATATTTGATAGACGATTGCTTAGTACTGAGTTACGCTTAGCAGACGCGCGGCCGCGCTAACAACAACATGTAGCACATCACATTACTTTAGAGAGTAATATTTGATAGACGATTGCTTAGTACTGAGTTACGCTTAGCAGACGCGCGGCCGCGCTAACAACAACATGTAGCACATCACATTACTTTAGAGAGTAATATTTGATAGACGATTGCTTAGTACTGAGTTACGCTTAGCAGACGCGCGGCCGCGCTAACAACAACATGTAGCACATCACATTACTTTAGAGAGTAATATTTGATAGACGATTGCTTAGTACTGAGTTACGCTTAGCAGACGCGCGGCCGCGCTAACAACAACATGTAGCACATCACATTACTTTAGAGAGTAATATTTGATAGACGATTGCTTAGTACTGAGTTACGCTTAGCAGACGCGCGGCCGCGCTAACAACAACATGTAGCACATCACATTACTTTAGAGAGTAATATTTGATAGACGATTGCTTAGTACTGAGTTACGCTTAGCAGACGCGCGGCCGCGCTAACAACAACATGTAGCACATCACATTACTTTAGAGAGTAATATTTGATAGACGATTGCTTAGTACTGAGTTACGCTTAGCAGACGCGCGGCCGCGCTAACAACAACATGTAGCACATCACATTACTTTAGAGAGTAATATTTGATAGACGATTGCTTAGTACTGAGTTACGCTTAGCAGACGCGCGGCCGCGCTAACAACAACATGTAGCACATCACATTACTTTAGAGAGTAATATTTGATAGACGATTGCTTAGTACTGAGTTACGCTTAGCAGACGCGCGGCCGCGCTAACAACAACATGTAGCACATCACATTACTTTAGAGAGTAATATTTGATAGACGATTGCTTAGTACTGAGTTACGCTTAGCAGACGCGCGGCCGCGCTAACAACAACATGTAGCACATCACATTACTTTAGAGAGTAATATTTGATAGACGATTGCTTAGTACTGAGTTACGCTTAGCAGACGCGCGGCCGCGCTAACAACAACATGTAGCACATCACATTACTTTAGAGAGTAATATTTGATAGACGATTGCTTAGTACTGAGTTACGCTTAGCAGACGCGCGGCCGCGCTAACAACAACATGTAGCACATCACATTACTTTAGAGAGTAATATTTGATAGACGATTGCTTAGTACTGAGTTACGCTTAGCAGACGCGCGGCCGCGCTAACAACAACATGTAGCACATCACATTACTTTAGAGAGTAATATTTGATAGACGATTGCTTAGTACTGAGTTACGCTTAGCAGACGCGCGGCCGCGCTAACAACAACATGTAGCACATCACATTACTTTAGAGAGTAATATTTGATAGACGATTGCTTAGTACTGAGTTACGCTTAGCAGACGCGCGGCCGCGCTAACAACAACATGTAGCACATCACATTACTTTAGAGAGTAATATTTGATAGACGATTGCTTAGTACTGAGTTACGCTTAGCAGACGCGCGGCCGCGCTAACAACAACATGTAGCACATCACATTACTTTAGAGAGTAATATTTGATAGACGATTGCTTAGTACTGAGTTACGCTTAGCAGACGCGCGGCCGCGCTAACAACAACATGTAGCACATCACATTACTTTAGAGAGTAATATTTGATAGACGATTGCTTAGTACTGAGTTACGCTTAGCAGACGCGCGGCCGCGCTAACAACAACATGTAGCACATCACATTACTTTAGAGAGTAATATTTGATAGACGATTGCTTAGTACTGAGTTACGCTTAGCAGACGCGCGGCCGCGCTAACAACAACATGTAGCACATCACATTACTTTAGAGAGTAATATTTGATAGACGATTGCTTAGTACTGAGTTACGCTTAGCAGACGCGCGGCCGCGCTAACAACAACATGTAGCACATCACATTACTTTAGAGAGTAATATTTGATAGACGATTGCTTAGTACTGAGTTACGCTTAGCAGACGCGCGGCCGCGCTAACAACAACATGTAGCACATCACATTACTTTAGAGAGTAATATTTGATAGACGATTGCTTAGTACTGAGTTACG
The DNA here is from genome assembly GCA_963564715.1 of Catocala sponsa. Classification (NCBI taxonomy): domain Eukaryota; kingdom Metazoa; phylum Arthropoda; class Insecta; order Lepidoptera; family Erebidae; genus Catocala; species Catocala sponsa. The sequence continues at coordinate 28,271,883 of OY751336.1, forward strand.
CTTAGCAGACGCGCGGCCGCGCTAACAACAACATGTAGCACATCACATTACTTTAGAGAGTAATATTTGATAGACGATTGCTTAGTACTGAGTTACGCTTAGCAGACGCGCGGCCGCGCTAACAACAACATGTAGCACATCACATTACTTTAGAGAGTAATATTTGATAGACGATTGCTTAGTACTGAGTTACGCTTAGCAGACGCGCGGCCGCGCTAACAACAACATGTAGCACATCACATTACTTTAGAGAGTAATATTTGATAGACGATTGCTTAGTACTGAGTTACGCTTAGCAGACGCGCGGCCGCGCTAACAACAACATGTAGCACATCACATTACTTTAGAGAGTAATATTTGATAGACGATTGCTTAGTACTGAGTTACGCTTAGCAGACGCGCGGCCGCGCTAACAACAACATGTAGCACATCACATTACTTTAGAGAGTAATATTTGATAGACGATTGCTTAGTACTGAGTTACGCTTAGCAGACGCGCGGCCGCGCTAACAACAACATGTAGCACATCACATTACTTTAGAGAGTAATATTTGATAGACGATTGCTTAGTACTGAGTTACGCTTAGCAGACGCGCGGCCGCGCTAACAACAACATGTAGCACATCACATTACTTTAGAGAGTAATATTTGATAGACGATTGCTTAGTACTGAGTTACGCTTAGCAGACGCGCGGCCGCGCTAACAACAACATGTAGCACATCACATTACTTTAGAGAGTAATATTTGATAGACGATTGCTTAGTACTGAGTTACGCTTAGCAGACGCGCGGCCGCGCTAACAACAACATGTAGCACATCACATTACTTTAGAGAGTAATATTTGATAGACGATTGCTTAGTACTGAGTTACGCTTAGCAGACGCGCGGCCGCGCTAACAACAACATGTAGCACATCACATTACTTTAGAGAGTAATATTTGATAGACGATTGCTTAGTACTGAGTTACGCTTAGCAGACGCGCGGCCGCGCTAACAACAACATGTAGCACATCACATTACTTTAGAGAGTAATATTTGATAGACGATTGCTTAGTACTGAGTTACGCTTAGCAGACGCGCGGCCGCGCTAACAACAACATGTAGCACATCACATTACTTTAGAGAGTAATATTTGATAGACGATTGCTTAGTACTGAGTTACGCTTAGCAGACGCGCGGCCGCGCTAACAACAACATGTAGCACATCACATTACTTTAGAGAGTAATATTTGATAGACGATTGCTTAGTACTGAGTTACGCTTAGCAGACGCGCGGCCGCGCTAACAACAACATGTAGCACATCACATTACTTTAGAGAGTAATATTTGATAGACGATTGCTTAGTACTGAGTTACGCTTAGCAGACGCGCGGCCGCGCTAACAACAACATGTAGCACATCACATTACTTTAGAGAGTAATATTTGATAGACGATTGCTTAGTACTGAGTTACGCTTAGCAGACGCGCGGCCGCGCTAACAACAACATGTAGCACATCACATTACTTTAGAGAGTAATATTTGATAGACGATTGCTTAGTACTGAGTTACGCTTAGCAGACGCGCGGCCGCGCTAACAACAACATGTAGCACATCACATTACTTTAGAGAGTAATATTTGATAGACGATTGCTTAGTACTGAGTTACGCTTAGCAGACGCGCGGCCGCGCTAACAACAACATGTAGCACATCACATTACTTTAGAGAGTAATATTTGATAGACGATTGCTTAGTACTGAGTTACGCTTAGCAGACGCGCGGCCGCGCTAACAACAACATGTAGCACATCACATTACTTTAGAGAGTAATATTTGATAGACGATTGCTTAGTACTGAGTTACGCTTAGCAGACGCGCGGCCGCGCTAACAACAACATGTAGCACATCACATTACTTTAGAGAGTAATATTTGATAGACGATTGCTTAGTACTGAGTTACGCTTAGCAGACGCGCGGCCGCGCTAACAACAACATGTAGCACATCACATTACTTTAGAGAGTAATATTTGATAGACGATTGCTTAGTACTGAGTTACGCTTAGCAGACGCGCGGCCGCGCTAACAACAACATGTAGCACATCACATTACTTTAGAGAGTAATATTTGATAGACGATTGCTTAGTACTGAGTTACGCTTAGCAGACGCGCGGCCGCGCTAACAACAACATGTAGCACATCACATTACTTTAGAGAGTAATATTTGATAGACGATTGCTTAGTACTGAGTTACGCTTAGCAGACGCGCGGCCGCGCTAACAACAACATGTAGCACATCACATTACTTTAGAGAGTAATATTTGATAGACGATTGCTTAGTACTGAGTTACGCTTAGCAGACGCGCGGCCGCGCTAACAACAACATGTAGCACATCACATTACTTTAGAGAGTAATATTTGATAGACGATTGCTTAGTACTGAGTTACGCTTAGCAGACGCGCGGCCGCGCTAACAACAACATGTAGCACATCACATTACTTTAGAGAGTAATATTTGATAGACGATTGCTTAGTACTGAGTTACGCTTAGCAGACGCGCGGCCGCGCTAACAACAACATGTAGCACATCACATTACTTTAGAGAGTAATATTTGATAGACGATTGCTTAGTACTGAGTTACGCTTAGCAGACGCGCGGCCGCGCTAACAACAACATGTAGCACATCACATTACTTTAGAGAGTAATATTTGATAGACGATTGCTTAGTACTGAGTTACGCTTAGCAGACGCGCGGCCGCGCTAACAACAACATGTAGCACATCACATTACTTTAGAGAGTAATATTTGATAGACGATTGCTTAGTACTGAGTTACGCTTAGCAGACGCGCGGCCGCGCTAACAACAACATGTAGCACATCACATTACTTTAGAGAGTAATATTTGATAGACGATTGCTTAGTACTGAGTTACGCTTAGCAGACGCGCGGCCGCGCTAACAACAACATGTAGCACATCACATTACTTTAGAGAGTAATATTTGATAGACGATTGCTTAGTACTGAGTTACGCTTAGCAGACGCGCGGCCGCGCTAACAACAACATGTAGCACATCACATTACTTTAGAGAGTAATATTTGATAGACGATTGCTTAGTACTGAGTTACGCTTAGCAGACGCGCGGCCGCGCTAACAACAACATGTAGCACATCACATTACTTTAGAGAGTAATATTTGATAGACGATTGCTTAGTACTGAGTTACGCTTAGCAGACGCGCGGCCGCGCTAACAACAACATGTAGCACATCACATTACTTTAGAGAGTAATATTTGATAGACGATTGCTTAGTACTGAGTTACGCTTAGCAGACGCGCGGCCGCGCTAACAACAACATGTAGCACATCACATTACTTTAGAGAGTAATATTTGATAGACGATTGCTTAGTACTGAGTTACGCTTAGCAGACGCGCGGCCGCGCTAACAACAACATGTAGCACATCACATTACTTTAGAGAGTAATATTTGATAGACGATTGCTTAGTACTGAGTTACGCTTAGCAGACGCGCGGCCGCGCTAACAACAACATGTAGCACATCACATTACTTTAGAGAGTAATATTTGATAGACGATTGCTTAGTACTGAGTTACGCTTAGCAGACGCGCGGCCGCGCTAACAACAACATGTAGCACATCACATTACTTTAGAGAGTAATATTTGATAGACGATTGCTTAGTACTGAGTTACGCTTAGCAGACGCGCGGCCGCGCTAACAACAACATGTAGCACATCACATTACTTTAGAGAGTAATATTTGATAGACGATTGCTTAGTACTGAGTTACGCTTAGCAGACGCGCGGCCGCGCTAACAACAACATGTAGCACATCACATTACTTTAGAGAGTAATATTTGATAGACGATTGCTTAGTACTGAGTTACGCTTAGCAGACGCGCGGCCGCGCTAACAACAACATGTAGCACATCACATTACTTTAGAGAGTAATATTTGATAGACGATTGCTTAGTACTGAGTTACGCTTAGCAGACGCGCGGCCGCGCTAACAACAACATGTAGCACATCACATTACTTTAGAGAGTAATATTTGATAGACGATTGCTTAGTACTGAGTTACGCTTAGCAGACGCGCGGCCGCGCTAACAACAACATGTAGCACATCACATTACTTTAGAGAGTAATATTTGATAGACGATTGCTTAGTACTGAGTTACGCTTAGCAGACGCGCGGCCGCGCTAACAACAACATGTAGCACATCACATTACTTTAGAGAGTAATATTTGATAGACGATTGCTTAGTACTGAGTTACGCTTAGCAGACGCGCGGCCGCGCTAACAACAACATGTAGCACATCACATTACTTTAGAGAGTAATATTTGATAGACGATTGCTTAGTACTGAGTTACGCTTAGCAGACGCGCGGCCGCGCTAACAACAACATGTAGCACATCACATTACTTTAGAGAGTAATATTTGATAGACGATTGCTTAGTACTGAGTTACGCTTAGCAGACGCGCGGCCGCGCTAACAACAACATGTAGCACATCACATTACTTTAGAGAGTAATATTTGATAGACGATTGCTTAGTACTGAGTTACGCTTAGCAGACGCGCGGCCGCGCTAACAACAACATGTAGCACATCACATTACTTTAGAGAGTAATATTTGATAGACGATTGCTTAGTACTGAGTTACGCTTAGCAGACGCGCGGCCGCGCTAACAACAACATGTAGCACATCACATTACTTTAGAGAGTAATATTTGATAGACGATTGCTTAGTACTGAGTTACGCTTAGCAGACGCGCGGCCGCGCTAACAACAACATGTAGCACATCACATTACTTTAGAGAGTAATATTTGATAGACGATTGCTTAGTACTGAGTTACGCTTAGCAGACGCGCGGCCGCGCTAACAACAACATGTAGCACATCACATTACTTTAGAGAGTAATATTTGATAGACGATTGCTTAGTACTGAGTTACGCTTAGCAGACGCGCGGCCGCGCTAACAACAACATGTAGCACATCACATTACTTTAGAGAGTAATATTTGATAGACGATTGCTTAGTACTGAGTTACGCTTAGCAGACGCGCGGCCGCGCTAACAACAACATGTAGCACATCACATTACTTTAGAGAGTAATATTTGATAGACGATTGCTTAGTACTGAGTTACGCTTAGCAGACGCGCGGCCGCGCTAACAACAACATGTAGCACATCACATTACTTTAGAGAGTAATATTTGATAGACGATTGCTTAGTACTGAGTTACGCTTAGCAGACGCGCGGCCGCGCTAACAACAACATGTAGCACATCACATTACTTTAGAGAGTAATATTTGATAGACGATTGCTTAGTACTGAGTTACGCTTAGCAGACGCGCGGCCGCGCTAACAACAACATGTAGCACATCACATTACTTTAGAGAGTAATATTTGATAGACGATTGCTTAGTACTGAGTTACGCTTAGCAGACGCGCGGCCGCGCTAACAACAACATGTAGCACATCACATTACTTTAGAGAGTAATATTTGATAGACGATTGCTTAGTACTGAGTTACGCTTAGCAGACGCGCGGCCGCGCTAACAACAACATGTAGCACATCACATTACTTTAGAGAGTAATATTTGATAGACGATTGCTTAGTACTGAGTTACGCTTAGCAGACGCGCGGCCGCGCTAACAACAACATGTAGCACATCACATTACTTTAGAGAGTAATATTTGATAGACGATTGCTTAGTACTGAGTTACGCTTAGCAGACGCGCGGCCGCGCTAACAACAACATGTAGCACATCACATTACTTTAGAGAGTAATATTTGATAGACGATTGCTTAGTACTGAGTTACGCTTAGCAGACGCGCGGCCGCGCTAACAACAACATGTAGCACATCACATTACTTTAGAGAGTAATATTTGATAGACGATTGCTTAGTACTGAGTTACGCTTAGCAGACGCGCGGCCGCGCTAACAACAACATGTAGCACATCACATTACTTTAGAGAGTAATATTTGATAGACGATTGCTTAGTACTGAGTTACGCTTAGCAGACGCGCGGCCGCGCTAACAACAACATGTAGCACATCACATTACTTTAGAGAGTAATATTTGATAGACGATTGCTTAGTACTGAGTTACGCTTAGCAGACGCGCGGCCGCGCTAACAACAACATGTAGCACATCACATTACTTTAGAGAGTAATATTTGATAGACGATTGCTTAGTACTGAGTTACGCTTAGCAGACGCGCGGCCGCGCTAACAACAACATGTAGCACATCACATTACTTTAGAGAGTAATATTTGATAGACGATTGCTTAGTACTGAGTTACGCTTAGCAGACGCGCGGCCGCGCTAACAACAACATGTAGCACATCACATTACTTTAGAGAGTAATATTTGATAGACGATTGCTTAGTACTGAGTTACGCTTAGCAGACGCGCGGCCGCGCTAACAACAACATGTAGCACATCACATTACTTTAGAGAGTAATATTTGATAGACGATTGCTTAGTACTGAGTTACGCTTAGCAGACGCGCGGCCGCGCTAACAACAACATGTAGCACATCACATTACTTTAGAGAGTAATATTTGATAGACGATTGCTTAGTACTGAGTTACGCTTAGCAGACGCGCGGCCGCGCTAACAACAACATGTAGCACATCACATTACTTTAGAGAGTAATATTTGATAGACGATTGCTTAGTACTGAGTTACGCTTAGCAGACGCGCGGCCGCGCTAACAACAACATGTAGCACATCACATTACTTTAGAGAGTAATATTTGATAGACGATTGCTTAGTACTGAGTTACGCTTAGCAGACGCGCGGCCGCGCTAACAACAACATGTAGCACATCACATTACTTTAGAGAGTAATATTTGATAGACGATTGCTTAGTACTGAGTTACGCTTAGCAGACGCGCGGCCGCGCTAACAACAACATGTAGCACATCACATTACTTTAGAGAGTAATATTTGATAGACGATTGCTTAGTACTGAGTTACGCTTAGCAGACGCGCGGCCGCGCTAACAACAACATGTAGCACATCACATTACTTTAGAGAGTAATATTTGATAGACGATTGCTTAGTACTGAGTTACGCTTAGCAGACGCGCGGCCGCGCTAACAACAACATGTAGCACATCACATTACTTTAGAGAGTAATATTTGATAGACGATTGCTTAGTACTGAGTTACGCTTAGCAGACGCGCGGCCGCGCTAACAACAACGTGTAGCACATCACATTACTTTAGAGAGTAATATTTGATAGACGATTGCTTAGTACTGAGTTACGCTTAGCAGACGCGCGGCCGCGCTAACAACAACATGTAGCACATCACATTACTTTAGAGAGTAATATTTGATAGACGATTGCTTAGTACTGAGTTACGCTTAGCAGACGCGCGGCCGCGCTAACAACAACGTGTAGCACATCACATTACTTTAGAGAGTAATATTTGATAGACGATTGCTTAGTACTGAGTTACGCTTAGCAGACGCGCGGCCGCGCTAACAACAACATGTAGCACATCACATTACTTTAGAGAGTAATATTTGATAGACGATTGCTTAGTACTGAGTTACGCTTAGCAGACGCGCGGCCGCGCTAACAACAACATGTAGCACATCACATTACTTTAGAGAGTAATATTTGATAGACGATTGCTTAGTACTGAGTTACGCTTAGCAGACGCGCGGCCGCGCTAACAACAACATGTAGCACATCACATTACTTTAGAGAGTAATATTTGATAGACGATTGCTTAGTACTGAGTTACGCTTAGCAGACGCGCGGCCGCGCTAACAACAACATGTAGCACATCACATTACTTTAGAGAGTAATATTTGATAGACGATTGCTTAGTACTGAGTTACGCTTAGCAGACGCGCGGCCGCGCTAACAACAACATGTAGCACATCACATTACTTTAGAGAGTAATATTTGATAGACGATTGCTTAGTACTGAGTTACGCTTAGCAGACGCGCGGCCGCGCTAACAACAACATGTAGCACATCACATTACTTTAGAGAGTAATATTTGATAGACGATTGCTTAGTACTGAGTTACGCTTAGCAGACGCGCGGCCGCGCTAACAACAACATGTAGCACATCACATTACTTTAGAGAGTAATATTTGATAGACGATTGCTTAGTACTGAGTTACGCTTAGCAGACGCGCGGCCGCGCTAACAACAACATGTAGCACATCACATTACTTTAGAGAGTAATATTTGATAGACGATTGCTTAGTACTGAGTTACGCTTAGCAGACGCGCGGCCGCGCTAACAACAACGTGTAGCACATCACGTTACTTTAGAGAGTAATATTTGATAGACGATTGCTTAGTACTGAGTTACGCTTAGCAGACGCGCGGCCGCGCTAACAACAACATGTAGCACATCACATTACTTTAGAGAGTAATATTTGATAGACGATTGCTTAGTACTGAGTTACGCTTAGCAGACGCGCGGCCGCGCTAACAACAACATGTAGCACATCACATTACTTTAGAGAGTAATATTTGATAGACGATTGCTTAGTACTGAGTTACGCTTAGCAGACGCGCGGCCGCGCTAACAACAACATGTAGCACATCACATTACTTTAGAGAGTAATATTTGATAGACGATTGCTTAGTACTGAGTTACGCTTAGCAGACGCGCGGCCGCGCTAACAACAACATGTAGCACATCACATTACTTTAGAGAGTAATATTTGATAGACGATTGCTTAGTACTGAGTTACGCTTAGCAGACGCGCGGCCGCGCTAACAACAACATGTAGCACATCACATTACTTTAGAGAGTAATATTTGATAGACGATTGCTTAGTACTGAGTTACGCTTAGCAGACGCGCGGCCGCGCTAACAACAACATGTAGCACATCACATTACTTTAGAGAGTAATATTTGATAGACGATTGCTTAGTACTGAGTTACGCTTAGCAGACGCGCGGCCGCGCTAACAACAACATGTAGCACATCACATTACTTTAGAGAGTAATATTTGATAGACGATTGCTTAGTACTGAGTTACGCTTAGCAGACGCGCGGCCGCGCTAACAACAACATGTAGCACATCACATTACTTTAGAGAGTAATATTTGATAGACGATTGCTTAGTACTGAGTTACGCTTAGCAGACGCGCGGCCGCGCTAACAACAACATGTAGCACATCACATTACTTTAGAGAGTAATATTTGATAGACGATTGCTTAGTACTGAGTTACGCTTAGCAGACGCGCGGCCGCGCTAACAACAACATGTAGCACATCACATTACTTTAGAGAGTAATATTTGATAGACGATTGCTTAGTACTGAGTTACGCTTAGCAGACGCGCGGCCGCGCTAACAACAACATGTAGCACATCACATTACTTTAGAGAGTAATATTTGATAGACGATTGCTTAGTACTGAGTTACGCTTAGCAGACGCGCGGCCGCGCTAACAACAACATGTAGCACATCACATTACTTTAGAGAGTAATATTTGATAGACGATTGCTTAGTACTGAGTTACGCTTAGCAGACGCGCGGCCGCGCTAACAACAACATGTAGCACATCACATTACTTTAGAGAGTAATATTTGATAGACGATTGCTTAGTACTGAGTTACGCTTAGCAGACGCGCGGCCGCGCTAACAACAACATGTAGCACATCACATTACTTTAGAGAGTAATATTTGATAGACGATTGCTTAGTACTGAGTTACGCTTAGCAGACGCGCGGCCGCGCTAACAACAACATGTAGCACATCACATTACTTTAGAGAGTAATATTTGATAGACGATTGCTTAGTACTGAGTTACGCTTAGCAGACGCGCGGCCGCGCTAACAACAACATGTAGCACATCACATTACTTTAGAGAGTAATATTTGATAGACGATTGCTTAGTACTGAGTTACGCTTAGCAGACGCGCGGCCGCGCTAACAACAACATGTAGCACATCACATTACTTTAGAGAGTAATATTTGATAGACGATTGCTTAGTACTGAGTTACGCTTAGCAGACGCGCGGCCGCGCTAACAACAACGTGTAGCACATCACATTACTTTAGAGAGTAATATTTGATAGACGATTGCTTAGTACTGAGTTACGCTTAGCAGACGCGCGGCCGCGCTAACAACAACATGTAGCACATCACATTACTTTAGAGAGTAATATTTGATAGACGATTGCTTAGTACTGAGTTACGCTTAGCAGACGCGCGGCCGCGCTAACAACAACATGTAGCACATCACATTACTTTAGAGAGTAATATTTGATAGACGATTGCTTAGTACTGAGTTACGCTTAGCAGACGCGCGGCCGCGCTAACAACAACGTGTAGCACATCACGTTACTATTGTAACCTTTTCTATTTTCAGGACAAAGCAAATTGCTTTACCTGTACGCACCGATAATATGCCTGTGCGTGGCGAACTTACTGTTCTTCACGCTCACGGCGTTGAAGATAGCAGAGATCAAGAAACAGACGCAGGTGCTCAATAAGAAAGATGAACAAAGGTAACCACGGTCCAACGAGTCGAGGCACCGAGCGCAGCTGCCGCTGAAGCGCTGAGCGCTGATGGCGCTCGAGGCATGCGCAGTTGCGGTAGATACAACATCTTAAAGGCCTTCACCACCCCGGCCTCCGTCATTTTTTCAAATCTAAAATTGCTGCAGAGATTAATTATAATAAACAATAATTAATCTAGTTTGAAGTCAGGCCATTACTTTATTGGTTTATAAATAGCCACTCAAATATCCCCAACTAACATTATAAACGCGAATGCGAGTTATTTTGTTACGCTTTCACGCTTTAAGAGTTAAGACTGCGCTGAGCGTAAGACAGATAATGACAGAGCTCGTGCGGCGCATATTCAAATCGGCGCCCGGCCGCCATAGTAAAATTGTATGGAGGATTTGAAATGCTTTTTTGATAAATATGTGTCTTTATTGTCAACCAATAACTTAAATATTTGAGACGGACAAATTGTAATATAACTATTTATGTTTCGTTTAAACTGTAAAATAGGATAGATTTCTACTGTTATAATCTAAAAATCACGTAACACGTAATTTTGTAGGCAAAAATATTAATTATTTTAAGTTTTTTACGCGGAGTAATTGTAAACACATTCGTTGTTATGATAAATGTATATATTATATTTGTATTAAACAAAAAGTGTTGATTTTATTCACTTAACTGTGACCGCCTGTTTTGGCACATTTCGCTCGGCGCAGTCTTTTAACTACTCGACCGATTACCAGGAAATTTTGCATACACATTGTCAGAGGTACCAGAAATTATATAGAGTACCTCTAATCCAGAAAAAGGTACTGTTCCGAGGTGTGTGCCGAGGGTTCGAAGTTTGTTGTCAAAATGTATTATACGAGTAAAGCGAGCGAAGCCATGGGCAAAATGTAGTAACACATACATAGACGATTTACGCTCTCTATTATAACGGAGGTTATGACAGGAGTAAGACTCGACTAAATTATATTATATATTTGTCGACATCACGATAGCGAGCCTGAATTTCATATAAGCACCCTTACAAATTTTGTAAAATAAAATAATAATTGTACGTTGCAGGTTTACGCTCTACATCAAACTGTTCATCGTGATGGGTGTCAACTGGATCTTGGAAGTGATCAGCTCGTTCTACCCGAAGGCGGACTACATCTGGCGCTTCACGGACGCCTACAACGTCCTCGTCGGACTTATCATCTTCATCATCTTTGTCTGCAAGAAGAAAACGTTGGTCATGGTCAAGCAGAGGTGCGTTGTGTGCTGTCTTTGTGTGCCATCTAGTGATTATAACAAACCGTACCATACATAGACTACTTTATCATTTATTTTTACCTTTTATACCAATGTGGAACTACCAAAGAAACAAACATAGATACTCTTTACACAGTGATAAGAAATTATTTGTTATACAATTATGCGTATGTCTGAAACTATAACAACTTCTTTTTTGGAAAATGTTACTTTAGGCAAATTAATAATCAATAGAAACTGTATTAATTAATTTGTAATCATAACATTATACATATTTCTTCTTAAATTGTAATTATGATTTAAATTTTATTTAAATGTAATGTTTATAAACTAAGTCTTTTGATTCACATTTAGTAATTTGTTATGTGTGCATAAATCACGTACTAATCCATATACAAGTCGGTAAATGTTAAGATTGTGTGACACTAGAACAAAACGTAAGTTTGATCCATTTCATATTCAGGGTTAAAGATTGTCAGCGATCTAGTTCAACTAACGAACAAATGGCAGATGTTAACAAGAACAAGCTCAGTCGCTGGCGCAGCAGCGGAGCGCGAGCCAGCAGCGACACAGTGAGGACCGCGCTCGGGGCAGGCACAGACGCCAAGAGCCTGGTCTGAGAGATCAGTCAGCACGATGCGTTCGTAGCTGAAGAGACTCACATATCTGTCTTTTTAAATGATGTTCATTTCAACAACAATCTTCCTTAAAATGTGTATTCAAAAATACTGTAGATAATCACATACAGCATTTAAAATACATAAAATATGCAAAGATGCTGGCTTATACGAAACCAATGACAAGGAATAATCCGACGTAGAGCCGGGCAATAAGGCAAATAAGTGCTGTGCTTCACTCAACAGCAGGCTCATGGAACTAAGCTATGAAGCTATGAATCATAAGAAATACTGAAAAGGTACAAGCAAGTTTAGATAGAGCTGGGCGAGCTGGGCGAGCTGGGCTGTCAATGACGATTTATACTAACTTTTCCGAATTAGTGTGGCAACTAATGACGAGGGCTTATTTATAATCCGAATGGTTTGAACTTAGTCTGTGGCACTAAACAGGTTTCTTTAATAATTGTACAGTAATCATGAGAAGTATTACATAAGTAGACGTTATTTTGTTTTATATGAATGCACTTATTGTTAACCTTTGCACCCTTTAGTTAGCGCTTCTGGTGGTTATGTTCATAACAATGTAAAGAAAAATTGAAACAATAGCTATGAGTTGTTACACGAATACTTTAGAGCGATGGTTCATGACAGAGCCCCATGACGACGCGACGTCATGTCCGCGAAGGTTGGACACAGGACATTGCACGAGACTTGCTGCAGCTCAACAGTACGTAAAACATATGGATTGTGTCGCTTTACCAGCTCTTTATCACGTTTTGGACGTCAAGCTTGACTGTGTGCCGCTTAGATTAATACGATTTGAATAAAGTGTATAACGTTGCGTTTAGGCCTCGACTTGGGTTATTAGTTATCACTATTTATAGTTCATAGATAACAAAAAATGCGTGTTAAGCTTTATTTAAAAAGACACCAAATAATGCGTTATCTTATGGACTCGTGTTATCTATCAGCGGAGTATAACTCGCTACTATTACAGTTCTCTGCGAGACCCACGGGCACACCGCACACACCTCAAACTCCTCACACACCTCACACACCTCACACACCTCGCACACCTCACACACCTCACACACCTCACACACCTCACACACCTCACACACCTCACACTCCTCACACACCTCACACACCTCACACACCTCACACACCTCACACACCTCACACACCTCACACACCTCACACACCTCGCACACCTCACACACCTCACACACCTCACACACCTCACACACCTCACACACCTCACACTCCTCACACACCTCACACACCTCGCACACCTCACACACCTCACACACCTCGCACACCTCACACACCTCACACACCTCACACACCTCACACACCTCGCACACCTCGCACACCTCACACACCTCACACTCCTCACACACCTCACACACCTCGCACACCTCACACACCTCACACACCTCGCACACCTCGCACACCTCACACACCTCACACACCTCACACACCTCACACACCTCACACACCTCACACACCTCACACACCTCGCACACCTCACACACCTCACACACCTCACACTCCTCACACACCTCACACACCTCGCACACCTCACACACCTTACACACCTCGCACACCTCACACACCTCACACACCTCACACACCTCACACACCTCGCACACCTCACACACCTCACACACCTCACACTCCTCACACACCTCACACACCTCGCACACCTCACACACCTCACACACCTCGCACACCTCACACACCTCACACACCTCACACACCTCACACACCTCACACACCTCACACTCCTCACACACCTCACACACCTCACACTCCTCACACACCTCACACACCTCGCACACCTCACACACCTCACACACCTCGCACACCTCACACACCTCACACACCTCACACACCTCACACACCTCACACGCCCACAACACTCACAACCTGAGTGTAATACTTAACAATAACTACTTTAAGACCTACTCCTAAATATGTTTTTAAAACTTATAACCATTCTAAAATGCTCGCTGCTAGTACTTTTGTAACTAATATTTGCTTCGATTTAAACATTATTTACCATACATAAATATAACGGCTTTTATATGACTAATATTTTACATAATTAGATATAATTGGATATTTAAAAAAGGAAAAGTTTACACTGAACTGTTATTTAAATCTTGTATTTCAAGTGCACAGGACAGCGAGTCATGCTAAAAGTCAAAGTCATAAATAAACTTGAAATGTTGCTGAAGCCTTAAACGCTCTTGCCAATAATATACCTAATATGTCCATATCAGGCTTTATATCGAAAAATATCGCGATTCGTGCCGAACAGCTGGGCGCCCGCGCCATCAGATGCACTGACTCGTGTGACAACTACTAAGTAAAGTATTATATAGAGATACGATTTAATCTCCTCCAATCATGAAAAAGATGAACCAGATTACGATGTTCTACCGATAACAGCAATAAAGTACTTAAGTACATAGTATGGTCTGATTCACCTTTTTCCCTTCTCCTTCTCTCACCGTTTATAATACTATAACTTTTTATCAAAATAATGATCAACTGTGACCTCGCGCTGCACACGCGGCAGCGTGCGTGAGGTTCGGGCATTCCGGGCACAGGCACCATGCTCAATAACTTGTACATCTTATCTACGTCAGTTTGGGCTGAGTACTTATTACATTATTTCGTGTTTTTTCAGCAACACAATTATGAAAGTTTGATGTACTACGAAGGTGCACTCAACCTTATGACCCGGCTAATGGTTAGCGGCGGCGTTACTTGCGATGCCGGCCATGGTAGTAGGGCGTTGCTGACCTTAGGGCATAGCATAATAATTAAAGATACGATCAAAGGAAAGTCTTATTAAGCAAAAAACAGCAGTGTTATAAGTCCAAGAAACCCGGTATTTTGAAATAGTTTGGTTCTTCTCGACAAGATGGCTAATTTTTATCGACTCTAAATGATTGACTACGGTTAACTCTTCCACTCAATTTTAAACAAAATATAAAATAACATTTTGGTAAGAGAAAGTAAAACTAGCAAGATCGATTGAGATTCACAGACTGATTTGTTATGATCTTGCCCTTTTAATTAAGCGCCATCTATCGCAATTAAACATTACTTTTTGGAATCTAATAATCTAGATTTACGACTATGTAATTGGTTCTCCAAATAAACTGCTCGAGTTTCGCTAGATGGCGCTAATTACATAATTAGCTTAAAATTTTTTCGGCTCCGTTCTGTTAACGATTAAACTAAAACAAAAAGCTGTATAATAAACTTATTTTTGTATGGAAAGCACACTTAAATTTGACCACAATAACAAATTTTAGATTTTAGGCAGTATAGGTATATTAGTAATAGTAGCATTTTTTAACCGTATTAGGTGACCTAATACGGTTAAAAAAACAAGATCATTTAAAGGAAGCAGATAGTCATTGTAAAACGAGTAATAAGCACACTAAGGATCCCTAAAATATACAGGCTGTCCAGTAATTAATGGATATCCCTGAAATGTCTTATAGTAGAACTGATGGCCGTTCAGAAAAAATATGAAAATAATTTTTTAATTATTAAAAACGTGCAATAGCTTGTCATACTTTTGACAGTCTATCTAATAGCATAATTAGTGTTTAATAATAAAACAACAAAAAGCCGATGGAATTCAATAATTTATGATCGTAGTGTACAAGAAAGTTATATATGGTAATTTAAAAAAATCATATTTTAGGTAGTAGTTAGGATAGATTTCTTTCATATTTTTTCTGAACGGCCGTCATGTCTACTATAAGACATTTCAAGGTTATCCATTAATTACCGGACACCCTGTATATTTATATAATTAGCGCTAAGATTCTTACCTCATTGTCTTTGAGAAAAACTTTGAAAATAACTGCACAGATAGGTAAGTACATTGGTAATGTCGCGCTGTCCTGTCGTCATGTTTAAAGTACACGATAACGTAACACTGAAAAATGTGCAAATTTTAATTCAAATATTTTGCTATAAGTAGTTACCTCTTAATTGCTAAATATCTTTGCAACCAGTGCACCAAGTTCATACGTAATATATTAAATTGTTTAAATATGAGATTCAAGTATTAAGCATCGTATTTAACTAGAAATCTACATTTGAAACATAACGCCTTTTACGTTGGTGCTAAATCTGAAATTCAAAGAAAACTAAAGCATGTTATCGACGAGATTACACAATAGGTTATATACATCCGACCATTGCCGACCAACAATTATTTAGCAGTTTAAGATTTGTTCTCGTTATTAATCTTGTTCAGTTAGTTGATTAGTTGAACAAGGAACGATGTCATTACAACTAAGAACAAGATTTATTTTTAACGTTTAAACTAACGTCTGCAAATGTGTTATCTAACTACAAATATTGCCTTGAGAGTATTGAAAAAGATTTTTGCTTTGCTATATTGTTCTAACTGAATTATTTATGTTCAGATACAGAAACATGACGGGTCGAACGCTGTCTAGAACACAGACGACGAGCACTTCCATATCAACACGCACCTTCTCCAAAGACGAAATGCAAATGAATTCTGCTAGCTTCAAGAAGTAAGAACACAAAACAGCAGTCATTATTGAACAGAACAAGACGTATTACAAGTGGACAGATGTTCTACTACAATTCAACAGGAGCTTAAAATTGTACGAACCTGATTGTTAATTATACGAATTTAGTTTTAAATTGAAAATTGAAGATGAACCAAAAAGCTATAAATCTTATTTCATATTTTTAATTATTATAAGAAATTAAACTTACAGATCTTAGATTATGTTAGAGATTGCACTAGGTTAAGATAAAAATTCATAAAAGCACCTGTGGACTTATTCGGTTTAGTTGTTTGTTACGATTCTGCCACAATGGTCCTTGCTTGTAGGAATGTACCATTTAACGATATCCACTAACAGGTATGACATGCTGACCTACTCATAAGTTAAAATTAAACGGATCATTACCTATTAAAGCCAAGATGAATCAGTTTGGCGTTAATTATTTATTTGAGTCAGTTCAATGGTCGTCAAAATTAATTTCCAATGTATTCAGACAGTTACTTAATTAAAATTGGAAATTCGTGTGCTCATAATTTACGTCTTGATTTATGGAATTGAATAGTTAACTTTTACCTTTTTAGACACTAGCACATGGCGTGAGTAGTATCTTTACGCACGGTGCGCGATGTGGCGGCATCTCGAGACGACCATAATGTTGTTGATCACAACCTCGGACGAATAACAATATCTAAAATAGCACATATTTTGGAGATGGCTAATATTTGTAGCTTCTATCGGTTAAAAGCTGATCTTTAGGGAGGCATTATATTTATGGATACATTAAAATCGTGCTTGCGTAGTAATCAGTGTATCAATAATGCATTATTGTTCTGCACAAACAACTAATGCCAACTAATTTAATGTTCCAAAATGTGCGTAGATAAAGACATCAACTGTGCATTTAGTAAATTATTTATAATTATATGGCTATCAATCATAAATGATATTTTCACAAAGTACCTAATATAAATGAGACGTTTTCGCATGAGACAATATCAAGAGTCAGGTGTCTGTGAGTTGGTGCCGCGTGATACGTTTCTGCCTCTCACTCTCTGTAACACAAATTCACGTAACTGGATCCAACAATTCCTTTCACATGCACATGCGTTTGTATGATATTGCACGACGGCGCCCTCGTCGATGTAGCTAGTCATATATTTATCGATCAAAATAAATACGTCTTTCTATTATTTAAGTTTACTTCTTGAACTATCTGTTACAGTAAGTTCACATATATAACATTTGAGCATCTACTTTCCTAGATCAAGAACAGATTGCAGAACTTACTAGTCTTAATAGTTCATTAACGGTATGCCATATTATTGTTAGCTTATCTGTGTGCTGTATTGTAAGTGTACGGTATATAAAATCAAAGAAACCTATATATGAGCTATGGGTTTTTATTTTTAAGTAACCAAATACCTATAGAAACTGAAAAAACATATTATAATATAAAATGTATAATTTGAAAATAAACATTAACATGGGTTCCAAAAGTTCGACAGAAGATCGAAAGGCTGCAGATTCGTCGAGAATAAAGACTAGCAGTAGGTGAACTTAGGACTCGCCCGGTGACTAATAGACGCAGTCAGTGAGGACTGACGAGCTCGAGCGCGGACACGTCTGCGCTCTGCGCGTCGCACTGCGCACACGCACAGCGCACTTATGTATACCTAGCGATGGCATACTACACTATCATTATAATAATACTTCATTTCAATATTTACTGTCTAGAATTCTATAATTATCTCTTCAAATGTAACAAAGTATAAAATTTTAACATGATTTTATAATATTAATTGTAATTTTACTGAACATTTTAAATATCAACATGTTGCTACTTTTAGATATTATTTAAGGAAGTTATTATAATAAGTAAATATTTATGATCTCATGAAACTATGGCGTAATTATATTGTATACTTATGCCTTTTATTCATTTATGTAGAATTTAAACGCTTATATGTAATTAAGGTTTTAGGTGGAGAGACTCAAGTATGCACAATCAATGTATTACTATATGAATAATTTAATTATATAAATGTCAATCCAAACATGTGTTTAATTTTATAAATGTATCATGCAGCAATTGCAGCTGATACATGGTACCTACACTTCCTACGCAACTCATAGATGAATATGTATTAATGCAATTAGTAACTGCACTGTTCATTATTGTTCGTGGTAAAACGCAGCAGCAGATAGTGATGATTCAATTTAGTTTAATCTATACTAATATTATAAAGAGAAAAAAAGATTTTTTGTTTATTTGTAAGTGTTTATCTCAAAAATGACGACCGATTTTAAAAATCGTTTCATCATTAGAAAGCGATATTATCACTGTGCCATACAGGCGCATTTGTTTGCTGGGTTGGTGAGAAATAAAAGCCAGAACTACTGGTCCGATTTGAAAAATTCTTTCAGTGTTAGATAGCCCATTTATCGCGGAAGGTTATAGGCTATATATCATCACGCTAAGATCAATAGGAGCGGAGCACCAATGAAGAATGTTTCAAAATCGGAGGGTTTTTTTCCTTTTGAGAGCTTCCGCTGCGTGCGCTGCGTAAACAATTAAAGTTTCGCAAAAATCATGTATGATATAATTGTTCCCCTTTAAAAGTTCTAAAAAAAAGTCCGCAACAGCATATGTCTATCTTTTAAGGTTGGCTCACTATAACCTTTTTTATGCTGATCAAATTTGTTCTAAAATAATGCATTATTTGCGAAGGTGTTTTTATAAACATGATATTAATCCTTATCCAAATAAATACGTTATTCATCACAAGTATTTAATTTACAACAAAATTGCCCTTCACATCATTCGATGTCAATGAATATCTTAGGAGATATCGCAGTTTTAAAATAACATACGCAGCAAAATAATGATCAAGTTTGTACTGCGCGCATTTATAATGTGTAGGTAAGGCCGTCCGAAAACTACGAGATACCACGCTGCGCGGCTCAGACGCGTGGTCATGGTCGGCTCTTTACGGAACGGTACGCGGAACGTCACGCTACGACCCACAGGGGCGGCGCAGTAACGATAAACGCGGGTGAAACCGCGGGAACATCTAGTTTTCTTATAAATTTCAATTCAATTCAATTTATTTATTTGCGGAACAAAGGTGTACATAGATGTCAAATTAACAATATATTCAATAACAATATAATAATATTATAAATTATATGTTTTAGTTTCTACACATCGCAAACTATACAAGAAAAATATAAAACATACAATAACAAGACATACAATATTAACACAAGTCGTACTGCTTAGGTACACCCTTACACTATGAACTCTACACAAACAAACTATCCTATACGAATAAATCTGACAAGATTAAAACACACAAACATAAAACTATATGAATCTAATAACAATACATGTATAAAATAATAATAATAAGAGTTTATTATTTTCTCTCACATAGCAAAGATAATACATAATATAGTGGAAAAATAAAAACAGTTGATGCAAACATGTCAAACTTATATACTAACACGTAAATATTATGTACTGTGTTATCAGTTCACTATTCACTTAGTTCACGAGTAATCACTGTTTATACACTATTATTTACTGTCTGTTTACTTGTCCCGCACTATCACCGAGTAACCTAGGCTATAATTATATTATTTAAAATCACGAGCGAAGTGGCGCACAAAAACTAGTATACTTATAAATGACCATCAGTGGCGCTCACCTTAAGTACAGTATACTAAAGCATTATGTCTCTCTTACGAACGAATTGAAATTTGTTTCCGACTTAAAACAAGTTTTAATGTTTCAAGACACGTCACGCACGAGTTATAATTATTGTGTCGCGCGCGCAAGCTTACAAACATTCAAACAACAGATATACACACCCAGACGCGGCAAAACTATTTGTGTAGTACAATTGTTTGCTCCACGCGGGGGTTGAACCCACAACCCTGGACGCAGCGGCCCTGGCAAGGCGGCCGCTCAAGCCCCTACGCGCTAAGACATTTCATGCCATTCATCTAAGTATTATAGCTTTTTAATACCAAGAATTATTACACCATTTTGCAGAATAAAATTGAAACCTATATATTAAAACATTGGCAATGTATAATAATGCATAGACTTACATTTTATCTATATATTAAAACGTGTAGCAAAAACTTTGTACCCCTTTTTAAGAAAATTGCGCGGACGGAAGAGTATGAAATTTGGCACAGTTAAAGTTTATATGGAAAAGGAGGGGCGAATCCTAATATTTTTATAAAATATGCATTAGAAATACATTCAATTAATGAAAAAACACTACACGCACACAACCATGCATTTGACACACGCAGTGGAAGCGTGTAACTATGGTTACATATATCAATTGATAATGACATATATCAGCAATATCTTACAGGCAAACTTTGGTCGAATTTCGAGCACTAGGCGACCGCTAGTATTAATAATTGGCCGTTCAACCCTCCGTTAGATAATATACTTTTATAATATAAAAGGATTAAGGAAAGGCGATATCAGACATGCGTCTACGATTTTATTTAGTAGGCATGTGGTCCGCTCTGCGGACACGCTAGCGTCCTAGCGCTCGTATCTTGTAAGGAGCTCGCAAAACGCCTGATCGACGCTTCGCATGGTCAGAAGCCTGGTCCGTCTTTGGGTCAAAGGATCCGCATTGTCATTTAACGTGGCGGTACTGCCAGTCTTCTAGCCACGATACCAGTAGACAGCGATGCGGGTTCTACGACGCCTAATCTAGTTCTGTAAATATTAAGTATTATAATTATTTTGTTTTTGTTAATTCATAATTATGTAAATATAATAGTTTAGCTTAATTAGTGTAGTCATAATTAATAATAATGTATAATATATTGTAATAAAATAAAGTGAGTAGGTAACTACATAAAAGGAAAATCGATACATCATTCTGTTTATTTTGACATTGTATTTAGTGTATTAGCCGTAATCACGATGAGACTACATGTTATAAAAGTAGTTTTCACAATACTATTCCTAATAAAATTAAATCACGCATTCTACAAACATTTTATAAATAGAAGATATGGATTAAATGATGACAGTGGTATACCGAATGTAACGAAGATTTCAAACGTTAACATCGACAGTGTTTGTGATTCACGGCACAAGAAGTGTTTATGGAGGTGTTGCCCTCCGCGACACACCATGGAATCCAAGCTTTGCACTCCAGCGGAGCGACACACAGACTTCGCCAACATTACCGAGTACGATTCGCAATTCCAATCTATTAACAAATCACTGGAGAGTACTTTTCAATTAGTTCCTGGGATATTGACCGATGAATTGTTTAAGGAAAACTGTTTCGATTACTTCCATATGCCATCATCGTGGCGGGCGTACTTAATGGAAGTGAGTATTATTTCATTATTCTAATTACCTACATGACGCTGATTCTTGTCTAGAAACTTTGCCGCATATAAGTATAATGTTTAATAGTAGCGCTGTATAACCTACTGTATAATGTATACCTTGTGTTACGCACACGTCTGCGCGCCTGCGCGCCTGCGCGCTTCGCTTACAGCAAGCGTAATTATTAGGCTTTTGCAACTTTGGTTGAACAAATAAATACTTAAAAATTTGGGTCGCTAAGTTAACTAACTGAATGAAGTTATAGCATAGCAAGGCCTCCGCCTTCTATTTTAAACGTTTTATATTACGAGAATTTACCCTTGATTTTAAATTTATTCGTCTAAGTTTTATAAACTCTAAATAGATAGGCAAAAACGTAGAATCTTTATACATTCCATCATACTTTAACCGTTCAATTGTTTTCTTTAGTTAACAATCGCGCTCATACTGTGATTTCTTGCAATGTTAGAGGTCGGCGACACAATAAGTTTATTACCGTTTTACACTGTAATTGTAACCTGTAAGAAAAGAAGCCAGGTGTTTTAGAGTGATCCACGGAGCGGTTTCTTTTTACCGGTAGCGCCAAAAATATAAGTACCTAATTCCGATATATCATATTAGTAATATGTTATTATATTGTGGCGTATGTATATAAGCACAATCAACATATAAGTTTATAAGGAACCTAGAATCGAACGGAGCATCATACGTCTAGCCGCGACAAAACCAAGCGACGAGCGAAGGCGATCGAACGGAGCATCATACGTCTAGCCACGACGAAACCAAGCGACGCGCGAAGGCGATCGAACGGAGCATCATACGTCTAGCCACGACGAAACCAAGCGACGCGCGAAGGCGATCGAACGGAGCATCATACGTCTAGCCGCGACGAAACCAAGCGACGCGCGAAGGCGATCGAACGGAGCATCATACGTCTAGCCACGACGAAACCAAGCGACGCGCGAAGGCGATCGAACGGAGCATCATACGTCTAGCCACGACGAAACCAAGCGACGCGCGAAGGCGATCGAACGGAGCATCATACGTCTAGCCACGACGAAACCAAGCGACGCGCGAAGGCGATCGAACGGAGCATCATACGTCTAGCCGCGACAAAACCAAGCGACGAGCGAAGGCGATCGAACGGAGCATCATACGTCTAGCCGCGACAAAACCAAGCGACGAGCGAAGGCGATCGAACGGAGCATCATACGTCTAGCCGCGACAAAACCAAGCGACGAGCGAAAGCGATCGAACGGAGCATCATACGTCTAGCCACGACGAAACCAAGCGACGCGCGAAGGCGATCGAACGGAGCATCATACGTCTAGCCGCGACGAAACCAAGCAATGCGCGAAGGCGATCGAACGGAGCATCATACGTCTAGCCGCGACAAAACCAAGCGACGAGCGAAGGCGATCGAACGGAGCATCATACGTCTAGCCACGACGAAACCAAGCGACGCGCGAAGGCGATCGAACGGAGCATCATACGTCTAGCCACGACGAAACCAAGCGACGCGCGAAGGCGATCGAACGGAGCATCATACGTCTAGCCGCGACAAAACCAAGCGACGAGCGAAGGCGATCGAACGGAGCATCATACGTCTAGCCGCGACAAAACCAAGCGACGAGCGAAGGCGATCGAACGGAGCATCATACGTCTAGCCGCGACAAAACCAAGCGACGAGCGAAAGCGATCGAACGGAGCATCATACGTCTAGCCGCGACAAAACCAAGCGACGAGCGAAAGCGATCTGTTAGGAGGCTGTCCCAGTTTGTCTTTTTAAAAAAAACTACTTTTTACACTGCACTGTACTTTAATGCCAAAACACTTATTCTACAGATACAGTTCTACTGGTACCGATTTCCGAACTTCCCGGAGCGAACCGCGTTTCGCGATGGACAGAATCTAACTAACTCTTGTATGAAATAAATTATTAAAGTAACTGAAAATGCTGACCAAGTAGTAATAACACAATGGAAATGTACTAGAATAAGTAAATGCTGATTTAGCGTTAATAAGGAACTATCTCGGGTTATAACATCTCCCCCCTTAAGATGAAGCTTTATCAATTTTAAGATGAAGCGTAATTAAAGAGAATAGAAAATATAGAAAACGATTGGAAGCTTGGAAATCAGTTTACATTAAAATTAAAATAAAACATAGCTTTTAAAAATATAGAATATAAAAAGAGCACAGTATGTAGATTATTAAATTCATACCCAAAAATAATATAAGACAAATTAAACTCATCATGAGTACAACATTCTTAGGATATTATTATCTTAAGTTTAACACAAGGTAGTATAAAAATAACATTTAAGTAAGCTACTACAAATGAACAGTGTACTCGTAGTAACATAATAGTTAGCATTTAGCAATCAGCTAACTGTTTACACTTTATCTTATAAGGTAAAAACATAGTAAATGATATAATATTAACAACTTAAGTCTAGCATAGTAAAATAGAAGGCAGTTTAACGTAACTTAAAAGTTTAGGTTCCTTTTACTTGAATTGAGAACATCGACTTTACGAATAGCGTCATAAGAGTTATGATGCTGTAAAGCCGGCAAAGATTTAACAGATTTCTTATCATCATCCGACGTAGAGATATCAGACATCTCTATGGAATTAGAAACTTTGGATTTATGTTTAACTGACTTCTGATTATGACATTGATTGAAAATTTGTATACAGCATCCGGAACCGTGATTACGATTCTTAAAACAATTGTATAACTTATAAAATAAAAATAGAAATAAAGACACAATTAAAATATATGTAAAAGTAGAATAATAGCTTCCGTATTTAATAAAATGAGATTGTTTTTCCAAATTATTGATCTCATTTTCTAAATCATTCATCTGATGAGATGCATATTTTAATGAATCTAGGTTAATTTTACTCAAAGATATAGGAGACAAATACGGTAAGGTTTTATTGACCTTTCCTCTGTCACAACAATCATCTAATGTAATATCAAAAGTTATATCTAATGGCGACTTTATTTGAAAAGATTTTACACTAGTTGGAGTTAACTGAATAGTTTTAGAGTAACCAACACAATTTTCGGTTAACTTTACAGAACCAGTACCGACAATAGAATAATCGACAATATCTTCATCACATTTTACGGTTAATTTATTAATGTTAGACTGGACAAAAATCCATTCATTATTTGTCAGCTTTTGCCAAATATCAATATCTCCAAATAATAATTTAGAGTTACACTCAGTGGGTAGGGACAAGGTCACTTCCGTTAGTAATCTAGATTCACAATTAGGATTAAGTATACAAGAATATATTGTTTTCATTTCACAAATAGAATATTGGTAGTTAATTGTTTTACACTTATCTAAATTATCGAACATAGTATAATGCATTCTATCGTCACTTAAAGCAGTGTAGGCATTTGAAGGTTGAATGAGTGCAAATGTTTTGATATTAGATCCGTTATGGGGAGTTGGTAATGGTATGTTCTTATAGATAATGAACTTGTCGTCACTTATTAGTGGGATTCGCAACACAAAAACGATTCTATTATTATAGTAATAAGAGCTTAATCGCGAAACATCGATAATAGAATGAATATTATTAATATTTAATTGCACTGGGAAGTCTAGCCTTTTATTGATGTGACCGCTCTGTCTATGTAGTTCATCATAGAGACTGATAGGGCTTATAACACTAGGATGTAGAATATTTACCTTAGAAAATAAAATAGCATTTAAAGTAGTATCTAATAGGTTAGAAATAGTAAGTAAAGAACTTTCTATTATATTTAACAAGCTATTTATACGCGAAATATTGTATAACATATTATCCGTCTTAGTAACTTGAGATAAGATCTCATTCATAACGTTTATTTGAGAGTTTAACTTAATCTCGTTTTCGTTTAATTTATATATGGTAGAGTTAAAATTACTTATTGTCGACTTAACAATATGTATATTATCTTTCATGAGCCGATATAGTTCAGACTCGCTCTTTTGGCAAGATTCTATGGCGGCGTCGTATTTTCTGGCGTCGTCGGCATCCAATGTACCGAAAAAGAATTTTAAGACTTCACCACCGAATTCTAAGGACCTTTTGACCCTAGTTGTTGTTTGATTTATAGTTAAATGAGATAACGATTGTATCTTAAGAAGGTTAGACTGAATTAGTATTTTAATAGGGCTAGAATAATCCTTACATTGCATAATGTCTTGTACTTGTATTTTACTACAAATATTTTGAGTTTTACGTAATAAAGATTCTATATTAGTTAAATAGGGTTCTAATGATACAATATCAATATGAGTTACGACATTCCAGTAGTCATTATAAAAACGAATATTAGTAACAGGCTCGAAGTAGATGCCGGGACTACGAGTTATCGGAGTTATCTTCGATTCGGCATGGCAGCCGTGGCACAAGGCTCTGAAAGTAAGATATATCAAGATACAGCGGGCTTGATTTCATTTGTGTGATATTTAATATGTTTACGGCCCACTTGTAACGTAATGTTATGTTTATTATGTACTTTAATTATTTTGTAAGGGCCTTTCCAAATAGGGGAAAGAGCTTTTCTTAGCCTGTGGTGATGTTTAAGATATACCATATCGCCTGATTTATAAGTAACGTCGCGAGATTTAGAGTCATAATATTGTTTTGAACGTTCTTTACTGTTTATAATATTTTGTATAGCTTTTTCTCGGCTAAGCCGCATTCGATATTGCAAAGCGCGTATATATTCATTGTAGGTAGCGCTGTTAGATGTATCATACAACGAATTAGGAATAGTGGGTTTGTAACCATATAAAAGTTCATAAGGGGTGAATTCAGTTGTACAATGAGGGGTAGTATTATAGGCTAATATAGCAGTAAATAAATAGCAATGCCAATCATTTTGGTTTTCATTTACAAAAGATTTTAAATATTCTTTAAGGGTGGCATGTGACCTTTCTAATGCACCATTCGTTTGCGGATGGTAAGGGGTAGTAAAAAGAGATTTTATCTTAAGAATTTCGGTAAGCTGTTTAAATAGATCTGAGGTAAAGCATGTACCAAGGTCTGTTAAAATAGTTTTAGGGAAACCAAATAATGACATAAAATGTACAAGATTTCGAGCTATTTCTTCACTTGTAGCAGTGACCATGGGATAAGCACTTGAAAATTTTGTTAAATCGTCTTGGAGAGTTAATATGAATTTAAAATTTTGGAAACCAGCATCGGGTAATGGACCAACGATGTCTAGAGCTAAACGTTCAAATGGTTTAGTGGAAGTGGAAGTGATCTCCATAGGAGCTTTATTTGACTGCCTTAATGGCTTATTTATTTGGCATAACTTACACTGTTTAACATATCGTTCAATATCAGAACGCATGCCTTTCCAGTAGTATGCGGCCTTGATACGATTATACATGCGGCGCGCACCTGGATGACCGGCAATGATAGAGTCATGATTTTCTTTCAATATAGTAGGGACCTCGGTAGGCGTTGGATAAATCAATTGATTTTTATAAATATATACTTTAATATTCGTGTTATGAAAAATATAGGAAATCATGTTGTATAGTTTAATATATAAGATTTTAGAAAAAGGGTCTGTAAAATCAGATATCGCAAGATCAGTTATATTATCTAATAAGAGCATATCTCTTAATTTAATTAGTAAATTGTAAATATCCTTGTATTTTGTTTCTTCATAGTGATGTATTTTAGAATAAAGGAAAAAATATGTTTTGTTTTTATTAATAACCTTATGGACTGTAAACGGCTCGCGTTCCGAACCAAGCAATTCAGCGGAATTCTCGAGCTGCGATAGTATTTCTTCGCAGTGAGGCATAGAATAATCAAAGTCTAAAGAGACTGGACATGCGATTGATATTACTTTTGATAAATGTAGACCTTGACTACATTCTTCGATAATAGTGTTTGATGTAGGTAACTTATTTGTAAACTGATCTTTAAAGTATCTTTCATAGGTAGAATTATTAAGACGATTGGAGTCAATGATATTTACTGGGTGACGAGATAACGCATCTGCGTTTGAATTGAGTCGACCTTGTTTATAGACAATTTCGTAGTCGTACTCCTCGAGCTTTAAGCGCCATCGGATGAGTCTACTTCCTGGATCTTTGTTACTGAAAAGCCAAACTAAAGGGCGATGATCTGTGACGATCTTGAATTTGCGCCCAAATATATAGGGACGAAAAGTTTTCACAGCGAAAATAATAGCAAGGAGTTCCTTCTCCGTAGTTGAATAGTTACCTTCGGCTTTGTTGAGTGTTCTAGAGGCGTAGGCTATAGGTTTATCTTTGCCTATATCGCCTTGAGATAATACAGCGCCTACGGCGTAGTTTGAGGCGTCCGTTGTGATTATAAACGGAGTATTGAAATCAGGGTATTGCAATAAAGGAGCCGTGGTAAGTTTATTTTTAAGGATCTGGAAAGCCGTTTCTTGTTCAATAGTCCAATTGAAAGTAACGTCTTTTTTCAATAAGGATGTAAGAGGTTTAGTTAACTTTGAAAAGTTTTCAATAAATCGCCTATAATAGCCAACAAGGCCAAGAAAAGATTTTATTTGTTTGACATTAGTAGGAGTTGGGAATTCGGCAACGGCCTTGACCTTATCAGGGTTTGGAGATACACCTTTATCGGTAATGATATGGCCTAGATAAGCAACTTCGCGGCGTAAAAACTCGCATTTATCTGGCTGCAATTTCAGATTGAATTTTCGCATTCTGTCAAAAACTAATTTAAGCTTTGTAATATGATCTATTAGCGTGTGGGAATAAATAATACAATCATCCAAGTAAACATAGGCGTGGAGACCTTGAAGTCCTGAAAGAGCCGTATTCATGAGCCTTTGAAAGGTTGTGGGAGCGTTTTTTAAGCCAAATGGCATTCTAGTAAATTCATAGTGTCCGGAGGTACTAGAATTAGTGTTAACGGTGAATCCGGTTTTCGGCGCGTCCTTGGAACTCATTCTAATTTGGTGAAAGCCGCTAGATAGATCTAACGTGCTGAAATATTTGGAATGACCTAATTGGTCTAAAATATCAGTGATGAGAGGCAGTGGATAACTTTCAGAGACCGTCGCGTCGTTCAGGCGGCGGTAATCTATAACTATTCTCCATTTCTTTTTGCCAGACGCGTCCATTTTTTTGGGAACTACCCATACAGGGGCACTCCAGGGTGAAATAGAAGGGCGAATGATGTTTTGGTCCAACATCTTTCTGATTTGGGAGTCAACTTCCTCTTTGTGACATTCGGGGAAGCGGTAAGATTTAACATGGATAGGCGGCGTATCGCCAGAGTTAATTGAATGTTCAACGGCGTTAGTAAAAGATAAGGGTTCACCTTCCATATGAAAAATATCAGTGTATTCAGAACAACACTCTAATAGTGCTTTTCGTTCTTCTGAGTTTAAATGAGAACAACGAATAAGTTCTAAAACCTTTTGAACACGATCAGATTTGGAAATAGAAATAGAATAAGTATTTAGGCATGATTCAGAGTTCAGATCGTTTTGTTCGAGAGGTGTCAACTCTGCGTAATAATCTTTGATTTCAACGTCAGAGTCGGTCGTGTTTAACACTGTAATATTAATTCTTTTATTCGACTTAATTGAGACAATACAATTTGCGACATAAACACCATTACATATGGTATGATCTAGAACAAGAGCTTCATTATTAGAATAAAGTTCAGGAATGTAATTAGATATGGCGCATTCAATTACTGCTTCTGATCGCGCGGGAATAATGTAAGTTGGTTGAATGTAATTTATAGGTAAAATATGACCGCAGATATTCAATGATTTAGAATCGTAATTGATATTAGTTTTGAAATAACTAAGAAAATCGCTACCGAGTAGGGCATCATACTCGAGACTGACGTCATCATTGACCATATGAAATTTGTAATTAAATTTATCATTAGATATAGTAAAATCCATTTGAAATGTGCCTAAAGTTTGAGAACAACTTTCTACGCTATTAATTCCTTTTAATTTAACGACTTCGCGAGACAAGTCGGGTGATTTGTTTAGTACCGACTGTTTCACGAGGCTAATGGCGGCACCTGTATCGATAAGACACTTTAAGGGCTCTTTAGAATAACTAGAATTTAAATAAATATATGGCAAAGATATTTTCTTGATTTTTATATTCGTTTCATAAATTGGAGTAGATTTTATAATATCACAAGAATTCGTAGGTATAGCATTATATTTAGGGATTGGGATGTCTAATTTAATTTTTAAATTAGCATCATTTTGGTAAGTATTAGTAGAACTCAGCTTTATTGAATTAGAATAGGGCTTTGTATGCTGATGACTCGAGATCACGTCTCGAGATGTACTTATAGAGTTAGTATGGTTATAAGATTTGGAATGACTCAGATTTGACTGAGATGTAGGTTTAGTAAGACTCAGTTGCTTTAACTGAGGTGTATATTTAGTAGAACTCAGTTGCTTTGGCTGAGATGTAAACTTAGTAGAACTCAGTTGCTTTGACTGAGATGCAAATTTAGTAGAACTCAGTTGCTTTGACTGAGATGCAAATTTAGTAGAACTCAGTTGCTTTGACTGAGATGCAAATTTAGTAGAACTCAGTTGCTTTGACTGAGATGAGGATGTAGTAAAAAGTTTAGTAAAGGGTTTCGTGTCCTTTACGCTAGTCGATTTCGGCAGACACGACACCGAAATCTTATTTAGTTTAAATTATCGTCTCGGGAATCGAACCCGGACTCTTCGGCTTCGCAGAATTTAACTACGCGGCCATCGCTATCGCGCGGTGACTGATCACGTTGCACTTGGTTCGCGTTCTCACGGCGTTTCATATTATACTGAAGTTTGCGACACTGATCAATCGTATGACCTATATTTTTACAATAATTACACCGTATATTATTAGCATTAGAATAGTTATTTGAAGGAATGTGGAAAGATTTTTGGTACTTATTATTACTTGAACTTGAAGGTTTTTTATTTTTGTAGCACTCTGAAGCATTATGCCCAGGCTTATTGCACGTGCTGCACATACGTTGGAATTTAGAATTAGAATTAGATAAATTATATAACTTTTCCTCTTCGATTGCGTGCTGAACCGCCTCGTTCAATGTCGAGGGGTTTCTACACCTGACAACATTACTAATTGAGTGATTTAACCCTAACATAAAAGTATTCAGGGCTAAATCTTCCATAGCGGCTATTCTGCCTGGTAGTTGGGTTTCATCCTTACAGCTGTTGTGAATATCAGATAATATTCGGGTTAAAATTTGCTCGATTCGTAAGGAATACTTTGTGACGTCTTCGCTACTAATTTGTTTACAATTTTGCAAATCCACTAATAAATGAGTAGCATGCTTTTTCTCGCCAAATGTATATTTTAGGAATGATTTTATTTCGTCCCACTTGGAAAATGATTTTAAACTACAAGCTACTTGGGCTTTACCTTCAAGTTGGGATATAATATATTTGCAGAGCACATTCTGTTGGTCGGTTGTAGCTAAGGACATAGCATTATCACCATTTGTGAGGAAAGCGGGGAGGGAATCCCGGTCCCCATTATAAGGTTTGATGAATTTGGTAAGGACTGAGAGTGTAATTTTTTCAGCCATTTCAGGTTTTACCTTTGATTCTGATTTATGTGACATTTATACAATTGAAATGTTTTAATAGAAAATATTACTGTAGAATCACACAAAAATACAATATAGAATAGAAAATTACGTAAAATTAGAGTTCAAGTTCACGAAAAATTGTAGAAACAGTGGATATGGAAAAATATTTTAAAAACTCACATAAGCATGATCACTGCACACACTTTCATCATCGTGGGAACGGAATCTGACACGCTCAGATAGCGCGGCAGGGCGACCGCGTGCTCGGTGATAGATGAGTGCGGCGCTGGCGTCCACGTGCTGGTGACACTGGATGAAGTGAAAGTGTCGGCTTCGGAGATGACGAGTCGTCTGCTCGTTATGATGGTGTTGATGTTGATGGGTTAGATCTGCTGCTACCGGGATGGTGCAGGCTCACACGTTGCGGTGGAGGCTGACTGTCGACCAATCTAGGTTTCACGGTGACCAGTGTGGTGCGGGCTCTCGCTGCTGCGCAGAGACTTATCGTCGACCTTGAAAGAGTGATGCGGGCACAACCTTGGGTTCTGTCTTACCGTCGATCACCAAACTGAGAGTCTCTGGGATTCGGATCTCTAGGCATCAACAGACACCATTTACGAGATCCCACTTCTGACACCAATTTGTTAGGAGGCTGTCCCAGTTTGTCTTTTTAAAAAAAACTACTTTTTACACTGCACTGTACTTTAATGCCAAAACACTTATTCTACAGATACAGTTCTACTGGTACCGATTTCCGAACTTCCCGGAGCGAACCGCGTTTCGCGATGGACAGAATCTAACTAACTCTTGTATGAAATAAATTATTAAAGTAACTGAAAATGCTGACCAAGTAGTAATAACACAATGGAAATGTACTAGAATAAGTAAATGCTGATTTAGCGTTAATAAGGAACTATCTCGGGTTATAACAGATCGAACGGAGCATCATACGTCTAGCCGCGACAAAACCAAGCGACGAGCGAAGGCGATCGAACGGAGCATCATACGTCTAGCCGCGACAAAACCAAGCGACGAGCGAAGGCGATCGAACGGAGCATCATACGTCTAGCCGCGACAAAACCAAGCGACGAGCGAAAGCGATCGAACGGAGCATCATACGTCTAGCCGCGACAAAACCAAGCGACGAGCGAAAGCGATCGAACGAAGCATCATACGTCTAGCCGCGACAAAACCAAGCGACGAGCGAAAGCGATAGAACGGAGCATCATACGTCTAGCCGCGACGCAACCAACTGACGAACTAGTGACGCGCGAAGAGGCCATCTGTTTTTATAGTGGCAGTATTTATACGCACGCACACACGCCCAAGAATTCCCTCGTAAATGTTAGAATTTTTTTTACTTGTCGCTGATTGGTGTAAATGATTATTGTACACTTTAGTGCTAGCGTTACTTGCATGAACAATAAACGGGATATAAGAAGGCTTAAAAATTGAAAATATATTCTCAGTTGAATCAGTCTACGTGTTTTAATATAACCCCGACGGTTACCAGCTACGGACGTGCCTTATGCCTGCCGGCTGATCTACAACCCTAAGGCCGCGTTCACATTAGGTCAGTTTTACAAGAACGACGAAGGTGTCGGATGCAAATTAGTACATGTATTTCAATAGCAATACATGTACTAATTTGCATCCGACACCTTCGTCGTTCAGTTAAAACTGTCGGTCCGACCTAATGTGAACGCGGCGTATCGGTTACCAGCAACGGACCTAGCTTATGCCCGCCGGCTGAAATGCGTTAAAATATTTATGGATGATTTGATTATATGTACCTATATGAAAATATCGCACATTATAATATTACACATTTATTTATTTAATATGGCACACAAAACAAAACATAGTGCATATAGTATAAAACGTATAAACTATGAAACAACATTGCTTACAATACAAAGGTATTATCTCAGTTTATGCGAGCGCGTAATGTATTGCGTTCACTGCGATGCGGCTGTTGTTAGACTTGTTAGCGCCGAGCTAGGGCTAAATTTTTTTGTTGCTACCAAAACACGTATCCTTCGATCAACAATAGCAACTAGATATCGGGTCGGCGCAAAAAATACGTCTCGGTAAATAACAGCGCACTTGAGACGTGAGCTCTTATTTTGTTTAGTTCGCTTGAAACTCAGCCAATGTAAACACGTCTTACAATGTCGCAGTGTGTATTTAAAAGTTGCAAAAATAATGCCCGAAAAAGTAATTTAACGGCCGGAGTTTGTTATTTTCGGTAATTACATGAAAATAAGTTATATTTTAAACTTTAAACTAACAAATAATATCAAATTTTGAACAAACTTACCGATTACTGAAACCACCGCTACAGATGTTTGGCCAAGGCACGCCAACACACGCACAAACTTTTATACCAAAAATAAACGAAACAATACGATGTAGCTCTCAAGGCAATAATGGAAAAAAGTACTTAATTTGTTGCCGCTTAAGGTTGATTTCACACTAAATATTGTTTAACTTATGTCGTTTCATTTGTAAGTGACAGGAGTAATTTATTGCTTTGCTCGTTTTATGGGTTGTGACGAATGATCGTAAGTATTAGATCATATTTTAAAGATTTGTGACTTCATTACTAGGTGCCATGGTTGTAATTAGGTTGAACTTAAAACTGTTTTAAAGTTTTCTCTCCGTTTGTTAGTAAACAAATGTAGCTGTATACGTATTGTCACGCGGACAGCATTTAGCCACAAAATAAATACGTATTTATTTTGTGATTTAGCTTTGACTTTGTACGTGACCCGATATCTAGTTGTATTGTTGATTGAAGCACGTATCGATAGTGTTTATGTGTGACCCAGGTTTTATTTAATGTTATGTAAGTAAGTTGTTTTAATTTAATCACATAATTACATAAATTATTAAACGTTGAATAAATAATTACTAATACGAAATAGAAATTAAAAATCCTCATTGAAAAGAATGAATTTCTGATAATATTCAACGTTCAATAATTACTAGCGGTCGCCTAGTGGTCGAATTTCGACCATAATTGATTTAAATTTTAAGTTTGATAGTTATTAAGGTTTTACTGTCTAAAACTCTAACCTTATAATCACATTTCATTTAGATTTCGATCTATACAGGTTAATTTACTTATCTTTATCAAACAAATTATTATATTGATATAATATGTAACTATAGTTACGAAGATTAGTAGGTACGACATCAGCCGAACCGCCGAAATACTACGGACGCGATTCGATTGCGTGTATCAAATGCATGCTTGTGTGCGTGTAGAGCTTTTTATTAATTTAATGTATTTCTAATGCATATATTATATAAATATTAGGATGCGCCCCTCCTTCCCATATAAACTTTAGCTGTGCCAAATTTCATACTCCTCCGTCCGCGCAATTGTCCTAAAAAGGGGTACAAAGTTTTTGCTTCACGTATTTCATATAATATAGATAATAACATTAGCTGAGCCTCGTCCCTGGCTTGCCGATACTGGTTGGCTCGGGTGGAACTCCAAAAGCGCCCGTAGGACTCTCAACTCTGGCTTGCTTTGGTCGGCCGGTCAGAGGGGGGCCGCTAGAGCTATATGCTTGGCTAGAAGTGTCATTTTCAAAGGCATAACTACGGGGAAACCCGCTCCGGGTCTCCGTTATCACGAGACCCGTGATGGTGAAACCGGCGCCGCACCGCTCGACACCTCTAGTCGCTCACACCGGTGTTGCCCCCTACTGCTTTTAAGGCCTGTATGTCTATGGCGACAATTCAAGGGGCCCATCTAGTGAGTCGGCGAGTGACCGTCTGCCATTCCGACTTTGTACTGAAACAGTATATCAGACAGACGTCGTTTTTTAACTATAGTTTGCATTTTACCAAACCAATAAAAACCCATCCCCATAGTCCAGAATAATTAGATTAGCAATAGCATGTAGCAATAGTCTCGTACATCTGCCGCGACTAGTGTCTCGGTAAGTGTCCCATCTCACTTTAAACTAAAACACTCGAAGGGCCACGTCCCCGTGTAAACCAAAGAGTTTTCCTAAAAGAGAGAGATTTTCCTAAAGTAAAGCCAGCGCTTCACATTGGAAATGATTTAAGTCCAAGCTTGGCTATAAATTGAATAGCTAATTATTGTAACCAAGATATGCGGCCACACATTCGCTGCAATGCCTTTTGGCCAACACACTAGCCAAGAGCATTGGAAATTATTAGACCATTGGACATTTGGACATTTGAGCAGGTTTTGAAATGAATTTTTCAATTTCTTTAAATGGTACCTGTATGTTGTCATCAATGATTTTTTTTTCTTTTTGAGATCAGCGACTGTAAGATCGTCTACACACATCGTTCTACGTATTCTTTCCCAGGAGTCCGCCACAATATTTTTATTTTTGTGGTATTTATTTGCCGGGTTCCACAAAGCTTCTTCCATACGGTATAGTTCGATGAACTCTAAAACTTTTTCGTTTGACCAGTCAGTATTTGTGGAATCCATGTCGCACGGCACGTTCAACGCGTACATCGGCAGAGCGCGTACTAATGCAACCAATGTGTGGATCGAGAAGCGACCTTGGAACCAAGTTGCGCGCCCGCCTACCTACCCCTTCACTCCCCTCGCTTTTGAACGTGTACAAAAACCGACACAAGGCGGGTTGACATTGGCTATTAGACGCAAAGTTCCGTTTATGTCCAATATCTGTCCAAGACAGCCCAAGACCGATCCACACATGGGTATGTTGGAACCAAGACGATAACTTGTAGCCAATACGGCCAATGCGAAGCGCCGGCATAATAGGGAAATACCCGTGAAAGAGAAACAAATAATAATAATTTTTTTTTCTCTTTCATGGGTATTTCCCTAATACGTTAGAAAAATAAACGGCAAGCTGGAGACGAGGCCCTCACCGACTGTCCGAGGCATTCAGGCCCGCAGTGTCACCATTCACAATCAGCTCGCCACAAGCTGCCCTGCGGTTTGTGCGCTTTTATTTAACCTGGTGATATATTTTTTGTTTATATCACAAGGCGAAGTTGGTAGTTTAAAAGCTAGTGTACTGTGCCTTCCGATATCGCGTTAGTCACATGATGAGATAACGACTTTCCCAGAGCGGTTATTATTATTATTAATATGTATTAATATTCTACTTTTTCTTCTATGATATTTTTGTGAAGTCGTCGTATAAGGACAAACATCTTTTTTTTGTGAACACAATTGTCGTCAAAATGTTGCGTTCCCCTTGAACAACTTGGCTCGCAATTCTTTTTGTCTAGCTTATTCTGTCTGTGCGCTTCCAGCACCACATTTCGAATGCTTCCAGTCTTGCCCGGTCTTGTTGGGTCATTGTCTAGGTTTTGCTTCCGTACAGATCAATACTCCAGAGTATTATATTATCTATGCTCCAGATATGTGCACTTTGTGTCATGTCATCACTACATAGTATAAAACAAAGTCGCTTGCCGCTGTCTGTCTGTGCCTATGTATGCTTAAATCTTTAAAACTACGCAACGGATTTTGATGCGGTTTTTTTTAATAGATAGAGTGATTCAAGAGGAAGGTTTATATGTATAATACATGCATAACATAGTAGAGAAACACTGATAATTTTAGAGGTTTCTAATGTGATGTCTTAAATAAACACATTTTTTTCCGCTTACATTGCAAACGCTGCCTGAACCCTACGAAATAGATCAAAAAAGTCCGTGATGGTATATGTCTATTTCCTAGGGATAACCCATAATAACCATTTTTTATCCTTTACTTTTCACGAGAAATAATGGCTTATTTACGAAGTGATTTAAACAATACAGCATTAATCCTTATCCAATTAAGTAATTTAAATACATTGTGCATTTAATATAGATCAATAGGGCCCTTTACAGTATGTAGGTAATTTAAATGAATATTTTCGAAGATATTACAGATTTAAAATGCTAGGACATAGCGGTTGAGGCCTAAGAACACATGTTTGTATCGTCTAATGACAAAAAAGCTGTGCACGTCTAAACTAACTAGCGGTCGCCTAGTGCTCGAAATTCGACCAAAGTTTGCCTGTAAGATATTGCTGATATAATAATATGTCATTATATATTGACATATGTAACCATAGTTATGCGCTTCGACTGCGTGTGTCAAATGCATGGTTGTGTGCGTGTAGTGTATTTTAATTAATTAAATGTTTTTTTACGCATAATTTAAAAAAAATATTAGCATTCGTCACTTCTTCTCTGTATAAACTATCAGTGTGCGAAATTTCATACTCCGTCCGCCCAATTTTCGTAAAAAGGGATCAAAGTTTTCGCTTCACGTATTAATATACTAGATGTTCCCGCGGTTTCACCCGTGTTCATTGTTACTGCGCCGCCCCGTGGGTCGTAGCGTGATGTTATATAGCCTTCCTCGATAAATAGGCTATCCAACACTAAAAGAATTTTTCAAATCGAACCAGTAGTAATCACGCAGAATAAACCAGGAGAAACATCGTTTGTACTATGTCTGTAATGGGTAATTATTTTGCTGCAATGTTATTTTAAAACTGCGATATCTCCTAAGATATTCATTGAAATCGAATCATGTAAAGGGCAATTTTGTTTTAAATTAAATACTTGTGATGAATAACGTATTTATTTGGATAAGGATTAATATCATGTTTATAATAATACCTTCGCAAATAATGCATTATTTTAGAACAAATTTGGTTAGCATAAAAATGGTTATAGTGAGCCAACCTTAAAAGATAGATATATGCTGTCGCGGACTTTTTTTAGAACTTTTAAAGAGGAACAATTCTGTCATACATGATTTTTGCGAAACTTTAACTGTTTACGCAGCGCACGCAGCGGAAGCTCTCAAAAGGAAAAAATACCCTCCGATTTTGAAACATTCTTCATTGGTGGTCAGCTCCTATTGATCTTAGCGTGATGATATATAGCCTATAGCCTTCCTCGATAAATGGGCTATCTAACACTGAAAGAATTTTTCAAATCGGACTAGTAGTTCCTGAGATTAGCGCGTTCAAGCAAACAAACAAACTCTTCAGCTTTATAATATTAGTATAGATAGATTTTATAAGGCTGAAGGGTTTGTTTGTTTGTTTGCTTGAACGCGCTAATCTCAGGAACTACTAGTCCGATTTGAAAAATTCTTTCAGTGTTAGATAGCCCATTTATCGAGGAAGGCTATATAGGCTATATATCATCACGTTATATATTTAACATGTACCTATACTAGCTCGACTATAGGCCAACTATGGTTTGTCTTAAGTGATCAAACAACAACCATCATGGACTTATGGCGAAATATTGAAGCGTAGCATTCGGCGACGCACTAAACGATCTAACTTAAAACACAATTTGTATAAAAAAAATAGATTATGTGATGCATGATAGCTTTATTAATTTATAAATATGCTATCAATTAAATAACTAGCATTTCTTGTACGAGCCAATAACGCTCATACAGCACAATTAATTAATGAGTCGTACCTAAACATTCGTCACGCGCTAATGTGAATCATATATCAGTGTTTATAATAATAACTTAGTATTACGTAAAGGACGACCTTTTTTTTTTTCTACGTGGGGGAATGCCATGACGCATACCCCTCCGCGGGGGCGGGCGGAGGGGTTATGTCGGACTCGCCCGCGCGCCGGGGTAAATGAAAAGATGTTAAACGATAAAATGAACCTCCCGGAATACCGACTAAACCTACCACGGTGTTCCTCGACAAACCACTATCGGCGGAGCCGCGCGAATCACTTTCACATGCAGTCGCGACCCCGCCGAGGTTACGGCCCGCCGTATGAAACGGCAGGCCACTACACAAAAGATCTACCCACTGGTACCTCTACATATTCCCTGCTGTCCCCCCTAGAGGGGAGACGGACTCGACAAAGAGGCGCGCGTGGGAACACGCACGCCGCCTCTCGGACCTGGTGCTGAACGGATGGCGGGCAGGCCCACAAAGCCCGCCACCCCCAGGTCAAACCTCAGGGTGGCTGGAGGTCATCTCGCGCCCTCCGGTGCCCGGCTCTGCGGTTGGGGAGAGGGTTTAAACGCTCCCTCTCCCGCTCCGCCGCCTCCTTGATGGAAATTACTTCCTCACAGAAGGAGGCGACGGCATTCCACGACCTCTCACTCCGGACCATAGACAGAACTACGGCCGGGAGCGAGAGGGCAACCGATCCTACTGCCGCGATCAACTCACGGCGCTGCGATGCCCAGCGGGGCAAGCCGCCAATGTGTGCAGCGCCGTGTCCTCAACAACGTCGCGGCAGTCGCCGCAGTGGTGACAACCGGGCGTCTCTTGCCGGCCTATACGACACAGGAACCGGCCAAAACAACCATGGCCGGTCAAGACCTGTGTCAGCCGGAAGGTGAGGGCGCCATGCCGCCTCTCCAGGCACTCCTCAAACACGGGACTTACCGCCACGATCGTGGCGTGCCCGACGTAAAGTGCGACTCAGCTAACTAAACATAGCCGTAGACATATGTTTTTATAGTGAAATAAACTATTTAACGTAAAGTGGTGCTTGGTCAATTATTTACTATATTATACCTACAACTATACAAATAACTACCGGTTACCGTCAACGACGAGATAACCCCGACATCTTTGGTCCTTCGAGCTGGATATTTAAATAGTAATTTGCAAATGAACTGTTGTGTTCCGTAAAGGAAACATTCCAATGATATTATTTTAGGTTCCATGTAGGCACTCGGTGATATATGTATTTCGCAGTTAACAATAACAAGTTTATATTGTTTGTTATCAGTAGGACTTTGAGCTGTGGTTTTCCTGTTTATCTAGCCAAGCGGCAGCGTGTCAAGCCAAGTTCAAACACAGGAACTGGCTAGCCAGCGCCGAGTGTATTATTACACGAGCCACTTGGTGCCACTTTTGACCCTTCTATAACTCAAAACCTCTTTAACGTAA
Source organism: Catocala sponsa (assembly GCA_963564715.1). NCBI lineage: Eukaryota > Metazoa > Arthropoda > Insecta > Lepidoptera > Erebidae > Catocala > Catocala sponsa. Next base: position 28,312,736 of record OY751336.1, read on the forward strand.
ACACATAAAACTACGTGTGTTTAATTATATCCATAAGGACATCCAGAAGCCCAAATTTCATGAAGCTAGCTCAAACGGTTATAAAGATATGAAGGTCAAAAAGTCATAAATTTTAGCACTGACTGACTGACTGACATATATATAGTACCTAAATCTAACCTACTTCTAAATGACCTAGAAGAATGAAATTTGGAATCCAGCTCGGTAATTGTGTGTAAGCGTAGGAAAAAATCTAAAAATAAAAAAGTAAAAAAAGAGGTCGCCATCCAAAAAAAAATTTTTTATTATTACAGATATTTGAAACTATCCCAATATATGTATTATTATATTTGCTAGTGGTGTCCCCATACAAAAAACTTGTAATACGCGCTAAACAACCGGCCAACGGTGTGTCGTTTTCTTTACAAAAAGTAATGATATCCCACCAAAAATTCATTTTTCAACTTTACAGGAAGAGCATATTTAAGTTTTTTTTGTCGATTTTTTAAATAACTCTGTACTCTTTTAGAGTAATAAGACGATTCTTAGGATCATAAATTTATTAGTTCTTCACGAATAATCGTGACTATTAAAAATACAATACAGGAAGGGGTTTCTGAGAAACAAGCCATAAACTGAGGGAAGGGTACCCAAAGTGACTTTTTGTTACAAATCGCTAACAGTTGTATTGCAGAAGTGACGTTTTTATAAAATAATGACATCATAAAATTACTTGCTTTTTCATGTTTTAGGATGGTTTACGATTACTTTTAGTAAAGTTGTATTTTATTGCAAAACAATACAACCTGAAACGAGCAAAAAATATAAGTAAAACACTATATTTAACGATAAAATGGAGGATTATTGAATAAAATAGATGATAATATCAAGTTTTTTTATTTCAAATTCAAACAAATGGCATCCAAATAAAAGAAAATAATAAACATTTCGAAAGAAATTACAAAAAATGGCTTTCAAGTTACTGTATAACTGATAAAACTTTAGTATATACTGAGTAATTATCAAAAATATATCGTTGTTAGAGATACATGACAGCGCATGCTGTTTTACTATCTAAAATCTTTATAAAAGTTAAAGTTGTACTTAATATTAAAAGAATTAAAACAACACATTATCTTAGATGCCTCCCAAAGCATGTAAAATCTGAACAAAATTGGGCATAGTCTCACATTTCAATTTAATAATCATAACTAAAATACGCTCATAACTCTAATATCTTAATACTCAGTCTTAATAATCATCAGTGGACAAAATCTTAAAATACATTAATAAATTCTCAAATTGAGTTAACAATAATTATCTTAATTTTAAACAGTCTCACAATAATATTAACAGTCTAAAAATATTTTTAACAGTTTAACAATATTGTCTTAATTTTAAACAGTCTTACAAATATGTTTAATAATAAAACATCTTAATATGCGTTATAATATAAAATTTCTTATAAGTAGGTACTTAAATCACATTTTTACAGCTTGTGTATTATGGACTTTACTATCCAATGAGGAACTAGATACAACTTTGGTACTAAAATTATACTTAATAAAAATATTAATCATTACAAAAATAATGTCACTTGTAAACAGAAGTAACGTTTTGGTTCCTATGAAAAGAAATGTTTTATGCTATAATGTAATTTATATACATAAGTGACCTTATGTTTACAGCAAACAAATACAAGATTTGGTAACAAAACGTGATTTTTATCCAGAAGTAACATATTGCAAGAAATATGTAAACAAATAAGTCATAACTTACCGTAGTGCGTCTCCGTCACAAATGCGCAAGGTCACACATCGGCTGTCAACACACTACTGGTCAGTAGTGTGTGTGGCCAGTTTTCATTACATCAGTCATTTTATAAAGTTATTCAACATATATATATATATTAATTCTAATAAAAACTGGCCAAGTCAAATCTAACCTACTTTAAGATCTCACATTTTTAAATAACAGCAATTGTTATAGGTATCCAATAAAGCAAAGAAATAGAGTTTAATACTTGTTCATAATGTTATTTTGTTCCTATAAATACATATTTGGATTTTGCATAGAACTTGGCACTCATTTAGATCTCCATTCTTTTTGCGGCAAAGCCCACAGCCAAGCATAATTTTTGTATTGAACTTGGCTCTCCTTTTTTACATTTATGTTTTTGGTGGGATCTATATTATAAACTAGCTGTTACCTGCGACTTCGTCCGCGTAGATTTTAACTAAAAAGTGTTTGTCTCCGCGGAACCCTATTTTTTTTCTAAAATCAAAGTAGTCTAAGTTACTCCTTATAACATCAGCTATCTGCCAGTGAAAGTCCCGTCAAAATCGGAGATTAGCCAGAACAAACAGACAGACAGACAAAAATTTTAAAAGTAGATGTTTACGTATAGGTACCTTATACTTTCATATGCATTAGATAAAAAGCTGTTATTTTGACATTACAAACAGACACATCAATTTTATTTATTTGTATAGATGTATAGATGAAGCTGGCTGCAGAGGTAATTGTTTTATGTGAAATCATGCAGGCTCTGCGAGAATACCAGCCTTGTGAATATTCTGCAACATTGCTGACGCGGGACCTTATTTGTTCCTTAACATGGTTGTGTTTCCTGTTACCTTGTAAGCGCGGAACAAATAAAATTATTTTCTTACTTTCTTTCTTCATTAAATGGTGTATTTTTTAAATTCGTCTAATTATTAAGTCTCTTTCTTTTATTGTGTCGATTTAAACTCTAGCATTTTCTCATGATTTTCTGCTGCTGTGGTCTCATTTCACTTATTGCTATGGTCTCTTACCTTCTCTCTTTTTATAATTATTTTTCCTTTCTTATCTTGGGCGTGAAGTTTAGAATCGTTATTTATTATTTCTAATCTACAACGCTCAGCAAGTCGTTTATCTCTGGCCTCTATAACCTTGTTTGTTTAATTGGCTTTGTTAGAATAAAAAAATATGATATGGACAATGTTATTAATTAAGGGAATCTAAAATCTCATATCTATTTGAAGTGAAACTTCTTTATCGACGTATGGGAGAAATTTTGTAGCAGTGTAAAAAAAAATCGTCACGTTTTTCGGTTACGCGCCATGTTTATTTTATTTATTTATTTATTTATTATTATTAATTACAACGGTTATACACCAATAACAGTAATTAATTAATCTCTTATGATCTAAATAGATTAAATTATCATTATTATTAAAATTACAACAGTCATATCAAAATTATAAGCTATTAAATACAGATAATAATTAGATTATACAACATTATTCAGATGCAATGTCTTTCACAAAATTTCAAACATGATATAATAATTTGGTTGAATCTATCAGTCAACACGTCACAATCGGGTAGGTCAAGAATTAGGGCATTGATTGCGCCGTGCATGCGACACAATGGGGAATGCGCACGCGACACGGTGCGGCACGGTGCAGTCGCAAACAATCTGGGACGGCGGTTGGGCCGGTGGCGTAGATAATTGTCGGGGACATAAATCGCACATAGTATGTTGTGTAATTCTGGGCAATCAATCGCATTCCGCAGAATTTTTAGAGCAGTGATGACCTGCGTCTGAGACCGCCGGACAGCTAGGGAATTATATCCTAAACTACCAAGCAAGAAATCTGTAGGGTACATAAATGGATAATACCCATGATTTCTCTTATATAAGTAGCGTAGAAAGGCCTTTTGAATCTTTTCAATAAGTAAGGTGTATGTTGATTCATATGGACTCCACACACAAGCTGCAAATTCCAATTTACTTCGAACAAGGGAATTGTATAGTATTTTGATGATGGTGGGATCACGGAAATCACGTGCATTGCGCAAAACGAAACCCAGTCGCCTATATGATTCGGCGGCCACTGCGGAGATGTGCTGGTGAAATGTCAGACCACAATCGAAGATAACGCCAAGATCACGCATGTTGAATACGCGAGTTATCTCGGTGCCCCCTAATTTGTATACAGTTTGACTAGGTCGTGATTTACGGCTGAACGTCATAGTGTGACACTTACTGGTGTTGAAATACAATTTATTTGTTAGACTCCATTGTAAGACTCGATCAATATCACTTTGGAGGTCCAAGCGAGTGCGACTCTCAGTAATTTCGAGTACTAACTTCAAGTCGTCCGCATAAAGCAGGCATTTGGCATGTTGTACTACGCTGACGAGGTCATTAATCATTAAAATAAAAAGTAATGGACCAAGAACTGATCCTTGGCTCACTCCAGATCGCGTGTGATATGATCCCGATAGAAAACATCCATGAGCAACAAATTGTTTTCGGTTCAAGAGATAGTTAGCGAAAAAATGCAGAAGCTTTGGCGTGAATCCTATGGCTTGTAATTTGCTCAGTAAGATGTCATTGTCTACGGCATCGAAAGCCTTTTTAAAATCAAAATAAAGAACATCTACTTCATGTCCCCTATCCAAACCCTTCGAGACGTAGTCAACGAGCGACAACAGATTCGTTTCCACTGAACGACCAGGTCGGAAGCCGTGTTGTTCATCACACAAGTAGGATTTTAGTTGATGGTAAATTTCTCTATGCACAATTGTTTCGAACACCTTGGCTGGACATGACAAAATCGCAATTGGACGATGTTCCTCAACTGAGGATTTATTATTAGTTTTCGGTATCGGAGTAACTCGGGATACCTTCCATTGATCAGGATATATGCCACTTTGAAGGGCCAAGTTAATTATGTAAGTGAGTGGGGGAGCAAGAAAATCCACACAACCAATTAATACATATGGTGGAATCTTGTCTGGACCGACTGAGCTTCGCGGTTTTAATTTACGAATGCCGGCCTTAACCTGAGATATAGTGAAATTACTAATGTGTATGTAGCCTCCATGAGTTGTAGCTGCGACAGGTAATATATTATCAGCGTCCAGTTTGGGGCTCTGTTGCAAAAACACACTAGAAAAATAATTAGCAAATGCATTCGCTGCGTCACTGCCGGTAAACGTTTTGCTATCGTAGGTCATTGTAGGCTCAAAGCCACCTTTGGACCGAAGACGTTTGATGTGCTGCCAAAATTGAAGTGGATTGTGTCTAATGCAATTCTCAGTTGATGCAATATATTGCTTGTATGCACAATCAATACGTTTTTTTAAGTTGGATCGAATACTACAAAATGCAAAATACACACTAGGGTCGGCGTGACGTTTCCATTGTCTGTGAAGCTTAAGTTTGTGCTTTAAATCTGTAATGATGTCATAGGAAAACCAGACGGGATAACGTTTTCTATTAGATATAGATCTCTTTTTTTTTTGGTACACAAATATCAAATATGTTAGATAGTATTCTGTAAAACTCACCAACAGCGGACGGTACATCCGTGGCACTAGTGATACTGCTCCAATCAGTCTGTGACATGAGTTCGTAAAGTAAACGAAAGTCAGCCTTACAAAAATTCCAGTCGGTCGTTGAGTCGAGGTTACTTGGACTGGTCTGCTCCCTGCTCAACGTCGTAAGAAGTTTGATCTCAATGTCAAGGGGTGGATGATAAGAGTCAACGTTTACAATACCACCAGCCTCAGCGGGCTGAACTTGCACAGCGCAATCAATATCCCTTGATAGGACTACATCCAATTTGCCGCCAAAAACATTACGTATATTATTATTATCTAACATCGAGCAAAATGAAAGGAAGTATGCAAAATAATTGTTGACAGATTTTGATGCACTGTTAAGGTTAATATCACCAATTATAAATACATTACTTTTAAAATCGTTCACAAAGGATTCCACTTTGCAGAACCAGTCAAAATACACAGAATCCGCGGCACTTGGAGGTATATATACGGCACAGATATATACACTAATTCCTCTAACGGTCAGCTTGACCCAAAGATCCTCTCCGTTAGCAGTTTCGAAGTCCCTGGCTCGAACAGGCACATTTCCCGGCTTAGCAGCTATTAGGATCCCTCCTCCCGGTCCGTTTCTGTCTCGGCGTACCACATTCCAGCCAGTGGACACAACTTCAGAATTCTCCACAGAAGAATCCAAGAAGGTCTCAGTACTAACAATAATGTCACAATCCAGAAGTGATATATTAGTTCTCCATCTATGCAATTTTGTTTTAATACCACGAACATTTTGGTAAAATACATCAAGCGTAGCAACTGCTCTTATGCGGGTAGAGTGATTTTTTTCACTAGGCTCAGAATTATTCGGCATGTGATAATCGCTTCGTCTGTTCGTTGGTGCGAAATCGACGAAAGGTAATCCACGGCTTAATCCGAGCATTTTCAGGCCAAATCTCCGGCGAGAGAATGCACTCATAGTACGCCATAGGCACCACCAGTTTGTATGACCTATAGTTTCCCTTTGCTTTTACTTCATCTACGACGCATTTCGCTTGAGGATACAGTTGTTGTAGTTGCTTTTTTTATCAAAGTTTAGTATAGTGACGTAAAGAATATAATGTAATATATTTATAATAATAACAACAATATATTAGTTTTGAAGTTTGGTTTGAAATAAGAATAACAATATATTAATTTGAAAGTGATAAAATAAAAAGACTTATTCAAATTTAAGTGAATTTACAAGAAAAGTGAGAGTGATTATATATTTCGTTTTATAAATTCAACACGTATGAGCATGATTTTAATATTTATTTGAGGTTAACCTCACTTTTTGATTGTAAGTATTAGTGAATGTATATAAATCTGTTAAAATTAGTTAAAGTTGATATGTCGTAAAGAAGTTTCACTTCTTACCTGTGTACTCTGGTACACACACACATTTTTTTTTTTATAATCTACTAGCTGACCCGCGCAACTTCGTCTGCGACACATAAGAGAGAGAGTGGGTCGTAGGCACCTATAATACAATTTTAAAGGAGCTGAAACTTTCTTTGTTACATCCACGAACCACATAAGAACCATTGAACAAAATTTTTTAAATATACCTACAGCGCTAATTTAAAATCACGCAGAATAAACCAGGAGAAACATCGTTTGTATGTCTGTAATGGGTAATTATTTTGCTGCGATGTTATTTTAGAACTGCGATATCGCCTAAGATATTCATTGAAATCGAATTATGTAAAGGGCACTTTTGTTATAAATTAAATACTTGTGATGAATAACGTATTTATTTGGATAAGGATTATTATCATGTTTATAAAAACACCTTCGCAAATAATGCATTATTTTAGAACAAATTTAGTAAGCATAAAAAAGGTTATAGTGAGCCAACCTTAAAAGATAGACATATGCTGTTGCGGACTTTTTTTAGAACTTTTAAAGGGGAACAATTCTGTCATACATGATTTTTGCGAAACTTTAACTGTTTACGCAGCGCACGCAGCGGAAGCTCTCAAAAGGAAAAAAAAAACCCTCCGATTTTGAAGCATTCTTCATTGGTGCTCCGCTCATATTGATTTTAGCGTGATGATATATAGCCTATAGCCTTCCTCGATAAATGGGCTATCTAACACTGAAAGAATTTTTCAAATCGGCCCAGTAGTTCCTGAGATTAGCGCGTTCAAGCAAACAAACAAACTCTTCAGCTTTATAATATTAGTATCTATACTAGCACAGCTTTTTTGTCATTAGACAATACAAACATGTGTTCTTAGGCCTCAACCGCTATGTCCTAGCATTTTAAATCTGTAATATCTTCGAAAATATTCATTTAAATTACATACTGTAAAGGGCCCTATTGATCTATATTAAATGCACAATGTATTTAAGTTACTTAATTGGATAAGGATTAATGCTGTATTGCTTAAATCGCTTCGTAAATAAGCCATTATTTCTCGTAAAAAGTAAAGGATAAAAAATGTTATTGTGGCTTATCCCTAGGAGATAGACATATACCATCGCGGACTTTTTTGTAGACCTTTTTAAGACGTACAATACTGTAGTACATTATTTTGATCTATCTCGGAGGGTTCAGGCAGCGTTTGCAATGTAAGCAAAAAAAAATGTATTTATTTACGACATCACATTAGAAACCTCTAAAATTATCAGTGTTTCTCTACTATATCATGCATGTATTATACATATAAACCTTCCTCTTAAACCACTCTATCTATTAAAAAAAACCGCATCAAAATCTGTTGCGTAGTTTTAAAGATCTAAGCATACATAGGCACAGACAGACAGCGGGAAACGACTTTGTTTTATATTATGTAGTGATATACTTACCTACACAAAGATTTTCCAGATGGTCATTACACTCATTACATTAGCAAATAAAATATTCAGAGTATTAAATAGGTAACGTTGTTTATAGTTTTCAAATTACAGATGTACGTAAGATCAAAATTCATAATATTAAAATTTTTTAGGTATCTATATCAATTGTTTACTATACAAGTTCGATAGTACATTACATTAAAAGATTATTTTATAAAGAACTAGATGTTCCCGCGGTTTCACCCGCGTTTATCGTTACTGCGCCGCCCCCGTGGGTCGTAGCGTGATGTTATAGAGCCTTCCTCGATAAATAGGTTATCCAACACTAAAAGAATTTTTCAAATCGAACCAGTAGTAATCACGCAGAATAAACCAGGAGAAACATCGTTTGTACTATGTCTGTAATGGGTAATTATTTTGCTGCAATGTTATTTTAAAACTGCGATATCTCCTAAGATATTCATTGAAATCGAATTATGTTAAGGACAATTTTGTTTTAAATTAAATACTTGTGATGAATAACGTATTTATTTGGATAAGGATTAATATCATGTTTATATTTATACCTTCGCAAATAATGCATTATTTTAGAACAAATTTGGTTAGCATAAAAATGGTTATAGTAAGCCAACCTTAAAAGATAGACATATGCTGTCGTGGACTTTTTTTAGAACTTTTAGAGGTAAACAATTCTGTCATACATGATTTTTGCGAAACTTTAACTGTATACGCAGCGCACGCAGCGGAAGCTCTCAAAAGGAAAAAATACCCTCCGATTTTGAAATATTCTTCATTGGTGCTCAGCTCCTATTGATCTTAGCGTAATGATATATAGCCTATAGCCTTCCTCGATAAATGGGCTATCTAACACTGAAATAATTTTTCAAATCGGACCACTAGTTTCTGAGATTAGCGCGTTCAAGCAAACAAAGAAACAAACAAACAAATAAACAAACAAACTCTTCAGCTTTATAATATTAGTATAGATTTCTTATAATATATACCTAATATATATAGTTACCCGTTTACCTTTCTAACTCAAAGATTTACCTTTGACGTGGTAAGGTGCTTGCAATTTAGAAATATATAATTACTAGTTTTCACCCGCGGCTTCGCTCGCGTAAATGTAGGTTAGGTTAGGTTAGGTTTGCAACAGTTTTTTTTTGTACACAGGAAAAATGCTTGATGCAGTAAAAAAAAAATTTAAAAAAATTGTCGACAAAATAGTCTGATGATATAATAAACAATCGCTCTAGTAATAATTAATTATTGTACTAAACCATTGGTCTAAGTATCAATAAAGTAATTGACCAAGTGTGGTTGACATAATACATTTTGACATTACGAATATTGGTATGTAAGATCACTTACGTATTCCTTAGGCCTCATTTACGGAGACGCGGAGCGTCGCGCGTCGCGTACGGCCCGCATTGAATTCAAACATATGGCGTTGTATTAGTGCGTTTACGGAGAAAGATTTTACGCGCGTTTGCTTGAAATAGGGCGTGCGCTGCAGCGATGCCCGCCGCGTGCGACGCGGCGACGCAGCGATACCCACCGCGTGCTACGCTACACGCTTGGCGACTCGCCGCGAGCGCAGCGGCGGGCGCCGCCACGCTGCCCGCCCCGCTTCTCTATAAACAACATCGTGTATTGCCCTATGTTTGTGTTGAGGCGTGCGATGATGCGTGCCGCTGCACGCGCCGCCGCTCCGTAAACAGACAAAACGTCCGACGCGCCACGAGACGCCACGCCGCACGCGACGCGCAACGCCCCGCGTCTCCGTACATGAGGCCTTAGGCGGTCACCATGTATGTGTATTAATCGGCAGAGCGGCGCGTGTGGCGCGGGTGACCGGCACTGGTGGCGTGTGGAGTGCGCGTGCGCCGCACACGCATAGTCCGTACAACATACATAGGTACATACATAGATTCACGCCTGTTTCCCAGAGGGATAGGCAGAGACTACGGATTTCCATTTGCTACGATCCTGACACACTTCTCTGACTTCATTCTCTTTCATCACATTCCTCATACACGCCCGTTTAAGGTGCTATTAACCTGGCCTTTGTCCAGAACGCCTCCGACCTCATCGCCTAGGTTTTCCTCTTGCAATTGTTCCATTTACACTAGTCTTATAAACTTTCTTAGTCAGTCTTTCCTCGTCCATTCTTTTTACATGCCCAAACCAGCTTAACATACCCTTTTCTATTCTTGTCACTATATCCACTTTCATGCCATATTTCTCTCTAATCACACAATCCGTACAACACTAGCTCGCTTAACTTAACAAACTGTTAAAGTAGCGTAAGTTGTTATCTTTTAAGTACTTAGTATGACAGGCTATACGTATAAAATATATTTTTTGTTCGAAATAATACAAATTAAAACATAACCTAACTTTATTTGAAAATATATATAGGTATGTATAAAATGTTGATTACCACGGCGAAAATACCGTGGGAATAGAAAAGGACGATTATAATTAGAATAATAAAATGATATAATTAATCTCTTTCACTTGATAATAAATAACAAATCTTAAAATCGTAATCAACGACCTAATAAAAGAAAGCCAATTTAAACAATCAATAAATACCAGCTTGCGTAAAACCTCCAAAGCGGTATGGGTTACCAAAATTACACAAGGAAAACGCTCACCTACGTCCTATTGTGAGTCAGATCGACACACCAACTTACAGACTGGCTCAGCACGTAGCAAAGATACTCTCACCACTCAGGGGCAACTCGAGAGCACATGTAAAGGATTTATACCATTTTGTGAGTGAGATTAAACACCTACGTCTCACTAACAATGAAACAATTGTTAGTTTTGATGTACAGTCATTATTTACATGCATACCTGTACATGACTCTATTGAAATAATTAAAAGGAAGCTAATAGAGTACAATATGCCTGAGGAATATGCAGAACTACTTAAGCATTGCTTAACAACTGGCTATCTGTTGTGGGACAATAAATTCTACATACAAGTCGATGGTGTGGCAATGGGCTCCCCAGTATCGCCTGTTGTTGCCGCCATATATATGGAGGACTTTGAGGCTTGAGCTTTGCAGGCTGCCCCCATCACACCCAGGATTTATAAGAGGTTTGTAGATGATACTTTTACAATATTACCAACAAATAGTGTAAGTGTATTCCTAGAACATCTCAATTCCATTAATAACAATATCCAATTTACTATGGAATTAGAGCAAATAATTAATTAGCTTTCTTAAAGACCCATACAAATAGATACTTAAACGGTGAATCTCACCATCATCCTAAACAGTTAGCTACCGTGGGAATGTCTTTGTTTCAGAGAGCCCACGGGATCTGTGACAAGAAACACCTGGACGCCGAGCTTCAACATGTCAAGCGAGTACTGCAAGATAACAAGCTCCAACAGCCGCGCCGGTGTCACAGATCCCGAGAAAAGCCAGCCACAGTCGAGCGCCAGCCTGCTATACTGCCTTATGTAAAGGGTGTCACTGACAAGATTGGCTACATCTTGAAGCAAGCTTCAATCAACACATACTTCAAGCCGCCAACGAAGATAAGTAAATTTTTACCATCCGTCAAGTGCTAACTTCCTTTACAAGATGCGGGGGTCTATAAAATAGATTGTGACTGCGGACTCTCATACATTGGTCAAACCAAGAGAAGCATAGGCACCCGCATAAAAGAACACATAGCTGATGTAAAACACCAACGCTCGTTGAAGTCTGCTGTGTGTGAACATGTGCAACAGGGGACCAACTACTACCTGAGATTTGACAAACCACAGATGCTCGCTAAAGAACACCGATTCCTACCAAGGATGCTTCGTGAGGCTATTGAAATCAACAAACATCCTAATTTCAATAGAGAAGATGGTTGGAATGTACCACCAGCTTGGGATTCAGTAATTCAAATAGTCAAACCCAAGAAGAAGCAAACCACAGCTACTTCATGATACTTTGAGCTCATTTTGCGTAAATAGAAACATCCATAATTAAATGATGTTCGGGTACTTTGAAATAACTACACTGGAACATTGAGACAACTACCATCTTAGTCTCTCCGTGACCGTGGCTGCTGATAATATAATTAGCTTAAAAGTTAGTAAAGTTTAATAGTAATAGTAGTATAAGTTTCAAAATTTTGTAATAAAGTGTCAAATAAACAACGCGATAAAATCAGTATATAATAGTTTAATTTCAAAGCCAGTGGCATCAAATATGTACCGTACTTATAGTTTAGTAAGTTCGTCCACAATCAACGTGAGGCGCGACTTGCCATTCAGATGTTTGTCGCACGACGAGCGACGATCTTTACACCTTTATGATTCTCTTTCCCCATTTCCCTAATACGTTAGAAAGTACCCGGCCCTTTGGGAGGCTTACACGGAGACATTGGTCCAACGTGAAGAGGCCCTTCGAGAGTCTTAATCAAAGGTGGGATGGAACATCTACAGCAGCACTAGCCGCAGCGGGCGTAGGACTATTGTTACGTATGGATTCTAATATATATGTAACTTTATATTATTATTACGACTATTTATATATAAACTAGATTCTGCCCGCGGTTTTACTCACGTTCATATAGATTTTGTTAAATTTCTATCCCTCGGAAACAGTACTTTTTTTTGGAATGAAAGATCATGATGATCGGTTGCGTAGTTAAGGCGTGAAAGCGTAACAATCAAGCAAACTCACTGTACCGGACGGGCGAACTCGGGGCTGAGGCTACTATATGATGATGGTTACGAAACAACCGTCGAGTCGCTGACGTCCTGTACACGATGTGTAGACTGTACTATAGCGATTAATGGTTACGATGTCGGAGGCTCTGAAAGGCGTGTTGTTGCGGGTTCGATGTGCGGGTCAGGATCAGGACTTCAAATAAATAGAAACAAGCTTCATAGTTCAGTTGGTTTCGGCTTCTGGCTGGCTCCGTTTGGTTCTTGAGGCTTGAAGATGAGGTTTCTTGAGCACCTGCGGTCGATCGATACTGTACCGCTTTAGTACCTCTAATCTTTACCGTAACGAGAGCCGGCCAGAAACCTCGGTTAACAAGTTTATTTTTAACTATATAATGTACATATTTCTGCTTATAACTACGGAACTATACTAGCTAGCGTGATGATACAAAAACTGCCGCGTAGGGCACGATAAGACCTACCTATTCATATCTGTTTTATCTATCGGAAGTTAGGTCTAGATCTAGGTCTATATTCTAGGTTTTAGGCTAAAAATCTATTTTGCGGTAACATTTATATCAAAAAAATGTAATAACTTTTTAACTATACTATGTAGGAATATGATTCCTTCATTATGTTGTAGTGCTTTTAGTAGTGTACAAAATAAATTACACAAATGAAACCTTTTATTAAAACCTTAAGACCTAGGAACTCTAACATACCTAACTTGAGGTAAAATGCATTTTATTGGCAATATTTATGCTTTAAACATGATATTCTTATAAACTATATAAAAGAAACATAATATTATGTTATTTACACTATTTATCTACACTTTTTAAGTCTATATATGACCTAATTCGGCACTATTGTAACGATAAACTTTATTGATACATCACACTTATGTATGTATATATTCACACTCACAATAACACGATTCAAGCTAATATTAACGTTGTCGCGAACACTCACATTCGCATTTAATATCTTAGCGAGGGTAATTAGGGTTAGGAAGACGAGCTAGCGCGCCGCACTGAAATAGTTTGGTCAGCTGTAGTATACTAGGAGCACGTTTAGGCTCCGAACATCGTAAACTGAGTCTTTCAAGAGATTCACTCTTATAATATTAGTCCAGATTAGAGTGATGTTTATAATTAGATTGTGATGTTACAACATAAGTTTACATTAATATGAGAATTGCAGTAGTTGACAACGCTCACGCATGTTTTCAGGATGGTAATCTTTATATCGAATTGCCGAATACGTTCGAGAGGTGGCTGCAGGTACCAACAGATCACTTCTGTGTGGGCAGCAGAGTTCGAAGGTCTAAGTTGGTAACGAGCTTCTGGGTGGAGTTAGAAACACAAACAGATCCTGAAGAAAGCATAATTACTTATATGTTATGTGGTAAGCTTAATAAAGTTCACAAAAATTAATACTAACTAAAAAAAAACTGTTTTTTATACTACTTAGGTGGCAAACAAACATACGGCCCACCTGATGGTAAGTGGTCACCGTAGCCTATGGACTCCTGCGACACCAGAGGCATCACTTGCGCGTTGCCGATCCTTTAGGAAAGGAAGTGGGAAGAATAAGGAGCGAGAAGGGGGAAAGAAGGTGATTGGGCCTCCGGCACTCTCACTCACCGAACGAAACACAACAGTAGGAATACTGCTATTTTACGTCGATATTCTGTGAGATCAAATATAATGTTTTGTCCGCACCAGCACTCCGTACGTTACGCTCACCACACCGCACCACCGCGCCATCGCACTGCATCAAACACCGTCCAGCTCGTGGCGCGCTAGTAGTGCATGATCATGTCGGTATGCCCAATTCTATAGAAACGGCGTAAGATCACGTTAATTGTGGCAAACATCGTAGCTACGTCACTGGTACAAGATGAAGTAGAAAGAATGGGCAGAATGTTATTTTATTTTACATACATAGTTGTCGCAAAGTGCCGCATGTACTGAGCTGCGAGGTCTACCGACCGTTGGGATTGGGACACGACCGGTTCGGTACGTACTCCACCACATACTACATGCACTATGTGCAAGCGATTGATCCGGCCTGCCAATAATGTTCGGTACGTACTCCACCACATACTACATGCACTATGTGCAAGCGATTGATCCGGCCTGCCAGTAATGTTCGGTACGTACTCCACCACATACTATATGCACTATGTGCAAGCGATTGATCCGGCCTGCCAGTAATGTTCGGTACGTACTCCACCACATACTACATGCACTATGTGCAAGCGATTGATCCGGCCTGCCAGTAATGTTCGGTACGTACTCCACCACATACTACATGCACTATGTGCAAGCGATTGATCCGGCCTGCCAGTAATGTTCGGTACGTACTCCACCACATACTACATGCACTATGTGCAAGCGATTGATCCGGCCTGCCAGTAATGTTCGGTACGTACTTCACCACATACTACATGCACTATGTGCAAGCGATTGATCCGGCCTGCCAGTAATGTTCGGTACGTACTTCACCACATACTACATGCACTATGTGCAAGCGATTGATCCGGCCTGCCAGTAATGTTCGGTACGTACTCCACCACATACTACATGCACTATGTGCAAGCGATTGATCCGGCCTGCCAGTAATGTTCGGTACGTACTCCACCACATACTACATGCACTATGTGCAAGCGATTGATCCGGCCTGCCAGTAATGTTCGGTACGTACTCCACCACATACTACATGCACTATGTGCAAGCGATTGATCCGGCCTGCCAGTAATGTTCGGTACGTACTCCACCACATACTACATGCACTATGTGCAAGCGATTGATCCGGCCTGCCAGTAATGTTCGGTACGTACTCCACCACATACTACATGCACTATGTGCAAGCGATTGATCCGGCCTGCCAGTAATGTTCGGTACGTACTTCACCACATACTACATGCACTATGTGCAAGCGATTGATCCGGCCTGCCAGTAATGTTCGGTACGTACTCCACCACATACTACATGCACTATGTGCAAGCGATTGATCCGGCCTGCCAGTAATGTTCGGTACGTACTCCACCACATACTACATGCACTATGTGCAAGCGATTGATCCGGCCTGCCAGTAATGTTCGGTACGTACTTCACCACATACTACATGCACTATGTGCAAGCGATTGATCCGGCCTGCCAGTAATGTTCGGTACGTACTCCACCACATACTACATGCACTATGTGCAAGCGATTGATCCGGCTTGCCAGTAATGTTCGGTACGTACTTCACCACATACTACATGCACTATGTGCAAGCGATTGATCCGGCCTGCCAGTAATGTTCGGCGCACTATGTGCTACATGACCGAACATGGTCCGAGAGCGCACAGCATTCGTGGTTCGGCCACCATATTTGATCGTCATTTTGTACTTTTACGTTATTCATACCAACTACTGCCAACTAATGGCAGTTGTGGAAACAAATATAACATAACCGGAACTACGAGTATTTCAATGACTAAACGTATTAAGACCTAGAACTTCCAAATATCTAATGGCTTTTTTTAGACATGGTAGGATCAATATTTTCGGGGCAACTATATAATATATTATTATGTGTTTAAGTAGAGAAATGGGGTTATCGCCGTTGTTGTGTTTTGTATATTATTTTATTCACAAGCGCAAATAGCAATCAAAAGAAATCTTGTTGTGCGAACAGTAGGTATTAACATTCGTTGTAAAATAAGGGAGATATTAATATTTTAAATTTGGATATAAGAAAAAGAGCTATTGTGGGGATAACTCGGTATCTCCTTTGTACAACAGCGGTTACGTCACTGCACCGCACCTACTTCGAGTTTTAAAAACATATATTTTATTTATATTTGTAAATTTGAAATATTATAGAGTTTGGGTAATGTAACTATTTGACTTAAATAATAAAAAATGTGACTCAACTACAGTATTGACATTAAAGTGCCGACAAACAATATTTATTTTAATACTAGCTGACCTGCGCAACTTCGTCTGCTTCACATAAGAAAATTTTCCTAGCTTTTGGACTATTTTTCATTAATGCTCCGCTCCTATTGGTCGTAGCGTGATGTTATATAGCCTATAGCCTTCCTCTATAAATGGGCTATCCAACACTGAAATATTTTTTTAATTTTTACCCGTATTTCCTTAGATTAGCGCGTTCAACCAAACAAACAAAATGTGAGTGAAGCCGGCGCGTGAGCGCCCCCGCCTTTTTATAAATGCAGCGGATGGCCGTTTCGCGCGCTAAACAAAAATCAACCGTATAGCCGTACCCATACTGGCGCGGCGAGATTTGGAAGTTTTATTTCATCTATATCTTGTCTATTTATAAACCGATTCCTTTAATTTTTTTTTTATAAAATATATATTAAAGTGTACTTTTTGAATATGGGAGTTTGATAAAGATATCTATGTGAAATACAATATATTTATGTATTTAATACACTTTGAAGAAATGCCTAACGATTAAACACGTTATTGTGGCTAATTTATAAAAGATAGATATATACTATTGATGACTTTTTTGTAGACCTTTTGAAGACCATCATCTTTGTAATACATACTTTTGGTGTATGATCAACGTATACGAGGATAAGAGCTCGAAAGCGCATTTTCATCCGACTTGCTTCAAATTTATCGTCACTGCTCAGCTCCTATGTGTCTTAGCGTTATGTTATATAGCCTATAACCTGCCCAGGAGTATGGACTACAATCGTACCAAGTTTGGTTAAAATGCCTTCAGTAGTTTTTGACCCATGCGTGCATATACAGATAGACAGACAGACAGATAATTAATCCTCCAATATTAATTTTGAATATATATTCAATGTACAGAATTGACCTCTCTACAGTTTTATTATAAGTATAGATGTATTGTAATTGTATGGAATCTCATCCATAACGCGTGCAAAGCATTCATATAAAGCTGAAGGAGGTCCGTATACACTCACTACAACAAACTGCTGCAATTCCACACAGGCTATATCAGTTCGTTCAACAGATAAACTGACTATGTCATGGCGCTCTTTAAATTTAATCTCTTTATTTATCAGTATCAATGAGCTACCACGTATTGCCTGTTCCATGAAGGTAATACGAAGGCCTGTTCCCTGCTGAACGAGCTGCCTACCTCATGATTATTAAAATTGAACGTGAACTAATTGCTTTTTGGGCAATGTTGCACAATCATGAACAATTCGATGTCTAGATCTTTAGTCATAATACCTGTTATGTCTTCATGTGTTAGCATGGCGTTGTCACACCGCGTGTCATGCGACATCTGATCTGATGATTAGTTCCTCTCGCAACCGTTGTATCTGACTGTGACATGAGCCGCGTCAGTACATTCACACTTGTACGTATATGTATATTTACAAATATTGTTTGTATTTTGTTACAGCTATCGTCGTAAGCACAGTATTTCTGATATTGACAATTCTACCGTATAGTTTGTTCCAGCAGTTAAGAGATGGCAACGCTTTAATACTGATTGTTTTCATCTCATTGTTAATCGTTTCTTTGCTAACGAGGTTGTTTGCACTGTGCACAACAGCGCTCACGGTGCAGCAAGCTTTCAATGTAGGTATGTTGATAAAGTACATGGTTGTCGTCTAAGGTAACTTGTTCAATATCATTTCACAGTTTTACCAAAATTAACAAATTTTACAAATTAATATTTAATCAAAATAATGTCCTTATTTTGTGTTTCAGCATCAATCTATCATTTCTCGTTAACATCGAGCTTTTGTTGGACGAACATAATGTTTTACCGTAATCGACTGTCGAGGTTAGTATGAGTTTATTATTTTTCACACATTGCATACACTTTATTTATTTTCTTCAAATTCTATCTTGGCTGCCGTTCATTGCTGAAGATTTAATTCAATATTTATATATTTGTATAAGCAATCATACAATAAAAAGTTAGGTTAGGTATAACTAAGCCAAAGCTTATTAGCATGTTCCATTCCTGTATACATTATATTTAAAAATTAAATAACATGGATGTTTACATGATTTAGTAATTTATAAAATGATGACTCTTTTCTCGTATATAATTTCAGGACTGAATTGAAAGGGGATGCCTTTGACACGAAGTGTGACACGATAATAGAGTTCCTGAAATACAGTGGATACGCAATAGGATTGCCGTCGCTATTAGTCAAATTAATGTTAGTTATAGATGATAAAGACATGTCCCACGTGCCTTGGTTTGTAAAACCTAACCTAGTGATAAAGAACAATTTCCTTTTTTTCGGTAAGTAACTAATAACTATTTGCTTAACACTGTCTAAGTTACAATCTTCCGTGGTTACAATGGTCGGATTGAAATAAGGTGTTGCTCGTATCCTAACTGAAATGATATATACGAAAGTGAGTTTGTTTGTTTGTTACGCTACTACACCCTGAGCACACGATCCATCATCATGGAACTTCGCACACACGTTGCCAGAGATACAGACGAGGACACAGGGCACCGCCATCCTACCCTGCAGCAACTTATTAACATAACCTATAACTAACGCGAGTGGGGGCCGCGGGCACAATCTGGTATTACATAATATATTCATAGATACAGATGAGGACACAGGGCACCTCCATCCTACCCTGCAGCAACTTATTAACATAACCTATAACTAACGCGAGTGGGGGCCGCGGGCACAATCTGGTATTACATAATATATTCATAGATACAGATGAGGACACACGGCACCTCCATCCTACCCTGCAGCAACTTATTAACATAACCTATAACTAACGCGAGTGGGGGCCGCGGGCACAATCTGGTATTACATAATATATTCATAGCGGTATTATTATTTTTTATTTTTGCCTGGATTGGTATTTTGTGTCTAATAGATCGACCCAAACATCGCCTACTTATTCGCCGCTATTTGTTTTACTCAAATACACATTAATATAAAAAACATTTCTTATTTTTTTATTTTTACAAAGTTGAAATATAATTAATATATTATTTTTTTAGATTTATGTGCCATTTAGCTTGAAACTTACTTGTGCTTAATGAAGTTCAGGTCCAATTTGATTGGCGCTTTCATTTTTCTAGACAGATTGCAAGCCAATACCTACTAATGAACTCACCAAACTACACAAGTCATGGTGTACAAAGCCTTACAGTATTAAAATTCATGCCTGATATCAACCGGATTCATTGTGTAATAACTACGGCGGCCATTTTGAAATTCGCCGTCTTTGTTTTTTTCTCACTATTACATGCATACCTAATATCACATTAATCGCTTTTTCTCTAATATTTATGTTGCACATTTTGAAATTCGCCACTGTGATTTTTCTCCAGTGCAATTGTTTTGACATATTTGTCTATTGCTATCAGTACTAACAAGCATGCAAGTTGTGCAGTCGTCACTCTAAAGGTTCTTATTCAGCTTGCAAGATTTGACACAAAAACTAACTTACAAACATTGCAAGTTAATCAAAATACTTGTAATCATCGTTGTGACTAAAACTATAACAGATAGATCGATATATAGATGTTGTGAACTTTTTTATAGAATTGAAGACTAATAATAATTAAGAAAAGTATCTAGTACATTGTTTAACACGTTCAAGCACCCAGCTTCGTCCTTCGTCACATATAGGCGAGCCGATATTAATGAAATAATGTGTAACTTGAACGTATGATAATGTAAGAGTCAACATGTGGGTACGGAATGAACGACTTGTGCTCTCCAGCGCGCGCGCCACCGTCGTGGCGGTACGGCCCGTGTAGAGGTGAGTCGTACGCGTTAAAACGTATACTAAGTCTTACGAGTACGAGTACGTATAAATACTAGTTCCATAGACTAGCTCCACGAGAAGTACGAGTTGCAGTGTCCCCAAAATCCAAAAACGAAATTGATAAAATACAGGATACCGAATTTTCATGAGTAATGTTTAATCAAAAATGTTTAAATGAAAGTAATAGCAGTATTAACTGTTGAAAACTTCCCTTCATACTTTTACAGGCTTAGGACTGACAGCTTTTTAATAAGTGATAATAATATTTATGAAATACCAAATTTTAAAACACGTGTAGTCTGAATTTCCTTCATATTGGCTACATTACAAACTATCACCGCCCAAAATAAAGCGATCATTATTATTTTAAGTTTGTAGGTAAGAGTGACTGATAAGTGGTAAGTAAATAGATACAAATATTTAGAAACATAGTTACATTAATATAACAATGCATTTTAAATATGTCTTTAAAATGTAAAATACGATAAATGACCCTATTATTTTGGACTGTGACAAACAATGTTAACTGTTTCTCTAATTCATTTAATAAGAAATCCCCACTACACGAAAGCTGGCGTATTTAGAAGTCTTCAATTCATTTTATGTATATATTTGAGCATATTTACAAAGCTTTTCATTAGTTACAATTATTATACAATGTAGGTATATACAATATTTTCAAATTTTTTGCGATTCTGTACATTTTTAAATTTTGAACATTTTTTTTAAATTTTTTTTAATTACCTGTTTTTTTAAATTTTGTTGTAGAAATAGTATCTGTTGCACCTTTCTAACGCCAAGTCGTGTTCTTCGGTCGCATAAAATGTTGCCAGGTACGGAAAATATTCTTTCACATGGCACACTTGTTGCCAGAGAATTTAATCTTTTACGAGCGAGTGTTGCCAGATGTGGGTAGGAATTTTTGTTTGTCTTCCACCATTCTAATGGCGAATGACTTTTTGGGATGACTGTGTCGTCGATGATGTCAACCACGGCTCTGGAATATGCGGTACCCGTAGGTCTAATATTCTGCATTTTTTTATAATAGTGACTCCAAATTGAATTTTCAGATTCTGGTTTCTGAGTTGAGGTTTCTGCGGCAGCTGGTTCTTCATTTTCTTCCGCAATTAAAGAAGTAATTAAACTAATTACATATTTTTTTGTAGTATCTGCCGTATTTTCACTTTCAAAATAAAGCTTGTGTCTAGGATCTAGAAACATACAGGTAGTAAAGGTGCGGCTGTTTTCTAGTGAGGCGAATCGTGATTGTAGTCCGCTTAAAATATCTTGCCTGACCATTTCTACTTCATCTGGTAAAGGTTCACTCTCATCTGAACCAGACGCTACTAACGCTGACTTCAGAGCGATCGTTATTGGGATGACCGAACTACCAGTCACGTATTTATCGCCGCTAATTTCTTTGGTAACTTCTTCACACGGCTTTAAAACACGAACAAGTTGACCGATATTATGCCAATCGTTCGCCGACAACACTGGGATATTTGCGTTTAAATTGGAAACGGCACTGTTTATTTCCTCTTTAAGTGTTAACTCTTTAAGTTATAAGGTCTATTGTCATTGAATATAATAATTTATTTATTATCTGTGATTCGATTCATTTCACTCACTCACTCACACAAGTGTAAATCGAACGCGTCCGCGTCGTTACGAGTATTAGGAGTTCAGTGAATTCAAAAAGTGTCTTAACTTTCACAATATTAGGCTGACTTTCATTTGGCATCTGCAAGCACCTCACTCACACACGTGTACGTCGAACGCGTACGCCTTCGTGTCTTGGCTTATCGGTGATATCGGTCTTTTATTACGAGTTCTGTACTTCTAAATACTCGATACTCGTTTGTACGCAGACGAGAGACTCGGTCCTCATACGTCTTTGACGAAACCTAGTATTAAAACCTGTTGAAGTAAATACGCCTCACCTCTAGTCCCGTGTTAAGGCAGTGGCTGAAGAGGCGCCATGGCGCCCGCACCTTCCGGCTGACACACACAATGACTGGCCACGGTTGCTTTGGCCAGTTCATGTGTCGCATAGGCCGACAGGAGAAGCCCGGATGTCATTACTGCAGTGAATGCCGTGATGTTGTTGTGGACACGGCGCTACACACTTGCCCCGCCCTGGACATCGCAGCGCCGTGGGTTGCTCGCGGCAGTCGATTGGTTGCCCACTCGCTCTCGGCCGTGGTTCGGTCTATGGTCCGGAGCGAGAGATCGTGGAACACCGTCACCTCCTTCTGTGAGGAAGTAATTTCCATCAACGAGGCGACGAAGTGACAAATGGAGTGCTTAAACCCTCTCCCCAACCGCAGAACCAAGCACCGGAGGGCGCGAGATGACCTCCCTCCAGCCACTATGAGGTTTTACATGGTGGTGGTGGGCTTTGTGGGCCTGCCCGCCACCCAATCAGCATCAGGTCCGAGAGGCAGCGTGCGTGTTCCCACGCGCGCCTCTATATCTTGTGTCCGTCCCCTCTCAAGGGGACAGTAGGGCATAAAGGTAGTGGTGACCAAAAGGTAAGTCTTTTCGTGTAGTGGCCTGACGTTTCATACGGCGGCGCCAAAATCTCGGCGGGGTGCGATTGCATGCAAAAGTGATTCTAGCGGCCCCGCTGATTGCGGTTATATCGAGGAACACCGTGATAGGTTTAGTCGGTATTACCGAGATTTCGCTCACCATCTTTCCTCGGTGAGTCCGACATGACCCTCCGTCGCCCCGCGGAGAGGTATGAGCCAATGCATGCACGCGCGTAAAAAAGAAAGAGTGAGCTTGTGGGTATCATTCTTACATTATCAGCTGTTGACTTTTACTGTTTTCTGTACGTCACGTCACATACGTGATGACGCACAGAAAAGTAACAGTACCTATTTATGGCCAGACTAAGTATATAATCGAACACAGTATCTTAACTAATATTATAAATACGAATGTGAGTTTGTTTGTTACGCTTTCACGCCTTAACTACTCGACCTCATCATGACATTGGCATACACGTTGCTAGGGGTACAGAGAGGACACAGGGTACCTACTCGTTAATAATAAATTTATCAAAGTAATGAAATATGAAAGGTTTTCCAATAAAGGCGGGTAAATGTTGAAATGAAATAAAACAAGCTGTGTGTAAGGTAATAACAAAATTCTTTTTTTATTTGAATGGGCCTTAAACGCCATTAAGTGTGGCACTGACATCGTTCAAATGCCCGCCTCGGCTTCTGACAGTGGCACGGACCCGAGTGGTCCAGTTTGCAATGACTCTTCCGCATAGATCCGGCTGAATGTGAGCGATGGCCTGTGTCATGTTCTACTCGTTCTACTTCCTCTCATGTTTTGACCGCCAACACGTTACAAACAGACAGAGTTACTTTTGGCATTTGTAATACCACTATGAATTCGTTGGTATTTAAAACTTTCTGAAGATTTGTGGTGCAAATCACAGTTTTATTAAGACTATAATATATAACTAATGGTTGACAGATAATTTATAAAATATAATTGTAATCGTTGAAGCATGGCGCTAATGACTCAGATTACAACATTTTACATTTATTTAGAAAAATCCGTCGCTCGATTTGGCGCCGTTTATAGCTAATAACTTTCATAAATATAGGCTATTTATAATATAAGAAATCTTTATTATTTTCAGCTAAAGAGTCGTTACTATACTTGTACACTCCGTTGGCGACATTACTTACTATCAACTGGATAATCTGCATCATGAACGTGGTGCACTTGTATCAGACACCTCGGCGGTTCTCTACTGATGCATTGGATAACCAACACGTGGGCAGTCCCTTAAACAGGTATTCCATTACTTTGTTTTCTTTGCGTTATTAAGTGCCTAATGCAAGGATCAATTATCCTAGAGGAACAATGTTTCAGTTGATTAAAACATTTGTGTGGACAAGGCCGGTGAGCACTATACTATCCAAAAAGTACGGAAGCAGTTAAAGAATATCAATAAAAGTTGTATTAACTGCCACATAATACGAATGTGAGTTTGTTTGTTACGCTTTCACGTCTTAGCTACTCGACCTCATCATGACATTGGCATACACGTTGTTAGGGGTACAGAGAGGACACAGGGTACCTACTCGTTAATAATACATTTATCAAAGTAACGAAATATGAAATCTTATTACAAGATTAGATAAGGTGCTCCGTCTTCCGTTCTGCATCGTCACGAAACAAGTGTCGACATTTAAAGGGCAATGTGTGCGCTTTTACAATAAACCTCAAAATACATTCAAAATCTAAGTTCTAATAATTAATTAAAACAGTAGTAAAACGTAAATTATGTACTAAAAGTTAAACCGCAATCATAGAATATATAGAAGATAAATTATTTTATTACATAATTATAATGTTTATTAATATATTAGTTAATTGACGTGTCCTAGAATTGCATTGTGACTTTAACTTTGACTAACTTCAAGTGAGATCGCAGTCAAACGCAAGACTATTAAGATAAAAAAGACATTTATTAGCTGGTTTAGGTAAAGTCTGGCTGCGTGTAACAAGTTCCACTTCAGCCTGTAATGATAACATAACAATAAATATCGTAAGCAGCAGCTGATACCTTTGACATGACAACGTTTGACAACTGTTTATTTTTATTTATTTTATTTTATTTTATTCAGTAGGTACAAAAACAGATAACAGATTAGCATATACAAATTATGGCGAAAGCCATAGTATATCATAGTATAGTATAGTACATGCAAACGTGATATATATCTTGTTATTAACAAAGCAAAATACTACGTGCCGTAATACATAATAGTTAATATTGTTAATTATGCAAATAAAGTAAACATCAAAATTTCCCTTTCCTATATAGGTCCGTACTACGTATGTATAATAACTTAGTATATAAGCCTTAATTAAGTAACAATAAACCAGTCAATATTCAATCACCACATCATCGTTTTAATTGGTTCATAAAGCAACACGCAATAATTGGTGACCCCGACGTGATCTATTGGTCTCTAGTGCTGATATAATACCGGGACGACCGGAACCCAATTTGGTTTTCAGCGGTGAATCTAGAGAACAATAGTATTACGATATTATCACATCCTCATAACGTCAGAAGAAAAATGGCTCCACCAATAACTCCTTCAAAAGGCGACTCAGGCTGCGAAACTGTTGCTGCAATCACGGTCACGGAAAAACTACCGCAATTTTGGACAGACTCACCACGATTATGGTTCGCTCAGTTTGAAACCATCTTGGCACCACAAAAACAGGGCGAAGACTACAAATACAATATGGTAATATCTAAATTACCAAAAGAGGTAGTCCATCAGGTTAGTGACATTTTGACTAATCTTCCCAGCGATAATAAGTACTCCACCATCAAGGAACGTCTAATAAACTGCTACAAAGAGAGCGAACACCGACGTTTTCACAGACTACTATCAGAAATGGACCTCGGAGACCAAAAGCCTTCCCAGCTCTTGAGAAAAATGAAGGAAGCGGGATGTGGAAATATAAACGACAACACTATTCGTCTTCTGTGGCTAAGACAACTTCCCGCTTCGCTAACAGCGATTATATTGGTTACAAACAATTTATCATTAGACAACTTGAGCGAGTTAGTCGATAAAATATATGAAAATTTGACCTACAACAAGAATACCACTCAAGAGACATCGGTTGACATTAATTTAATAACAAACATATCGTCACAACTTGCAGCTATGCGAATAGAAATAAATGCATTACGTAGCGCACGCGAGCATCAACCTATGCAACGCAGCAAATTCCATTCACGCCATACGTCACACTCACGGTCAAGGTCGCGCCACAGAAGCTCGCATAATGGAATTTGTTATTATCATAATCGTTTCAAGCAAGATTCATATAAATGCAAGAAGCCATGTTCGTGGAATATGAACAAAAATATCAGGCCGTCGGAAAACTAGAAGTAGCACAGAAAACGACGGGTCTCTGTGCTATTCACCCAGCAAACCGTCTAACTATAACTGACTCAAACAGTGGTTATAGATTTTTAGTCGACACGGGTGCTAACATTTCGGTTATCAATCGCACAAATAACGAGAGCAAAGCATGCGAATACAAATTATTCGCCGCCAACGGCAGCCCTATAAATACATACGGGGAACGCACTTTAATGCTTAACCTAGGACTTCGCCGAAGCTTTAAATGGACATTTACCATTGCCGACGTCAAGATGCCAATTCTGGGAGCTGATTTTCTGGATCATTATCAATTATTAGTAAATATACACGGAAAAAAGCTGATCGATAAAAAGACAGGTTTGAAAACGCCTGCCAAAATAGTGAGAGCAAACATTGCATCAGTCCGATCGTTAAACGCTTCTCTACAGGAACCAATAAAGCGATTGTTAGAGAAATATGAAGACATTACAAAGCCTAGATCGATGAACCTACCTACCAAGCACCAAGTACAGCATCAAATAATAACAAAAGGTTTCCCAGTATTTACTCGAGCGCGTCCATTACCTCCTCATAAATACAGAATTGCAAAATAGGAATTCCAAGACATGATGGATATGGGAATTTGCCGACCGTCAAGCAGTCAATGGGCATCGCCACTTCATTTAGTCAAGAAGAAGAAAGGCGAATGGAGAGCATGTGGAGATTACCGCGCACTAAATAAAATAACAGTACCAGACAGGTACCCACTTCCAAGGCTACTTGATTTTACGTACGTGGCAAGCGGAAAAGGAATTTTCAGCAAAATAGACATAAAGAAAGCTTTTCACGTTCTGCCCGTAGCTGAACCAGAGAAAACAGCGATTATAACCCCTTTTGGACTTTTTGAATTCATCAGAATGCCATTCGGGTTACGAAACGCAGCACAGTCCTTCCAAAAATTTATGGACTCCATATTCAGAGACTTGGACTACGTATTCGTGTATGTAGACGACATATTTATCGCTGATAAGAAAAATAATATTAAGGAACATTATGAACACTTAGAAGAGGTGTTTAAGCGCTTGCATGATCACGGCATAACAATAAATACAAACAAATGCGAATTTGCCAAGTCGGAAATTGATTTCCTCGGTTATCATATAACGAGCCAAGGGTTGACTCCTACTATGGAAAAAAATTCAAGCCATAAACAATTACCCTAAACCACAAACGATAAATGAATTACGACGTTTTTTGGGTATGATTAACTTCTACCGAAGCAGTATTCCACATGCAGCAAAACATCAAGCACCATTAAATAAATATTTAATTAATTGTAAGAAAAATGATAAGACAGTTATACAGTGGAATACCGAAGCAAACCACGCGTTGGAATGTTGCAAGCAGGACATTCGACAATTAACTACATTAGCATGTCCGGACAGCAACGCGCAAATAGCTTTAATGACGGATGCTAGTCTCAAATGCGTAGGCGCTGTACTACAGCAGCGAAGAAACAAAAAATGGGAGCCGATAGCTTTTTTCTCCAAATCACTAAGTGAAGCCCAAACAAAATACTCTACTTACGATAGAGAGCTACTAGGAATTTATATGGCTATAAAACATTTCAGAAGACTCATCGAAGGACGAGAATTTACGGTCTACACGGATCACAAACCACTAATGCATGCTTTCGATAAGAAGCCGTCATTGGATGATACCCCTAGACGAATCAGATATCTGGATTATATATCACAATTCAGTACGGATATCCAGCACATCAGCGGCCACAAGAATTTGGTAGCCGATGCTTTATCTCGAGTTATCGAAACGATATCCTTACCCTCTGCAATCGATTGGTACGAGGTAGAAAAATATCAAAAGAATGACAGCGAGTTAAAACGAGTAAAAGCCAATAAATCGTTAAAAATAGAATTAATACATTTTCCAGATAAAAATATTAAGATTTATTGTGATATATCAACAGGAAAACAACGCCCTTTTATGCCCCTCAAATTCAGGAAAACTATCTTCGAAAGTTTTCATAACATTAGCCATCCTGGTAAGAATACTACGAGAAAACTGATTTCAACTAACTATATATGGGAAAATATGAATAAAGACGTAAATAAGATGACTGAGACATGTTTACAATGTCAACGAGCAAAAATACATCGTCATACAAAATCACAATTCGGAAAATTCATGCCAACAGGAAGATTTTCCCATCTTCATATTGATTTAGTTGGGCCTCTACCCACTTCTAAAAACAAACGATACATAATTACAATGATAGATCGTTGTACTTCATGGCCAGAGGCATTTCCCATAGCTGATATAACTGCAGAAACCGTAGCCAGAACGGTATATGAAGGCTGGATAGCCCGATTCGGATGCCCTGAATACATTACCACAGACCAGGGACGCCAATTTGAATCTGAAATATTCAAAAATTTAGCAAACTTAATGGGAATTCATAAAATTCGAACCTCCCCATATCATCCACAGTCAAACTCTAAAGTAGAACGACTGCACAGAACATTGAAAACGGCATTGATAGCAAGAGGTAACACAATCAATTGGACAAAAGAGTTAGCTACCGTTTTACTTGGCATACGTACGAGTTTACGGCAAGACACAGGATACTCGGCAGCTGAATTAGTATACGGTTCAACAATTAGATTGCCTGGAGCATTTTTCGAGACACATAATAACTCAACATACGCAGATTTTATCAGAGAAATTAAGGACAACTTAGAACACATGATTTCTGTTCCACAAAGACAAAGTAAGAACGACAAGATATTCGTGCACCCACAGTTATCGGAATGTAAGCACGTTTTCTTACGTTGTGACCGATTACGGCCAAGTCTTACACCGCCGTACGATGGTCCTTTTCTTGTCATCAGTCGAAATGATAAGATCTTCACGATCTTGATAAACGGACGACAAAAAAGTGTAGCTATCGATAGAGTTAAACCTGCATTCATGTTAAACGATAGCAAGATAAGCAAACGGACAATAGACGACCAGATAACGAAAACTTCACAAGCAGATAAGAAAACAGAAACAAGAACACGTTCTGGTAGAATCTCCCGCCCGACGGTTAGATTCCAATTATAATATATAAGCTAGAATAACACTACTTTATGCATTCACTTAGCACAGCGTCGAAACAACACATAGCATGGGATCAAACTCGAGCCACGAGAAGGAACAAATCAACATGGTGCAGAACAATGCAGTAAAACCAGAAGATTTATTAAACCTGCACTCCCAAGTGGTCGAGGAAGTACAAGGGATCCGGAGCTGGATAATATTCATGACGATAGCAGGGGTTGTCATATGTACAATCGCAACCATAGTCATAGTATTCAAATTCGTAAGCAATAAGATCGAGAAGAGGCTTACGAAAATAATTAGAGACGCAAACGTTGTTTAGAAACGTATGCATAAAATTAATCTGTATTATTATTATTTTTTTCTAATCTAATTATTACTATGTGTAATTTAGTTTTTTTCTTCAAGGGGGGAATATCTATGGCGAAAGCCATAGTATATCATAGTATAGTATAGTACATGCAAACGTGATATATATAACTTGTTATTAGCAAAGCAAAATACTACGTGCCGTAATACATAATAGTTAATATTGTTAATTATGCAAATAAAGTAAACATCATAATTTCCCTTTCCTATATAGGTCCGTACTACGTATGTATAATAAGTTAGTATATAAGCCTTAATTAAGTAACAATAAACCAGTCAATATTCAATCACCACATCGTCGTTTTAATTGGTTCATAAAGCAACACGCAATACAAATAATAGTCTTAATAGTGCACAATGAGTAAATCTGATACACAGTTACATTTGTACACAACACTTGCAATATACAGTACACACGTGTATGTTAACATTAGCTCAACATTTAAATAACTAACACAAGAGTTAAAAACAAAAAGGGTACATGATAAATTTAAAAATAAAAACAAAAGATATACAAGATTGGGTACCTACTACCTACACTAAAAGTCACGGTTTGTTATAGTTTAACAGAAAAGATTTAAATTTTACGTGAAAATATCTGTTTCAGAGCAGATAGAATTATAGTTTTTACATATTATTAGTTTTTATCCTATCAACATTTATGTATGCTCGTCATAAATGTCATAATCCATTAACAATATTTTTTTTTGATATTTAATGTTAGATTTTCTTTTATGTATAATCTTTGTATGAAATACATAGCTGTCTACGTTATAAAAATAAATATATACATTATACTATTCATCTGTGAAAACTTGTAATTGGCCTTTTGCTAATATGTTTTAACTTATAAGAATTATTAGCTGTAAGTTTTCCTGAAATAATAAAATAAAATAATTGAAAATTGAAAACCTACTGTGTGTGGCTGCCGCGCGCCCGTGTGCCGCTGCGACTTAATAGGTTAAAACTGAATGTTTGGTGAACGTCATATAACTTGCGGTTTAATACAATACATAATTATATACATACACAAAACTGACGTGATCGAGCCGTGGTACGAGCTGGACGGCTCAGCTCCTACCTCGAGCCTCGAGCGAGCTACATAAATAGCGATAAAGCATTGATCTCACCAACAATCCTCTCAGCCGTGAATATTCTCTCACAACTCTTGTTTTGTTTTCAGATCTACTCAATACGCTAAACTGCTGGTTCTACTGACTTGCTATTGCATAATGCATTCGTTATTGGCAGCATACCGTCATAGTGTCATCAGCCGGGACACAGAAGTGACCTTCACCATGTGCATCGGACCTGTTATATTCATTACATTTGTGTTTGATAAACATGTTAAGAATA
Organism: Catocala sponsa; assembly: GCA_963564715.1. Lineage (NCBI taxonomy): Eukaryota > Metazoa > Arthropoda > Insecta > Lepidoptera > Erebidae > Catocala > Catocala sponsa. The sequence goes on from OY751336.1 coordinate 28,344,097, forward strand.
TCGCGAAACAATATTGCGCCAAGTGTAGAGGCGGTTCAAAGCCATCTTAGTTCTCGACGAGGGAGTATATTTAACTGGGTGTAGGTAGTTATCGTAGAGTTTATAAGTATATAGATTTAGTCATGTAAGATGCCATTAAATCAATTCAATATAAACTACTAATACTTGTATATTTATCTTCATCATATTATATTATGTATATTTCCACCTAAATGCACTTAGTTCATGATAACTATATTAAAGTAACGCGCGAGAGGGTACATCAAAACAGAGAGGAAGCATTTGGCTAAAAGTGGCGATATGCAGGAGTACTGATGTCGATACCATTATTTTAGTTTAAAAAGAACCTTATAGTTTAAAATATAAACAGATCCAGCCGCACAATAGCAGCTGATATGCAAACAGAATAGATCAAGACTTCAAAATAATTTAAATTATTTATTATATATAAATAATTGTTAATAATTTATATTGTATTTATATATGTACGTTTAGTGCATATCTCATATCAAATAAAAATTTAGGAGACGTTTTTTTAAATATTGATAGTCTTAATATCTTCCAACACTTAAATACGAATTGCATTACAGACTGATGCATGAAGCCGTGCACTTTCATACGAGTGCAACAGTTCCATAGGCTCATTTGCCTTCCCTTTCCTTTCTATATGGTATATATTGGATTCTTTTTCGAAGGCCGCATACTCATATGTTGCTAGTATAAAAAATATATTATTGTAGATGACACTATACTGAGTTGCAGGACAATTGGAGGAGATGCCGTCCGACTCCGCACGCACAGCGTAATAATAAAACATTGAGGTCACCCGAGCTGCAAGTTTCAGCAAACTCGTCTCTCCTGTAGCGAGAGCACACACGCGTCAGTTACGAGCGCGACGGCAGCGTGGGCAGCACTCGCGACGAGCGCTGGTGCTGGACACAGTTACATACGAGTACTTCGCCATACAACAACATACAAAGCTTTCAAACTGACTATGACGAACATACGTAGCATGTATAAAAATATACTACATATGTATATACATGTATATTTGATAAAAATAGGAAATACAATATACTCGTACTATCCCAATCCTCTTACAAAAGCTTGAGAATATAGGTATACGTGGCTTATCTTTTCGGCTTTTCCGAGACTACTTGTCAGAACGAACACAAATGGTCAAAATAGGAAACAACGTTAGTCAGGTAGTAGTGTCAAAGGCTTACGGCGTTCCACAAGGAAGTATCTTGGGCCCGAGTCTCTTCCTTGTATACATCAATGACTTATGCAAACTCACTTTAAAGGGTGGTCAAATAACCACCTTCGCTGATGATTCTGCTTTGGTTTTCTGTGGCAATGGCTGAGAAGGGACTCGACGTCTTGCTGAAACAGGACTTGGGTGTGTAACAAATTGGCTCCAGGAAAATCTCCTTTCTTTAAATGTGTCAAAAACTAAATTTATTACATTCGCTTCATCAAAATTATCATTGCTGATAACGAATTTGTCAATTCGTGCTCATACCAATTGCAATCCTTCAGCATGCCAATGCCTGGAATTAAAACAAACATCTAAACTGCAATACCTTGGTGTAATATTGGATGACAGACTCGACTGGCGCGCTCAAATTAAAACAAACATCTAAACTGCAATACCTTGGTGTAATATTGGATGACAGACTCGACTGGCGCGCTAAAATTAAAACAAACATCTAAACTGCAATACCTTGGTGTAATATTGGATGACAGACTCGACTGGCGCGCTCAAATTAAAACAAACATCTAAACTGCAATACCTTGGTGTAATATTGGATGACAGACTCGACTGGCGCGCTCAAATTAAAACAAACATCTAAACTGCAATACCTTGGTGTAATATTGGATGACAGACTCGACTGGCGCGCTCAAATTAAAACAAACATCTAAACTGCAATACCTTGGTGTAATATTGGATGACAGACTCGACGTGCGCGCTCAAATTAAAACAAACATCTAAACTGCAATACCTTGGTGTAATATTGGATGACAGACTCGACTGGCGCGCTCAAATTAAAACAAACATCTAAACTGCAATACCTTGGTGTAATATTGGATGACAGACTCGACTGGCGCGCTCAAATTAAAACAAACATCTAAACTGCAATACCTTGGTGTAATATTGGATGACAGACTCGACTGGCGCGCTCAAATTAAAACAAACATCTAAACTGCAATACCTTGGTGTAATATTGGATGACAGACTCGACTGGCGCGCTCAAATTCAAAGCCTGGCATCTAGAACTCGCAAATAAATCCACATTTTTAAAAAGCTAAGACATATATCAAATGCAACACTATTAAAATCAGTTTATCATGCGCTTTGTCAGTCGATTCTCTCATACTGTATTTCTGCATGGGGAGGCGCACACAAGACCCACTTGATCCAACTGGAGCGAGCCCACCGAGCAGTGCTTAAAGTGATGACTTACAGTCCTTTTCGCTATCCTACGCATGATCTTTATAAAAATTGCAGAGTCTTAACAGTACGACATATATTTATTCAATCTTTACTTATATCACAACACAAACTTGTAGACATAAATAAAACAAAATCTATCACAAGCTTAAAACGATGCAAACACTAAGTATTCGATCAAGAACGGTTGCGTACCTCTCTCGCACAACGGTTTAAATGTTTTCTGGCTCCATACCTATATAATAAGCTTTGTAAGATGAAAAACAACATGTATGCACTTAATCATTTTACTTTCAAATCTAATATTACCGACTGGCTAATGGCTCTAAACTATACACAAACCGAAAAACTACTTCTAATTGTAAATTAATACATACCACATACATGTACATAAACACACACATACATACACTCATATACACAAACACATATACACAAACAAATATACACAAACATACATACGCAAACACATACTCACGCTTATGTACGCGTACACAATCTACCAGTAACCATAACTTTATTTTTCTCCATTTCTTAAGTATTTAGTAAATAAACTAATCTAAGTAATCTCTTGTAATCAGTTGCTAGTATGCCATACATTTTGTTAACCGGCTACCATAAAAGTGTACACGTCTCTGTAATTGCAATACAAAATGGTGGATGACCTACAACACAGGTTTTCCTAGGGTAGGCATCCACAATGTTCGATTGAACCAGAGTGCATGTATTAGATTAATTCTCCACTATATGTTTTACAATATGTTCTACAATCATGCCCCTAAATAAATAAATAAAATAAATAAAAAATAAAAATAAATTAGTGAGTGCGCAGTCAGCCAAGTAAATTATTGACAAAAACAATTGTAATGAACCAAACAGTCATTCTTATTCTCTTTAACGTTTCTAAAGCTTTCTATTATTAAGCTTTCTCCTTCCTGTATTGCATTATAAAGGCAAATAAAGAAAAATAGAATACGTTCTTTCAAATCAATATTATTTGTATGTAATTAATTGAAGGATCTTCAGATATTTAAATAATTCTTAACTACGCCCGCACTGAAGGTCAAACCAATGACCGTAATTGTTTAACAATTTATCGGCGTTAGTAGGATAAACGACCAGACTATTAATAGAATCGGCATGCCAGGAAAATACACTATAGTTGTGCAATGAGAGGTCACTGTGAATGTAGTGGAGTTCCCAATCAAACCTGTAATAGCCTAGCCGATGTGATGTGATGTTATTCAGAGAGCTACAGTTATAATATCTTTATGTTCTGTTCCTGCGATAAGTAGAGCTTTCTTAATAAGGCATGAGGATAACGTTCATTTAATTCCTTTTTTCATTTGTTCATGCTATCAGCGCAGCGATTTATCCATTTGAGGAGTTAGAATTCAGCAACGAGCATTTAATAAGCCTGTGATCCCACAGCTTTTCATAACCTATTATAAAGTAACCAACGGCCGAAGCGAGTAACTAGACCAGCCGCAGAATATTGCTTGAGAGCAAGTAATATTCTGCGTCTATACAGACTAGAACTTATAGCAACTGGTAAAGTTACAATACATGACAGACATTTGCATTATCATTACTTTGTTGTCAGCATTATATTGACACGCATTTCAACAGCCTTGTCTTATTGCATTTACACTAACGTTTTATGTTCTTCACTTGATAGTTTAGAGAAACTATCGTAAGCGTATCTTGGAGCTTCTAATAGAGAAACTTATTAAGTACTAGCTTTTGCCCGCGGCTTCGCTCGCATTTATTTAGAATTTGAAAATCAATTCGGGTTGTACTCTGCTTGTAATAATATAATTCAATCATGATTCGAAAGACACGTGGCGCCATCTATTATCATAAGAACGTTATTGTTGTTTTTCTCGGAAACAGTAAATTTTTTCGGGATGAAAGGTAGCCTATGTCCGTTTCTATACACCTGACTATGTATATGCAAAATTTCAGAATGATCGGTTCAGTAGTTTAGGCGTGAAAAGGTAACAAACAAACAAACTCATTTTCGCTTTTATAATATTAAGTTAGGATAACAATTTCATTGCATTGAAATTAATCTACTTTATACGGATTAATCGCGTTTATTTAACAACGCGATAAAATTAATTTAAGTTTGAATAAACTAAGTATATACCTAGAATAGTTTTACTAATTGTAACATAAACTTAGTAAGTCAAAGTCAAAGTCAAAAATCATTTATTCATTTAGGTCACAAAGTAACACTTATGAACGTCAAAGTATATAGGTTAGTGAGTTTACTAAGTTACTGAAGCTAAATTTAGGTTAGTTGCTAGGTTCAGGCAAAGGGTAGAGCCTATGAGAAGAAACCTGCAAGAAACTCACGGCCACTCTTTTAAATCGCCAGTTAAATATAATTTCAGTATTTTACAACTCAGATTAACAAGGTGTTACAGCCATTATGCCATATACTACTGACTATAAAAAACTAAAGATAATAACAATAATAACTTAATAATATTATAGAGAGGAAATAATTTGAGCTAAGATATATTATTTAATATAAATCTAAAATAGACAGTAAGATGGCATGATGGCGCATACACTTACACTTTGTAACTATGCAAAGGCTTAAATTGACTTATAAGTAATACAGATCTTTGAATCCTGTATGCAACAAGCAACTAGCTCCATGAGTTTTTGTCATTTAAGTAGTCGTTGACTGAATAATAACCCTTCCGAATAAGTTGTTTTTTAACGGCGTTTTTAAATTTAAACAATGGTAAATTAATTATAGTAATAGGTAATTTATTAAAAAAACGTATACCGAGTCCCGCAAATGTATTGTGAACTTTATGTAAACGATGATATGGGCCTACTAATTTATGCTTATTTCTAGTGTTTACGTTATGGATATCACTATTCTTATTATATAAGTAAATGTTATGTTTAATAAACATAATGTTAGCAAATATATATTGCGACGCAACAGTAAGTATGCCTATTTCTTTAAATCGATCTTTCAGGGAAACTCGTGGTCCTAAATTATAAATGCTACGTACTGCACGCTTTTGAAGAATAAAAATTGTCTCAATATCAGCTGCCTTGCCCCACAATAATATACCGTAGGACATGACACTATGAAAGTAACTGAAATATACTAGTCTTGCAGTATCTATATCAGTAAGCTGTCTTACTTTCCGAATTGCGTATGCGGCTGAGCTAAGTTTCCCTGCAAGACACGATATTTGAGCGCCCCACTGAACTTTATGATCTAAAGTTAATCCTAAAAAGACTGTTGATTGAACTAAAGTAATAATTTCATCATTTAAAATTATATTCACGTTAGGACTCTTTACGTTTGGCAATGTAAACTTGATACATTTAGTTTTTGTAGAGTTAAGTAGTAAATTATTCGCCGTAAACCAGTCCAGGACTTCCGCGAGTGAATCATTAACAGCACGTAAATTTAGTGCTTTTCGGTCTACCTTAAAAATAAGGGATGTGTCATCCGCGAATAAAACAATGTCACACAAATGCTGAACAAAGAACGGCAAATCATTTACGTACACTAAAAACAGAAAGGGTCCCAAAATCGAGCCCTGTGGCACGCCCATTGTGACTGGTAATCCAGAAGATCTACTTCCGTTGATATCAACGTGTTGTAGTCTATCGCTTAGGTAGGAATCAACTAGGTCAAGTGCAGTATCTCGGATGCCATAATGCCTGAGTTTTCACAACAGCGTTTGATGGTCAACGCAGTCAAAGGCTTTAGAGAGATCACAGAATACGCCAATGACATCTTGCGAATTCTCCCAGGCACTGAATATATGTTTTAAAAGCGTAACACTATCTATCGTAGAACGGCCCTTCCTAAAACCATATTGATCTGTATGAAATAAATTGTTTACACTGAAGTGGCTCTCTAATTGCTGTAATATAATCTTCTCAAATATTTTACTAATAGCAGGTAATATTGAAATCGGCCTAAAATTACTGGGGTCACTTTTGCAACCATTTTTAAATAAAGGTATTATTTTACTACATTTCATTATGTTTGGAAAAATGCCCACATCAATGCATCCGTTGAATATTGCGGCTAGGTGTGGCGCTATATTAACAATAATACTTTCAACTAATTTTACCGAAATACCCCAGAAGTCAGCTGATTTTTTTGAATTAAGCGACTTAAATACTTTAATTATATCATACGGATGTACACGCTCAAAACTAAATAGTATCTTGCACTCTTCCACGTTGCACCTAACTACGTATTCTGCTCGAGCTGGGCAAGACCTAAGGGTACTAGTTATGTTTAAAGGTATTTTTGCGAAGTAGTTATTGAATGTATCGGCTACTTCGAAATTATTTGAAATTACGCTATTATTTATATTCAGTTCAAATTTATTATCACGCACCTTGCTGCGACCTGTTTCATTGTTAATAATGTTCCATGTAGTATTAATTTTATTATTAGATTTTTGAATTTTAGTTTTTAGGTAAAGGGACTTGGCAGTGGCACAAGTCTTTTTAAATAATTTTGAATAATTTTTAACATATTGAATAGAATTTGGATCGAAATTGTATTGTTTCATACCATATAATTCATATAGCTTTGCTCTACTTTTATATATCCCAGATGTTGCCCAGTCACAAAACTTAATCCTATTATTCTGACTAAAGGTCTTACATTTAAAAATATTCTAAAGTAATTATGTTAAGTAAAGACTCATATAGTTCGTCTGCATTATCCAGAGAAAGGTCCATATTGACAACTTTGAGACTTATGTTATCATTAAATTCCTTTAAGCGATTAGATGTCATCGGTCTACATGTGACCTTATTCTCTTTATGAATTGTACTCACAGGAAATACTACCTTTTGCCCACAGTGGTCAGATGTAAGTTCACTCAATATGGCCCTATTTAGAAATTGGCAGTCGCAAAATACATTATCTAAGCAGGTAGCAGAATGTGAAGTGATCCTAGTGGGTTCAGAACGTGCGGGGCAGTTCGCCAAAGTGTGCAGCACCGTGTCCTCAATAACGTCGCGGCAGTCGCCGCAGTGGTGTTTATTAACCTCTGAGTCTTGAAGAAGACTCAGAGGTTAATAAACACTTTGTGGGTCTGTGTGTCTGTCTGTTAGTGACAGGCATAGCTCCGGAACCACTGGACCGATTGACTTGTAACTTAGTGTGTAGACACCTTGGGTTCATCCTTCAGTCGAGTTTGAATATGGGCCCTGTGGGTCAAAGCCCCCGAGATATAGGGGTCACAAGGTCACATGTATTTTAAATGGCAAAATGGCTTCATTTATATGCAGAGTGGCGGTGTGCTGATTAGTTGGTTGCTGCTGTTTGCTGTCGAGTTTTGTCTTGTGCTGCATTTTGCAACACAACTTGCCCAACAGTGGCCATGATGCCCAACAATGGACATGATTCCCAACAATGGTCATGATGCCCAACAGTGGACATGATGCCCAACAGTGCACGTGATGCCCAACAGTGGGTATAATGCCTAACAGTTGGTATGACGCCTAACAGTGGGCAAAATGCCCAAAAGTGGACATGAGGCCCAACTGTGGGCATCATACCCAGCAGTAGGTACGATTAACTTGTAACTTGGTGTGCAGACACCTTGGGGTCATACCTCGGTCGAGTTTGAATATGGGCCCTGTGGGTTAAAAGACCTCCGAGATATTGTAATTTATATAAAGATAAAGATAAAGATCATTTTATTTGTTATAACATGAGTATACATACATATTGCATGCAAGTTGTTCAATTAAATATCAATGGCCGTCATGTTTAGCCTCTGAGGCGTACAAATATACAACAAAAAACTTTTAACAATAATAATTCGTTTTGACATTACAGATTTGTATTAGTAAATTATTCAATATATGTACATTATAGAAAAATAATCATTAAGGAATAAACTAACTTATTTAACATTACATTATTTACCATTTAATTATATTCTTATTACATTATTTTATGAATTCCATTTTATTATGCATAATTAGCAGAACATTATCTGAAAATATTATAAATTATTTAATGTCAATATTAAGTGTCATAGCAGTTAGTGGCCAATGTTGTCATCCAGAAAGTTCTTTAAGCTATAGTAGGCCTTATTTGCAAGGAAATCATTGAACTTCTTTTTAAAAATATTACTATTATATTCTTTCCAAAGTTTAGGCAATTTATTATATATTTTTGGGCCCATGCAAAATACCCTGTTATTCATTAAAGCAGTTTTTGATTTATGAAGGCGAAGTTTACTGTTACCACGTCTATTGCGAACGACCGCATCAGATAGACGTGGCAACAAGTGAGGGTTGCTTTTAACAAACATTGCGCTTTCGAAAATATGAAGAGAAGGTAATGTCAATATTTTATGTTTTAGAAATAATGGTTTACAGCTTTCCGTGACCTTTAGTTTGAACATGGTTCTTATGCATTGCTTCTGGGCTTTAAATACTATTTCTTTATTCGTAGAGTTACCCCAAAAGATAATGCCGTATCTAAGATTAGAGGAAACTAAACCATGGTACGCTGTAAGAAGGGCGTCAATATTGAGCAATGGTTCTAATTTGTATATTGCGTAAGATTTACTTATTTGTTTTATGAAGGCTTCGGTATGTGTTTTCCAATTAAGTTTTTTGTCAACTATAACACCAAGAAACTTTGCATTATCAACTTCGTCAATAGTTTTATTATTGTGAATATTTAATTTAGACATAGTGGATCCTCTTTGTGTAAAATGCATTGTATTGGTTTTTCCAAAATTAATTTTTAAATTATTGTTCTCCAACCATTGTATCATTGATATCAGAGCATTATTAATGTCATCATTATAGGTATCTCTACTTTTACAAGATATTGTTATGGTACTGTCATCGGCAAATAGTGTCACGTTTTGGTTTATGCTTTTAGGTAGGTCATTGATATCTATATATATAAAAGAAAGTCGTGTTAGTTACACTATTAAATTTATAACTCAAGAACGGCTGAACTGATTTAGCTGAAAATTGGTGGGAAGGTAGCTTAGAACCAGGAAAAGGACATAGGATACTTTTTATACTGTTAAAAATTAAAAAATATTTTTTTTTTGAAAATTCGAATATTGACGTGATTTCATTTTATGCTTGCCTGGTACTTGAAGCAGCCAACTATGAATAAATTCTATATATAACTGCTGAAGATGAACCTATTTGGCTGAAAATTGGTGGGGAGGATAGCTTAGAACCAGGAAACGGACATAGGATACCTTTTATCCTGTTAAAAAATCTATATATATAAAAGAAAGTCGTGTTAGTTACACTATTTATAACTCAAGAACTGCTGCACCGATTTGGCTAAAAATTGGTGGGGAGGTAGCTTAGAACCAGGAAAAGGACATAGGATACTTTTTATCCTGTTAAAAAATAAAAAATGAAGCTTTGTTAAAACATTCGAATATTGACGTGTTTCCATTTTATGTTTGCCTACCATACGATAAGAGTATAAAGATTTTCGTGAGGGTTCCATATGGCAGCATTATACTCCAATTTACTTCGAACGTACGCTTTATACAACATTTTGATGACTGCGATGTTACTAAATTCATAAGAGGTTCTTATTACGAATCCTAAAGATTTATTAGCGCTTTTGCATACGTGCATGATGTGCTCATGAAATTTCATTTGGCTATCAAATATTAGTCCAAGATCTTTTATTGTGGTCACACGCTCGAGTGAGGATCCTCCAACTTTGTAGGTAATATTAGTTGGAGTTCGAGCCCTGGTAAAGGTTATAGTTTTACACTTAGAGTTATTGAAGCACAGTTTATTTCTTTCACTCCACTCAAAAACTGCATCAATGTCACGCTGCAATAATACACAATCCTCAGGTTCAGATATAGAAAGAAATAACTTAAGGTCGTCAGCGAACATTAAACACTCAGCTTCACAAAGAACACTAGGTAGATCATTGATCATGATAAGAAACTGGGTAGGCCCGAGGGTACTACCTTGACTTACACCGGAACGCGTGTAATATTCCTGAGATCTACAGCTTCCAACCTTGACATACTGTTTGCGAACTCTCAGATAATCAGCCATCAATTTCAAAAGGAGAGGAGAAAAGCCTAAAGCTGAAAATTTTGCGAGAAGGATATCATTGTCAACAAGATCAAAGGCCTTGCTAAAGTCAAAATAAGTTGCATCTACTTGGCCTCCCTTAGTTATATTAGAGCTTATATAATCAGTAAACCTTATGTGGTTGGTTAAAGTTGAGCGCTCAGGCCGAAATCCATGCTGAGAGTTATCAAGACGGTTATAAATTTCACGAATTAAGCAGGTATTGAGAAAAGATTCATATATCTTAGCAAATACTGATAAGACTGCTATGGGTCTAAAATTAGTAACGTCAGTAGATAAACTTATTTTAGGGACTGGCGTTACTCTAGAGACCTTCCATTTACCGAGATAGACACCCTGTCGAAGGGACAGGTTATAAAGGTAAAGAAGTGGTTTTTCTAGAACAGATAGACAGTCTTACTAGGAATGCTGGAATGTTCTCAGGGACGTACGCTGCTGTTGACTTTAAGCGAGATACTGCATTCTTCAATTCTTTGTTGGTAATATGCGTTATGTTTATCTGAGGTACATTGTTTATTTCATGTGGAATTACCTCTGGATTTAAGATGGGGGCATTCTTATGGAAAACTGAACTGAAGTAATCAGCAAATGCATCGACAGGTTCTTGGCCTTCCACTAACTTATCTTTGTACATAAACTCAGTACTCTGCCGCCTAGTACTAGGTTTATCTTTTACGTATTGCCAGAATGTTGATGGGTCACGACTGATTTTATTTTCTATGTTTGTTATATATTTATTGTGTGCTATACTAATGAGTTCTTTAACTTTAGTTCTATAGTAACGAAATAACTCCTTGTTAAATAGCAAGTCCCTTTTTTTGAACATTTTCAAATTATAGTATTTCAATTTAATGTAATGTATTATTTCAGCATTAAACCATGTAGGATATTTATATTTATTATTATTTTGTGTCTTTTTTAAAGGTACATGATTATTTATAGTATGATTCAACTTATTATATAATATATCTACCGCTAAATTAACATCTTGTGCATTCAGTAAGTCTGACCAATCTAATTCAGCAACTTGCGTATACAAAGCATGAAGGTCTGCTTTACGGAAGTTCCACTCGGTGGAGCAGTTTGATGTTTGGTTTGAATTAGTTAAAGTGTTAACAAGTACTAGGTAGGGTCAACAGAACATCAAGTGGGGGATGATAAGAGTCCATCGGTACTAAAGGCTCAACAGCAGACGACACACTTATATTGCAAGTATCAAAATTCGTTAGAATTAGATCCAAAATGCCGCCATATTTGTTACATATATTATTGCATTGTTTAAGCTTACAGTAATCCAAAAAATAATCAAAATGGGTTCTAGTAGATTTACTACATGAGTTCAAATTAAAATCACCAATAATGATGTGTCTCAATTTAGAATATCTATTAATGGCATTCTCTATACACGTTAACGTATCAAGGTATTGTTTGTCGCTATAATTAGGTGGCAAGTAGGCAACACACAATAATTAGGTGGCAAGTAGGCAACACACAATAAGACTTTTATATTTTTCGACGTAACCACAGCAAACAACAACTCCTTGTCATCAGTAAGACCATCTACATTAGTTATTCTTCTGACATTCTAACAATCCCTCACAGCTAACAGAACGCCACCCAACCGACATCACCTGCACGGGCTTTGCGTAATACTACGTAGTTAGACGGAAATAATTCCGCGTCATTTACAGATCCATTAAGAAATGTCTCAGTCAGAGTCACAATGTCATAAGTAAACGAACATACATTGTCATAGAAACATTTAGTTTTAGATCTAAGACCTCTGACATTCTGATAATATAATACAACTTCCTTATTACGCCTTTGATGTCTAGCCCTATACTTAATGGTATTTTTTATGTAATACAATATTGTTACCCTTATAATTACCATTTTTATCTACTACATTACTTACTGGGACGAAAAAGATCTTTTTTAAGTGTGTCTAACGGTTTGTGTGGATCTTGGTAATCATATTAATTCTTGATCTTGGTAATGATAATTAAGGTCCAAATATTCTCCAAGTGCAATTATTGGTAGTTAAGTTCTGCTTTACGATATAAGACGCGGTATCTCTTTAAGAGTAGACAGCGCTTTATTACATCTTAATTGACGTCATCATTCCTTCCTTAATAACATTTTGCTTAATAAAATAGAGACGGATAGTTAGATAAATATATAAGCGTAACTTTACATACCAGTTGCAAAAGCCGCATGTTTTGTAAAATGTTTGTGCAATGATTGCATAATGAAGGGCACTGTGTAGAATATGATAAAAGTAATGAGTATGGCCGCGTTGAGGTCTCGTAGCTGTGCGAACCAGCAGTACGGCACCACCGTCAGCACCAGAAACACGATGCTCACGAGGAAAGCTGGAATTATAAAAGATTACATAATTAATTTGAACATTCAAGTAAATAAAAATTGGTTCCTATATATAACACGCAAGTACTTATTAAACAGATTTATGAAAAACTATTGAAGAGTGATGAAGCGAATGGCACGGCAGGTAAGCGTTCGTCTCGCCACTGATATTTATTTATTTATTTATAAAACAAATCACATATGTCATTACAGGAAAACCTGATGCGACATAGTGGACATTAATACATAATAATAATAATATTTTTTATTTCAGACCAATGATCCATATAGTGTTAGTATCACCTTAGCCTATTGTTAGTAATAAATAATTAATAAAATAAACTAATTAAAGACATGTACATCTGCACGCACATGTCTTCGCGCCCAGTGCTGTATAAACGGGCCATCAATTTTTTCCGCCAGAGTTGCCAGGATATTGTTGGAACTATCCCTGACTCGCCGAAGCATTGACGCACATCGTTTGTGCATGATGGCATAAAAGTCATCTAGCCTTTCGTCCGCAAACATACCCGAAGCGCTACAGAGTCGAGGTAGTCCCAACAACATCCGTAGCGCGTTATTATGCTGGACGCGCAGAGCGTAAGCGTGTAAGCCTTCTGCATATAACTGCACGAGTAAAACGAATGACGTCGTATATACAGATGTGATCCACAAATGATTTCTGATCTGAGTGTACATTGTGTCTTTTGTCCTAGACTTGACCCAGTGTGTTGTATGTTTCTAAATCCACACCGTGGATGTTTTGTTTTTAAAAGTATAAAAAGGAACCTTCTTTTTTATAGTTTGTCTCACCATACTCCAAGTTTGCAGACATGCATGATTCTTCTTCTTCAATTTCTAACTCCGCTAAAACAACGGTCTTATTGTTTTTTAAATTGATGTCCACACAAAAGTGGTCGGGTGTCACCATTCGCCAATGATCGAACATGTTCGGCAACTCCAAATAAAGATTGCCATTCTGAAATATTCCATCCAAAAAATATTGTGACTACAAACGTGTTCTAAACCAAACAATTTTCTCGGACAGTTTTAATATCTGCAACAAAGATGTAGCAGATATTAAAGTGTCCGAGAAAATTTTTATTTACAATAAAAATGGTCTCATCGAGTTAAAAGCACCACTGTAAAATCTTACAGTAAATCTTTTGTTGGTTACGAGCAATAGATGTTATTGTGAGAAAGAATGGCCCTGATGTGAAACATTTAATATAGTTCAAAGTACAAAAGAATGGCCCTGATCTGAAACATTTAATATAGTTCAAAGTACAAAAGAATGGCCCTGATGTGAAACATTTAATATAGTTCAAAGTACAAAAGAATGGCCCTGATGTGAAACATTTAAAATAGTTCAAAGTACAAAAGAATGGCCCTGATGTGAAACATTTAATATAGTTCAAAGTACAAAAGAATGGCCCTGATGTGAAACATTTAATATAGTTCAAAGTACAAAAGAATGGCCCTGATGTGAAACATTTAATATAGTTCAAAGTACAAAAGAATGGCCCTGATGTGAAACATTTAATATAGTTCAAAGTACAAAAGAATAACCCTGATGTGAAACATTTAATATAGTTCAAAGTACAAAAGAATGGCCCTGATGTGAAACATTTAATATAGTTCAAAGTACAGAAGGTTGGCACTTGACTATATTTGTTCTGTACAGCAGTGTCTTAGTGATTACTTACTGATTGTAAACACTGTGCCGATAACAGACATGACAGACATACGAACATCGATATACGAAACTATTATCGAAGTGAATTATCTTGAATCGATTTCACGTTATGTAAAAAGTTACAATTACCTCCATCAGATACAGCTTGAAGAATCCTTTAACGTCAAATGAGTTTGTAGCAAAATTTCTATCTGACAATATTCCATGTGCTACCTGGAACACATCTACAAACGTGTTGTTGGTGCTCACAGACTGTGTATCATACGCAGTAATGTAGTCGAAGTGCAGGTTCGTCTTGAATGGCATACAGCTTCTACGATAGACATATTGTTCCGGGGGACAACACTTCCATATACACAGTTTGCCCCGGGGATCACACACTTCACTGATGCTCACATTGGACAATTCACTCGCGAGGTTCACCTTTATTTCATTCAGACAGAGTACTGTTATAATTACTGCGAGTAGTCTCATGATGTAAATGGCGTTTGGTATTTAAGAGATAAAAAATAATATTATAAATACTTGCCCTTATTATTTACAATGCAAATGTTCGACCACGACGCGAATTAAACTATTGTGATTATTACGTTTGACCCCACATCCGATGATAAATATGACTCACAGCAGATAAACATATACCTATATGTTATTTCTGTTTGTCTGATATTCCCATATCTCGATACGAAGATTTTCCTTAACGTTTTTAATGTCCTTTAATAAATATCTATTTATATATCTATATACACTTCATTACTAATATTATAAATAAGAAAGTGTTTTTAGATTGTATCGTATTCACGCAGCAATGGACGTGTGGGACATAGAACTTTTTACATACATACATACATAGATTCACGCCTGTTTCCCAGAGGGGTAGGCAGAGACTACGGATTTCCATTTGCTACGATCCTGACACACTTCTCTAGCTTCATACACTTTCATCACATTCCTCATACACGCCCGTCGGTTCAAGGAGCTCTTAACCTGGCCTTTGTCCAGAACTCCTCCGATCTGATCGAGAAACGTTCGCCTAGGTTTTCCTCTTGCGACTGTTCCATTCACACTAGCCTTATAAACTTTCTTAGTCAGTCTTTCCTCATCCATTCTTTCTACATGTCCAAACCAGCTTAACATACCTTTTTCTATTCTTGTAACTATATCCACTTTCATGCCGCATCTCTCTTTAATCACACTATTTCTTATTCTATCTTTCAGAGTCACACCACATATGCTTCTCAACGCTCTCATTTCTACAGCATTTATTCTGCTCTCATGCTTCTTTTGCCATACCCAACTTTCACTTCCATACACAAGTGTGGGCACTACTAGTCCTCTATGAACAGCCAAACGTGCCTTTTCGGATACATTTCGAGTGTTCATAAAAGCGCGTAGAGCTCCATTCACTTTGTTGCCAGCAATCGTTCTCCTTTCAATATCTCCGTCATGTTGTTCCAGTAAAATTCAACTTTCCTGTTGGATAGTAACTCTTGCTTACGAAAACGGGAGTGAAGCCGCGGGTAAAAGCTTAATTCGCACTGGAGTAGTCTGGACTGGTAAACGATGATTAACTTACTACTTAACTCTAAACACCATCTGCATTAAGTTAACCCAAATTGTAAGGTCCTAACATACTACATAACGAAACATTAACTTTAGTACAAGCTACAACTTCGTTAGGGATCACTTCAAACAACAAGGTTCAGTGGGGGCTGGGGCTATCAAATATGACTAGCAGCTTCAAACTAAGATCCACGCCATATGCAATGTGCAAAGTAAGCCAACATACAGACTAGGCGTCGACTTTACACGGACTATGGGTGAGCGCAGAGGGCTTCCAACCCAGATTACAAAGTATACTACCGCGGACTATCCCGCACCTCAGCTTGAGGAGTCGTCGGCATCGTGGATCTGGTGATCCACGGGATTAACGTTAACGCGACGCGTATTCCAAGCTTGGCGGCGAGGGTGGAACAGCGGACGACATTGTCTGGCTGCACGAGTAGTGTACGCGTTGTCTTGAGCGAGTCCTATCGTCAGGTACGTCGAAATGTGCCTCATTCTCTTAACTTTCGAAATGCTAGATTGTGTTTGTTGATGTTGTTCTTATAGGGTGTACACCACTTTAGTGAGTCACGGGACATAGAAAGTAAACACAGTTCGAACCATAAAGTTTAGTATATTTGTTACACAAACATCAGAAGGTTATTACATAGTTTATATGTACTTATATTACACATTTTCGCATTCACTAAGTATAAAATGTAGCGTCAGCACCTACAGTGTTTAATATTGACTGAACCGACTAGCGGGTTAGGGTGTGTCTGAACAGATTCAAAGTAGCTATGGGAGTACTGTTTCATGAATAGCCTGCTAGTCGGCAGCTCTAGGTAGATTTTCGTTGCGCACAGTTTCATGCGACGAGCTACGGGAGCACCGTAGCTCGTCGCATGAAACTATTTTGTAGTGTTTGTAGCCCTGGAATCCTGTTGGGCCTAACGTGTGCGAATACTACACTAGCGTACGTCATGTTGGTCTAACATATGCTGTGTACAGCCTAGCCCGAGTGATAACAGCACTTGAGCTAGGGGCACATCGGTGCGAATAAGTAGTGAGTACAGCAGTGCAGACAGCACTGGGCTTGGGGCACATCGGTGCGAATAAGTAGTGAGTACGGCAGTGGAGACAGCACTGGGCTTGGGGCACATCGGTGCGAATAAGTAGTGAGTACGGCAGTGGAGACAGCACTGGGCTTGGGGCACATCGGTGCGAATAAGTAGTGAGTACGGCAGTGGAGACAGCACTGGGCTTGGGGCACATCGGTGCGAATAAGTAGTGAGTACGGCAGTGGAGACAGCACTGGGCTTGGGGCACATCGGTGCGAATAAGTAGTGAGTACAGCAGAGGAGACAGCACTGGGCTTGGGGCACATCGGTGCGAATAAGTAGTGAGTACGGCAGTGGAGACAGCACTGGGCTTGGGGCACATCGGTGCGAATAAGTAGTGAGTACGGCAGTGGAGACAGCACTGGGCTTGGGGCACATCGGTGCGAATAAGTAGTGAGTACGGCAGTGGAGACAGCACTGGGCTTGGGGCACATCGGTGCGAATAAGTAGTGAGTACGGCAGTGGAGACAGCACTGGGCTTGGGGCACATCGGTGCGAATAAGTAGTGAGTACGGCAGTGGAGACAGCACTGGGCTTGGGGCACATCGGTGCGAATAAGTAGTGAGTACGGCAGTGGAGACAGCACTGGGCTTGGGGCACATCGGTGCGAATAAGTAGTGAGTACGGCAGTGGAGACAGCACTGGGCTTGGGGCACATCGGTGCGAATAAGTAGTGAGTACGGCAGTGGAGACAGCACTGGGCTTGGGGCACATCGGTGCAAATAAGTAGTGAGTACGGCAGTGGAGACAGCACTGGGCTTGGGGCACATCGGTGCGAATAAGTAGTGAGTACGGCAGTGGAGACAGCACTGGGCTTGGGGCACATCGGTGCGAATAAGTAGTGAGTACGGCAGTGGAGACAGCACTGGGCTTGGGGCACATCGGTGCGAATAAGTAGTGAGTACGGCAGTGGAGACAGCACTGGGCTTGGGGCACATCGGTGCGAATAAGTAGTGAGTACGGCAGTGGAGACAGCACCGGGCTAGGGGCACATCGATGCGAATAAGTAGCGAGTACGGCAGTGGAGACAGCACCGGGCTTGGGGCACATCGATGCGAATAAGTAGCGAGTACGGCAGTGGAGACAGCACCGGGCTTGGGGCACATCGATGCGAATAAGTAGCGAGTACGGCAGTGGAGACAGCACCGGGCTTGGGGCACATCGGTGCGAATAAGTAGCGAGTACGGCAGTGGAGACAGCACCGGGCTTGGGGCACATCGGTGCGAATAAGTAGCGAGTACAGCAGAGGAGACAGCACTGGGCTTGGGGCACATCGGTGCAAATAAGTAGTGAGTACAGCACTGGGCTTGGGGCACATCGGTGCGAATAAGTAGTGAGTACGGCAGAGGAGACAGCACTGGGCTTGGGGCACATCGGTGCGAATAAGTAGTGAGTACGGCAGTGGAGACAGCACTGGGCTTGGGGCACATCGGTGCGAATAAGTAGTGAGTACGGCAGTGCAGACAGCACTGGGCTTGGGGCACATCGGTGCGAATAAGTAGTGAGTACGGCAGTGGAGACAGCACTGGGCTTGGGGCACATCGGTGCGAATAAGTAGCGAGTACGGCAGTGGAGACAGCACCGGGCTAGGGGCACATCGGTGCGAATAAGTAGCGAGTACGGCAGTGGAGACAGCACCGGGCTAGGGGCACATCGATGCGAATAAGTAGCGAGTACGGCAGTGGAGACAGCACTGGGCTTGGGGCACATCGGTGCGAATAAGTAGCGAGTACGGCAGTGGAGACAGCACTGGGCTTGGGCCACATCGGTGCGAATAAGTAGCGAGTACAGCAGAGGAGACAGCACTGGGCTTGGGGCACATCGGTGCGAATAAGTAGTGAGTACAGCAGAGGAGACAGCACTGGGCTTGGGGCACATCGGTGCGAATAAGTAGTGAGTACGGCAGTGGAGACAGCACTGGGCTTGGGGCACATCGGTACGAATAAGTAGTGAGTACGGCAGTGGAGACAGCACTGGGCTTGGGGCACATCGGTGCGAATAAGTAGTGAGTACGGCAGTGGAGACAGCACTGGGCTTGGGGCACATCGGTGCGAATAAGTAGCGAGTACGGCAGTGGAGACAGCACTGGGCTTGGGGCACATCGGTGCGAATAAGTAGCGAGTACGGCAGTGGAGACAGCACTGGGCTTGGGGCACATCGGTGCGAATAAGTAGTGAGTACAGCAGAGGAGACAGCACTGGGCTTGGGGCACATCGGTGCGAATAAGTAGCGAGTACGGCAGTGGAGACAGCACTGGGCTTGGGGCACATCGGTGCGAATAAGTAGCGAGTACGGCAGTGGAGACAGCACTGGGCTTGGGGCACATCGGTGCGAATAAGTAGTGAGTACGGCAGTGCAGACAGCACTGGGCTTGGGGCACATCGATGCGAATAAGTAGCGAGTACGGCAGTGGAGACAGCACTGGGCTTGGGGCACATAGTGCCAATAAGTAGTGAGTACAGCAGAGGAGACAGCACTGGGCTTGGGGCACATCGGTGCGAATAAGTAGCGAGTACGGCAGTGGAGACAGCACTGGGCTTGGGGCACATCGATGCGAATAAGTAGCGAGTACGGCAGTGGAGACAGCACTGGGCTTGGGGCACATCGGTGCGAATAAGTAGTGAGTACGGCAGTGGAGACAGCACTGGGCTTGGGGCACATCGGTGCGAATAAGTAGTGAGTACGGCAGTGGAGACAGCACTGGGCTTGGGGCACATCGGTGCGAATAAGTAGCGAGTACGGCAGTGGAGACAGCACTGGGCTTGGGGCACATCGGTGCGAATAAGTAGTGAGTACAGCAGAGGAGACAGCACTGGGCTTGGGGCACATCGGTGCGAATAAGTAGCGAGTACGGCAGTGCAGACAGCACTGGGCTTGGGGCACATCGATGCGAATAAGTAGCGAGTACGGCAGTGGAGACAGCATTGGGCTTGGGGCACATCGGTGCGAATAAGTAGCGAGTACGGCAGTGGAGACAGCACTGGGCTTGGGGCACATCGGTGCGAATAAGTAGTGAGTACGGCAGTGCAGACAGCACTGGGCTTGGGGCACATCGATGCGAATAAGTAGCGAGTACGGCAGTGGAGACAGCACTGGGCTTGGGGCACATAGTGCGAATAAGTAGCGAGTACGGCAGTGGAGACAGCACTGGGCTTGGGGCACATCGGTGCGAATAAGTAGTGAGTACGGCAGTGCAGACAGCACTGGGCTTGGGGCACATCGATGCGAATAAGTAGCGAGTACGGCAGTGGAGACAGCACTGGGCTTGGGGCACATCGGTGCGAATAAGTAGCGAGTACGGCAGTGGAGACAGCACTGGGCTTGGGGCACATCGGTGCGAATAAGTAGCGAGTACAGCAGTGGAGACAGCACTGGGCTTGGGGCACATCGGTGCGAATAAGTAGTGAGTACGGCAGTGGAGACAGCACTGGGCTTGGGGCACATCGGTGCGAATAAGTAGTGAGTACGGCAGTGCAGACAGCACTGGGCTTGGGGCACATCGATGCGAATAAGTAGCGAGTACGGCAGTGGAGACAGCACTGGGCTTGGGGCACATCGGTGCGAATAAGTAGCGAGTACGGCAGTGCAGATAGCACTGGGCTTGGGGCACATCGGTGCGAATAACGTGAGGTGATAATAACTTTAAAATTTCGCGTTGCATGATATATACATATATATGTCGGAGGAAGCTATGAGTCGGGTTGATTGTTATTTACACGTATAATTGACAATATAAATTGTCTACGTCTTAATTACTTTTAAAATTCTTAATTTAATTTTATTTGATTTGTTAAATTATTCTATAGCTCATAAACATTATTAATCTAATAAAAGTTATGAATATTGTAATTCACGTAACGACCAATCAGAGCAGAGCGCGTGCTTGAGTGGGGTCGAGGCGCCATCTTTACTTTAGGAGGGCCGACAGTTGTTGAGACACATTTGAGCGATAGCG
This sequence comes from Catocala sponsa, assembly GCA_963564715.1. Lineage (NCBI taxonomy): Eukaryota > Metazoa > Arthropoda > Insecta > Lepidoptera > Erebidae > Catocala > Catocala sponsa. The sequence goes on from OY751336.1 coordinate 28,365,345, forward strand.
ACTGATCGAGTCGGAACGTTGAGTTGTGAGTTGTGTAAAAAGAAGTAAGATCAGTGCCCTGAACCCACTGCTCGGTCTTAACTGTTATTTTTCATTCGACATTATTGTGAAGTGAAAATACTGTTTATTCTAAATACAAATAGTGTAAAACCGGCATCGTTGTGTTTTGTGCTCGCATATTACCCAGATAACGCCCACTAAACCCGCAACCACTACTGACGTTGCCATAGAGAACAATACATCTCCGACATCAGAAGTGGGATCTGAACTCCATTCTCACTGGTATACTACGTTTGAGATGCAGCAAAGGAATATGATGCAATTGATCGAGCTCAACAAGCGAGCGCCGTGTGGACAGCTGCGAGATGGTCTCTGTGCTGTTAGTTACAAAAATCCGGTGAGTCGTTTTCATTTTATTTCGATTCCGGGGCCTAATGTTCTTTTGTGTAATTATTAATTAATTGTAGCAGACATATTTAAACGCACTCGTTATGATAATTCTGTTCAAATAACTGGTATTGATAATTCCGCTATTTGTTGTACCGAGGAACTCTGATTGAGGTTATTTTTAATAAGAATAAGCTTGCAATTTTGTTCCATATTCTACCCGAATATGTTATAAAACATGAGGTTAGAATAGGCCGTGATATTTTAAAATAAGGATTTACAATTACAATAACTTAGTTACTATTTGTGAAGTACCTTCAGTAGGTAATTATTTTTCATAATGTTGATTTCGAGGTCTACTCGGACAACATGCGAATATTAATGTTGTTTTAGCTTAAATTTCATTGTAAATGGTTAATGGAAAATGCGTGTGATTATTCGGCTAATCAATCCAGATCTTATCGCTCAACATCGTCCATGCCAATTAAGCTTAAATAACAGGCAGGTTGTACGTACTAAAATTAACGAATAATAATTGTTACAAGTATTGGTCCTAGTTGTTACTTTCGCGAGTCCCGTTCTATTAGTCAAAAAGCGCAACGGTAGTGATCGTATAAGCGTGGACTATCGCGTACTTAATAGAAATACTGTGCCAGATGGTTTTCCTTTGCCTTTAATTTCGAATTTGATTGTGAGTCTGTTTGGTGCTTAGTTTCTTTAGCTGACTGACTAACAGTGGCAAAAATGACGGCAAAGATTATATAATCGTTATTATTGACGCTTTTAATAAATTGTTTCATTGTTTCACTAGATTTTGCCTGCGTCTTCGTTCGCATAAATGTTGGTTATGTTGAGTTAGGTTATATTAGTTACAATCCTGGATAAAGTCTTACAAGTTACAAGTCCCTTTGTACTTTTCTGTTCCCCTGACATCATGTATGTTTTGTAATGATCGGTTGAGTTATTGAGGAGTGAAACTATAACAAACAAATTCACATCCGCGTTTGTAATACGTTGCGTATGGACATACCTAGCGTAATTAATGCACTTAACTTTAGCATTTTTTTCAGTGTACCTTATCGCATAATAACTTAATTGTTTCTTTTTATAACGGAGGTAGTAAATGGTACAGAACAAATTTTATGTGATTTACAGATTAAGGCACTCTTATATTGTTTCAAACTTGACCGGACGATTATCTAAAATATTACGAGGAAATAATTGAACGCGACAATTTAAAAATTGTAGTGGGCTTCCAGTTTATACAGTTCATTCGATAAATAGCATTTTGCTTTTTACAAAACCAATGAACGTTGGTACGTGTAATGTATTTTCGTCGTATAATTTTAACAGTAATGCAATATTGCTATTGATAGTTTTTAGTTGCGATACTGAGTGATTCTCGAATTATTATATCAAGGCCTTACGCCGCACTCTGGTAACAGAGGGTGATTTAAAAAGAAAATAGGCTATAATACTCGAACCGTACTGTCTACCGTCCATCTAATAGGCTCAGCCTTAATGCAAATCGTACAAAGTATACTAAAGGAATTTCTAGTTTCAGATATAAACAGTTCCAGTCAATCCTGGTAAAAAAAATCTTATGGTATTATCTTATGTACTATCTTATATAGAAACGGCGTGATAAATAGTAGCAGGATGCGTTTAGAGCTACAGCAGGCGAAGTTTAGAGCTAGCATAAGCTGGGCGTGTACCACATGACAAGTGATAGTCATCTTGAACTTTTTATCTTATCTTATGTGGGAGCCAGTCAGTGCAGACCGGCGACACTTCGACCCAGTGGGATCTTTTGTATCGACTCTCTCCCAATAACGACTGCCATAGATGTTCATGGCACCTGGGACCGACGGCTTAACGTGCTCTCCGAGGCACGGAGCAGGCGATAATTGTCAATCAATACGCACATAATTTCGAAAAGTTATATAACTTCCGAGAGGCAGAGGTGCGCGACGTGGGTTTGAACCAGAGACCCTCTGCATTGCAGTCTGTTGGTCTCCCCACTGAGCTATCGCAGCTCATCTTGAACTTTTAATAAGACATGTAGCGCGACCTCTGGACCTTTCAGTAATTAACGATATCAAAGTAGCAGTAGCTATTTAGAAAACGAGAGAACAAGCGGCAAGGAACTTGGTTTGACTGTAATATAGCTAAACTAATAAAATTCCCGAATGGTGATCTAGTTCTGACTCAAAATGAAAAAAAAAACCGAGTCAAACTCTGTTGAATCCTGAGTATGCCATTTAACATTGTGAAATTGCTTGATGGAGGCCGTTATCTTTTGAAGTCCCTTACTGGCAGCTGAACTTACAAGTACGCTCGCGTTCATATAAGAAATATGCCTTGAAGTGAAGTTCCTTCGAAATTAAACTGCTGTGATTGGGCATCCGATGTTGAGAACATTGGCGAAGGAACCATTGGGAGTACGTAGACACATACCATGGCTACTTGGTGGCACTTGTCTGTAGTCGTAACTGCAACTCAGATGTGAGTTGTTCAGGGGGCGATGTGCAGCTGGTGGAGCAGCGATGACGTGGGTCTCGGAGGAGACTTTTGTTGGTGGTCGTATCGCGGGAGGCGATAGCGGTATGGGTGACTGCGGTCACTAGCTGTTGAAAAGGCCATGTTATGTCATTGTATGTGATCGAGATAGGTTAACTTTTGATCGTTGGTTCATTTGATTTTGCGAATGATCTTCACTGAGAGGATAAGACATTTAACTGTTGCAAATAAATAAAAAAAGTTCCTTTAACACAATTTGATCAGGTAGGCCGAGGTTAACAGTTTACTCCAAGATTATTTCTTGTTCACAGATGCACAATGGGACGTTGCAGATCAATGTGCGATTTGATGGCATCAAGGCTCAATTAGTTCAGCTTTCAAACAAAAACAAGGAAGCCGCGAATTGGCTAAGCGAGACAGTGCTACAATTGTGTTAACAATGCGCCGCAACAACCTAAGGATGTCGGACTCCAGAAGAAGCCACTATTGAATAATAATACTGCAACAAAAAGAAATGCCGCATCGCGACGCACTGCCCGAAAAAGGAAGTCTATGCAAGTTTGGAGCATGTAGACCGTCGAGTAGATGTTTGTACAATGCAGCCAGTTATGGATCACGTTTTATAAAGCCCGGTGAGAAGTTTTCATGTTGTTTCGATGCAGGCGCAGCCCAGGCAAAGTGTAGCTAACTGATTAGCAGGCATAGGACAAGAAACTACATTTACTTTGATAGCTATAGATGTCTTTGTTTAAAATGATTAACTATTGGAGTGTGTCTGTGTGTGTGTGGCGAATAGTCTCTTTATAAGATATCCTAGCAACATGGTGGTTGTTAAGGTTTAGTTAGCTTTGCGAAAGGCAAGGTGGCCATTAAAAAAAAAGTCTGGTTGTCATGCTTCATGGTAGGCGAGGAGGCCACTGAAGTAAGGACATTAAAAAAGTCTGGTTGTCATGCTTCATGGTAGGCGAGGAGGCCACTGAAATGAGGACATTAAAAAAAAAGTCTGGTTGTCGTGCTTCATGGTGGGCGAGGAGGCCACTGAATGCGCGGTGGCCACTGAAGGCGAGGTGGCCATTGAAAAGTGAAATTAGTAGAATAAGAGGCCATTTAGATGTTAATAATAATATTCTACCACATACACACAACACCATCTAGTCTAAACTAAGCAGAGCTTGTACTATGGGTATTGTTAATAATTCAAAATGTGTAACGCAATAAACGGCAAGGTGGCTGTTTCGATACTACTGACTTGATGTAGTATGTGGTATGGTCGTATGGAGTCTATTAAGAATTAGATTCGGTAGCGAAAGGCTTATCATTATAGAGCACCTATTCAATGAAAATATCTAAAATTAAGTTGTTGCGCAGAAGATAGAGTAGGTCAGGAGTGGCCGAACGATACACCAGTATCTCTTCGTTTTTTTTTCTGCAGATAACGATGATGTGCGGTCTTCAACAACACACGAGGGCGTGTGATATGTCAGGACGGCCGTGTCGGAGGAAGCTGAGTCGGGTTGATTGTTATTTACACGTATAATTGACAATATAAATTGTCTACGTCTTAATTACTTTTAAAATTCTTAATTTAATTTTATTTGATTTGTTAAATTATTCTATAGCTCATAAACATTATTAATCTAATAAAAGTTATGAATATTGTAATTCACGTAACGACCAATCAGAGCAGAGCGCGTGCTTGAGTGGGGTCGAGGCGCCATCTTTACTTTAGGAGGGCCGACAGTTGTTGAGACACATTTGAGCGATAGCGACTGATCGAGTCGGAACGTTGAGTTGTGAGTTGTGTAAAAAGAAGTAAGATCAGTGCCCTGAACCCACTGCTCGGTCTTAACTGTTATTTTTCATTCGACATTATTGTGAAGTGAAAATACTGTTTATTCTAAATACAAATAGTGTAAAACCGGCATCGTTGTGTTTTGTGCTCGCATATTACCCAGATAACGCCCACTAAACCCGCAACCACTACTGACGTTGCCATAGAGAACAATACATCTCCGACATATATATATATTTTTAGGTTAGAAGCGGAAATAACTTAAAAAAAAAAATACAAGTCGAGAACACAATACTTTTATATTTTTCACCAATAAACAAAATAAATTAAGTTATAGGTTTGCTAATTATAATTACACAATGATAATTGATACCGCACTGAATTTAATAAAATAACTATAAAATGACTCACGACACCCAACGTACAGAGCTCCCCGTTGTGACCGCTCGCAAGCAACTGAACTCGATATAAAACTACACTTCCTTTTATAGTAACTCGTAGGTAGTTCAACAAAATAAGTGGGGGTTTTGCTTATACGGCTTCTCCTGACATGGCGTCGTCCTCGATGCCAATGTTTACAGGGACTCCACTGTGACTTGATTTGTCTGCTGTTGAGGGTCCAGCTTCTGGCGCCGTGTGAGATGGGATCATAGATGGTCCGGTGACGCCATCTGACACCGCTGTAGTCTCGACATTATCTGGGCTTTCATCTAAAAATAATAACATGTTTGTGAGAAATTGGATTAGCTGTAGTTAGCCTTTCATTACTGTTTCATTCACTTAATTCGGACATCTACACTCAGACATCGTCTTACAACCAGGACATATAAACCCTTACATTCATCTTTCTAATAATAATAGAGACGTCTCTCTTTTTTAAAATCAAACCTAAGCTAGGCCTTATGTATCGATGCTCAGGGTCCTCTCTCGGCTAGAGGGGTGGCTTGAGCTAACTGCAATCGATACTGCATCTGAAACATGACCCGACGGACAGGTCTGACCCGACGAACAGGTCTTGCCCGACGAACAGGCTATAGACTAATCATCATTGATCGGTCTATGTTGCAACTTGGGGCCCTCCAAGTGCCAATATGGTGACGAACACCAGGCGACGTTTCGCCAGAGTGGTTAGTAAGTGAAACTTACCCCACTCAAATGCGACGAACGCAAAGGCGACGTTTCGCCAGAGTGGTTGGTAAGTGAAACTTTACCTCACTCAAATAAATGCGACGAACGCAAAGGCGACGTTTCGCCACTTACTTTCGAAAAAGGCAGCACACGTCTCAGGGCACCACTCACCCCGCCACGGCACCATATACTGTGCCGCTGCCTGTGATGTCTTGCCATAGCCACCACTCAAAAGACGGAGAGCGTAGCGCCCACCCGGAAGCGCCTTGACCACCTTGTATGGACCGCGCATGCCGGGATCAAGTTTTCCAGTGACCTGAGAAAACTTTATAACAAAAACACAATCATTTACATTAAATTGATGTGGTGGACGCCTTTGTTTATTGACGCGCTCATCTTGTTTAGCCTGGTTGTCCCTCAGCAGCTGGCGAGTTCTACTCCTGGTGATTTCTCGTAGGGCCTCTCGATTAGGTGATGACGATTCGATAGCCACATCACGTACTAGCCCTCGAATGACAGGGGTGGTGGCTTCGGTACCGATTAAAAGGTTCAATGGTGAAGTCTGTGTAGTTTTCTGCTTCGTCACGTTCAGCACTAGTTGAAGCTTCCAGAGGGTGTCAGACCATAATGTGTTCTTGTGGTTAACTTGAATGCGTAACATGTTGAGAACTGTTCTGACATACCTCTCCACTTGGCCGTTGGCATGATGCATCTCCGGAGTTATGGTGTGCAGGTCACAACCTAGCTCGTTAATCCACGTCGTGAATTCCGTTGACTCGAACATGCGACCCTTGTCAGCAATTATTAGCTTGGGCACACCGAACAGTGATATAGCTTGCGTAATAACTCGTCTAAGCTCTGAAACGTCTTGGCGTTGAATGGGGTACAAAAAGGTGAATTTACTAAAAGCATCTACTATGAGGAACACAAATTTGTATCCTTCCGACTGTGGCAGAGGACCTAAAGCATCGACATGAATAGTGTGGAATGGAGTGTCGGGTTTTTCCCAAGAAGTAATATTCTGCAAGGGTGCACGCGGAACTCGTTTCTTAGAAATACATGTGATGCAGTGCGCTACATATTTGATCACAAATTGTTTTAGCCCTGGGAACCAGAAATACCTTAAAATAAGATCGTAAGTCTTTTCAGCTCCTATGTGTTCGTGTTCGTCATGGAACACTCTGAGAAGACTAAGTCGATGTCCTTTGGGGATGTAGCAAAGTAGGCGTTGTTGTTCGCCCACTGGAGAGTATTTGTAATACAAAAGATCATTTTGTACGAAATAACGGCTAGAATCGAGGTCACCATTAAAAAGTTTCTGAATGAGCTCTTGGGTCTCATTATCAGCTCCCTGAGCTATCTGAGCCCAATTACGAGGTTTAGAAATTTGGTTTACGCTAATAACGGGGTTGCGGCTCAAGTAATCCGCGTGTGACATCAATGCACCTTTTCTATATTCAACCGAGAACTCGAAATCTTGCAAGTAAGTCCACCAACGAGCTACACGGGGCAGTAAGTCTTTCTTTCGTTCTGTTGACTTGAGTGCATTGCAGTCAGTCACTACAGTAAACTTCAGCCCAACAAGATAATGCCGAAAGGTCTGAAGGGCTTTGACTACCGCCAAGGTTTCGAGCTCGTAGGAGTGATATTTACTCTCAGCTCCCCGAGTTACTTTACTAAAATAAGCAACGACGTGTTTCTTGCCATTAGGATGTATTTGCAAAAGAACAGCCCCGTAGCCTGCACTACTTGCATCTGTATGCACTTCGGTAGGAAGGAGTGGGTCGAAGATAGCAAGGACAGGCTCGTTTGTTAGTCGCGTAATCAAATTTTGACGAATGGTTTCACACTCAGCAGTCCAATCAAATTTAACGCCTTTACGAGTCAAATAAGTAAGTGGGGTAGTCAAAGTGGCATAGTTCTTTATATACCGGCGAAAATATCCGGCAAGACCAAGTAACTGACGTACTTGCTTTACATTTTCTGGTGGTGTCGTATTAACTAGAGCCTCAACCTTTCGTGGGCTCGGCCTAACCTGACCCCGACTAATAAGCCTACCCAAGTATTCTACCTCGGTAACAAGAAAAGAGCATTTTCGAAGATTAACAGAGAAACCGGCCTGGGTGAGGGTATTTAGTGTTTTGCGTAATAGTTGTATACCTTTTGTAACTGTACTACTCATAAGAAGAACATCGTCGATGTAAACTAACACGTTACCCTCATTAATGAGGTCACGCAAAGTATCGTTTATGATACGCTGGTACACAATAGGAGAGTTTGCTAAACCATATGGCATTTTCATATACTCAAAATGTTCTTCTGGCGTAACGAAACCAGTAAGAGGTATGCTCTCCTCTTTAAGGCGAATCTGATGGAACCCTGTGGCCATGTCTAAACTAGAGAAATAGGTATAACTACCTAGCCGGTCAATATGATCGTCAATCAGGGGGAGGGGATAGCGATCCTTTATAGTGATACGATTGAGAGCTCTAAAGTCAACGCAGAGCCTATCAGAACCGTCTCGCTTCTTGACTAGAATTATGGGGCTCGCATAAGCTGATTTGGAGCGCCTTATTATACCCTTGTCCAGGAGATCTCTAGTTATTTCCCTTACCTTGAGTTTTTCCTGATGGGAAAGCTTGTAAGGTCTGTATACTACCGGTATTGAACTAGTGAGCTTGATTTCCATCTCGCCTGTCTTAACAGTAGTTTGGGCCGTGCCAGAAATCAGAAAATCGGCGAAGTCTTCTATAACTGATCTAAGAGCTTCTAACTCTTCACCCTGAAGGGGTGTATTTATTGTAAGTTGGTCAATTGATTTCAGGGTGTTAACAACTCGAGTGTTATCGGAATGCGTAAGGTTTTGTCTATCTTTTGTTCGCACAAAAGTTATACCGTCACGGTTAAGAACGTCCGTACCTATAATTATTGGAGTGTTCATATAAGATGAAGGAACCACTACCAAATCGACCTCAACCGATATATCGCTAAACTCCACTGTAGTGGTCACATAAGATGTACAGACTACCTCTTTGTCACTTATGCCTTTCAATATGGAACGTTTAGGTTTTGGTTGGCATGAAATATATTTTAAGACATCTGAAGAAATGAGAGACACATCGAGGGCCCCGCTATCAATGAGTACATCTACTGGTACACCATCTACGACAGCGCTGACTACGTCATTACCTTGAGTGGGCTTTACTTGATTAGAGCAAAGATTAACATTACGCGGATTACGAGTTTCTGAACGCGCCTTTGCGAAACAAACATCCTCGGTGTGTCCCCGCTTCCTACAGAACGTGCACGGGTCGCTAGCTCCTGTTTGCTTGTTGGGAGTCGCATCCGCCTTTGACCGTTTGCAGTTACGACTTATATGTCCTCGTTGGTTACAATTAAAACATTTAGGACCTATACGAGTGGTAGATTTGTGTGACGTTGAATTCTTAGAAACAACAGAGGTGTCACTCTTTCCTTTATTAGCTTTCTTATAAATCGATAGAAACGAGACAATGTTTTCGGGCGTTAAATCTGCGTTGGCGGCGGTCGCACGAATTTGAGGGTTATCTATACCACGGATGACAATAAGTGTTCTCAAGTCGTCACTTAGTCCCTGAATTATCCTTAAGCGTAACAAGGTACGACGTGCATATTCTGCGTATGTGGGATATTTATCTGACGTCGCATTCATAGCGTCAAACAAAATGTTTGCATAGTCCAACTTATTAGGGCATAAAGATTTAAATTCTCGTTTAAAGTTAGACCACGTCCGGTCATTGGTAACCCACTCACTTAGCCATACCTTGGCATCACCCTTTAGACAGGAACCTACACGTGACAAACACTCCTGATCGCCCCACCCGTTGGTGTCTCTGGCGCGATCTACTTCCTCGCACCATACTTCAATGTTGTTTATGGATGGGTCAAAATGAGAAACGAAGTAGTGCTGTGATCTCACAGGTTGCATGGTTTTAATAGCTTGCATTAAAGCATGTGCGAGGGTAGATGCCTCAGAGGTCGCCGAACAGTCTACCCTTAACGTGCCTGACCGAACAGGGCTTGGTGTTCTTGTGACAGGCAACTGGGCCTTAGGCACACAATGCTTCACATTACGAGAGCGAGAACGTGACCTAGCACGAGTGTGACTCCGAGAACGACTCGGCGACGAAACGCATGAAACACTACGCAACCTATGTCTATTTTTGTCACGCGGACGACGCCCAGTCTTATCGCGAGAACCGTGCCTATCGTTATCACTCGAGTCGGACCGCGTCAAGCAACGTGAGCCATTACACAGATCACGACGCCGTTCCTGGCTGCTAGGGCTACGTCTACGAGATCTACCACGCGAGGCGCGCCAACCGCGATGTCTATGTTGTTGTCTATTACGCGATCTACCACTAGATAACTCTCGTAAGCGGCTACGTGATCTGGATCGTCCCATTTTAATTTTTTTTTTTGAACAATTACACGTATACAACACTTGAAAACAATAAAGAAAACAATCAAGTGAGTAGATCAATTATCATTTGATTAACAACAACATTCTAGACTGTTTTCACTGCACGTGGGCGGAAGAAGTCCTTTATCCCACTTCTGATTTTAGGTTAGAAGCGGAAATAACTTTAAAAAAAAATACAAGTCGAGAACACAATACTTTTATATTTTTCACCAATAAACAAAATAGATTAAGTTATAGGTTTGCTAATTATAATTACACAATGATAATTGATACCGCACTGAATTTAATAAAATAACTATAAAATGACTCACGACACCCAACGTACAGAGCTCCCCGTTGTGACCGCTCGCAAGCAACTGAACTCGATATAAAACTACACTTCCTTTTATAGTAACTCGTAGGTAGTTCAACAAAATAAGTGGGGGTTTTGCTTATAATATATATATATTTAGGCTAAGGTAAACATTATGCATGATCGCGATAATACCCGTTACATATATGTTTTATACCGTTTTATAAATGTATTATTAGTCTGTAAGCCTTCTTTAAAAATAAATAAATATTATATATACAACGTGAGGTGATGACCAGACCCTTTCGACGTGGTAGCGAAAGGTTCTTTCAGACAAGAAGTCTCGTAAGATGAGTACGAGCTTTTATGGGCAAGCCATAGTGAATAGCTTGGACAGCAAGCCGTTGTGCCACACTTTGTCGAAAGGCTTCGCTACGTCGAAGAAGAGGACTCCGGTGAATAGGTTGCGAGTGAGTCTCGAGCTGTGTTTTATTTATTTATCCAAAATTACACATATCTTTACAGGTTTATACCTAATGCGATAGTGTCTAATACTTAATAATGCCACTCTTGTAAATTCACTCAGTGCAATACAAAATAGGTCAGCTTCTTCAGCTATAAGGTTGAGAGTGCGCAGTGCGCGCGTCAGCGGCGCCTCCCCCAGTAGGGTGCTGCGGCCGCGCGGCACTGCCAGCAGCCGCGGCCGGCGTCGCCGCCCTACATATCCGTCAGGGACACACATATTCACCTGTCTCAGCATATCTGCGTTATGTATCGTTCCTCTGAATATTTTAAATATATATGAGGTCAATGCTAGTTCCCTCCTAACAGCTCATTATACCCTACCATACCCAAAACGAATAGAGTGGGATACATGAATGGGTAAAACGGATATACACCGTAGTACCGCATGTACAAATATCTTACAAATGTATTCTGTCCCGCTCCAACATGAGACTATATGTATTTAGTCTCATGTGGAGACCAGATGACTGCGTTACTTTCCAGTTGGCTTCTAACCAGTGCGTTATACAAGGATATAATCGTTTTCATGTTTGTAAAATCATGAACTGTTCTAAGAGTAAAACCTAGGTTTCTATATGCCTTTTTACAGCATTTGAGAATATGTTGATGAAACTTTAGCTCTGTGTTAAGGCAAACACCCAAATCCCTAACTTCTGTTACCCTAACCATCGGTATACCGTTGAGCTCATATTTATGAACGATGGGCTTATGAGATCGAGTAAAACTAATTGTCACACACTTAGAAATGTTAAACTGTAAGAGGTTATCTTTAGTCCAGGTCATCACTCGGTTTATATCCTTTTGCAACCTCTTACAGTCCTCTTCATTCCTGACAGCGAGGGACAGTTTAAGGTCATCTGCAAATAATAAGCATTTAGCTTCTTGGACCACCCTGGGTAGATCGTTTATCATTATTATGAACTCCAGGGGCCCAAGGTTGTTGCCCTGACTTACCCCTGATCTCGTAAAATATGGATTCGATACATATCCCTCGTATTCAACATACTGCTGTCTATCTGTCATGTAGCTGGCAAAAAACTTTAGCAACTGAGGGGTGAAACCGACGCCTGCTAATTTCTTAAGGAGCACGTCATTATTGACCAGGTTGAAAGCCTTTTTGAAATCGAAGTAAGCGGCATCGGCTTGACCGCTCTCATCCACTATTGGAACCACATCAGCCATATGACTGAGCAAATTACTGGTGATGCTCTTCATCGGCCGAAAGTCGTGCTGGGCATCCGAAAATTGTGAGCTAACCTGTCCAAATATACTACTATGAATAGCGGATTCAAAAATCTTTGTTGGTGAAGAGAGTACAGCCACTGGTCTATAATCCTCTACACTTACGCTTGCCCTACCCTTTGGCACGGGAACGACCCGGGTCAGCCTCCACCGCTCTGGAAAATGAGCCGTCCTTAAACATATGTTATAAATATAATGCAACGGCTCTTTTAACACTGACCGACAATCCCTAAAGATGTAAGATGGGATGCCATCCGGTCCCACAGACTTCTTTGGCTTAAGTTGTTATAGTGCCTTTTGTATGTCTTTCAATTGCAGCTGGTCTACGTGGATTCGAGCTGCTCCATTGTAACCCCCTGCTTCCCTTATCGCCGTACTCACGTTGAGCTCGGCTCTCTCGGTGCTATACACTGACTTAAAATAGTTCGCAAACTCGATAACACTCTGGTCACCAGGCAACACCATCCCGTTCTTCAAAATTGTTAGTGGGCTTTTTTATTTGTTATAGATTTAATATGATTCCAAAATGATCTCGGATCCTTTTGAAATTCATTTTGAATTCATTGCTGATATTGTTGTTTAGCAACTTGTATCATAGTTTTTACCTTAGCCCTACATTGAGCGAATGCTTCATAATCACTTGTATGTCTACTTTGTTTAAATTTTTTATGAAGTAGCTTTCAATTTTATGTCGCGAATTATTTGAACAGTGTACCACTCGGGGTAAACGTACCTCGAGGTTACCCGACTTCGCCTTTTTCTAGGAACGCATTCATCAATAATTGAATTAATAGTGTTATAAAAAAAATCTAAACTCATCTCTAAATTCAAATCATACATAGGAGCCCAGTCTATACCCGCGATACGTGAATACAATAGCGGAAAATTGGCTTTATTAAAATTCCATCTTGGTAGAATGTGTATGTACCTGTCAAATGTACCCAAGTCGTCAGGTGACGAAGCCGACCCTGGGCCGACCAAACCGCGCAACAAGGACACCTCGACCTCTAGCGGTGGGTGATAAGCATCCACCCGCACGAGTGGCTCCGCCGCCGCACTTTCCTGTACTTTACATTACTATACAGTGCACTTGTTGAACGCACGAATGTTTAGTTCCAAAACAGAACTGTTCGCAGGGTATGAGCAGAGATGCGTCGATACAATAACCGCTCATAGACTTTCTGTAACTAGACGGCTTGGACTTTTAATTGTGAGAATGGGTATCACAATGATCACAGATTCTTTCCACTGTTCTGGGAGCTCCCTGTGTCCTACGGCATGTTGTTGAGGGAGAAGGTAATCTGTGTGGGTGTATGGTGCACTTTAGATGTGTCGAGGTCTTACAGATGCTCTGTTGAGGGAGAAGGTAATCTGTGTGGTTGTATGGTACACTTTAGATGTGTCGAGGTCTTACAGATGCTCTGTTGAGGGAGAAGGTAATCTGTGTGGTTGTATGGTGCACTTTAGATGTGTCGAGGTCTTACAGATGCTCTGTTGAGGGAGAAGGTAATCTGTGTGGTTGTATGGTACACTTTAGATGTGTCGAGGTCTTACAGATGCTCTGTTGAGGGAGAAGGTAATCTGTGTGGTTGTATGGTGCACTTTAGATGTGTCGAGGTCTTACAGATGCTCTGTTGAGGGAGAAGGTAATCTGTGTGGTTGTATGGTGCACTTTAGATATGTCGAGGTCTTACAGATGCTCTGTTGAGGGAGAAGGTAATCTGTGTGGTTGTATGGTACACTTTAGATGTGTCGAGGTCTTACAGATGCTCTGTTGAGGGAGAAGGTAATCTGTGTGGGTGTATGGTACACTTCAGATGTGTCGAGGTCTTACAGATGCTCCAAATGTTAACAATAAGTACATCTGGTTCTTCACTCCTCATAATTATTATCTGTGCAGCAGGAGACTTTTTTGTTTTATCTATAGGTACTAATATTATAAAGCTAAAGAGTTTGTTTGTTTGTTTGTTTGAACGCGCTAATCTCAGGAACTGCTGGTTCGATTTGAATTTTTTTTTAAATGTTTAATAGCCTATTTGTCGAAGAAGACAATAGGCTATATAACATCACGCTACGACCCATGGGGGCGGCGCAGTAACGATAAACGCGGGTGAAACTGCGAGAACGTCTAGTCTTGTATATAACATTACTAGGTTTTGCCCGCGGCTTCGTTCGCGTTAATTTAGAATTTAACAATAAATTCGGGTTGTACTCTGCTTGTAATAATATATAATAATATAATTCAATCATGATTCGAAAGACACGTGGCGCCATCTATTATCATAAGAACGTTATTATTGTTTTCCTTGGGAACAGTAATTTTTTTCGGGATGAAAGGTAGCCTATGTCCGTTTCTGTACACCTGACAACGTATATGCAAAATTTCAGGATGAGCGGTTCAGTGGTTTAGGCGTGAAAAGGTAACAAACAAACAAACTAATTTTCGCTTTTATAATATTAGTTAGGATTAGGATTAGGATAGGATTAGGATTACTTTTACATTTAGTTTCACATGACATGTTCCTAACACATCAATGATTAATACTATTAAGAGCGTTAACGCCAATTTTGGTCTCTTGACACAAAATGCGTACTTTTCAAAGCATGCCATCTCTGTAACAATATATCTTACGAAACTGTGAATTACATATTATTATAGGAAATATTTTTTTCTATACTTTTAAGAGAGGATTTTGTATATTATGAAAGTATTTGTGACATATGGCCATATAAACAAACAGTGTTTTCTATTTTTTCCTGACTGAGCTATTTTTAAAGCTTCACATATTCGAAATTACTTGTAAATGTTATAAACAAACTATTTTATATGATTGTACAGATCCTTAGCAAAAATAACTAGAAAGTATTTTTTCAAATTTAGACCCAAACGTAAACAATCATACTATAATCAAAGTGAAATTTACGACAAAAAGCTGCTGATAAAATCATTATTTTTACAATAAATCTTGCTTGTTTTTTCAAAATAAAGATTTTGTATATAGAAGAATATATTCTGTAACAAAAACCTTCACATCATTAGGTTTTTTTCAGTTTAATTTTATTCAAGACATGTATTTTAAAATAACTGTAAAACCGCGCGCGTTATACGTGGCAAATCAGTACGCCGCGAGGCCCGTCAAGGAGTGGACGTATCGCTTGGAGCTCCGCGTGTGATCTCTTGTGAACTTTAGCGTTGAGTGCAGTTATAGTGCGACCGTGATATCTTTATAACTCGAAATTTAATTTGAAAGATATATTTGATATTTATGTGTTTTATTTTCTTAACTTATTGGACTAACGATGAATAACTTGTTTTATTATTTTTTGCGCAAAAGAGCAATGAACATGAATCTATAGATTGTCTGTTCTGATTTTCACTTGATAAGTGCCCAAAATAGCTACCTTATTTTATATACAACTTTATTATTACTACACATTGGGAAGGAAAGCTCCTAAAAACGAAGGTGATACAGATGGTTATAACAGATGCTATACTATTGAAAAAAGGCAAAAGATTTTTCGTAAATAACAGTTTTCGGCTCAGCCCATGCAAATAATATTAATGTAAAAACACATAATAATCATTTATTTTGATTACATTCATTTTCTGTTTCACTATATTTACTTTTGTCGGCTATATATAACACTTCTTATCAAACAAGATTAATTGCTTGAATATAATCATAGTAAAGTAAATAAAAGGTGTAATGGTTACAGCTCCTTACAATGTTAAATGATATATTATGTATGACACAAAAGATCCCACTGGGTCGAAGTGTCGCCGGTCAGTACAGACTGGCCCCCACACACAAGATATATTATGTATAATAAAATCATAAATATTGTTAATTTTGGCGATTAAAAAGAGGGGCCGTGAGTTTTATTGCCCATTCTTTTTCATGGTTCAACCTCTTGCATTGCGATCGTGGCAGTAAATGTAAATATAAAATCAGTAAAATATAAATTCTGTAACTAAATTGTAAAAAAAGTGAATAATTATTTTATTACTAGATTTACATGCCTTTTACATAATAACATAATATATGTATATTTGAAAACGTGACAGTTAATTAAAGGAAAATTAAAAATTAATTCTATCAGAAGTATCAGATAATAAAAACTGCGCCAGATAAATTATAAAAAATCGTTGTTATTCTGAGAAACATCCTCCTACTAAACAAGTAATAACTTCATTTGATACCATTGCATTGAAAATAATTAACTTTTCATGAATGGCAAAAAGGATCAAGATCATTATTCCACGCGACATCGTCATAGTGGGCCTGGGTTTCGCATTGGCGGTACGCGGGGTGCCGCGGTTCTACAAATACCTAAACTCGATCCGCCGCGCGAGGCGTACACGCTCTTAAGGAAAATGCTCTATTTAAGTTTGTCCAATGTAAAAACGATTTCCTAATAGAGTCAAATAAAATATAATGGAGCTCGTAGTCGTAAGTACCGCCGATAGTCGGTCACTTAGCCAGTGACTCAAACAAGGATAGATTTGTGAATTATGTTACAGCAGTTATGAGTCGACTCTCAAGCAGAAACATCAATTGTTGTCATTTAATATGTTGCTTTATTTTGTATATCTGTTTATATTTCTACTAAATTGCGTTAAATGTGATGAGTCTAGTGAGTCAATATGGAGAGATATGAAAAATAATACGATTAAAGTATCAGAATATTGCAAAAATAAGAATTGCATCGTGAAATGTTGCCCAGAGGGACAAATCATGGCACCAACTTTAAATGGAACGAAATGTATCACTCCTCTGAAGAAGAAAGTTACAACATTAATAAACTATTCTGATATAAAGGTGTACAGGTGGAGCAAGCCTCGCAGAGAACTAACTGATACCAACAAAAGATTGAAATCTCAATTTACTTTTATCCAAAATAATATTTTATCTAATGCTACGAGAACTATAACGTTTACTTCGTGTGATATTAATATTATAGAGGTGAGTTTCATTAATATATTTAACTAGATTTTGCCGGCGTCTTCACTCGCGTTAATCTAGATTTTGTCAATACATTGCTATCCCTCTGGAACAGTATTTTGTACTGGTTGAAAGATACCCTATGTCCTTTTTTGTACAACTGACAACGTGTATGCAAAATTTCATAAAAATCGGTTTAGTAGAATAAGAATATAAGAACAAGAATAATTTATTTGCAAAGAAATGTGGTACATTTATGGTTGTTACATATTATACACTCGGCGTCAAAAAAATCGCACTTCTCTGAAAATAAGTTATAAAGCCTAATAATTTGCAAACCAGTACGTTTACCCCAAACAATGTTAATATTAATTGAAAGTACATTTAATTAGCTTTTATTAAACAACAACCTAATGAATAAATTCCTTAAACAACCGCATGTACTGCATGTTGAAGAAAATGATATCCAAATACTCGTTACATAGACCACAACTTGCCGCACTTTCATGGGCTATAAAAAGGGCAGTAAGCATCAAAATTAGGTCATTCGACATCCAGACGTTGTAGAGAACACATGAAAATAAAGAACACAAGAAAACAGCCCTACAAAATGGATACCACTGCAGATCAAGCCGCTCAAGTGATAGCACTACTGCAAACAGGGATGCGACAGTGTGATGTTGCTCGACAACTGAACTTGAGCCGTTTTGCCATTCGTCGAGTGCTCCAACGGTTTCAAGAGACTGGGGGCTACACCCGGAGACAAGGATCAGGAAGACGGCGCTGTACATCTGAGAGAGATGACCGTTTCATTGTGACGACGTCATTGCGGAACCGTTTCTCCAATGCTGTTGAGCTGCAACAGCAGCTCCGTGGGGCTCGTAGAACCGCAGTAAGCACATCTACGATTAGAAGAAGGCTGCGAGAAAGGAGTATTGCGGCCAGAAGACCAGCCAAGGGCCCGAAATTAACGCCACAGCATCGTAGAGAGCGATTACAGTTCGCTCGAGAACATCTCAACTGGGATCTTGAACAATGGAGGACCGTACTCTTCTCAGATGAGACGAGAGTATGTCTCTTCGTTAACGATAGGCGAAGGAGAGTGTACAGAAGGCGAAACGAACGGTTTTCTGAAGCTTGCTTGGAGGAGACAGTGGAATATGGAGGGGGATCTTGCATGTTCTGGGGCGGAATTTCAGTCGACGGCAAGACGGAACTCGTTTGCGTATCCCGGACTGGAGGTGCTCGTGGTCAGGGATCACTAACCGCTCATCGGTACATAACCGAGGTGCTGGACATGCATGTAGTCCCATATGCAGGATATGTTGGGGATGGGTTCACTTTAATGCACGACAATGCTCGTTCCCATACCGCAGTAATCGTGCAGGATTATCTACACGAGGTTGGGATTCCAGTTTTGCAGTGGCCAGCGAGAAGCCCAGACCAGAATCCAATAGAGCATCTCTGGGATGAACTAAAACGACGAGTACGTTACGTGATCCTGCCCCAGCAACTCTACAAGACCTCCATGATGCTGTAATTGAAGAATGGAATAGGATTCCTCAAGATAGTGTGGTACGGCTGATTGGGTCCATGCAAGAACGAATGGAAGCTGTTATTAGAGCAAGAGGGGGTTGCACTAGGTTTTAAGTAGCATTTTTTATTAATTTCTTTTGTTGTTTTGTAATTTTAATGCCTGTTTTTGTTTGAATATTTTTTCCTAATAAAGATAATTTTTTCACTTGACACATGCACTTTGTTTTTTTTTAAACGATTGTAATTGAATGCATATTTCTGTATTTTACTGTTACTATACCTACCAACCTTTCAAATAAATAGCATAAAACAACCATACAAAGGATTAAACGCGACATAAACCGAATTGAATTAAATTTTTGCAAAGGTGCGATTTTTTTGTGTCGTTCGCACATTTCACTAAAGTCGGCACGCAAATTTAAATTTAAAAACAAAAATGTATTATTGACAATTGTTGAGGTCTATACACATGACATCAAATTACACTATAATATTATTAACATTAGGAAATAAGTACGCTTGAGGAAAGAAGGATGCTCGATATTATTACATTATTATTCAATTACATACACGGAAATTATAATAAAATAATTGAAATTAAACTACTATATACGGATTTTATCGCGTTGTTTATTTGACACTTTATAACAAAATTTTGAAAACTGTTACACTACTATTACTATTATACTTTACTAATTTTTAAGCTAATTAAATTATTGAAACTATTAAAACTATTTATACTATTACTATACTATTATACTATTTATATTTGTGTTTACACTTTCCCCGACGTTTCGGTTGCTTTTCAGCAGCCATGGTCACGGGGAGACTAAGATGGCAGTTGTCTCAATGTTCCAGTGTAGTTATTTCAAAGTACCCGAACATAATTTAATCATGGGTGTTTCTATTTACGCAGAATGAGCTCAAAGTATCATGAAGTCTAGCTGTGGTTTGCTTCTTCTTGGGTTTGACTATTTGAATGACTGGATCCCAAGCTGGTGGTACATTCCAACCATCTTCTCTATTGAAATTAGGATGTTTCTTGATTTCAATAGCCTCGCGAAGCATCCTTGGTAGGAATCGGTGTTCTTTAGCGAGCATCTGTGGTTTGTCAAATCTCAGGTAGTGGTTGGTCCCCTGTTGCACATGTTCACACACAGCAGACTTCAACGAGCGTTTGTGTTTTACATCAGCTATGTGTTCTTTTATGCGGGTGCCTATGCTTCTCTTGGTTTGACCAATGTATGAGAGTCCGCAGTCACAATCATTTTATAGACCCCTGCATCTTATAAAGGTAGTTGGCACTTGACGGATGGTAAAAACTGACATATCTTCGTTGGCGGCTTGAAGTATGTGAGGATTGAAGCTCGCTTCAAGATGTAGCCAATCTTGTCAGTGACACCCTTTACATAAGGCAATATGACAGGCTGGTATTCAAAATTTTGTAATAAAGTGTCAAATAAACAACGCGATAAAATCCGTATATAGTAGCTTAATTTCAATGAATAACATCCGCATAAACAGAAGACAATGTTATATAATAAAATAATTTAAATCACATGCTATACAATTTTAAATTAATTACAAATCAGGATTAAAATTTTAGATTTCAAACATTCAGATCGAAGAATTCATTGATGTTATAAAAAGTGTGTTCTATAAGCCATTTTTTTAATTCATTCTTCAAATTTTGTTAGTGGCAATTCGCGAATGTGCTTGGGCACTTTATTAAAAACTCTTATGCACATTACGTAACAGTTGTTTTGGAATAAAGAACTTCTACATGATGGCATTCATAACCTAGTGGGGTCCCTTTTACCTATGATTGAATTGTCACGAGCATTGTTAAACTCTTTTGAGGATTTCTTTACATGTACGCAGATTTCCAGTATATATATAAGCCTACAAGAGTAAGTATTTTGTTATGTTAATAATCTTTAGTTTTAGTATATTAAGTGTGTAATTGTGTAACTTCTCTATCGCATTGGTATTTCTATTACTGTAATGATCGATGTAAGTATGTATGAAAAAAAAAAAGAAAATAATAAATAAATAAAAATAAATGTTTAAACAGTGGTCGGCATGAATCTAGTGGTTCCACGTTACACAAGGCTCGTATGCATTTTTCTGGCAAATAAAGGCCTTATTTATGTCTGTCGAATGTCCCTATAATATCAATCCATATCGTAGTATCGATTCCACGTATCCGTAATAATTCAAGTAAGTAATAGTCAAGGCGTCAAAGCGTAATAAACAAACAATCAAACTAACTTTCGCATTTATAATATTAGTTATGATTGGTATACAATTATCGTTGATTTATTGATTATTTGTTTACTTATTATTAACTAGCTGTGCCCGCGGCTTCACCCATGTTTGTGGCGACTGCTCCGGCTCCGTGCCGGAGCGCGGCGGCTCGCTCTGTGAGCTCATATATTACTATGTCTATGTAACTACTGGATAAAGTAGCCTTCTTTAATAAAACAATGGCTGACATCAGTTCAGTATTGTGAGTATATTCATTCCAAATGAAAATACAAATCTTTTATCTTTATATTATTAGTGTATATACTCAAATAAGCAGCCGGAACGGCTTGAACCTTAACAGTTTGAAGCTCTTTGATATTAAACAATTTATACATATATCATAGCGTTGCTTAAAATCCGTAAAAAGTAGTTTAATTTCAATGTATAACATTTGCATAAACGTATTGAGTACGAAGATCATCGGCTTGTGTCCGTGGTGCGAGGATGTCATGACATATCGAAGATCTAAGGAGACCTAAAAATATATAAGATTTTAGATTAAAAGTAAAAATTGGCAGTCTTTGGGGACTGCCGATATAAGTGAAAACTTTAATCCTTGATCATGAACACTTCTTTATAAACCAAAAATAATTTTAAAATGGAAAGCGTTCGGTGACGATGACGCGAGATCCATAATTTTTGTTCACCCAATAAGTGCTCAACGCGCCTAAAGAAGTTTTCACATCAAAATATAGACAGAATCTAGTACTTCATAATATAGACAGAATCTAGTACTTATTCTATGTAATAGACGTTAAAGTCTAAACGCTTGTATGTTTGTTAGTCACGTAGTCATTTACGCATAATCGGCACGACTGCACCGCTGATCATAGTTTAACGCATGCACGCGCTTCGTGAATTTCTATCCATGACGATTGGGATTAACATTAAAATCTATATATTATAATTATAATATTATATTATAATTCCTGAGTGATGCTTCAACGCCGAGCGAAAACCACATAAGCTGAACATTTGGACAGTCAGTTTCTTTTATAACGTAAGCGTGCATTATGAGATTTATCCACTAAAGGGAAGAAGATAATTAAATACAGTAGTACCTATGGAAGTCGTCATCTCTAAGGTCTCTAACGATAAATCCATCAAAATAAGTACTAGTTAGGTCTTTCCGTTAGAAATAAAGACACACAATGTGTCTCAACGTGCTGCAGTTCTTGTTATTATTATGTCAGCTTGGGTTGTGCCACTGCGGGGCAAAAGCTTTTTTCTCGTTTTGCCACATCTCTCGCCTCGCCTGAACGTGGTAGACGTAGCCGTTTAGCTTCATCCTGGATACAGTCTGTCATGATTTTAGCCCAAAACTCCTTCGTTATGCGGCAAATGTATTCAGTCCAATCCTATTTAAGTTTTGCGGTCCAGAAAGCTGAATGACATCTGCGATGAATGATTTGTACCGTATACGGTACTTTTAATCCGGTCTGTTGGCCATGCCATGCCCCTAGAATTTTACACTCCAAGGCTCCCTCACACCTTTAGCCCAGACCGTTGTTCCCAGTCAAGGACCATATTTGTGCACCATACGTGGAAATACACAGAATAAATATGTCAATGAGCTTTGTTTATGGCATAAGGGAAGGTCTCGTTTCATAAGATCCTTCATCGACCAGTACTTCTAGTCTCGTCACGACTGGAAAGAGACCAATTGGACTAGATATAAATGTTTTTGAACATCTCACCCGGTGAGATGTTCAAAAACATAATAAAACATAAAAACAAAGTAAAACTATACATAGAGTGTGAATAGTGTATAGTTTTATTTTAGTCCTATGACGTCATGATTTTATTGTTTGACATGTTCATTCGGAGTCGCGAGTCTAATCTCGAGGCTTGCCCTGCGCCGATCGTTAAGCATGTCACCCAATTCTGCCGACGATAAATAAATAGGTCTACGTAATCATGTGTTGATTGGAGCATTGAAAAGTGCATCATGTTTTATGCTGTCGAAAGCCTTTGTGTAGTTGACGAATGCTATAATATATTTTTTAATTCGATACCCATTTAATCACTTGGTTCAGTGTGTGACGATGAAAGTGGTAGGCCCTCCCGAAACCCATTCGATCATTTCGACTCCACAAAATTCTGGGGATTGCCGAGTATGAATTTAATTAAATAAAAATTCGGCTCTTTAATATCTTCATAAAAGTTTTGTACAATTGAGATATTCATTTATACTGACGGAGCCGATAAACGCCTTTTTATAAGGAAGAAGGATTTGGCTCTAAAATAGGGTGTGGATGATTATTTAGCAATTTAACGTTGCTAAGTTAACTTTCATACATAATATCGAATATGTTAATAATACCAAATCGATAAAATTGGTAATTTTGATGTCGTAAATCTATATTCAAGATATTTTTAAGTGTAAAAGAGTTTGTAAGGAAAATTTACTACCGCCAAAATATATTCGCTTAAACGTGGCACAAGATATACATACATAATGATGCAAATAAAGAAATGTAAAATACATTTCACTCCAATGTCAAGTCCTACGTACGAGTAAGTGTAAACTGCATTAAGCTAACGGTTCGTGAAGTTTGTGTCGATGATACCCTGCGGTGTGTTAGCCTGAAACGCGATATAAATATTCAGTAAAAAGACAAATAACGAGATACCCGAATTAACTCTCTAAATTAAGATGTCTGAGAGAAATTATAATTTATTAGAGGATAAATTATCACTTTAGAGGGTAAGAAACGGGTCATTAAAGTTTGCTCGGAATATATGAAATTATATACAAAAGCGTGTATTATATGAAAGATAAAATTAACAGTATATGGCTACGGCTTTGTACCGGATTGTTTTTAGTTTCAATATGTTGTTTGGTATTTACAACAAATAAAGCTAATATTTATTGATTAATCATTTACAATATAAGAAAGACAAATGCATCAATTTGTAACATTATTAGTGCTTATGATATTCACATAGTAAAAGTTAATAATAAAATAAAGAGCACTTTCTTAATATCTACAAAATTGTGAAGTTGTCAATACATTGTACCTAACAGGTAATCTGGGGGCACGGCGAGGTCTCTGCCAAGTCGAGTCAAAGCAAACAAACAAAAGGGACGATAAACATTCCTCGAAGCCATGCGCAGCGTTGACCTCCCTTTACCTCCGCGGAGTACGAAGGTCGAACCTGACATACTAGAGCTGGCTATATTTCTACATTTCTAACTATTTATATCTACTACTACTATCGCACAATCAGTTAAAGTTGTTTATTTTTTTCATAGCCAGTTGCACTCACTGATCGGTAAACGATTAGCGAGGTTACAACGTTGGGTGCGGTCAGTCTGTAGATGGGTGACCGCTTAGTGGTATTTCATCTGAGCATCTCCGTGCTTCGGAGGGCATGTAAAAAGTCGGCCCCGGTTGTTATCAAATTGACAGCAGTCGTTAAGCCATGTCAGAAGCCTGCCCGTAGGCTTCTGACATGGCTTAACGACTGCTGCTTGAACAACTCTTGACAACAGGTTGGCCACTAACCACACGAAAAGAAGAAAGAAGAACTGACACACTCACTCACCGATCATCAAAGTTCGAAGGTACTTCTAGCAGACACACAAAGCTCAAATTTTCAATTAAGTTAGTGTTTAGTCTATAAATATCTCCTTGAAGTCACAAATCCACACGCCTTAAACTAAGACCGTTGTCTTTGCGAAAGGGATCGATAAAAATAATTCCATCAAAAACATTGAACGTATAAAATGCTAGTCCGGCAACGCAGTCCTTTCACCGCAAATCGTTGTGAGATCTCATGTAAAACCGAGTTAGTTATTTTATGTAGTTAGTATCAAAAACTTTGTCATAAATTATTGTAATAATTTTAAAACTTTCGCGTTGCATGATATACATATATATATATATATATATATAATACGTAACGGGTAACTTAAACGTAAGCGTTAAAAAGTAAACATTATACATGATCGCGTTAATAACCGTTCATAATTATATAAATAGAGCTTTGCACCGAAATAATAAATAATATATAATAGATATATAAACGTGGATGTTGGTTACACAACTATTGTTTGGAATTCGATGTATGGACAGTTTTTCCTCGTGGCGTGTTTAAGGAGCCCTCGTTTGCTAAACAGTCAATACCGCAACAAACAACTACACGCGTCATAGCATGTTTATGTGCGGTTAAATGCTACCCAGGCTTGCGGTTACAACCCGGTGCACGGTGCACGGTGCACGGTGCACGGTGCACGGTGCACGGTGCACGGTGCACGGTGGCGCAATTAACACGTTTATTAACATATCCTTACCTTGGACATTGGTTTGTCCGTTGTTTGTCCTACCATAGAACTAATTTAACATATCCTAATCCTAACTATCCTAATCCTAATCCTAACTTCCTATCCTAATCCTAAGTAATGTTATAAAAGCGAAAATGAGTTTGTTTGTTTCTTTGTTACCTTTTCACGCCTAAACCACTGAACCGATCATCCTGAAATTTCGCATATATGTTGACAGGTATACAGAAATGCACATAGGCTACCTTTCATCTCGAAAGGCTCTGATAGTATCCAATCTAGGTACTTAAATGACACACGAGTACTCGAAAACTTATCCTGTTAGCTAATTATAAATAAGTTCAAGGATAAATTTCGACGCAACTGTTTGTACTGAACCTTGATAGCATAGGGCACAATATAACCGTTGAAACCTTACTTATGTTCACTCATCATCACGATACCTCAATAACATTCCCGAATAACTACAAGAAAGGAATCTGTGACCTGTAAAGAGCAATACAACTTTGCCCTAGTAGAACATATATTGTATTGCGTTACCGAGGTTGTGTTTTATGTTTACCTACGAGTATAACATTTAAAGTAAAATGAACAAAGCGACAACATCCGTGTACATACAGTGTTTCATTTCAGAACATATTGACCTTAAGGTATAACTCATCATAGAATTGCAAATATGATTCATGTTCATTAAAAGTCAGTTAATTATGTATAAAAGGTACAGTTACGGTTATAGTTAGCTCAGTTCATCACACAAAGTCAGAGATGCGAGTCCTGACGTTGAACCTGATACAGTTAAACGGCACGTCGCGTCGCCGTCGCGTCGCCGTCGTGTCGGCGTCGTGTCGGCGTCGTCCGACCGTCGCGCGTCCTTAATATCTGCATCCTATTACGGCAACAATCTCATCTGTCTCATTCACCATAAAGCACACTTTGAGTACCTATGCATACTCCACATTGTATGGATATTCCAAAGCTCAATACCTAGTTTAGGAATTTATATTTATTGTTATCCTTCCTTCCTTATGTAATACATAATACATTTGTATACTCGTAAATGATAATAATTGTTATAATGCTAGGTCGCAAACCGCGGCGAGCGGAGGCTGCGTTCGAGCGTTCTGCTAAGTAACCTGTCTTCGATTGCCAAATCGAGTAACTGACAACATTTCTGAAAATGTTTGTAACATAATATGTACCTATATTCAAATGGAAAGTAAAATAAACGTTTTTCTTCTATCTAGCACCTAGCCTGTTGCACTTTATTTAATACAAACCATCTAATGCTATCGTTTTTACAGGATGGATCAATAACATCTAATAACACGGCTTCATGCATCGACATGCCTAAACTAGAGTATTGCGTGGATTTCTATTACAAAGGCATGAGACCTGGTATGATACCTGATGTAGTGTTTACGTACAGAGCTGTCATAATACATGTGCCCGACGCGACAAGTAAGCACGACTTCGTCGCAGCAGGTTTGTCAACTGTATCCAACTGTGTCGCCACTCGCTTCAAACATCACTGTGATTCCGTCAAGACACTGAGCTTAGGAGGAGCTGAGCAAACAGCTCCATTTCACTCCAACCTATGTCAAATCTAGACTTTAGACAATATGTCTCTCACATAAAATAATCAATTAGAACTCATTCTGACAAAAAAAGTATATTACAAATACGTTATTATCACTTGCACTATACTACTAATTATTTTTCTACTACTAATTCTTTCCATCCTAGTTGCACGTTTAGCCACCCCTAATCTTGCACACACACACACATATACACACGGACGCACAGCTCGTAGATTGTCTTTCTATCTGAAATGAAAAATGAAATTAAATGAAATGAAAAGATTTTTATTTTTGTACCATCATGACATGCATCATCAATTATTTTAGAATGCGGGTATAACAAAAAGTAAATAAAAATATGGAAGTATAAAGAAATTTTAAAAACAATTAAAATGTTTATGTGCAGATGCACGTCCCATCCGACGGCACAAAAACAACGGTGACGCGCTCAGCATAATGCTGTGGCACTTGCATTGCTGCAAGCACTACACAGCGCTGATTTTCAGCGAACACCACAATTATTGACGTTTGGTCCGCCAATAGTGCACTCAAAATAACGAAATAAATAATACGTATATAGATAGCCACGAAAGAAAATATGGCATAACATACACTATTTTATTAAAAGAATACATTGAAAAAGTAGGTAATAGGTAAGTGAGTATAAAGTAAATAAATATTAGTTATGAATATGTACCTATGTCATTGTGTAACAAAAAAAAAAGACGCTCATGACGTAATGAGCGTCATAAGATGGCCTCATGTCTGAAAAGATGTTTCTGGCACTATATGTTTATTTGTCTAAAATGCAGATCCGTCATACCCGTATATTATATTGTAGTCTTTGCATCATACATAATTATATGATTAAGAGTTCTGTGAAGTGTGTATTGTGAACATTGTATGAGATTACTTGATTCCTGCATGATGATAAAAGTGGTAATAGCTCCTAAAACTCCCTGCTAATGCTATTTACAAGCATTTGATTAAATGCTTAACCTGAGAAGAATTCCCAAGAAAAGCCGCAAAAAAGGTGTGAAATGCAATACCTACTTTATATTTTCCATCTTGTGAATTAGGTACCTGACCTAAAGTCAACCAACGCACAACCTCAGATAATTCAATCCATTAAGTATAAAATCACAAAACAATACATCTGTATATATCTCTGTAATTCAATCCATTCTTCATTCTTTAAAACTTTCATTAGTGCTTTCCCGCTAACCCCATATAATGCTTTCTCCAGATCAACGAAAGCGATGTGTGAACTAACGCTCAGACCTAATATTCTATCTCTAATTAATATTAAAGCTAAAGCTTCAGTTCATCTAAAATAATTTTCTTATTGCTATTCTTGCTATAACTATCATAGTTTATCATAACATTGATGTATATGTAGGTTAACTTGATAACTGGTTTATATTTTCAGGAATGCTGGTCTCGTCTTTGTTCATGATGTTAGTACTGTTGGTGTACAGCGTGCTACCCAGGCTTCGCAACATCGTAGGCATGGTCCTGATGGCGTACCTACTCACTCTCATATTTGCATTTATTATGAAGGCTGTGCAACTGATTGCACTTATTGCTTCTAGTATCGACGCCGAAAAATGCCGAATTATGAGTAAGATTTTAAGATTTGTAAAAACAACGGGAATATAAATCGTGGAGAGATTTTTTCGAGCTCCAAATTATAGCACCACCGTAAATAATTGCGATAGGCTTTACTTGCCACTCTCGAAACGCGATCCGACAAGAGCAGGGGCCGAATGTCGGGACGTGGTCGTGGCGTGCTCGTTTAAATCTCCTCAATTTGTAATACGCTACGCAAAGTTCGTTACATGTTTGGTGCGCTTAGCGTGGGCCCATACAAGAGTATTCAACAGAATAACTTATATTGTTCTAAGTTTAAACTGCTGTTTAAATGCGTATCGTCACAGAACGTAGAATAAAGATAGAAAGGCATTGTGGGCGGGGCACGCGGGCCAAACGAAGTATGAAGAACACAATCGAATCGATTGTTTTATCAAATAGACAAAACATCGCTCCTGTTGGATTTAAACTCCGGTAAGGGAACGATTCCTCAGCGAAATGCTGACAATGAATTGATCGTCCCTCTCCGAAGTGCATCGTTTTCTGCCAGACCATCTTCTCCGGTTATAGCCACCAGTCTCCTGTGGTGTCGTCCGTAAATCCTTGAAACCGCTGACTGGCACATATGAAGAGTACGAGCAACTTGAAGTTGTTTAGACAACGTCAAGTTGCTCGTTGTTACAAGGCCTTGTTGCACATTGCATAAATAGCATGACTGCTTGAGATGCTGTTCAGGTGTAGTGTCCATTTTAGGTAAATTTTCTTGCTTAGACATTGCAAAGATGTGTACTTTTTGACGTGTCATAGTCAACTGATAAGATTGCAAGAGGTAGGTCGCCTTTTATACGTCCCAATGTTGCGCAATACATACTGCCGTAAACGAGTACAAAATGTTACATTTTACGATCTATAGCTATTGATAGGCAGTCTAAAAGATAAAACTGTAGTAATTGTTAATTTCTTTTAAAGCTAGACCTAGAACTTAATGAGTTTAAGACTTTAGTTTTATTTCTAAATTAAGATTTTAGTTTTATTTCTAGAGCCCTTACAGTGGGCAAGTATAGAGGGAATCTATTTTTCTGATATAGTAATAGATATCATGCGTTCTACGTATTGCAAAAACATATGACGAGTAATGTGAATGTGCGCACCGGCGACAACGGCTCTAGTACAAAAGTACCTCGATAGCCTTTCTACCATATTTGTCTGTTCCATGCGAAACGCGGTGGTCGGTGATGCGCTACAATCATAATGTTACATCCGAATAACAGCAAGTGTTACATTTACAGGTCCAGTGGTGTTCTACTTCATTATCGCCAGTTTCTTTTGGCTAAACATTATGTCGTTCGACCTGTGGTGGACTATTAGGTAAGTATTTATATACTCACTGATACTCAAAGTTCCCTTAAGTAAATAAACTCTGTAAGTTAACCATATCTGCTGTGTAAACTAAACAGATGGTTGGTGTTTGATCCACAGAGGCTCTCGCAAGCGCCGCGACATCCACCGTCAGGGAGAACTGGTAAAGTTCCTGTGGTACGGCCTGTATGGCTGGGGCGCGCCCGCGCTGCTAACTCTCACCTACGTCGCCATCGATAGATACAAGCTGTATAAACACAGCGATTATAAGCCTCCCTTCGACAGCTGCTTCGTAGACAGTATGAATTCACTAATCATTTCAAGCTTTTATTTGTATTGTATTTATTTTATTAATAGGTACATAGCTTAATATGAAATTAAGTATTTAAATGCATTAACATATATCTCGTTCACCATCAAGAAGCATACACTAATCACGTGTGGTATTTTCAGAGACGCCAACCACAATATACGTGGACGTACCAATCGGCATGATGACGGCTGCTAACTGTGTACTGTTCCTGATGACTGCGTACAACGTGTGGCTTGTAAAACACGCCATGAATAATATTAAAGACGCTAATAACACTAAAAATAGTGAAAACAGGTGACTATGAAACTCTTACAGCATTTCATAGCTATCTCTTATCTAAAAAGTTCTCACACCTTTAATCAATGAATAACATTTGTTGACTTATAAACCAATGTTAACGGTCTCTTAGGTGATAGTGATGGTGCTTATTCACAAGAGTTTGTTCTTCTTCTTTTGTTCCATTCATTTTTGTTATAAATCCAGTCAATCCAATATTTAGGCTGCCTCATGGTTCGGCGGTCACGTTACCAGCGCAATGACAACTGGTCTGACCGAGGATAGCACGGTGTCTCCTGAACAAGCTTTGTAAATACCGCGTATTACAAACCAAAACAAGAAATAAATCCTACATACATAAAGTTACTGCAACAAGTATACATCAATAGCTCAGCATCAATAGCTCAGCATAAATAGCTCAGCATCAATAGCTCAGCATCAATAAAGCTTGCGAACATAGGACCATCCTTCCAAATAGAAAAAGGGGTCAAACAGGGTGACCCGTTGTCCTCCAAGCTATTCACTGCTACACTTGAGGAAGTATTCTGGAAAATTGCAGCTGTTCTCATCGGAGAAAAGAGACTAACTAACCTCCAGTTTGCAGACGACATAGTGCTTTTCTCTTGATCTGCTCTAGAGTTGGGACAAATGCTGAATAATCTGTGCAAAGCAAGCCTCGAGGTTGGACTGAAGATGAATATGTCGAAGATCAAATTGATGACAAACACAAAGCGCAAAATCTAGGTACATCGAGGGTCTGGAGGTTGAATATATACATGAGTATATCTATTTGAGCCAATTAATTTCCTTTCAGGCGAGACAAGAAGCGGAACTCGCACGTCGGACTGAAAACGCCTGGAGGAGCTATTGGTCCATGAAAGAACTCATGAAAGGAAATCTGCCTATGGCCTTAAAACGGCGACTCATAGACATGTGCATCCTCACCATTCTCACATACGGCGCTCAAACCTGGTCTTTGACAGCAGATCAGAAGTCCAGCCTCGGGGTATATCAGCGAGCTATGGAGCGCAGCATCCTGAATGTAAGACGCGTAGATCGAATAAAAAACACCACACTGCACTCCAAAACACAAATCGTGGATGTGTGTCATAAAGCTGCAAAACTGAAATAGGACATGTCTGCCGCATATCGGATGATCTATGGGCTAAAATCACCACTTTGTGGGTCCCAAATATGACATGTCTGCCGCATGTCGGATGATCTATGGGCTAAAATCACCACTTTGTGGGTCCCAAATCGCAAACGACATTTGACTTTTGGTCTGCCACGAGGGCAGACCAAAAGTCAGATGGAGTAATGATTTGCAGCTTTACAATAAAGACTGGCAAGTTGTAGCTCAAGGAAGAGAGAAGTGGAAAGAGGGTAGGGAGGCCTTTGACTTGCAGTGGGACAGATTAGGCTGCACATAATAAATAATAACATACCGCGCGTCACGCGTTATTAGCTTTGTAGTCCTTACTCAACTATTGCAGAAGCACAACACAAGCACTAATAATATACATATATTATACTAGCGGATCCGCAGACATTGTTCTGTCCGAACGCAACTAAAATTTCCTAGTACCCGATCGCAGTGCCACCTAGCGGGTCCAATTAGTATAAAACATCCAGAGACCGACGCCAGCACAGGAAATCATCCAAATCGCTCTAGTCGTTCGGAAATGGCTCAGCGACACACAAGCGTATAGATCTAGTCGTTCGGAAATGGCTCAGCGACACACAAGCGTATAGATCTAGTCGTTCGGAAATGGCTCAGCGACACACAAGCGTATAGAACACCTAACTTGATACTTTGCATTTATTTTATAGATTTATCATATACATAAAGTTATCCATATTGATGGGAGTGAGCTGGCTGCTGGAGCTGGTGCCGGACATGTCGCTGGTGCCCTTCGTTATCGTCAACTTCTACAACGTGTTCATCGGAGTGGCCATATTCGTCATGTTCGTGTGCAAGAGAGATATCATCACCATGTTGTGTAAAAGGTGAGACAACACCATTTATTCGTATCATTTAAAATATATTATACTACTGATAATATATTCTATGAATGGGCTCTTGTCATTAGACAAAATACCAATAATATTTTCTTTTAACAAAAACCGTTTGACAAAATTATAGTACATATTTATAATTATTTATATAAACTTTTGGTTTTGTAAATAATTAATTTGACAAATACTTACCAGACACACGTTTCATCAAATATCACTTGACACACTTTTCATTTATATTTACCTAATAATTGAAAAAAATATTTCATGAAATGCAAATCTTTACTTACCAAATTTTGTTTATATTTTTTTACTGGGTTTGTAAATCAAACGCCAAAATAACTTGAATACTTGAATTAATGAGAAGAGTACCCGCCCGTCTGTGGGTTTACGTTATAAACTTGAAGCGGCAGCACGCGGCGGCTGCCAGAAACAAACTCTACCAATTTTTTTAGCTAGGGCAGCATACCACTAAGAATATATAAAAAACAAAATTTTAACAAAAAAGAAAACCGACTTTAAATAAGAATATTCTAAAACTTAAAATGCACTAAAAAGTTAATAAATAATTGCATATTCTTGTGAATAATTAAATTATTGTTATTTTTGGAGTCGATGACAGCCGCCCGCGCCGCGTGCTGCGTCTATGTTTGTAATTGTGCATGCCAATGTTATGTTATGATTATAGTATCATCTCATGTTTAATTAGTTACAAATCCACCTTGGCTGACACCGACTCCAATAATAACAATAATTTAATTATTCACAAGAATATGCAATTATTTATTAACTTTTTAGTGCATTTTAAGTTTTAGAATATTCTTATTTGAAGTCGGTTTTCTTTTTTGTTAAAATTTTGTTTATTTCTTAGTTTTTAGTGAACCTTGCCAAATATGAGAACATCATGAATGTAGCCAAATACGCATTATTAAGTATAACTCGCAAACGAATGGTCAAATTTTGATCAAAATTAAATAGGACCGCACGGGAAGCACCAGCTTTCAAATAAAATAAGAATCATCAAAATCGGTTACCCAGTCGAAAGAAAAGAGGTAACAAACATAAAAAAAAATACATCCGAATTGAACTCCTCCTTTTTTTGAAGTCGGTAAAAAGGAAACATGCCAAATTATTTTCAATTTATTTTTATTTTCAAAATTTCATAGAATTGTTAACTTGTCTTTTTATATAATATGGAATACATAGCTCAAGATATCCGAAAGTCCTGGTGGTGGCGCGCGGCGCGGCGCGACGTTGCAGCGCAGTCGTGCTCACTTCTTGGCGCATACATAGTGTTGCTGCATTCAAGTACATTTGATTGCCGGCCTGTGCACCGTGTACTGTTGTTAGGCCACCGTTCAATTAAAATTATTTACCACCAATATTTGAAATAGTTAATGTTTCTATTGTAGATTTCACATCAAGAATAAGTTCGTGGATAAACTGAACGCGTCTCAGCATTCCAGGTCAGAAACAACGAAGAGTTCCGTTAGCAGACAAGCGAGCAAAGCTCAGAAAAACTACGACGTGGCCAACGAAGCAACGGAGCTTACTCTATACTCGACAACATAACAATCTTAAAACCATCAATGAAAGATGTCACTTGTTCTGTTATTATCATCATCACTTATTTAAGTCTAACCTAAGCATGCTGTATGTTCTCCAGTCAAAAAAGCATTTTTATATCTATGTACATACTTAGTATGTGAAAACAGATATACTGTGCTGAGGCGGCAATGCGCGAATGACAGTCACGGCGTTGCATGCGCCCATAATAATATTTATGATACGGTAACCACTTACCATCAGTTGCAAATTAATCTAGTTTAAAGTAGTTTTAAACTATTCCAAAATAAGATATATCACTGCCTACCTAAAGCTATCTCACGTAGTCAAATAATTGGCTAAAGATCGCACTATTAGTATAAGATCCCAGAGCGAGCCGCGTCACACCGTGCGGCGCCCGGCGTGCCTAGATAAGTAAAACAAACAGTAGGCACGCCCCGCACGGCCTGATATTTCGGTAACTGTAGACTTGCTTATCTTTGTTGGATGAAGGTACCCTATGTTTTCTTCTGTACCCTGTCTCTCACACACTATGTATGAGACATGTCATGCGTAACAAACAAACAAACTTACATTCGCATTATTAATATTAGTTAGGAAGTTAGGATTGAATTATAATGACGACACTGAAACAAAATTGCGCATTCATGCAAAAATTTATTAAAATAATTAATTTTAATAAATTTTTGTATAATATAATTATATAAAGTCATAATATTCTTTTATTATTGGATTGTAATCTTTTTAAACATTTCTTAGTATTGAAACCATTGTACATGATTGTGCTGCACGGAATGTCTTTTAATTATTGCGCCAAATAACAAGCAATAAACTAATTGATTGTCCCGTTAGTTACTTGTACAACCAACGCGTATGCATATGCATATAGCATGCCGACGATGCCGAGTAGTGTTAGAGTGTTGCTGCGAGCCTACTCCCTCGTGTGTGGAGACCACGACGACCTGCCCTTTGTAATCGGTAGTCGGAACAGTTCTAGGGCTTGGCTGCTGCAGCCGAGTGCCTGGTCGACGTGACACGTTGAGGCGGATCCAGTGTATGGTCGAACGATTCGCACCGATACATCGTGACGTTGTTAGCACTGCGTCAATATGACAAACAGGCCGACACTTTCATACAGGTATATTATAACATTCTGCAATGAACAAAATAAATTATATAAACTACTAATGCTCAGCATAAATAAAAAAAAACAACTATATCCGTGGATCTACGAAGGCGCAATGGTTGACGTGCTCACCGAGCAACATCTCGTACAATCGTTGTTTTCCGCCTCAGAGTTCTGTGTTTGCGATGTTTTAAATTTTGTAAAAGTTTCGCGTCGCGAAAGTTTAGTTCCTAGTGTGCGAATTGTCTGAAAAGTGAATAAATCGTGTGTTTGTTGTCAAATTTCTCTAAATATATTACTTAAGACTGAACAGAGGCTCAATAGTTACCTATACTTAGCGCGTGCAATCGTGGTTGTCGGTGCGCCCGCGCCGCTGCGCCCGCGCCGCTGCGCCCGCGCCGCTGCGCCCGCGCCGCTGCGCCCGCGCCGCCGCGCCCGCGCCGCCGCGCGCCGGAGATCCTCAAGTGGAACAAATATTGATAGTAGCCATAGCTAGTTGTTCCAGGACCGGACGTGGTGCAGGCTCGCTTTACTATAACATATAATATTAATTATTAATTTTGTAAGATTAAATGAGTTGCAATATATTTTAACATTATTCATGTATCAACGATTGTAAGTAGGTTAAAATAAATAAAGAAACTATTTAAGAAATGATTTTATTATTTTAATGATTATCTCAGTAATCCATAATCCGATCTAATATGTTACGCATACCATGTATATCTCCAAAAGCTTGTTGAGTGTAACATCACACTGTGGCAGCATTGTACTGAGTGCACGTTACAGTACTTGGCGTGAATGTTTGCCATCTTTACATCACTTTACCAGATTCTGTGACATTACCTTTTATTATTATTGTTATAAAGACAACCCCCGCTACCGCAACTAGGAATTATTCCTGAGTCTCGGACACCTGTACATATAAATATTCAAACAAAGGACACAAAGAACGACTTGCAGATCACACATATTTGGTCTCGTTTGGGGATCAAGCCCACAGCACTCGGCGCGGCGGCGGGGGCGGGGCGACCACTTGACCACTACGCCACCCGTGCACTCAACACCACTAACAATCATTTAAAAGAAAAACCGCAAAAACACTCGCATAGCCCACCACGACACATGCACCTCACTTCTACCTTCAGCAGTCGTGCGAGCTGGAGCCACGGCACCGAGTAACGAGCTCTACACGCAAGTATAGGTCTGCCTCTTAAACTCTTAACGTACGAGTTATGATGTTGTAACAGATAGCAGACAGCGGTGCGGCAGTTACGTATAGTACGAGTAACGAGCTCTACACGCAAGTATAGGTCTGCCTCTTACACTCTTAACGTACGAGTTATGATGTTGTAACAGATAGCAGACAGCGGTGCGGCAGTTACGTATAGTACGAGTAACGAGCTCTACACGCAAGTATAGGTCTGCCTCTTACACTCTTAACGTACGAGTTATGATGTTGTAACAGATAGCAGACAGCGGTGCGGCAGTTACGTATAGTACGAGTAACGAGCTCTACACGCAAGTATAGGTCTGCCTCTTACACTCTTAACGTACGAGTTATGATGTTGTAACGGATAGCAGACAGCGGTGCGGCAGTTACGTATAGTACGAGTAACGAGCTCTACACGCAAGTATAGGTCTGCCTCTTACACTCTTAACGTACGAGTTATGATGTTGTAACAGATAGCAGACAGCGGTGCGGCAGTTACGTATAGTACGAGTAACGAGCTCTACACGCAAGTATAGGTCTGCCTCTTACACTCTTAACGTACGAGTTATGATGTTGTAACGGATAGCAGACAGCGGTGCGGCAGTTACGTATAGTACGAGTAACGAGCTCTACACGCAAGTATAGGTCTGCCTCTTACACTCTTAACGTACGAGTTATGATGTTGTAACAGATAGCAGACAGCGGTGCGGCAGTTACGTATAGTACGAGTAACGAGCTCTACACGCAAGTATAGGTCTGCCTCTTACACTCTTAACGTACGAGTTATGATGTTGTAACGGATAGCAGACAGCGGTGCGGCAGTTACGTATAGTACGAGTAACGAGCTCTACACGCAAGTATAGGTCTGCCTCTTACACTCTTAACGTACGAGTTATGATGTTGTAACAGATAGCAGACAGCGGTGCGGCAGTTACGTATAGTACGAGTAACGAGCTCTACACGCAAGTATAGGTCTGCCTCTTACACTCTTAACGTACGAGTTATGATGTTGTAACAGATAGCAGACAGCGGTGCGGCAGTTACGTATAGTACGAGTAACGAGCTCTACACGCAAGTATAGGTCTTTTTTTTTTTTTTTTTTTTTATTTTTTTTTTTTGCTCTTCAAAATGACCACACTCCACCTGATGGTAAGCAGTCGTGTGGTCTAAGAGCAGTGGCCTCCACATCGCCCCCACAGTAGCCGAGGCGATGTTGAGGTCTCTACTTTGACGGCCTGAGAAGATGCTTTTTCACGCCCCGCTTAAAGAACCCAGGATTGAAGGAAGAAGGAAACACGTGCCTTGGCAGAGAATTCCATGCCTTGGTCGTTCGGCAGAGATATGAGGACCCAAACTTTTTGGTACGCGCTCTAATCGACTCTACCGTGTAAGGATGGCATCTGAGCCCAGCACGCGTTGTTCTGGATAGGAAAGGGGAGGGCGGGATAAGATGGAATAACTCTTCAGAGCACTCCCCGTGGTATATTCTGTAGAAACATGCCAATGAGGCAATGTCTCTACGGAGTTGCAGAGGTTCCAGTGAACTCGTGACCTCTGGATCTCCGATGATACGGACAGCCCGCCGCTGTAACCGGTCGAGAGCGTCCAGCAAGTACTGCGCGGAGCCATCCCAAAGATGAGAACAGTACTCCACGCAAGGGCGCACTTGTGCCTTATACAATAGGCACAGTTGCCCAGGCGTGAAGAACCGCCTCACCCTGTTCAGAACTCCGAGTTTTCGCGAAGCTTGCTTAATGACGCTCTCGATATAGGTTTTCTGGTTAAGGGTGCCTCTTACACTCTTAACGTACGAGTTATGATGTTGTAACAGATAGCAGACAGCGGTGCGGCAGTTACGTATAGTACGAGTAACGAGCTCTACACGCAAGTATAGGTCTGCCTCTTACACTCTTAACGTACGAGTTATGATGTTGTAACAGACAGCAGACAGCGGTGCGGCAGTTACGTATAGTACGAGTAACGAGCTCTACACGCAAGTATAGGTCTGCCTCTTACACTCTTAACGTACGAGTTATGATGTTGTAACGGATAGCAGAC
Source organism: Catocala sponsa (assembly GCA_963564715.1). Taxonomy (NCBI): domain Eukaryota; kingdom Metazoa; phylum Arthropoda; class Insecta; order Lepidoptera; family Erebidae; genus Catocala; species Catocala sponsa. Next base: position 28,403,858 of record OY751336.1, read on the forward strand.
AGCGGTGCGGCAGTTACGTATAGTACGAGTAACGAGCTCTACACGCAAGTATAGGTCTGCCTCTTACACTCTTAACGTACGAGTTATGATGTTGTAACGGATAGCAGACAGCGGTGCGGCAGTTACGTATAGTACGAGTAACGAGCTCTACACGCAAGTATAGGTCTGCCTCTTACACTCTTAACGTACGAGTTATGATGTTGTAACAGATAGCAGACAGCGGTGCGGCAGTTACGTATAGTACGAGTAACGAGCTCTACACGCAAGTATAGGTCTGCCTCTTACACTCTTAACGTACGAGTTATGATGTTGTAACAGATAGCAGACAGCGGTGCGGCAGTTACGTATAGTACGAGTAACGAGCTCTACACGCAAGTATAGGTCTGCCTCTTACACTCTTAACGTACGAGTTATGATGTTGTAACAGATAGCAGACAGCGGTGCGGCAGTTACGTATAGTACGAGTAACGAGCTCTACACGCAAGTATAGGTCTGCCTCTTACACTCTTAACGTACGAGTTATGATGTTGTAACAGATAGCAGACAGCGGTGCGGCAGTTACGTATAGTACGAGTAACGAGCTCTACACGCAAGTATAGGTCTGCCTCTTACACTCTTAACGTACGAGTTATGATGTTGTAACAGATAGCAGACAGCGGTGCGGCAGTTACGTATAGTACGAGTAACGAGCTCTACACGCAAGTATAGGTCTGCCTCTTACACTCTTAACGTACGAGTTATGATGTTGTAACAGATAGCAGACAGCGGTGCGGCAGTTACGTATAGTACGAGTAACGAGCTCTACACGCAAGTATAGGTCTGCCTCTTACACTCTTAACGTACGAGTTATGATGTTGTAACAGATAGCAGACAGCGGTGCGGCAGTTACGTATAGTACGAGTAACGAGCTCTACACGCAAGTATAGGTCTGCCTCTTACACTCTTAACGTACGAGTTATGATGTTGTAACAGATAGCAGACAGCGGTGCGGCAGTTACGTATAGTACGAGTAACGAGCTCTACACGCAAGTATAGGTCTGCCTCTTACACTCTTAACGTACGAGTTATGATGTTGTAACAGATAGCAGACAGCGGTGCGGCAGTTACGTATAGTACGAGTAACGAGCTCTACACGCAAGTATAGGTCTGCCTCTTACACTCTTAACGTACGAGTTATGATGTTGTAACAGATAGCAGACAGCGGTGCGGCAGTTACGTATAGTACGAGTAACGAGCTCTACACGCAAGTATAGGTCTGCCTCTTACACTCTTAACGTACGAGTTATGATGTTGTAACAGATAGCAGACAGCGGTGCGGCAGTTACGTATATGGTGAACTTATAAAGCTATTAAATTTATAACTTCACCCTCACACCCAAATGCCGCAAAATCACATCTGAATGGCTTTTGAGCAAAAACTATGAAGAGACCGAATATCTAATTAAAATAACCACTCTGTAATCAAACTGTCAGGCACGCACAAACATCACAAAGAATACATACATACGTACACACACGCACACACATACATACACCCACCATCAGTCGCGGGTTCAATTCCCGCACAAGTCAAACATTTGTGTGCATGAACATGGATGTTTGTCTTGGTCTGGGTGTTTCTATGTATAATATGTATGTATTTACAAAAAAAAGGTATATATGTATGTTTATCCATTGTCTAGAACCCATAGTACAAGCTCTGCTTAGTTTGGGCTAGATGGTGTTGTGTGTACGTGGTAGAATATTATTATTATTATTATTATACACATACCTACACCCTAATCCTCTTCTATTTCTATTTTGTATATTGCAACAACTATAAGAAAGATCATAATGTTATTAAATAAGTTGAGAGGGGCCTGGTACCCATTACAGAAGTTCAACCTTACTTTGGGTACCAGTGTACTTTTTCTGGGCAATATTTATTATTTATTATTATCGATTACAATCATACATCGATTTACAAAAAGCAGGCTAAAAGGTTTCTTTAAATATACCATATACCTCTATAATAATTATACAAGTGTTACTACGTTCCATCGCGCCGCCGCTGTGGGCTGGATTTCGATTTTCATAGACCTCCGATCAGTAATCTCGAAAGCGGTGACTTTTATGCCTGCATATGTTTCGGAAGACCAAATACATACTCCAAAACTGTATCATTATATTACAGACTTATAAACGGCGTAATGAGAAATTTTTATTTAAAAATTTGTATGGAGTTGACAGAACAAAAACATATATCTCCGGTCTCGCACAATTGGCCCTAATTATTTTTCAGGGAGTCAATCTATGAATTATTTGGAATTTTTTGATATATTACATAATAAGGCCAGAGGTGCGAAACCCTTCTTTTTTCAGTAATCAACCTTTTTTTTTGTATTGTTTCAAAGTTTTATTTTATTCCAGCTTGGCATCTATGAATAGCGATAATAGATCACAAAAATATATGAATATATAATGAAAACATATTTAAGTGACAATTATTGAAGATTTTTTTAAATAATCGTTTTCTTGTGTTTTGTATCTAAAATATAATTTTATACCAGTTTGGCATCTATAACTATGGCCTAAATAATAAGTACGATCACCATTATTAAATAACTACGTATGTCGAAAGAAGTGTCAAACATTAATCTGTATCAAAATTAAAGACGGATGGAAGGGAAAATATAGCTTCTGTTATTGAATACATGATAAAGAATCCAGAGTCAATTAGCAAATTTCAAGATGTCATGATGAAACAACCATTCACCAAGAAAATATTTACACCTCTGAAGGCTCTAGCTTTATTGCTATCTCTGAAGCTGTCAAAATGGCAATACATCACATTGAGAGAGACAGCTATACGTGAAGGCATTCGTGATTTATACCCCTCATATTACCAAGTCCAAAAAGAGAAGAAAGAGTGTTATCCACCCGAGAACTCTATCACAGTTACTGATTCTTCGCTTAAATTACTCTGCAAAGTCTACTTGACGTTACAGCCAAAAGAGTGTTAAAATCTTTACCTGATGATAATATACATGGGAAAAAATGATTCTGTTATCGAAATGGGGTTGTGATGGTGCATCAAGTCAGAGTAGATATAAGCAAAAATTAGATTCTGCAGACGATGATTCCAGCATTTTTATGACATCTTTAGTACCCATAAAAATTATGTGTGAGGAGGAGATAGTTTGGGAAAACCCAAAACCTTGTTCACCAGCATTTTGTCGCCCTGTGAATTTTCAATTTGTAAAAGATAGTGAGGCAGTGGTGAAGGCCGAAGTAACAAAAATGAAAGAGGAAATATCAGCTCTTTGACCAACTGAACGCTAAACCAATGAAGTAAGCCATGAGCTTGTGATGACAATGGTTGATGCCAAGATTTGCACTTATCTTTCAGAGGCTAAGTCCAATGCTACATGCTACATTTGTTTAGGGAAACCGACCGAGATGAATAACTTGGAGGCTGTAGAAAAAAGAGTAACATCACCTGAAATATTGGAGTTTGGAATATCTTCGCTGCATGCACGCATAAATGTAATGGAATGCCTTTTACATATATCATACAGACTTGACATCAAAAAATGGTCTGTAACAGGAAAAGAAGATCAAAATGTAAGAGATGCAACGAAGAAGATTGTTCAAGATCGTTTTAAAACTGACCTCGGCTTACTCATTGATGTAGTGAAACAGGGCTAGGTACTACCAATGACGGTAACACAGCGAGAAGGTTCTTTGAAGATCTAGTGAAAACTGCTGATATAACAGGACTCGATGCGGAACTGATTCACAGGTTTGCTGTTATTTTGCAAGCGGTAACTTCCGGTGAGCATGTGGATACTGTGAAATTCAAAGTTTGAAGTCAGAGACGTTTCTTATTTAGATTCTGACTCTGAACGATCATGATGATTTGGAGTATGATTGTAATTATAGCATTAATTTTACTTTTATTCATATTTCAGAACTTTTATATTTATGTTTTTTAAGATTTAAGTACGCCATTTTATTTTTTTATTGTTTCCATATTAATTATGATGTGTAATTTGATGAGGTTTATTTTTATATTTTGTGTTTATTATTGTAAAAAGTTAAATAATTGTCACTAAAATATATTTTTATTACATAATTATTCATGTTTTCGTGGTCGTATTAATTTTATTGCGCTAGTTATAGATGCCAAGCTGGAATAAAGTTAAACTTTTGATGCAATACAAAAAAAATGTTTGATTATTGAAAAAAGAACGGTTTCGCACCTGTGGACTTATTATGCAATATATCAAAAAATTCCAAATAATTCATAGATTGACTCCCTGAAAAACAATTAGGGCCAATTGTGCGATACCGGAGATATATGTTTTTATTCTGTCAGCTGCATACAAATTTTTAAATAAAAATTTCTCGGTGCGCCGTTTATAAGTCTGTAATATAATGATACAGTTTTGGAGTATGTATTTGGTCTTCCGAAACATATGCTGGCATAAAAGTCACCGCTTTCGAGATTACTGATCGGAGGTCTATGAAAGCCGAAATCCAGCCCACAGTGCGCCGCCGCCCAGGCCGCTGCGCGCCCAACACGCTGGAGGACAACCTACCTCGGCCGACGCCTTCGCTCCGCGCACCGAGCGGCGAGCCACTCTCGGCACTCACTCGCCCGTCGCCGTACATCGCACTGCGCACATGCAACGACGATTACTATTACTATAACATCGCCTTTCGGAATATAGTTTAATGTACCACATATCGAAGCTGTTTCATTAGCCAACACCACCAGCATCACAACGAGTATATACATATTATATAGCTATATATAGTGCCATCAACTTACTGTTAGACGCCGTATATTATACTAGATTTTGCCCGCGGTTTCACTCGCATATTTATTTTAAAAGTACTGTTATTAGTAACAACTAATAACAGTCCTTTTGTCTGGATGACAGGTCATCCCTGCACTGGACACAGAGTTATGGCTGCTGTGTTAATATCACAGCGGTACCACTATATCAGGCTCGCGCGAGGAGCTCTTCTTCAACCTCCGGTGACGTGTTACTGGGCAGCCCCCATACCGCCACCGCGCTAGTTGCGCTGTAGGTAACTGAACCAAAAGACGCCCTCCTTTTTCTCTTTTAGTTCCATGGATTACTGTTGTAGAAGGGAGGACTAAATTATCTATTATTAGGATTTATCTTATGCCCTTCCAAAAATATATAAAAACAAAATTAAAAATGTTTTATTTCGATATCACATACATAAGTACTTATATCCTTTTAAGTATTAAATGATACCTGTATTAGGGTACCCCCTCTTCCATAACAAAGGTTACACAGAGTAATGATGGTAGTGATGCCGTGGTTTAACATAAGTAACAGCTTATAAATTTTAAATTATAATAAGTTTAACACATTCGTTTTTAACTAAGCTAATGTGTTTGTGTGTGTGTGTGTGTATTTGAGTGAGTGTGCGCGCGCGCTCGCGTGTGCGTATGGATGTGTGTGTGTGTGTGCGTATGTGTGAGGATGTGTGTTTGTGTGAGTGTGGGTGTGTATGTGGACGCGTGTGTGTGCCAGGGTGTGTGCGTGTGTGAGATCGTGTATGTGATGTGTGATCGCATAAATTCAACTACGTCATACTATTCATGAGTGCTTCAGTCTCGTCATAATTTTTAGTTATTAACCAAACTATTAATGCCTTTTTAACCGTCTTCTAAAAAGGAGGAGGTTTTGCAATTCGACCGTATATATATTTTTTTATGTGTGTCCGCGGATAACTCCGTCGTTTATGAACTGATTTTAATGATTATTTTCTTGTTGGAAAGTAGATATCCCAAGGGTGGTCCCATTGGCACCAAGTCAGGATCTGATGATGGAATCCCAGGGAAATCGAGGGCAACCCTCAAATGTTATAGGTACGAGTAGTAACAATGTTTTTCATATATTTTCTAAAGCTATTGAGACATTTGCATATAGTCATCATCATCTCATGACGCTGAGCTGATGAAGAAAGGTACAACTCTTTAACGGTTAGGAGTTAGGTGATTTCTTGTTCTAAAATAATGTATAGAGACTTGTTGATATCGATAATTGATTTCTCTGGAGACAACAGAGTGAGTGCTAGAAATTAGAAGTATTAAATATACTACCTATACCTTAAAATTAAATCTATATATACACCTTATAAAAATAAACCTAATAAGTAACTACCTACTCTAAAGTCTACTGTACTGTCCTGAAATAAAAAGGTCGCGCTGAGCAGCACGGTTTAAAATTGCAGGCATACAATTTATAAAATGTCAATAAGAACGAACGCTCGCCGCTCGACACGCCCGTCCGCACGGGCAGTAAAAAAAAAATTGGATCTGCTTTTTCTTTTTTCCTCAGATGGCCTTTACAACTTTACGCGGCGTAGACACCGAACTGGTAGTTTTTGCGTGATGCTTGAACAAACAGACAGACAGACAGACAAAAATTTTTTAAATCACATTTTTGGGTTTGGTTTCAAACTAGTAACACCCCCTGCTATTTATTTTTTTAATATTTTCATTGTACAGAATTTATACTTCTACAGATTTATTATATGTATATGACGACGTAAGAGGCCCATCTTCATTTTCTACTTGGTCCACGTGATGGTCAAACATGAGGGAAATCTCGAAATAATGGCGTCCTACTGGGCAAATTTGCGACGGCAGGTTTCACTCCAGACCTATTAGAATTCTTTTCCAGCTACTTAAGAAATCGAAAACAAATAGTGGACTACGCTGGTTACATATCAAACCCATATTTGACTCTAACAGGGATAGGGCAAGGCAGTAATCGTCCATCGTAATCGACAGCACTCTGAGCTTTAATCACCATATTGACCTACTGTCATCGAGGATCCGTAAGCTCATCTTCACTTTTAAACTTTGCGACATGTTGCAGACAAAGATTTAATAAGAATGATCGACTTCTCTCTACGCCAGCCAATAATGACTTACTGCATTACGGTGTGGGCGGCACGATCACAACGGGTATGATAAGGGTAGAAAGAGCTCAAAGGGCTGTGCTAAAAGTAGCCCACTTCTTGCCCTTTCTCTATCCCACTAGAGACCTTTACCGTCTTGCTGATGTCCTGACAGTTCGCCAACTATACATCTTAAATGTAGCTCTGAAACAACACTCATCTCTTACATACGATGCCTCATATACGAGCAAAAGATTAAAACATAAAGTCTGCCAAAATACTCAATGGTCCACAGCTTTTTCTGGCAAGTTCTTTGGTTTCATAGGGGGATATCTGTACAATAAAATAAATGCAAAACTTTCTATATACCAACTTGCAAAGTACAATTTCAAGAAGACTGTCACTTTGTGCCTAAACTCCCTAAGCTATGAAGAAACAGAACAGCTTCTACATATTCCCTCTTAACCAAAACTGTTATCTTTTCTACATTTTTATCTCAATCTATACTAATATTATGAAGCTGAAGAGTTTGTTTGTTTGCTTGAACGCGCTAATCTCAGGAACTAAAAAATTCTTTCAGTGTTAGATAGCCCATTTATCGAGGAAGGCTATAGGCTATATATCATCACGCTAAGATTAATAGGAGCTGAGCACCAATGAAGAATGTTTCAAAATCGGCGGGTGTTTTTTCCTTTTGAGAGCTTCCGCTGCGTGCGCTACGTAAACAGTTAAAGTTTCGCAAAAATCATGTAAAACAGAATTATTCCTCTTTAAAAGTTCTAAAAAAAAGTCCGTGACAGCATATATCTATCTTTTAAGGTTGGCTCACTATAACCATTTTTATGCTAACCAAATTTGTTCTAAAATAATGCATTATTTGCGAAGGTATTATTATAAACATGATATTAATCCTTATCCAAATAAATACGTTATTCGTCACAAGTATTTAATTTAAAACATAATTGCCCTTTACATCATTCGATTTCAATGAATATCTTAGGAGATATCGCAGTTTTAAAATAACATTGCAGCAATATAATTACCCATTACAGACGTAGTACAAACGATGTTTCTCCTGATTTATTCTGCGTGATTACTACTGGTTTGATTTGAAAAATTCTTTTAGTGTTGTATAGCCTATTTATCGAGGAAGGCTATATAACATCACGCTACGACCCACGTGGGCGGCGCAGTAACGATAAACGCGGGTGAAACCGCGGGAACATCTAGTGTTAACAGATCTGTTATTCTTTAACATTTTCTAATCCCAAGACCATAGGTCGTAGGGTTAACTAGCACCTAAAAACTAACACCTATAACACACACAATGACACACATACATGCATAAACACACACTTTTACACTAACACACACATACACACACAAACACACACACACACACACACACACACACACACACACATAAACACACTTACGCACACACACACACACACACACACACACAATCATATACTCACGCACTCTCACTGCTCAACGTCAACTAAAACTACTAGTTTCACTCAATACACACTCCACCTATTCAGAGTCTGGAGAGTCTGGTAATCTGTAATACAGGTCTCCTAGTACAGACACCAGTCCCTCACACAGATTGTACTATATTATGAATCATATGTAACTAGATACGTACTATTGTCTTGTTTTTGTAAAACTGTGTGAGAGAACAAATAAAAAGTTATTATTATTATTATTAGTAATTTAGCCCCCTTAGCGATTATTATTATGATTAATGACCTTCCAGAAGTAGTGAGAGCCGCAAGATGCTTGCTGTTCGCGGACGATATAAAGTTGTTTCTTCATATAAAAAATGATTTTGATTGTGATCGCTTACAGCGAGATATTGGTCGTGTGGTGGAATGGAGCCAGACTAATAAGCTATTATTTAATGTGTCGAAGTGTAATGTGATGTCTGTTACGCGTTCAACGACACCTAAGCTTTATAGCTATTGCATGGAGGGACTCGATATTCAACGAGTCCATTCGGTACCAGATCTAGGCGTCATATTTACTAAAGATCTAACATTTCGCTCGCATATTGTCAAACTATGTAAAAAATCATTTAGAAATCTAGGCTTTGTTATACGGGAAACATATGATTTCAATAACAGCGCAGCCATAAAATCTTTATATAACGCTTTGGTAAGAAGTAATCTGGAAACGAGTACTATTATCTGGAATCCCTACGAAGCTAAGTACAGCCTAATGGTAGAGAAAATACAAAACAAGTTCACCCGGTACCTTTACTTAAAACAATACGGAGTATACCCCTTCTATCCTCTCATGTATCCAAGTCTTTTTGTGTTAGGAATGGTAGGATATTATAAACTCGAGGTGAAACGGAACTAGGGGGGGTTTGTGTTTATGCTTTAATAGTTGCATTGCCTAGCTTGCGTTTTCTGCTTTCTAGCTTCACTGGATTGGCTGCTTGTTTAGTATAGATGCAAACCTACTTTACTCGACTCTTCAAGACGAGTAAGGTGCAATGGTCTTAGGGGAGAGCGCAACAGTCGTGTAGATCCCTAAGACAAGTCTGGTGGGGTATCCTTCACGTGGTTGCCCCCTGTTATTGGTCTAGTTCCCTCTGAAATAGACGTAATTAAAACCACTAGACGACCACTGCCTGGGATGGAGAGGTCATGTTCCGGTGGGTTCATCGTCGAACGACAGACGATGGATAGTAATGACCTCCCGCGTGTTTGTGCCATGCGCGGGGACCCGTACGGAGGGATGAAGGAGTCCTGGGGGTTGAGTGGTGATGTGGCGATAGTGGTGCCGCTGATCTGCAACACGCCCCTTTGGTCTGGATTTCCTCTCACACGGAAGGTTGTAGTCTAGCCAGTTGCGATCAATCGGCTGAGGTGTCTGCTCATGCGGCCGTCAGGCAAGTGTCCTTGGGTGAAGAGGTCTCCAGCCGGCAGTGCTCGTTTCCCACCTCAGTGGTTTGGGGTGGAGCGACTTGTGCTGTTCGTCTCGGGGACAGCTCACTCGGGGGCGCTTTACCTTGCTGGTAGCCCTGGTGCCTGAACAAGGTATCCCCAACGTTGCGGACTCCATGGCGGGTGGGGAGTCAGCAGGTGAACTAAATGATAGACCAAATGTACTCCGTCAAAACCAAAAGCAAAGGCTTGACTGATAAGGGCGAGCAATTAAGGACCTCTGGACCCTTAGGGGGAGAGGTTAAGGCGGGTGTGGGAGCTGCATATGGGAGCACCTACACACCTGGGCGACATGGTCGTGATGGCCCTAGTGGCCGTCCGAACGTGAGCCGAGGGAGTGGTGCTCACCCGGGCAGTTCAAAGGAATGGAGAGGGGGTAACCCTGGAAAGGGTACCCAATGTAGAGGGCGTGGCAGCTCCGGAGGGGGTCAATTGCGCAAAGAATACCCGAAAGGGGAACTTAGCGCAGCACCCTCGGGGAGTGGCTGTCAGCCATCTAGTCTCGGGAAGGCTAGTAAGGAGCAGTCGGGCGAGGCACACCCTACGGGTGAGCCAAACTCGGCTGCACACTCTACAAGCCATACCCAGAGTAGGAAGAGGCGCAGCGGGTGTGCCAAACGTAAGCGGCGTGAGCTGCAGCGGCAGATGGCACTGGCACCTGGTGCAGCCCCTTCTAAAAGAGTTAGGGAAGTGAGCGACGAAACCGTTGCTCAGGTCGGTGACAGCAAGCGGGCCAAGACCCAAGGTGACTCCTACTGGGAGGCGCTGACGGGAGTCAAGATGGCAGTTGTCGCTGACAACTTCCCTGATGCTCTATTAGCTGCAGAGCAGGTAGAGCCTATACGGGTGGCCATTTGAGACCTGTTAGGGGCCACGCCGGATCCTCTGCCAGCTATTAGCGTAGGTGCACTGCTCGGAGGAGCTCTGCACATTACATGTGAGGGAGTTGGAGCTGCAGAGTGGCTTCGCGGTCTAGACGGGAAAACCGTTGGGAGCGTGAAGCTCAAAGTGGTCAGCGCCAAGGAGCTTCCAAGGCCAATCAAAATGGGCTGGAAGACCAGAAACACCTGGCGCCTAGATGCCTCCAGGGTGTTGACCATGCTGCAGCGCCTTAATCCCTCCCTAAGGACCTGCGAGTGGAAGGTGCTGGGCACGCAGGTTGAAGAGACGCACACCAGGCGCATCATCCTGGTGGATAGCGTCTCAGCCGCAGTCATCAAGGCAGGCGGCTTCTCTCTCCATGCTGGCATGGACAAGAGCACATTCAAGATCCTCGAGGATCCGAATGTGCCAGTCGGTGCCGGCGTAGAGGAGGAGGCCCCTGCTTTGATGGCATCGCGGGTAAAGGACGGGGAGGAGCCCGTAAATCCTGTGGTGGAGTCAGGCACGGCTCTCCACACCTCTTCGCCTTGCGCATCGCCGAAAACTGACGACATAATCGGTCATATTGATGACATGAATCTGTCGTCGTCGCCGGATGCTGCGGAGGCGATTTTGGAAGAGGAGAGCAGGGGGGGTGGCCAGTAGTGGCTACCACCGAAGGCGCTACCATATAGGCAGACCGTATGGCGGGACTAAGGTGCGTACAAATAAATCTTCATCACTGCATCGGGGCGATGGCTGTTTTGGCCCGCCACCTGCGGATGAATGAATATGACATTAAAAATTAAAATTAAAATTCATTTATTTCAGATTCATAACCCATATTATATCTTACATCATACACAAATAAATACAACATATTTTCAGAACGGTATTGGAGCTGGCCCGCACTCTGCGTACAAGAGACGCGCAGCGCTTCCACATGGTCACATAGAAGCAGTCCGTGTGCGCCCATGCGAACAAACCCGAAGCGCTGCAGTAGCGAGGCAGACCCAAACCCGCTCTGAAAGCGTTATTAAACTGAACGCGGAGGGTGCTGTAGCTTTTCTGCGTGTAATTAGCCCACAGGCTGCAGGTGTACATAGACGTGCAATATGCTCGGAAAAGAGTTATTTTCACGCCATCCGAACAACGCGCGAACCTGCGGGCCAGCATATTAGCTCTTTTGGATAAAGCCCTCTGCTCCCGTTCCAAGTCAGCATGATCCCTGAGGTCAGCTGTGACTATATGCCCTAGGTATTTAAACTGATTTACCCTGTCTAAGGGTACACTGTTTATACTTAGAAGAGGTATATAGTCCGGGCACCTAGCAACGCCGGCCTCAAAGACCATCTACTGACTTTTCTTAATATTATAAACAAGTCCATGATTAACAACGTAATCCTCACATGTCGCTATCAACCTCCTTAGGCCACAGATCGACGCGCTCAGCAGCACCATGTCGTCTGCATAGCTCAAGTTATTGACACACACGTCGTCTACATGACAGCCGCCATGCTGACTGCTCAGCGCGAAGATCAGCGCGTTCATATAAAGATTGAATAAAATGGGTGAAGTCAGTCCGCCCTGTCTTACACCGCACTGCAATCGATATGGCTCCGACATTGCCCCCGCCCACCTGACACTGTTGACTTGGTGCATATACCAATACTTGAGGATGGTAACAAGTTCTGATGGTAGGCCGATACTTTTAAGTCTTTCCCACAAGAGATCATACGCCACCAAATCAAAGGCCCTGCACAAGTCGAGAAAACTCCCATATACCGGGGTTTTACGGTCATTATAGTATCCGACGGAATGCTTAAGACACAGTATGGCACTTTCCGTTGATAATTGGGGCCTAAATCCAAACTGATTATCATGCAGAGATATATAATTACTTAACTGTGTGTTAAGCAAACCGTCAAAAACCTTCGCTGTAACTGTCGCTAGGGATATGGGCCTGTAGTTACTTTTATCAGCTAAGGCACCAGTTGTATCTTTAACTATAGGCACAACCACAGTTTTCATAAGATCCGGTGGAAGATAAGAGTGGCTCACGCATAGTGAGTAGAAAATTGCTAATACTCTGTTTATATGTGTACCGGCGTGAATTAAGTGTACAATGGATAAGGAATCCTGACCTGTACTCTTACCTTTAGTCATGTTCTTAAGGGTTACAGACACATCTTTGGCACTAAACCTCACCCCTACTATCCCTTCCGGTAACTCACCATTGTGAACCTCACACGCCGGACCTAACGGTGACTGTATAGTAAATTGACTCTTAAAGATATCAGCAATGCCTTTACAATCACTCACCCCATCGACACTCACCGGAAGTCCAGGTTTGGCGTTAACTTTATTCGTGCTTTTCCAAAAGCCTCGAAAATCACCTTTAGCGTGCTTTTCCGCAAGACTGTCCATTTTAATCTGGGCTTGATTATCTTGACACCATTTCAACTGTGATTTAAAAAGTCTTCTGCTGGCACACATGTCATACATGGGTTCAGCGTTCGGCTTACCGCTCGATACCCATTCCTTAAACTTTATTCTCGCCTTCCGGTGAGCCCCGTTGACGTGTTTATTCCAACCCACCACGCGCGGCCCACTCCCCTTACACACAACGCCCTTCCGACCTGCCAAGGACGCAGCACGAAGGGCGGACACAATGTCAGAGTACATCACATCAAGCATACGATGGTGCTAGGGGTCATTGCAGTAAAAATCAGCACAATTAATACACTCGGTAGGAAAGTTAACCAACATTAAACGTTTATGACACTCTGTGGTATATTTCGCGATCTGTTCCTTATTTCTAGCGCCCCACGATACCAATCTATCGTTCGATGATATTTTAGTCTGTAATTTAGGTGTAAGTAAATTAAGGTCACACTCTGTGATTAGAGGAAAATGATCAGACCACAGCGTATCATAATTAACGTAAACATTAGTGACAGATCGTTTTGCTGATTGCGTAACTATACAATGATCTAACCAGCTGCACGTACCATGCGCTTCACTAATGAATGTGTGTGTACCAGATTCCACACCGAGAATATCAACATAAATACATGACCAATATTGTTCACTACAGAAACTAGAAAGCTCATAAAATAATTCGTATAGGTTATAAAATAATTCGTATAGGTTATAAAATAATTCGTATAGGTCAGCATTATAATCACCTAACATGAAAACCGTTTCAAAATTGTGTTCGTCTATAATAGCACTTACCGCACTTAAACAGTCCGTAAAGTCCGGTAGGTTATCCGCACAATTAGTAGGCATGTATATACTCATCACAAGCACATGTCGGTCTTTTGTTGTCACTTTTAATGCACTAATACGGGCCATAGTAACGCGACGCCGCCAAACGGCCTCCGGCGCAGTATGCCGGCGGACGTGTCCACCGCCGACGTCCCTGTGTATCCAAAGCCATTGTCTATCGCGCCTAGATACGTTATTTCCTCAGGCAGTAACCAGGTTTCTTGCAGTGCAATTAGGTGCGACACAGCTCCCGAACACTGTCTACTGATCGCTTGACGTTCTTACAGTTGAAGCTAGCAAACCGGTAGCCACGTCTATCCATTATGTTGTTGCTTAGCGCCTTCCACAGACGAGAATCTGTTCGTATTTCTATAGTTAAAATTCATGAAACGTCTAAATATGATACCGGCAGGCCATATATTCTCATCCAGGTATAACGGTAGTTTGGATTCAGACACAAAAAATTTATAAGCATTATGGCCCTTCTCTTTTCTCATTTTAATTCTCTCAAGACAAACAGTTTCCTGGGTTTTACGATAAATGTATGTAATTATGTCGTCCTTCGTTGTTTCGCCATGAATATTCGTAATGAGTATCGGAATTTTCTTTTCAGCTGCTTTTAAATAAATAAATAAAATTACAATTTAAATCCTTCGCAATGCCTGGTTTACCCGCAAAACGGTATTGTGTGCGTTTCTTATACGAGACTTGTTGCCATCCCTCGTATTTATTAGGACGTTTTGATGATATTTCGTTAGCACCCGCACGCTGTAGATTTGCCGCTAACTCCAAAGTGTTCTCAGTGTCGGTCAGCTGACTCGCTACCTGCACTGGCGATGCCACGGTCGGCCCGGGCGACTGTACGCGCCCATGATGATTCGATGGCTCTGACGCACCCGCAGCGCTCGGCGCTTCGTCACATTCATGCTAGCCGGTTCCGACCGTTGTTGTCGAGATCCCTTCAACTTTGAATTCTGACTTTTTTGCTGTTATTTCTCATCTACCCGCCTAATTTTTCTGTATCGCGGTGGAGTTTTCTGATTGCTATCACTGCCCAGGCCACTATTATTCATGATGTACTCTTCACACATCGACGAATTATGCACGTTTGACTGTCCCATAGGGCCACTATCGAGTAGCCATGCACCTCGGTTTGTGTTTACTTTAAATGCGGACGTTGGTGGTAATGAGTCACATTTAATTTTAAGGAATTCATGTTTAAACTCGTTAAAATCATCCAACGTTGCATATGTAGTCTTGATCTCGTTAATTGTAGTTTGCATCCGTACTATGTCCTTTAGAAATTTCGTGCAGTCTAAGTGATCAAACGTTATCGGCGGTAGCTTTTCTAGCTGCCGCGCCACAAACACTGGGATTTAGGTTGGTTCAGCAGATTTAAACACCTTGATTATGTCTGCCATATCTCGTTCTTCCTTCCCTTTGTTTTTCCGGACAACCTTCCGCAACTCCGTGGGCATGGAGTCAAACAGAAGCGCTTTAGATGTCTTAATTTCTTCACTCGTAAAAGCCAAAGTACATATCCGCACTAACGTTACTTCGTCAATCACAGACACCTTATTTTGGATGTACGATAACATCTCGTCTATTACAATATTACACTTTAGCACGTTCATCATTCTTTTTTTTTTTACAAAATTATCGCTATCGATATGCGCGACCGTCCCGGATGGTTGCGCGGGTAAAACATTTTTCACTGATTCAGGAACCTTATGTTAAAGGGGGCAAAATTAGAGGCTTGGGTGGGATGGGAGGTGTAATTTTTCATAACTGTCTCACTAATGATATGAGGACATGTGTATATGTCAGAAATGGCATAAATGTAATGCCCTTATATAATTTCTGTTCTAGGGATCTTACGACAGTTAAGATTGATGTGCGAGGGAGCGGAGGGCCGGATACTGTAATCCTGACCTCTGCATACTTCGACTATACGGACAAGGAAACTGTATCTAGACAGATAAAGGACCTTGTTGAATATGGCAGCCGGGAGAACCTGGACATGATCCTGGGGTGCGATGCCAACGCACACCACACAGTCTGGGGGAGCACGGATGTGAATGTAAGAGGGGAAAAGCTACTAGAGTATGTGGTAAGTACCTCTTTACAAATTCTGAATAAAGGAAACAGGCCAACGTTCGCTGACTGTAGGCGAGCAGAGGTAATTGACATCACGTTAGCCTCCAATAGGGCTAGCACTAAGATTGTCGAGTGGCATGTGTCTGATGACATTACCTTGTCAGATCATAACTACATAATGCTTTAGGTCCAGGACGCTGGTTCCAGCTCCTACAGTACGTAGAAGGAATCCCAGAAATTCGGACTTGTACTCCTTTAGGAGTGACGTCGGGGTAGATTTGGAGGATTCTAAGGGTAAGCTCAACTCTATATTAGACATCGAGTTTACAGCAGACGAATTGGTCCAGACTGTGAATACGGCCTGGACAAGTAATTGCCCTGAGAGGGAAATTAAGCCCAAGAGGGTACCGTGGTGAACGCCAGAGTTGGTCAAGCTGCGGCTAGAAGCCAGACGAGCGTTTAACAATGCTAGGACCAGTAGGGACTACAGCGGTTACGCTCGTTGTTTAACCAACTACAACAAAGCTGTGCGGAAAGCCAAACGGAAGGCTTGGAGAGCACACTGTGAAAATATCAGTACGATTCCTGAAGGAATGAGGCTATCCAAAGCTTTATCGACTGTCAGAGCACACCCATTGACAACCATTAAGGATGTCAATGGGCAGCGAACAGGGTCTGGTAAGGAGACATTAGCAATGATGCTAAACACACACTTTCCAGACTGTAAGATAATAGAAAAGGAGCAGGAAGACCCTATCAGCTTGGTTGAACTTAGCTATCGTACAACCAAAGCAGATTGGGACACTGCTAGGAAGGTAGTGGATGAAGGCAAGGTCGGCTGGGCTCTAAATGGTTTTCAACCATTTAAGTCACCTGGTCCAGACATGGTTTATCCCATCATCCTATAACAGGGAGCTGCACTCTCGGTTCCGCATTTGTGCAGATTATACAGAGCCTGCATAGCTTTTGGATACATTCCAAATATATGGAGGCGTGTTAAAGTCATCTACATACCGAAACCGGGCAAGGAGGACTATGAAGAGGCCAAGGCATACAGACCTATCAGTCTTTAGTCGTTCTTCCTGAAAGCCCTGGAGAAGTTAGTAGATAGACATGTCAGGGAGGGAGCATTATGGAAATTCCTCCTCCACAGGCTTCAATGTGCCTACCAGTCGGGTAAATCCACTGAGACGGCACTACATTTTGTGGTAAATAAGGCAGAACATGCATTAGATAACCGGGAAGTGTGCATTGCCGCATTCCTGGATATTGAGGGAGCCTTCGATCGGATCACCTTTGATGCCATTAGTGTGGCATCGGCAAATCACGGCATAGAGCCAACCATTTGCAAGTGGATCGATTGTATGCTCAGGGGTAGAATCATTAGGTCTGAGTTGTTAGATGATAAAGTATATGCAACGACAACCAAGGGCTGCCCTCAGGGTGGAGTACTCTCACCACTCTTATGGTGCTTGGTAGTCAATTCACTCCTAGAACAACTCAACAAAGGTCCGTACGTAACAGTCTGATATGGGGATGACTTGGTGATACTCGTCAATGGAAAGTTTCCGAGTACGGTATCTAGTCTCATGCAGAAGGCCCTGGTTATGGTGGAAAAATGGTGCAGTAGCAATCATTTATCTACCAACCCAGGGAAAACTACTGTCGTGCCATTCACCAGGAAGAGGGATCTCACAGGTTTGGGAACTCTCTCCATGAATGGTACGCAGTTGCAATGGTCCACGGAGGTGAAGTATCTAGGCATGACCTTAGATAGTAAACTAACGTGGAAACCTCATGTAGAAAACGTCATAGTGAAGGCCCAGCGGGTCTTCGGCATGATTCGCTCTACTTATGGGAAGATCTGGGGGCTAAAGCCCAAGGTCATCAAGTGGCTATACACGATGATGATAAAACCCATACTCACGTATGGAAGCATTGTCTGGTGGCCAAGAACCAAACTAGCTGCATGCAGGAACACGCTGTCGAACGTACAGCGATTGGCCTGCATGGCTATAACAGGGGCATTCCCGACTACGCCAACGGCAGCGTTAGAGGTCCTGCTGGATCTAACGCCGTTACACATTGTTGTGGAGTCAGAGGCGGTAAAGGCGCTACATAGACTATCTGTCCATGGGCTGTGGAGCGTCAACATGCCGGTAACTCGACACACAAAACTGGAGATTTCAAAGGATCTCAAAAGGATTATGAGCATGGGATGCGACAAAATGCAACCATTGCACATATTCAAAAAGAATTTTAAAATAAAGGTCCCCACGAGGGACAAATGGAGACAAGGTCTACAATCCCCTGACGAGGGTTGTCTCATCTGGTACACCGATGGTTCCAAAATGGAAACAGGATCAGGCGCTGGTATCTATGCCAGTGACTGTAAGGTGAGACAAAGCATGGGCAAATATGCAACGGTCTTCCAAGCGGAAACCTACGCTATAATTGCCTGTGCTCAGGAGAATATCAACAGTGGTGTCACTGACAAGACTGTGTATATTCTCAGTGACAGTCAAGCTGCTCTCAAGGCTCTGGACTCGTGTAGGATGGAGTCCAGACTGGTCCTGAACTGTGTTAAGATCCTCAACAAACTAGGCAGGAAGAACACAGTCAGACTGGTCTGGGTTCCGGGACATGCAGGGGTGCAGGAAAATGAGGAGGTTGATGAGTTAGCCAGAAAGGGCTCGGAGCAACTGTTTGTGGGCCCCGAGCCATTCGTGGGACTCTCTGAGAGCACCGTCAAGGCAGCTCTGAATGCACATGGCAATGATAAACACAAGTTGGAGTGGATGGCCCTTAGGGGTCTGGAACACTCCAAGAAGTTCATTGCAAACGGAGCCACAGGCTTCACCCGGAAGTTCTCTGGATATAACAAGAGCCAAATGCGCCTGCTCATAGCAGCGTTCACTGGCCATGTTGGCACCAACGACTTCCTGTGCAGATTGAGATTGGCACACAATTTGATTTGCAGAGCCTGTGGTGAACAGGACGAGTCCATATCACACCTATTGTGTGAATGCGACGCGTTGGCTGGACTGAGGACGGGTCTGATGGGGGTGGCATATCCAAGCCCTGAAGACTTCAGGCTTCTCCCTCTGAATTGTACACTGCGGCTTATGCAGTACATTCATAAGGGTTAAATCTTGGGGCCGACACAAAAGATCCCACTGGGTCGAAGTGTCGCCGACCTGCACTGACTGGCCCCCACACATAAGATAAGATAAGATAGACACAACGTGCTATCTCGTATACGCGGACGCTACGTCTATTTAACTGTTAACCTCTATCACTCAGTTTAACGTAATCTACTAATACAGATCTAAAGATATACTTAAGTATATTAGTTGTTAATGTTCACATATAATCCCATATTTCTGTACCCTCAGTGAAAACTGATACATCTTGACTTATACCAGTTTTAATATTTTTACACTATGTTAAACAGTAAAAAATTTGCTATTTTTTGGTTTAATGGATGTCCTTCTAATGAGGAAATTGAGCAAGATAATTTTGGTGTAAAATGCTTAAACTAAGTTTTTTTACATTTATCAATGTGTATTAGGATACATTTTTATTCATATCAGAGTGAACTGAACAAATATTTTTATTTCTTTAGTGTAAATTAATATATGTAAGTAACTCACATTAGGTACACGATCTAAATATTTAAAGGTAAATTAGTACAAACTGATATAATTACACTTTTATTAAAAACGTTTATCAGTGCTCCTATTCCTCTCTGTGAACATCGGCACAATTATATTTACATCATACAAAGGTAGATGTTATCATGAAAAAAAATGTGTGTATTCATATCAATTTACATTAATTTTTCTAATCAAATTCATTGTTATATCTGAATCTGATTTAATCTGTGTCAATATTAACATACCTTTGGGTAAAGTGTTTAATAATACAAATATATTTATATAAAAAATCATCAAGTTTAATTTAAATTACATAACCCATAAAATAAATGTAGTGTGATAATATGTAAGTTGTTGGCAGCGCGGCAGCCAGTGAATCGCAACTTCTCCGCGCAGAGTAACATGCTTATATTGGAAACGACTCGTAGAACAAGTGAGTGTCGAAGAAGTAACACTTGCGACTGTATTTAAGCTGTAGCGTCATGTATTTGTGTAAAACGATATAAGTAAGATAACAGACTTATATAGTTTTACACAAATTACGTTGCATTTGTTGCGACGGTTAAAATATCTTGTAATATGATTTATTTATTCATAACTTAATTTATTATACTTTTAAAGAGGTATTTCATGTACCATATACATTATTTAACTTTAGTACATATCCGGATAGCTTTCTATCTGCATCCTAAAAAAAGAATTATGGCGATAACATTCTTGTTATACATTCATCAGTGACGAATTCCACACAATACCACGCTTTATTTCTTACTAACTATAAATTAAAATAAATATGTATTTTGGATTTTTAAAACATACACTAGAATATCCTTCATGATTAAAAAAATATTCAAAGAATTGCGGCGCCTATGCTTCTCTTGGTTTGACCAACGTATGAGATTATATATGCTTGTACACTATAGTCATTATCTATGTATATTCCTTTTACTATTATAATATTGTATCTGTACGGAACTTGTATCAATAAATACTTTAATATTTTCAAAATGTATCATTAGTCACATTTTATCTTAAATACGATAACAGGTGTATAAAGATTCAAATTCAATTTGGCTAACAAATTCCTGGTTGTAATATAAATTTGATTTTATAATACACTAATGAAGTATATTTGTTTTACATATTTTTGTTTTATTAAGCCCTTAAAGTATAAACCTTTAAAAATACGGTACCTACGTATCATCTTCTGACACCAAACAAACCAATATACGATGTGTAAAATGCTTCATGTAAATTTAAATCAATTGACACATAAAACGACGTTAATATTCGTTGTGTTAAGTGATACAACTTGATGTTTTTTTTAAATTATGAAAAATCTATATAAATTAATGAAATTTTTCTTACATTGAAACATGTTCAATGGTATTGTTTATCACAGACATTAATCAGTTCCTATTTTAGTGAAGAAGAGAAAGAGTAAGAATGTTACCTTCAACTTTAAATATCTCAAAATCATGATTTTCAAGTTACATCAGTTTTCACCGGACGTACAGAATTGACAACGTTATATGTTATGTTTACAATTTATTATATTACTAGATGTTCCCGCGTTTATCGTTACTGCGCCGCCCCCGTGGGTCGTAGCGTGATGTTATATAGCCTTCCTCGATAAATAGGTTATCCAACACTAAAAGAATTTTTCAAATCGAACCAGTAGTAATCACGCAGAATAAACCAGGTGAAACATCGTTTGTACTATGTCTGTAATGAGTAATTATTTTGCTGCAATGTTATTTTAAAACTGCGATATCTCCTAAGATATTCATTGAAATCGAATGATGTGAAGGGTAATTTTGTTTTAAATTAAATACTTGTGATGAATAACGTATTTATTTGGATAAGGATTAATATCATGTTTATAATAATACCTTCGCAAATAATGCATTATTTTAGAACAAATTTGGTTAGCATAAAAATGGTTATAGTGAGCCAACCTTAAAAGATAGACATATGCTGTCACGGACTTTTTTTTAGAACTTTTAAAGGGAAACAATTCTGTCCTACATTATTTTTGCGAAACTTTAACTGTTTACGCAGCGCACGCAGCGGAAGCTCTCAAAAGGAAAAAATACCCTCCGATTTTGAAACATTCTTCATTGGTGCTCCGCTCCTATTGACATTAGCGTGATGATATATAGCCTATAGCCTTCCTCAATAAATGGGCTATCTAACACTGAAATAATTTTTCAAATCGGACCAGTAGTTCCTGAGATTAGCGCGTTCAAGCAAACAAACAAACAAACAAACTCTTCAGCTTTATAATATTAGTATAGATTTTTAAAAATAAAGTATAGTGCAACCCGTTACCCTAGCGCAGAATTGGCCGGGCCGTCGACCGGCTCCAATGAGTCTCTCTTTAATTAAAAAAGGAAGAATCTCTCATTCAATCTGTATGTTCGTTCTTTTTATGTATGTTGCCTCAGGCATTTCTTAACCGATTTGAGTCACTTTCTGTTTTTTGGCAAGGACAAGTTTGTGTATGAGACTACAATGCAAGTAGCATTGTAGTCTCATACACAAATTTGATCAAGATCAGAAGATGGCCAGAGGAGATCATTAATGAAACCCCTTAACGGTAATTAACAAATTAGTAGTGAAACTACTTAGCTTGTGTCACGGGCTACATTTGATATCCCATACCACATATCACACCCAGGGCCGAGAAGGTGGACGACGAGGACAACTCCAGGAGTGCGACAAGCGTGGCTAACAGTTCTATCATGTGTAAGAAGTAAGAACTCTGATGTATTTCAACATACAGACCAGCCACTAGGTAATGTTAGTGCATGCCAGTGTAGGGGCTGCATTAAGAGACGTACGGCACGACTAGATCATCACTAACACTCTAATAATATGAACTTACACGTGGTATAACGTATAGGAATAAAAAAATTTACAACCGAGCAAGCAGAGCCGTGGGAATAATCTAGTATTTCATTCCATTTCCAAGAATTGATAGAAGTGCAGGACAAAAGATTTGATGGCGTCGCATAAACACTTGCATTTAGACACGCTTAACAAGTCTGTCAAAGAAAGAATATCATATTTAGAGATGTATGAGAAATAAAGACATGTAGAACTATTTGGATTGGAGGAAAAATCTAATGAACAAATATAGATTTAACAGTAAAAGTTGTAGCAGGTCAACTGAGCTAGGTGGAGAAAACAAGCGCGCAATACCAGCCGGGCTCCGTGCGCCAACACTCAGCTGACAACAACAAGCGCGCAATACCAGCCGGGCTCCGTGCGCCAACACTCAGCTGACAACAACAAGCGCGCAATACCAGCCGGGCTCCGTGCGCCAACACTCAGCTGACAACAACAAGCGCGCAATACCAGCCGGGCTCCGTGCGCCAACACTCAGCTGACAACAACAAGCGCGCAATACCAGCCGGGCTCCGTGCGCCAACACTCAGCTGACAACAACAAGCGCGCAATACCAGCCGGGCTCCGTGCGCCAACACTCAGCTGACAACAACAAGCGCGCAATACCAGCCGGGCTCCGTGCGCCAACACTCAGCTGACAACAACAAGCGCGCAATACCAGCCGGGCTCCGTGCGCCAACACTCAGCTGACAACAACAAGCGCGCAATACCAGCCGGGCTCCGTGCGCCAACACTCAGCTGACAACAACAAGCAAACAATGGTTAGCGACAAGAAAAACCCACCAACTAACCAATAATGATGCTTGTGCCAACGCGCAACGGAAACAAACGAAGGGTTTATGTAAATGACGCACTCGGGTAATGAGGATCCTACGAAGTACATGCGTCATATTGTCTGGGCGGCAAATATGACCTAATATGCTCATAAGCATAGGTATTTAGATACAAAATATTTTGTAATGTGCTGATAAAAAAAATGATCCAAATGATACTATAATAAGATCGATCCGTACATTGAGTGATATAAATATGTATAAACGAAACCACGGACAATTAATAAGATCGATCCGTACATTGAGTGATATAAATATGTATAAACGAAACCACGGACAATTAATAAGATCGATCCGTACATTGAGTGATATAAATATGTATAAACGAAACCACGGACAATTAATAAGATCGATCCGTACATTGAGTGATATAAATATGTATAAACGAAACCACAGACAATTAATAAGATCGATCCGTACATTGAGTGATATAAATATGTATAAACGAAACCACGGACAATTAATAAGATCGATCCGTACATTGAGTGATATAAATATGTATAAACGAAACCACGGACAATTAATAAGATCGATCCGTACATTGAGTGATATAAATATGTATAAACGAAACCACGGACAATTAATAAGATCGATCCGTACATTGAGTGATATAAATATGTATAAACGAAACCACGGACAATTAATAAGATCGATCCGTACATTGAGTGATATAAATATGTATAAACGAAACCACGGACAATTAATAAGATCGATCCGTACATTGAGTGATATAAATATGTATAAACGAAACCACGGACAATTAATAAGATCGATCCGTACATTGAGTGATATAAATATGTATAAACGAAACCACGGACAATTAATAAGATCGATCCGTACATTGAGTGATATAAATATGTATAAACGAAACCACGGACAATTAATAAGATCGATCCGTACATTGAGTGATATAAATATGTATAAACGAAACCACGGACAATTAATAAGATCGATCCGTACATTGAGTGATATAAATATGTATAAACGAAACCACGGACAATTAATAAGATCGATCCGTACATTGAGTGATATAAATATGTATAAACGAAACCACGGACAATTAATAAGATCGATCCGTACATTGAGTGATATAAATATGTATAAACGAAACCACGGACAATTAATAAGATCGATCCGTACATTGAGTGATATAAATATGTATAAACGAAACCACGGACAATTAATAAGATCGATCCGTACATTGAGTGATATAAATATGTATAAACGAAACCACGGACAATTAATAAGATCGATCCGTACATTGAGTGATATAAATATGTATAAACGAAACCACGGACAATTAATAAGATCGATCCGTACATTGAGTGATATAAATATGTATAAACGAAACCACGGACAATTAATAAGATCGATCCGTACATTGAGTGATATAAATATGTATAAACGAAACCACGGACAATTAATAAGATCGATCCGTACATTGAGTGATATAAATATGTATAAACGAAACCACGGACAATTAATAAGATCGATCCGTACATTGAGTGATATAAATATGTATAAACGAAACCACGGACAATTAATAAGATCGATCCGTACATTGAGTGATATAAATATGTATAAACGAAACCACGGACAATTAATAAGATCGATCCGTACATTGAGTGATATAAATATGTATAAACGAAACCACAGACAATTAATAAGATCGATCCGTACATTGAGTGATATAAATATGTATAAACGAAACCACGGACAATTAATAAGATCGATCCGTACATTGAGTGATATAAATATGTATAAACGAAACCACAGACAATTAATAAGATCGATCCGTACATTGAGTGATATAAATATGTATAAACGAAACCACGGACAATTAATAAGATCGATCCGTACATTGAGTGATATAAATATGTATAAACGAAACCACGGACAATTAATAAGATCGATCCGTACATTGAGTGATATAAATATGTATAAACGAAACCACAGACAATTAATAATGGATCGGTGTGTAGCTGTGCTACTCATTTAAACAATTGCACCAACATTCGATGATCACGTATTAGGTACATACAAACAATACATATCATCAAATACAATAAACTACATCTATATATAGGTGGCGAGAGGAAATGTTACACTATTATTATCGCACTGAGTAAAATAAACATAAGACAGCAAGAACTACCTTCATACAACACTAGCTTATGCTTATGCCCGCGGCTTCGCTCGCGTAAGTTATTTTAGAGATAGTAGATACATTTAAAAAAGAAATTATAGTCTATGTTACTTGGTGATAATATAGCGCTGTAACGGTGAAAGAATTTTTAAAATCGGTTGCGTCGTTTTCAAGTTAAATCTTTACAAACAAACAAAAATCAAATATTTTCCTTTTATACGTATGATATGAGTTAGACACATATGTATTATATTTATGTATATAAATACGAGGAAACATACAAGAGGCGGAGGCTATTGCCACGCGTTAATAAAACAATTAGCTCTACACCAAACATACTAAATACTAATTACTGTGAATTGATTCATGGACAGCTTTTCCAAGACGGAAGAAACACAGTACATATGTTTGTCATATACCGTCAGTATGCCGGCCCCCCAAAAACAAATAAACAAGGATTTGTTGAAGAAGTGCATAAGATGTTATCTGAGACACCAGTCGTGAGTCGGCTGTGAATTATTACCTATCGGCGCGGCGCGGGCGCGCGGCGGCGCGAACGTGGATTTTTTATGCAAAACCGGTTCCCGCAGCGATCGTGTGTTGACTTGACCATGTGTGGCCTGTGTGGGTTCGAACTCGGCGCAGTGTGTCTTCATACCTATGTATCGAACCGTAAGATATCAAATCATTACATTATTACCGGAGTGTGTCTTGATAATGGCACCACAAATTCCGTAAGTAACAAACAATCTTAACGGACAATTTTAAATCATAAAAAGATGATTGGATTATTAGAAAATATTGGACGGACCTTCTGATCTGTAAGCGCCAGATTGATTTATATATAACTTGTTGTAATGTTTATAATAAGTCGAAAATACAAATAACTACACGTAACTGTAGGAAGAATAAGTCATGAAACACTGAAACAATTAAACAATTATTTATACTAGGGATAAACTTTTTCAAAAATGGATATCCAGTCCTAATAACCTAACCTAACCTAACTTTAAGATTACAAAACAATAAATATAGAAGTAGAACGAATAAATATATATAAGGCTAAAAATAAATATCGGCAGACAGAGATAAGAAAATTAACAATATGGGGCAAAAAAATTCATGGGTAGAGAGGGGAAAAGTAGCTTTGATAACATTATTATGAAACACCTACATAGGTGGAACAGACACCAACATTGATATATCAAATAAGTTTTAGTCTATTTTCACTACAAAAATCTCAGAGATAAAAGATATAATTATGTCGTCATAATCTTATGACGATCTTATATATGTCGTTATGTCGTCATAATCTTATGATGATAATCTTATGATGATAATCTTATGATATCTTATGGATAGGACTAGTTATGTGAACAATAGCCAAGAGTCAATTAGATGAGTACGTGCGACGCGACGCGACGCGACGGCACACTTTTGTAATGATATTAATGAGTACCTACACCAGCGGAAGCATTTTAATTAATTATATTGTATGATCATTATTGTAATTATTGATGTTAATTTGTATTTTTTAATATAAACGAAAAACGTTTTTTTATAATAAAAGATTTCACTTGTAGACGTAACTATAGTTATCGACAATTATATCAATTCAAATCCTTACTTAATATTATAAATTCGAAAGTAACTCTATCTGTCTGTCTGTTACCTTTTCACCGCTAAACCACTCAACCGATTTAGATGAAATTTGGTACAGATATAGTTTAATTTCTGGGGAAGGACAGGCTACTTTTTATTGATGTAGGTACCACGCGGGCGGAGCCGCGCGCAAAAGCTAGTAGAGGATAAAGTAATAACATCAGTTGAAGCTGTGGTACTGACCAAGCAACAACCTGGTGGCGCGTCGCGTGCGCGGCGGCGGCGGGCGCGCCTCCGGGGCGCGGCGCTGTCGCTGGACTACAAGTGGCTACAGTTGAAGCTGTGGTACTGACCAAGCAACAACCTGGTGGCGCGTCGCGCGCGCGGCGGCGGCGGGCGCGCCTCCGGGGCGCGGCGCTGTCGCTGGACTACAAGTGGCTACAGTTGAAGCTGTGGTACTGACCAAGCAACAACCTGGTGGCGCGTCGCGCGCGCGGCGGCGGCGGGCGCGCCTCGGGGCGCGGCGCTGTCGCTGGACTACAAGTGGCTACAGTTGAAGCTGTGGTACTGACCAAGCAACAACCTGGTGGCGCGTCGCGCGCGCGGCGGCGGCGGGCGCGCCTCGGGGCGCGGCGCTGTCGCTGGACTACAAGTGGCTACAGTTGAAGCTGTGGTACTGACCAAGCAACAACCTGGTGGCGCGTCGCGCGCGCGGCGGCGGCGGGCGCGCCTCGGGGCGCGGCGCTGTCGCTGGACTACAAGTGGCTACAATATAATACTGTACATAACCTTTTAGAACAGGTCGGTGTAAGTTTTACAAACATATGTTATATGAGCGTCGCGTCGCGTCGTCGGCAGTGGTGAGTGGTGAGTGGTGGCGCGCGTCGCGTTCTCGATGGACGTTCGCGGTGAGCACTGACAAGATGAGAGCCGAACTAACTACTATATTTGTAATCGTGACAAGAGCGGCGGCGCGTCTTTGTAACTACGACAGCAGTGTTGAACTGATAAACCGATCTCACAACGGTATTAAGTATGGCGACGAACAATATTTCATGGATAACACGACGGGAGTGGAGAGAGGCTGCGTGTGCATGAAAGAAACTTGCATTCGGAAATGCTGCCCGCTCGGCCAAGGATACCACAGGACCAAGAAACGTTGCGTCAGTCTGGAAGAGGAGTTCGATCCGCCGGTACACGACGCCGAGGGACTCGACGTGAAGCCCGGCTTTATCGTCACCGAACATGTTCATTTGTTGTTCGGCATAACGCAATGTGTAAAGGAGAATAACGAGTTTCGAGTAGCTGTTAGCCGCTTCACGGAGGAGTATCATCTAAAGACGGTAAGTACTTTTAAGAATTACAATGCATAGCCGGTTTTCTCTGTGGTAACTTAATCCACCAATGAGCTAGCTAATATTATTAAACCTCGTTAATAATAAATAAAGCGATGGATCCTTCGAGATCCGTTAACATAATCGCTAGGGCTACCCCGGTGAACTCCATGATTCATCTGAGTCCGCAACGGAATCGTCGGTTACACTACGATTAAATGATTCAAAGCCGGATGTAACAATGTATTATCTCTACGCCAATTAGCGCAAATATTACGTAAGCAAAAAAAAATATCACGACTACCTAGAAGACCAAGTTTTAGAACAGGTTACGTCAAAAATATAAAGTTTACCTTTTTTAAGCTATGTTGTTTATGCCTTGTTGGGTGTAATCTGAGAGAGGTGTTTGCTATAGTTAACGATAACTCTTACGACAACTAAGTTAATGGAACGTATTGTTTGCTAAGTACGTTTAAATGTTTAGTATTTCTATTTGACATAATTACTCGTTAGGCAATCAAAAATTATCTTAATATTTAAGTAAATAGAAAGAAAGAAAGAAAGAAAATACATTTATTTTGACAGAAAAAACACACAACAAATACTGCAGACAGCATAAACGTAGTAGGTATACAGCTAGACAGACAAAGACAATGGGACACTAGGACAAAAGTAAATGACAATTTAAAATACATAATATCATAAATTGATGGCATCATTAATTAAAATAAATATTACATAATATAACTGAAAGCAACAAATAAAAATAAAAAGATAAACACAAATAGGAAATAAAAAAATAAAAAAACGAATATGCAAATAAACAAATAAAAATAAAAATATTAAACCCTTGGCTCGATCCATTTAATAACTAGGTATATAACGGATCATCTTAATCTTAACTATGTAAAGCAACACAGTAAAACTCAATATTAAATTAAGTACTCACAAGATTACAATTTGTGAAGAGATCTTTCTTCTGTGAGGCCTCGTAATAGAATGCTTGACTTTTCAACGCCAAACGCGCTCAAGATGGCGGGCGTTGGGAGGTCAATACACAATCACAATATTTCACTATTATTTTAACACACACTTCCTTAATAGCTAATTTAATTACGTTAATTCTTTACAAAAATCAACAGACCATTTTTAATATTTAGAACATTTTAATTTCAATTCAAATGTTTTAATAACCGACTGTTTGACTCTTCAATTTAATCTTGAACTTGAAAGTATTCGAAATACTTTGAACTCAACAAAAATATCTAGAAAACAATTCGTTATTGCTTAAAAACCAAGTTATGAATTTAGCAATTGCTTAATTAGTTCAAAATGAATGTTTAAATTATAATAAGTAATAGTTTGTCGTCTCAAACAACAACAAACCATTACAAGTCTTATTTTAAGCAATAACTCGTAAAAATCGCATAAACAATGTGGTAATTATGAAATAATCTTAGTAAATAAAATAGAGACCTGATTATAAGTCAATCAGCGGTAAATGGATGTATTAAAATAATTGGTTATATGGACTTGCGCCGACATGCGACATATATGTATAACCTAGCGTATGCAGTGTGCGTCGCAGTGTCTGTCAAAATAAGATGTCGCTCAGCCCGAAGCTGTGTCCGCGTTTATAAGCGAAACAGCGCTGGTTTACAGCAACACCTTGGTGACCGATGTATTATAGTGCGTTTGAGTGTGTCCTGGAGCAAATAAGCAAATTTTTTGTACAGCGCTATTTATAAGAATTTAAGAAATCTTATTGACAATCAAGTTAAAATTATATGTGTGTTTAGCATAAATAAATTAATAAAAAAAAAGAAAAAAAAAATAAAATAAAAATACTTCAATATCATAATTATTTAAGTAGGTATATTAAATTTTTAGGTATTCCTGTACTATATACCTAATCAGAAGGGTATTTAGTGTATGGAAATGATACTACGTGTTAACTGTTACTCCGTATATTTGCGACTGCCACATCCGACGGGCGCAGCCGTCACTATAATAACACGTATACATTTATATATTATGTAAGCACATAAATGAGCAGGTACAATGTGTCCCTACAAAATTACTATATATTTTTAAAAGGCAGGCTATTTAAGTCGATTTTTGTGCATTTAAAAGATATCTTTTCATGTGAACTCTAAAGTTGGCAATAGTTTTCAGCTTACGAAGGGGTGGAGGGGTGGAGGGAGGTCATTCCAACATCGTGTAGCCGCGTATTTAAAACTTCCTCTAAAGGCTGACGTATTGTGACTCGGGATGCTTAAAGCATGATTGGGTCTCAAAGAATATGTGCAATAGTCATGCGTCCAAGTTAGTTTTTCATACAGGTACGTTGGTTTCTGACTAAACATGAGACGATAGATCAATGTGGCGAAATGCTACTTCCTTCTGTAGCTCATCTTGAGTATGTTATTTTCATTGAGAAATGGCGTTACATGACTTCATTTAGGTATTTCGTAACAGTATCGTGCACATGCGTTTTGTATACGCTGCAGCAGTTTTTCTGTTCTTGCCAGAAGGCATGGCCCGTATACAACGTCGCCATAGTTAAGCCTTGATAATACAAATGTATCTACAAGACTTTGCCTTAATTCTACATGGAGGAATTCACGTACTCTGTATAATATTTTCAGTCTGTAAAAACAATCACTCAATGCATTATTTATATGAGTTTCAAATCGTAATACAGGGTCAATTTTTATTCCTAAGTTACGTGCCTCAAACTCTCTTTCAATGTCATCTCCCATAATTTTCAGGGAAGGATGGGATTCCGCTATGACATTTATCTGATTTTTGCTACCCAGTATCATATATTTGGATTTAGCAGGATTTAAAACCAGTGCGTTTCTTTGGGCCCATTGAAATATCCCGTCCAGATCACCATTTATAAACTGAACTGCAGTTGACATTGATGGCACTGTTGGTTCAAAGGAGAAGTAAACTTGTATGTCATCAGCATAAATATGATAATTGCAGTGTTTTATGCAGTTTGTGATATCGGCACTGTACAAAATAAATAACAAAGGACCCAATATTGATCCCTGAGGCACGCCCCGAGATATCGATCTAGATGAAGAAAATAATGATGTACCATCCTCTTATCCATTATGCAGTCGAATGCGCGAGAAAAGTCTAATAAGACCAATAGAGTTCCTTTACCCTTATCACGTGCCTCTAGAATATTACCTACAACGTCTAATAAGGCAGTAGAAGTACTACGTCCCTTACAAAATCTAGACTGAAGGTCCGGCAAGATGTTATTTACCTCTAGATAGTCCATAACTTGCATGTGTACTACTTTTTCCAGAACCTTTGACAAGCATGGTAATAAACTGATTGGTCGCAAGTCCCTAATACATTGTGGGTTAGAGTATATATAGGGCGCACCATTGCCTCGCGCCTAACTTGTGGAAAGGAGTGCGAAGCAATAGATTTATTAATAATATTAGTTATAGCTTTTAGTGATTGAGGCAAAGTGAGTTTAAGCATATCAAGCGAACTACCATCCGCATCCTGAGCATTTGATTTTAAGTTATTTAGTATCTTGAGTACACATGACTCACTGACTGTTTTCAACGAGAAAACGGTTTGTTGGAATCGACTAAACTCAAAATAGGTAAGGTCAGAAATGTTTATCTGACATTGTCCCGGTACGTTTAAAAAAGTATTGTTAATTTCATCCGCATTGTTAAAATAATCTGGAAGGTTATTACTCCTACTAGGTAACACATTTGATTTAAGGTTCTTCCAGAGTATTTTTGAGTCTTTTAAGTTTTTGTTAATGTTGTGCGTAAAATATGCCTTTTTCTCGTTGAATAAAGCAGTGGCAGTATTTCGTTTTAGATCTTTATAATATAACTTATGAGCTTCTAGTTTAGTAGATTGGTATCTGTCCTGAGCCCTATTCCGTAACTTTATCATTAGCTTAATATTTTCCGTGATCCAAGGGGTGAATCGAACTTTGAAATTTTTTGCTTGAATTGGCGCATGGAGGTCATATAAAGTTGTTATTTGTGAATTAAATGTTTGTACCATATCATTAATATAATACATGCTGTCAATAACTCTCCAGGTCACAGAGTCTAGGTCTGCTTCAAAATATTCAGGAATGATATCTTTTAATGGTCGGAATGTCACGTGTTTCATAGCAATCTTATCTTTTTTAAGGAGGACTTCACAAGTAAGAAAAGCGTGATGACCAAGTTCGCTCACTCTATCGACCGTCATATTCCGAGTTCGAGTATTAGTACAAATTACATCGATTAATGTTTGACTGCAATCAGTAAAATGAGTAGGTTTATGTATAATCTGAGCTAGGTTAAAGTGCTTTAAAAATTCGCTCAACTTTCTTGCTCTCGGGTTGTTTTTGTCTAATAAGTTAATATTCATGTCACCTAATACTACTGAGTAATCGCAGTATGAAAAAGAACTAAGACTATCAGAAATGGCATCAAAGTACAAGTCACTGCTAAGCCATGGCGGACGGTAGGCCGTACCTATGATAATTTTTTTTGTATTGATATTCAAACTTATCCACATTTGTTCGACTTGTGTATGAATAGGGTAAGCTCGTACTCGTGCATTGATACCATTCCTGATGTAGAATCCAACTCCACCACCTCGTCCACGGCGTACGTTCGTTGGTCTAGGTATATGACGTAACCGATATCCAGGAACAGCAGGAGCTCGTCCATCTTCCCCAGGCGGCAGCCAAGTTTCGTTGATCGCCATTATGTCGATTGAATGGTGGTTCATAGCTATTATAAATTCGTCATGTTTCGTAGACAAAGAACCCGCATTAAAAAAACAATTTTTAAATTTTTACTACTAGTCATTTTGTAGCATAAATATCTCCGAGACAGACATCAAAAAACATAATATTAAGTAATAAATGTCCCTCAGGCACACACTCAAGCAGAAAGTTATACTCCAAAAAATTAAACTTAAATGTAGTACACACACAATCAGCATAGGTGACTAAATACACATTAATGAAAAATAATAATTGGAAATAAATATGATTAATATAAAATTGAGATATAAAACTGTAAATGTCAAGACTACAACAACATATACAACACATATCACAATGAAAACTTATTAAAGCACCTGGAGCAAATAGTTTATACCCTAAACAAATATTGTGACGCACACCGCATACTGCATCAATTTTATAAAAGTAAGAATTAAATATAACATAGCAATAAAACAAACTTATTGTGAGCCAAAAAACCGAATGACATCAGTCTCTGACCTTATAAGCACAGCTGGCTGTCCTGTTTCTTTACGAGCTAAGATTCTTCCCTGTTTGGTCCAAACATATCGCCATTTCGAACGGCCACCAGCTACTCGCGTCTTATAAAAGAGATGGCGATTGAAGCGTGTCAGCCGTTCATTCACATAAACCCGCTGCGACGGCCCCGCTCTCACCTCTAGCTCCGCTGACGACAGTGTACGACGCACGCGAGCTGCGCGTAGAACACTATTTCTGACAGTCGGACGCGTGAAACGCACCGCAATAGTGCGCGGGCGTCGCGTAATGTCGCCGTCTTCGCCTTCCTGATGATTGCGACGCACCATGCCAACTCGTTCCGCATAAACAATGTCGCGTTCATCTATATCCGCGCCCAGTTTTGCACCTATTAATGACAGTATGTGATATGGTTGCTCCTCTTTGGACTCAGGAACTCCGACCACTTCTATATCATTCATGAAAGACTCCTGCTCCTTATCGTTGAGCTGTTGCTTTAAATTGTCGATGGTACTATGCAAGTCGTCCTGTAGTACCACTCCTTGCTGCTCGAAACGCTTCTCAAGGCTATTGACTCGTTCACTAAGGTTGTCGACTCTGTTGTTACATGTTTGTATTGCATTCTTAAACTCTGCCATTTCATCACGCAGTCCCCACAATTCCGACCTCATTTCCCTTAGCTCAGTACGGAAGCTACGTATTTCTGAAGCGACATTTAATTCCTCTGTGTCGTCACTTACATCCGATGGACTTACTATGCGAGTTTTAGTTTGATCGGGTTTACAGTTCTGGCAATACCATGCCGGAGAACCATTTCCTGACGGAGTATTGGGTATACACGTTCGATGAAAACCCCTTGACATTTTGTGCACTTAATGCGGTCATTGGTTGCCAGAAACTTACCACAAGCACCACATTTACGCATGGTTCTATTCATAGGAGCTTTTATATTTTATAATAAGTTAGCTTGTTTGCAGATAAATTCGCAGAAATAATATAAAATAATCATTCAAATAATGACTAGAACGTTATAAAATTTTGACGCGAGTGCGGTTCGAACCACCGACCTCAATCTCGGAGTAGGTATCACGTTAAACAACTCCGCCACGGTTGACATACAAGCTTAGTTGAAATAGTTGATTAGTAGAAGCAACGCGTTGTACGCGTAATGTAGGCGACGGCGGGGGCTGTGAAGGCGCGCGCGGGGGCTATCGAGCCGTCTGCGGGTTGTCGTAGGTCAGGAACTCGAACCCTGCCGTAGCGCGCCGCGTCCGGGACTGGCAATTGCTGGTCGAGGCGGAGTCCCTGTCGGACCACCGTTACGTGCGGTTCGAAATCTCCGCCTCGTCGGCGATCCCGGACGATCGACCGAGGAGAGCGCACACCCCGTCATCCCCACGATGGGCGTTGAAACGTGTCGATGCAGACGTGCTCGTGGAAGCCTCCATCGTCCAGGCCTGGACCCCGATGGGCGAAGGGCCTGTGGAGGTTGAGATAGAGGCGGAGTGGTTCTGGGGCGCGATGACGCTGATTTGCGACGCGTCGATGCCCCGGGCCAGTACTCAACCTCCGAGGCGTCAGGTGTACTGGTGGTCTGACGACATCAGTCAGAAACGGCTGCGGGATGCGTACAAACAGCGGAAGTACGCCCTGCAGTCCGCCATCAGCGAGGCCAAAATCCAAAGATGGGAAGAGTTCCTGGGGACTCTCGAGGCAGACCCGTGGGGCCGTCCGTATAAGGCGGTCAGGGGCAAGTTGCGCCCCTGCACCCCGCCGGTCACCGAGAGTCTTCAGCCCCGGCATTTAGAGGAGGTGGTCTCCGCTCTCTTTCCTTCAAGAGCGGAGCACACGCCTCCCGAAATGGCGCCGCCTGTTATTGAGGAGGACGGTACCGATGCCGGGGCGCCAGAAGTTACCATGGCGGAGCTCGGCGCGGCAATGTTGCGGTTTCGGGGCAAAAACACCGCCCCGGGGCCGGACGGCATTCCTGCCCGCGCCTGGGTTTTGGCCTTCGACGCCCTAGGGGACCGGCTCCTCAGGCTGTTCAGTGCCTGTTTGGAGTCGGGACGGTTCCCTTCCATGTGGAAGACGGGTAAGCTAGTCCTCCTGAGAAAGGAGGGCCGCCCCGCGGATTCTCCCTCCGCGTACCGCCCCATAGTGCTATTGGATGAGGTGGGCAAGCTCTTTGAGCGCGTAGTGATTGCCCGCCTCTCCAAGCACCTGGTGCGGGTGGGCCCCGACTTGTCCGAACACCAGTTCGGTTTCCGGGAGGGGCGATCGACGATTGACGCGATCAGTCGCGTCAAGGCCCTCTCGGAAGAGACGGTCGCCTCGCGCGGGGTGGTATTGGCGGTGTCCTTGGACATCGCCAACGCTTTCAATACCCTGCCGTGGGCGACTATTAGGGAGGCGCTCCGATTTCATGGGGTGCCTCCCTATCTGCGCCGAATAGTCGGGGACTACCTGCACCAGAGGAGTGTGTTCTGTGTGGGGTGGAACGGAGAGACGTTCCGGAGGGAGATGTCGTGCGGTGTTCCACAGGGTTCGGTTCTCGGACCTATCCTGTGGAACATCGGCTACGACTGGGTTCTGCGGGGTGCCATGCCCTCGGGTGTCGGCGTTACTTGTTATGCCGACGACACGCTGGTTACGGCCCGGGGAGAGGATTACGGGGCAGCTGCCCGTCTTGCCACGGCCGGAGTGGCCCTGGTTGTCGGCAAGATTAGGATGTTGGGACTGGAGGTGGCGCTGGAAAAGTCCGAGGCCCTGTTATTTCACGGGCCTCGGCGGGCGCCGCCTCCCGATGCCCACATCATCGTTGGAGGGGTCCGCATCGGGGTGGAGCCGAGCATGAAATACTTGGGGCTCCACCTCGACGACCGCTGGAACTTTCGCGTCCATTTTAGGCGCTTGGCCCCCCCGGCTGATGTTGGCGGCGGGAGCGCTTAGCTCTCTGCTGCTGAATATCGGGGGGCCCAGTGTTGTCTGCCGCCGCCTCTATTTGGGGGTGGTGCGGTCAATGGTCCTTTATGGGGCGCCCATTTGGGCCGACGCTCTTGATCGCCGAAACATCGCCCTCCTCAGGAGACCTCAGAGGGCGATGGCGATCAGGGTGTCACGGGAGTACCGCACCGTCTCCTTTGAGGCGGCGTGCGTTTTGGCGGCATCGCCGCCCTGGGATTTGGAGGCGGAGGTCCAAGCGTCAGTGTATTATTGGCGCGCTGACCTCCGGCTCCAGGGTGAAGAACCCACGCACAGGGAGGTGGAAACGCGAAGGTCCCAGGCTCGACTGGTCCTCAAGGCGAAGTGGGAAGTTAGTCTGGCCCAGCCCCGCTACGGGGTGAGGACCGTCGAGGCTGTCCGTCCGGTACTAAAACAGTGGACGGACAGACGGCGCGGACCGCTCACCTACCGGCTTACTCAGGTGCTCTCTGGACACGGCTGTTTCGGAGAGTACCTCTGCAAGATAGCCGGTAGGGAGCCTACAACCAGGTGTCACCATTGTGAGGAGTGTGACCGGGACAGTGTGCAGCACACGCTGGAGGAGTGCCCGGCCTGGGCCGCGGAGCGCTGTGCTCGCTACGATTGGCCCCGACCTCTCGTTGCCGACCGTCGTATCCAAGATGGACGGCGACGACAGGTGCTGGGGCGCAATGAGGTCCTTCTGCGAATCTGTCATCTCGCAGAAGGAGGCGGCGGAGCGGGGGCGTGAGGAAGATCCTTACGCCCCGGAAGTCCGCCGCCGCAGGAGGGGGCGCAGGAGACGCGCTTATGTCGCTCTCCTGCCCCCCACGTAATGGTTCCGGGTGGCAAGGCTCAAGGGGGCCTGCCACCCACAAAAAAAGAACCCCGAGAGGGCGCGCGCGGTGTTCCCGCGCGCCTTCCAATGTCGAAAAGGGAGAGCGGTGAGGCTCTCCCCTGGGGACGAGAGGTGGTCGGGTCCGTTTGACCCGGCCCGCACCCACACGGGGGGGCCTGCTATGGATGACTCAATTCTTTTAAGAGCTCCCAACAGGCCTCTCCATTGGGTGACAGAGGAAACACCCCAGGTTTTTAGTGGGTATACCAAGAATGTGGAGTCCCAGACGCCCCGCCGGTGCCGTCCCCTAGCCGGCGGATAGTGCATACACAGTTTTTTTCCAATAACTTTTCATAACACAGACATATCACAGTCAAACTTCACAATTAAACAAGTCACTTAATTATCTATAGATTTCTTTTAAAATTATAAGCAAATGTTCACTATATACCACTTTTATAGTTTTAAGCCGACGAGTACAAAAACATAGCTGTGTCTCAATCGCTGTTCGGTTCGGTGTAATATATTTTCTGAAAATGTAATGTGAATGGTGACACTGGTGACACTGCTGTCCTGATGCCTCAGAGAGTCGGTCGGGCTCGTCCCCGGCTTGCCTGTATTTACTGAGTTATTTAAGAGGAGTTTAGAGGAGAGCACGGCCAGACCTATATATAATAATAATAATAATATTTATTTAAATAATACGTACAATAATTTATAATAAATGACTAATTTACTATTAATTTATAATATACATTTGTTGTTGTTTGCCCGAACTAGATTGAACCTGTGGCTCGGGCGAAGAAGTGCTTACAAACTATTTTAGCAATATAAATTTACATAACTACTATTCAATAATAACATTTTAATAACCTGCATAAGCAACTAGCAGTACCGGTAATAAGTGGGTCAATAATAATGATGCGTTAAGATAGATCAGCAAAATTTTTATTTGCTTACTTGAAGTAACTGCTCAGTTTGCTCATACGACAAAATTTGTAAATAATTATATAATATGTTCTTACAGTTAACATAATTTAATTTATAAATACTTAATTCTCTATTTAATTTATTATATAAAAATGGACCTAGGAAAGAAAGAAATCTATTTGAAAAAATGAATTTTGAAACTGATTGTGAGGCGCAGACTATATCTTTTCGTCTTTTGTTAGTAACATCTTCGTGATATGTAAGCAATGTGTGCTGTTTTAGTACTGTGTGATATATGAAAATTTGGCGAACAGTCATCACCTTGCACGATTTATATAACATTATTGTGGGAAAAATTAAAGGTCGCGTTGTGGCTACTTTTAGAATTGCTCTTTGAGCTCTTTCTAGCGGTAGTAATATTGTTTTTAGTGCTCCACCCCATGAAGTTATGCAATATTGGATGATAGATTGACATAAAGATAAATACACTTGAATGATTAATTTTAAATCTGCTATAGCTCGCAGTTTTTTAAATACATACATTAATTTACGAACTCTACATACCAAACTATCTATGTGTTTTCTAATAGAGAGGATGTCGTCGATTATGATGGCTAGATATTTTACATTATTGGTTTCCTGGATAGTAGGACAATTACACAAGGGCACTGACAAATTGTGGTAGGAGAGAGGACAATGGTGTGCGTATATATAATTGTTAGTCATAGTGTATGATTTTTGCGCATGGAAAAATGAATGTATTTAGTCTTGTCAGCATTTAATGTTAAAAGATTATTATTTAACCAGGTATAGACAATATTAAAGCCAGACTGGGCGCTATCGTATAATTCGTTGGTAGTTTTGGCAGTAAAAATTAGGGCGGTGTCATCAGCGTAGGATATTATCTTTCCATGTTTTAAGGTAAGATTACATAGGTCGTTAATATATACCAGGAAGAGCGTAGGAGCTAGGATACTTCCCTGGGGAATTCCATATCCTGGTATTTTTTCATCATGCCTTATGACATTTCCTATTTTAATACATTGGTGCCGATTGCTTAAATAATCTGCAAAAATTCTCAGTTGCGTATCCCTTATACCAAGTGCCTCCAATTTGTTTAGCAATGAAGAAATTGAGATAGTGTCAAATGCCTTGGCAAGGTCAAGGAAGATCCCTAGAGTCTGATTACCTTTGCTGAGTTCACCAGTGATAAAATTAGTTAAATTATGCACCGCGTCAGCT
This sequence comes from Catocala sponsa, assembly GCA_963564715.1. Lineage (NCBI taxonomy): Eukaryota > Metazoa > Arthropoda > Insecta > Lepidoptera > Erebidae > Catocala > Catocala sponsa. The sequence continues at coordinate 28,443,685 of OY751336.1, forward strand.
GTTGATAATTTATTTCTAAATCCATATTGCGCAGGTGAAAGAAAATTATTATGTTCTAGGTAATTAACTAATCTACTGTTTATTATTTTTTCTAATATTTTTGATATTGAAGGGAGAATCGATATAGGTCTATAGTTGGTGACTAGGTCTTTGCTTCCAGATTTAAAAACAGGTATAACTACCGCCTTTTTCAGGCATGTCGGAAAGATACCTTCAGAAAGGCAGAGGCGAAAAATATGCGATAGTGGAGGTACCAGAATGTGCTTAAATCGCTTAAGAATCTTATTACTTATGTTATCCCAGCCGATGGCGCAATTGTCACGCATACCTAAGATGATTCGCTCTATTTCGCCTTCATCAGTGTCCAGCATAACAAAAGAGTTTAGACTAGGATTGTTACTTGCTTTTTTAAGAGGTGTAGAATGGCTACTAGTTCGTTGCAGAGTCCGTTCGGCGAGCTTTTTACCTACGTTCACAAAATAATTATTTACCTTGTTAGCTGACAGCAGTGGCATAGTATTAGCATCCAATAAACTCGAGTTTGATTCACGGTGTTTTGAGGTATAAGTGACGTTTTTAATATGTTTCCAAATTTCTTTACTGTTATTACCTGCTCTATGCAATATATATTTATCGTAGTTAATTTTTAATTTCTTCAAAAGATTATTCCATATGTTTCTGTACCTCTTGTATGTTGTTTGAAGCGCTAAATTATCTGGAGATCGTCGAGCGCTCTGATGGAGTTTGTCTCTATGTCTTATACTTCGAACTAGACCAGGAGTAATCCAAGGTTTAATATTGAAATACTTCTTTTTTAAGACAATTGTTGATGTGTTTTGTAATATTGCATGTTGGACATTCTGTATTAAATACGATAAAGATAAATTAGCATCAGCACTATTGTAAACTGGGCTAAAATTAATATTACGTAAATCATACTCGAGTTTGTTTATATTTAAATTAGACTTTGTTGTAGGTTGATTTTGCCTAGGTAGCGTTAAATTTATAGCAAGTACGACGGCGTGATGGTCAGTAAAAGTAGAGTTAGTAACAAGCGTGGTAGATGATAAGCTGGATTTGATCATCATATGATCGAGACAGGAACCGCTCTGATGCGTAGGTAATGTGTGCGTGGGGAGAAGCCCATGGTATGAGCACAGATTAAGGTAATATTGTGTTCCTGTATCGTGATGCTCAGATCCGATATCTATGTTTATGTCACCTGTTAGAATAATATTTTTAAACGCACTAAGCTTTTGCAGAGTCTGATTAAGGAAATTATGAAAGGCGTCTAAATTTCTTACTGAAGGAGATCTATATATAGCAATAATCACTGTGTTCGTGCCAATTTTGATAATTAAACAATTACAGTCTTGAAAAGGTAGCTCTTCGATTGAAAATTGTAATGCTTCCTTAATATATACTACCACACCATCATTCTGATTATGGTTTAACGCGCTGTGGTATGTATTGTATCCGGCAATTACCGGGAGAGTTTCGCTGCGATTAGATAACCAACACTCAGTAAGAACAATTACATCACATATAATGTTTAGTCTATGTTGAAAAATATGAAAGCTATCCATATTCTTATAAATACTGCGTATATTTTGGGTAAGTATGGTTAGTGAGTCCCGATAAACGGAAAGATATTGTCTGCAGTCCTCCACTGTACACGCTTTTGCGTCTGAGGCAGAAACATTATCTATTTCTGTAAATAAATCAATATCCATAAACTATTTAATAAAGGGGTAGATCTAATATATACAAGCTAATATGCGACGCTCTTAGGCGCCTTCATAATCAACAGAATTAATATACCTATATTCAGCTGCCTGTCTAGCTGGGCAATCGGCGTCTCCCGTCTTGTGGTTGCTTGGCTTTTTGAAGCGCAAGCATGTTGCACATTTTGGTGACTCCGCTTTTCTTGTGCAGTCTTGGATGGAGTGACCGTCTTCGCCACAATGTCCGCACGTAGAGGTCGCTGTTTTGCACGTCTTGGCTGCGTGCTCGTACTGCTGGCACTTGTAGCATCTGGTCACTATCGTAAAGTCCCTGACCGGACAGGAGGTCCAGTTAATAAATAACCGATTCTGGGTAATGAGCGCTTTACGTATAATGGCTGATACTTCAATAACGTAGTTGCAGGTCTCAGCATTTTTCTTGCCAGATTTGTGGCTAAGTTTTATTGAGGTCATAAATGTATTTCTTGTCATATCACGTAATTTTTCGGCTAGATTCTGTTCATAAATACATTTATAAACCTCATTTTCGGCCATTGATGTTGGAACTCCTATTATGATAATACGAGGCTTGCGCTTGTAAGGCTCGTCAACCTTAAGCCCTGATTCAGCAAGTTGGACAGTCTGCTTGAGCTTCTCGATATCTCTTTTGGTCTCAGTACTGATAACAACACCGCCATTTCTTATCTTGCGGACTCCTCGAACTTGCAGTTTCATAGCTTCAGGGCTAATTATTTTCTGGACCATGGTCTTTGTATCCTCGCTGGTTTTCGAATTATCATTAGGATAAATGACTACCGAGCTCAAAGTGCTAGGGCGAACAAAGTTACTGGTTCCTTTCTTTACCATATCGGCAAAGGAAGTGCTGGCTGGTACCTGCTTCACATTCGACTCCTGAATGGCCTGCTTGATCTGCGTTAAGGAATTCATAAGTTCTTGTGTTTCTGCTGCGTCTTGTAAAGAATTGTGAGCTTGAATGGCTCTGTGCTTGAGCGACTGATATTGAACAGCCATGTGGGCAACTCCGTTTGTTACTTTACGGCAAAGGGTATTTATTTTGAGTTTTTGTTCCGAGTTTAGCTTGCCTTCAGATGCAATACAACAAACTTCATTTAAGCACTGCTCAATAGACCCCATCCAACCCTGTATCTCCGGGGTTGACGCTATTTCCATTTTCTCACTGGGCTCAGGTCTAGGTTTTTGAGGAGTCGTAGGTGGGGGAGTACGGCGAGTTATACCGCTCCTATTACATGGACTACTATCCATAGTCACTATACACTCGGTGTTAGAAGGGCATATCTACTTACGGCGAATCCCGCTCCGGGTCTCCGTTGTCACGAGACTCGTGGTGGTGAAACCGCTCAACACCTCTAGCCGCTCGCACCGGTGTTGCCCTCTGCTGCCTTTAAGGCTTGAACGCCTATGGCGGCTACTCAGAGGGCCCACCTAGTGAGTTGGCGAGTTACCGTCTACCCACCGTATACAACTTGATACTATAAGAGTAGTCAGGGCACACGCCGCTTTTCATCCATAGTTACTATATACTAGCCTATCAAACAGCCGTCTCCATAGTCCATATACATATATTAGAGTGCATACGTAGCACTCCTGCGTCAGACGTCTGCTGTGTCCAGCGCGCGCGCCACTGGACATGCTCCACCCCAGTTTAGAACAAAACGAAGGGCCTCTTCACGTTATGTCTAGGACCAGGTATTTTTCTTATGATATATTCGAAAAATATATGATAACTAGATATTCCCGCGGTTTCACCCGCGTTTATCGTTACTGCGCCGCCCCCGTGGGTCGTAGCGTGATGTTATATAGCCTATAGCCTTCCGCGATAAATAGGCTATCCAACACTAAAAGAATTTTTCAAATCGAACCAGTAGTAATCACGCAGAATAAACCATGAGAAACATCGTTTGTACTATGTCTGTAATGGGTAATTATTTTGCTGCGATGTTATTTTACATACATACATACATAGATTCACGCCTGTTTCCCAGAGGGGTAGGCAGAGACTACGGATTTCCATTTGCTACGATCCTGACACACTTCTCTGGCTTCATTCACTTTCATCACATTCCTCATACACGCCCGTCGGTTCAAGGAGCTCTTAACCTGGCCTTTGTCCAGGACGCCTCCGATCTGGTCGAGAAACGTTCGCCTAGGTTTTCCTCTTGCGACTGTTCCATTCACACTAGCCTTATAAACTTTCTTAGTCAGTCTTTCCTCGTCCATTCTTTCTACATGTCCAAACCAGCTTAACATACCCTTTTCTATTCTTGTAACTATATCCACTTTCATGCCGCATCTCTCTCTAATCACACTATTTCTTATTCTATCTTTCAGAGTCACACCACATATGCTTCTCAACGCTCTCATTTCTACAGCATTTATTCTGCTCTCATGCTTCTTTTGCCATACCCAACTTTCACTTCCATACATAAGTGTGGGCACTAATAGTCCTCTATGAACAGCCAAACGTGCCTTTTCGGATACATTTCGACTGTTCATAAAAGCGCGTAGGGCTCCATTCACTTTGTTGCCAGCAATCGTTCTCCTGTTATTTTAAAACTGCTATATCTCCTAAGATATTCATTGAAATCGAATGATGTAAAGGGCAATTTCGTTTTAAATTAAATACTTGTGATGAATAACGTATTTATTTGGATAAGGATTAATATCATGTTTATAAAAATACCTTCGCAAATAATGCATTATTTTAGAACAAATTTCGTTAGCATAAAAATGGTTATAGTGAGCCAACCTTAAAAGACATATGCTGTCGCGGACTTTTTTTTAGAACTTTTAAAGGGGAACAATTCTGTCATACATGATTTTTGCGAAACTTTAACTGTTTACGCAGCGCACGCAGCGGAAGCTCTCAAAAGGAAAAAATACTCTCCGATTTTGAAACATTCTTCATTGGTGCTCCGCTCCTATTGATCTTAGCGTGATGATATATAGCCTATAGCCTTCCTCGATAAATGGGCTATCTAACACTGAAAGAATTTTTCTAATCGGGCCAGTAGTTCCTGAGATTAGCGCGTTCAAGTAAACAAACAAACAAACAAACAAACAAACTCTTCAGCTTTATAATATTAAGTATAGATGATAAGAGAAACAAAACAATAATACAAACTATTACAGAATGTATTGACCCCATGTCAGATCTAACTTGTGCTTAGTGCTTAGGGTACTACTGCAGTCTGTAGGGCTCTCACTGTACTATATTTAAATAAATATAATAATATTATTATTTTTGATATTTATGGGTTATTCTCCAAATTTGTAACAATTTCGGCCAATTAATCTTTACCACGGGTTCACTCCAAGTGGAGTTCATTCCGGTGATTCTGTTAAGGAGCTGTATCTTCCTGCAAAAGCTTTCGGACAATTCGGTATTTGTTTAGTATGGAGGCTTTTGGTATCGTCATGTACACTTCAGTTGGTAGTTCTGTCGTTGTAGATAATAATGAAACTGTTTAGGTATGATGCCGGTGCTAAACGAAATCAGAGGAACGATATATACTCTATTCATTTGCCAGATTCTTCTAAGTTTTCCTTGAGCTCTGTATATTTATGTATATTTCCAGTTATTGTTTTTTGTAAGTTGTGGGTGTTACGGACAGCTATATCAATTAAGAACGTATGTTTATCGAATTTGTCTATTAATGTAATGTCTGGTCTATTATAAGTTAATAATGTAAATTTTTGTCAGTTAAGATGATTCTCCAGTGGTGGTCTAGGAACATATCGGTAGTATGGCACTGGTTTACGGGGTGTGAGATTGTGCTTAATAGATAGTTTTTGATGAATGATGTGAGCGATTCGATTAAGTCTATGGGTATAGTTGGTTTGAGCTCAGATTGGGCAGGCGCTGGTTATATGTCGAATAGTTTCGGATGACCGGTAACATTTTCTGCATTTGTCGTTTTGTATGTTAGGATCTTTTAGTTTTTGTAGATTTTGGTCTTAATAACTTGGTCTTGGATGGCAAGCATAAACCCTTCTATCTCAGGGAAGAGAGATCCTAACTTAACCATTTGTTTGAGGCTTCGAAGTCAGTCTGCGGCTGTTCTAGGTCATGTAAATGTCTACCGTGCAATTCCTTGGAACGCCAGTTGCCTATTTTTCCCTGCATGTGTTCTTTCGGGGTTTTGTAGACAATTCCTTTAGTGTGCAAATTTAGCGGAGTGAAGGTGTTGTCTCTTTTAACTATGGATGGCTGTATATTGCTAGTTGCAGATTTGAAAAGATATTTAGAAAAAGTCTCTGACATTTTAAATCTGTCCTGACCATAATAATTTAAGGTTAGTTACCTCCATTTTCGCCCAAAATCAGCCATTGAAAGAATTTCAGGAAAGAGATACTGAAATTCTTTCAATGGCTGATTTTGGGTGTAAATAATTGTGATTAGGTAATGTAGTTCTGATCTTAATTTCTAAAACTGAAGTGATATGTTTTTATTTCTTAAAGGCAGCTTCCGCTTTCGATTAAATCCTGCGGGAGGCTTTACAAACATTCAAATAACAGACACAAAGTACATCCAGACTCGGCACAACCATTTGTGAATCACACAAATGTTTGTCCCGTGTGGGATCCGAACCCACAATAGGCGGCGCAGCGGCAGCGGCGAGGCCACCACTTAAACCACTACGCCATTCATGCATTTAGAGTACCGATGATTTCAGCATCATCTCAGTTTGAGCATGTTTCGGTCATGCGCCATTTCGCAACTTCTTTGTGCTGGAATGAGTGGATAGATGTCACAACTTTAATTAAAACTATTGTACAGATGGCAGCCAAACAGGAGAATAACATTTCAATGCCGTGAAGACACTAGACAGTGTGTGTGCTTCTGAAATTCGGATGTTGACAAATGTTGTATTATGACAGACGTTCCGTTTTATAGTTAGGGTCGTATTTCTAAAGCTATGTGCTTTCGAGCAACGGTCTTAAGTACGAAGAGCTGCGTGACAGTACGAGTCTGACATTCTTTAGAATTATGTATTACCTAGCTAATTAGCTATGCATAAATATATAAGTCAAAGTTTGTTTGACTGTTTGTTCCTATCACATGTACTATAGCTACCGTTCATCGGATTCCGATTAAACGTCAGTAAGTAGTTGTTCGTTCGTTTCGAACTTTAAAAGGCAATGCAACGCGCGTCGGACATTACTTACTATATTATATAAATACAATAACAAACATCGGTTCTGACTAGTCGTGAGTTTCGTGAGTGTCGTGAGTGTCGTGAGTGTCGTGAGTGTCGTGAGTGTCGTGACCGTGTCCATACTCACAGTACCTACAACGCAACAATATTTGATTATTTGTACATAGGTACGAATCAAATATTTTCTAGAATCACAAATCTGATTTAATATGTCACTGTTATGGCGCAATTGCTGAATGAACGCGCTAATCTCAGGAACTACTGGTTCGAATTGAAAAATTATTTTAGTGTTGGATAGCCTATTTATCAAGGAAAGCTATAGGCTACATAACATCATGCTACGACCCACGGGGGCGGCGCAGTCACGATAAACGCGGGTGAAACCGCGGGAACATCTAGTCTTATATGAAGCAGACGAAGTTGCGCCGCCGCCGCGCGCCGGTCAGCTAGTTGGGTTATAAAATATGATTGAATGAGGTGGTTTAAGAGTTTTACAATATATTTGTATTATTTACAGGATGGTCACTTGTACGCTACGATTGAGGAACACACGCCACCAAACTTAGTTTATGGCCCAGACAAGTACTGCATGGATAACTTCGTGAATGAAACCAAGGATAGCAACACGACGACTGCTCGCTTAGACAGTATAATATGTTTTGTACCCAAACGAGAATACAATCATTACGCTCTGAACGCCACTTGTAAGTACATGTTAACTTCCGACATATATACCTGAGCGTATCGCACTAGTCTCAGCTTTGATAAATAAACCAAACAACGTTATTTACGTAAACAAAGATAGGTATTAGCCGAATATCGGTAAGTAATGCAGTGGGGCACTGTGAAGCGATCAAGAGGTCGTCGGCGTCGACTCTGATGACCATGTTACCGTCTGCTGTTCACGTACTCCCTGACGAGTCGGCTGTTCCTTCAGCCTGTGTGCTGGTGGTGGTACTCGTCACAGGGACGCAACCTCACAGACATGGAGACACGTCGACACCTTCAACTCTAATCTTTATATTGTCTTCTGTTTACGCGAATGTTATTCATTGAAATTAAACTACTATATACGGATTTTATCGCGTTGTTTATTTGACACTTCATTACATAATTTTGATAACTGTTACACTACTATTACTATTAAACTTTACTAATTTCTAAGCTAACTAAATTATTGAAACTATTAAAGCTATTTATACTATTATACTATTTATATTTATGTTTACACTTCCCCCGACGCGACGTTTCGGTTGCTTTTCAGCAGCCATGGTCACGAGGACACTAAGATGGTAGTTGTCTCAAAGTTCCAGTGTAGTTATTTCAAAGTACCCGAACATAATTTAATCATGGGTGTTTCTATTTACGCAGAATGAGATCAAAGTATCATGAAGTCTAGCTGTGGTTTGCTTCTTCTTGGGTTTGTAATAAAGTGTGAAATAAACAACTCGATAAAACCCGTATATAGTAGTTTAACTCTAATCTTTAACTCTCATAAAATACTAGCAAACAGATAAATAGTTGTGCAGCGCTACAGCTATAGCTAGCTAGGTATGGAGCGACACAGTCACAATAGTTGAACGTTAGTACGGGCGCGGACGGCGACACAGATAATAAACCAATCATGGCCATGACATTAAGTTCCAAAATTATCATTTTGATAAAGAATAATGTTACACAACACAACACACAGCTGCAGCAGGTGCAGGTCACATTCACGCGTCAGGTAGGTACCTAACATTTACTACATTCAAATAGTCTAGGTATACACCTAATCTAATACTAAATAGCAAGATTTTAAAATATTATTCCTTTAGTTGCTATCATAACTATTGTAATTTACATTTTGATCTCGCTTGGGATTTTATTAAAGCGCACACATTGACCTTTAATTGATTTATAAATGTATGTGTGGAGCGCGGCCCCGCGGGGTACTGCCTCTATATTATAAATGTATGTGTGGAGCGCGGCCCCGCGGGGTACTGCCTCTATATTATTATACCTGTTCTTATAAGTAGGTACACATCATTAAAATGTTCATATATAAATTGGCTGGCTACTAATAATACCAATATTAAATGTCTACCGTGCAATTCCTTGGAACGCCAGTTGCCTATTTTTCCCTGCATGTGTTCTTTCGGGGTTTTGTAGACAATAATTCCTTTAGTATGCAAATTTAGCGGAGTGAAGGTTTTGTCTATTTTAACTATGGATGGAATGTATATTGCTAGTTGCAGATTTGAAAAGATATTTAGAAAAGTCTCTGACATTTTAAATCTGTCCTTCCATAATAGTTTAAGGTCAGTGTACGGTCCGCACACCCTGGGTAATAAGATAGAGGTCTATAGATCAGTAAAACTCGGTAATAAATTTAACTGACTATATTGATAGATCAAAAGATGATATTAATGGTAATGATGTGCGTAAACAGATTATCGAACGCGGAATGATATGTGAGACGCGGTACGTCCTTTGATAGTCGAACGTGAACGCGAACTAAATTAAATTATATATGTTTAATTAAAGTAATTAATGAAGTAAGTTGCTGACATGGCACAAGAGTAATAAGTTCAATGTACGCTACGTGTAACGTGGCTCGTACAGTCAGGTAAGGTATTAAGGAGTCCCACTACTGGGCAGTACTGGGCACGTGCATCTTCTCAGTGTGAGAAGGTTTACACCATAGTCGACTAGCTAGCGTGCGGGTTGGCAGACTTCACATTTCTTCGAGAACATTATGGAACATTCTGAGAAAAAGCGAGCGATCAACTATTTAATACTTACATAACTTCGAAAAGCCAGAGATGCGCGCCTTGGGATCGAAATTGAGACCTCTGCGTGGCAGTCGAACAGTACTGTTCCGAGCACACGCTGCACTTCGCCCGGCCCGCGCGGCCGCGGCGCATAGCTCTCGCATTCTTTCCTCGACAAGACTCGACAAGTCTTAAGCAGCCGTAGACGCCGAAGTCGACGTACGACCGACTCACAAGTCACAACTGATAATACTTGCTATCCATTAGAGTCGGCACGCGCGAATGTTACCGCGGCTGTTGCACCAGATCATGGGCTGGGGACGCCTTGGCATTAAACTCTATTCATAGATTTAATATATACCTTATACCTTATACCCTACCAGAAACCTTTGTGCACGCCCCTGCACCCGTGCACTCGGCTCCTTTATCGTGATATCATATAATAGACAATCACACTGAGAGTCCCTTTATGTCACCGTAGTTGGTAACGCGCTGCGCTGTACACACGGACAATAAACACACCTAACATAGGTCGTGTCGTGTCTCGTCGTGTCGGTCGTGTCGTGTCAGGGCGCGCTAGTGGACGCTCACTGTACTATATGTATTTGTCGACAATAAAACAAAATGTTTGGGCGGAGGAAACGTTCACATCGAATGAACAGCTCATTATTTTCCTACATTTAGTACCTAATAATAATTTATTTCAGATTAAGATCCATTGTGTTAGTATTACATAAACCATACAAGCTAGTGTGAGTAATTATAAGGACACAGTAACACATAAGAAAAACACAAATAAAATGACACCACAAGCAAAGCCGTAACCAATGACACAGTGACACAGTGACACAGGGACACAGTGACACAGGGACACAGGGACACAGGGACACAGTGACACAGTGACACAGTGACACAGTGACACAGGGACACAGTGACACAGGGACACAGTGACACAGGGACACAGTGACACAGTGACACAGTGACACAGGGACACAGTGACACAGGGACACAGTGACACAGTGACACAGTGACGAAGGGACACAGTGACAGAGGGACACAGTGACACAGGGACACAGTGACGCAGGGACACAGTGACACAGGGACACAGTGACACAGGGACACAGTGACGCAGGGACACAGGGGCACAGTGACACAGGGACACAGTGACACAGGGACACAGTGACACAGGGACACAGGGACACAGGGACACAGTGACACAGGGACACAGTGACACAGGGACACAGTGACACAGGGACACAGTGACACAGGGACACAGTGACACAGTGACACAGGGACACAGTGACACAGTGACACAGGGACACAGTGACACACGGACACAGGGACACAGTGACACAGGGACACAGGGACACAGGGACACAGTGACACAGGGACACAGGGACACAGTGACACAGGGACACAGTGACGCAGGGACACAGTGACGCAGGGACACAGGGACACAGTGACACAGGGACACAGGGACACAGGGACACAGTGACACAGGGACACAGTGACACAGGGACACAGTGACACAGGGACACAGTGACACAGTGACACAGGGACACAGTGACACAGTGACACAGGGACACAGTGACACAGGGACACAGTGACACAGGGACACAGTGACACAGGGACACAGTGACACAGGGACACAGTGACACAGGGACACAGTGACGCAGGGACACAGGGACACAGTGACACAGGGACACAGTGACACAGGGACACAGTGACACGGGGACACAGGGACACAGTGACACAGGGACACAGTGACGCAGGGACACAGGGACACAGTGACACAGGGACACAGTGACGCAGGGACACAGTGACACAGGGACACAGTGACACAGGGACACAGTGACACAGGGACAGAGTGACGCAGGGACACAGGGACACAGTGACACAGGGACAGAGTGACGCAGGGACACAGGGACACAGTGACACAGGGACACAGTGTGGCGCTAGCTCACCTGGCCACCATCTTGCTGAGGATATTATTGGTGCAGCCCACCCTATGCATGATGGAGGCGCATCGTTTGGTTTTCACAGGTGCTTAGAAATTGTCTACTGCCGAATCGGCAACCATGCCTGACGCCCTCCAACGGCGCGGCAGTCACATCGACATCTTAATGAGCTGATCTAAGCCGCGCGCGAACGGGACAGCTCAACAGTAACAGTAGACCGTTCACTTGATAATCCATTGGGTTGATTATGTTGTATGTTTGCAGGTATGTTCATTTCCTGTTTCTTCATTATGTTGACGGTAGCCGTGTACGCGTTTCTGCCAGAGCTCAGAACCCTCCACGGCCTGATCATGAAAACATACCTCATGTGCTTCTTCGTGGTCTTCCTATTCATGGGCATCATGCAGCTGCTACTGCTCGTGGGTGGCATCAACCAAGTGTGGTGCACTGGCGTGAGTGAGTACACGAACACAGACATACGAGACATGGGCTGATCACTCAGTACTAGTGCAACATTATCGTTATCAGAGTTAGTAGAGTTAGAGGTGGCCAGCAATATTTAGTGATACATTTGGGCAAGTTTTAATATTTGTTTACGTTTATTACAGCGTTTGTGATTTACTTCTCGACCCTGGCAGCTTTCTTCTGGTTAAATGTGATGTGTTTCGACGTGTGGACCAAGTTCAGGTACGCTTCAACACGCTTACCTATTGCGTGACCATTGCATTCATTAGTGACATTCGTATTGTAGCCATTTCGTTCGTCTGTCATTCAGTAACTTGAGCTTTTGCCCGCGCTGTGTGTGTTTTGTAAGCTTACGGTGTGGTGTGGACGTAAGTAAATAATCAACGAATACCAATTGTATTAATTTCTAGTGGCGTTATTTATTTACCGTTTACCACCGTTATCTATGCACTGAGCTGGTACTGTGAGGGGACCGCTGCGCTGGTGAGGTGACTCATAGAGAGAGATGTTCCCGCGGTTTCACCCGCGTTTATCGTTACTGCGCCGCCCCCGTGGGTCTTAGCGTGATGTTATATAGCCTATAGCCTTCCTCGATAAATAGGCTATCCAACACTAAAAAAATTTTCAAATCGAACCAGTAGTTCCTGAGATTAGCGCGTTCAAACGAACAAACAAACTCTTCAGCTTTATAATATTAGTATAGATATAGATAATATCGTGTATTTGGCCTTTTTCTTCATGTTGCACCATATTTTCATGTACAGTGCAAGCTTTTATTATTACTTACAATATACATACAACATACATAACTCAACACAAAATAAAGTACATACTTAGTCTGCCATCTTAAGTGGTGACAGTTAAACACGTGTTCGTTTTTAAAAGACAACTGCACTGAGAGTCAGGCCTTATGTCGCGGGGGACGCCGCGCGCCGCGCGCCGGACGGTACTGTCACGAATACTTAACGAACCAACTACACTCGGGCAAAACTTTAATTGTTGAACGAAACCACAACAGCGACAACGCCGGCGCCGGCGCAGCGGGATGAGCGCTCGCTTGTTGCGCGCTCTGCGCTATCGATGTACACAACAGCGACAACGCCGCCGCCGGCGCAGCGGCGCAGCGGGATGAGCGCTCGCCTGTTGCGCGCTCTGCGCTATCGATGTACACAACAGCGACAACGCCGGCGCCGGCGCAGCGGGATAAGCGCTCGCCTGTTGCGCGCTCTGCGCTATCGATGTACACAACAGCGACAACGCCGCCGCCGGCGCAGCGGCGCAGCGGGATGAGCGCTCGCCTGTTGCGCGCTCTGCGCTATCGATGTACACAACAGCGACAACGCCGACGCCGGCGCAGCGGGATGAGCGCTCGCCTGTTGCGCGCTCTGCGCTATCGATGTACACAACAGCGACAACGCCGACGCCGGCACAGCGGGATGAGCGCTCGCCTGTTGCGCGCTCTGCGCTATCGATGTACACAACAGCGACAACGCCGGCGCCGGCGCAGCGGGATGAGCGCTTGCCTGTTGCGCGCTCTGCGCTATCGATGTACATAACACCCTAATCAATATTTCATTGTAACTGGTGCAGTTATATATAAAATGGACATTACAAATGCGAGTGCTATGAAAAGGCTCGTACGCTCTCTGTGTACATACACATACACTACCTGCACCACGTCTAACATACGTTATGTTCCAGAAAGCTGAGTGTAGTGCATGGTGTTACAAGATCTAAGTACATCCGGTTCCTAATGTACTGCGCTTATGCATTTGGAATGCCATCTCTTTTAACTATACTGCTGGCCGCGCTCGAATTCGCCGATCTTCCAGAAAATACCGTATTACGACCCCATCTGAGACGAAAGGGATGCTTCATAAATGGTAAGCCTATTTTACGAGAGCTGATATTATATTAGTACTTATCAAGTACATAATGACTTTCCAAATTAAATGACCAAATTAGTAAACAATCTAAATAATAAATAAGAATATACAATGACATGTACGCAAAAGGAATAAGTAGTAAGTAAGCGACCACGAGAGACGCCACTAGCTCGCTGAGAATAGTACATATATAGGCCTTACTGAAGTGGTAGCTGTCACAAACCCTCAACATTTAATATCCAGCCGATTTCGTTTTCTTTAATCATTGTACTTAGTTCAAGGCTAAATATATTATTTACGTAAGTACTTTCGTCAACACAATGTCGTGTTGTATCCATTAAATATCAGCAAATACAATTATTTACATAACATTTTGTATATGTAGTAGTAGTATATTGTTATTTAAGTCTAAAAGAGTTATATTGAAACAAACATTTTCAAAGAAGTCACTGACAGCAATTATGTAAATATTAATCAGGCTAAATAAAAGATTCTGTTACCGAGCCTAAAGCATAGGTACCTGCCCTGCTCCGCGCCGCCGCGCCGCCACGCCGCGCCCCTTTGTCTTCACACATCGCGAAATATTAATCAGGCTAAATAAAAGATTCTGTTACCGAGCCTAAAGCATAGGTACCTGCCCTGCTCCGCGCCGCCGCGCCGCCACGCCGCGCCCCTTTGTCTTCACACATCGCGAAATATTAATCAGGCTAAATAAAAGATTCTGTTACCGAGCCTAAAGCATAGGTACCTGCCCTGCTCCGCGCCGCCGCGCCGCCACGCCGCGCCCCTTTGTCTTCACACATCGCGATATATTAATCAGGCTAAATAAAAGATTCTGTTACCGAGCCTAAAGCATAGGTACCTGCCCTGCTCCGCGCCGCCGCGCCGCCACGCCGCGCCCCTTTGTCTTCACACATCGCGAAATATTAATCAGGCTAAATAAAAGATTCTGTTACCGAGCCTAAAGCATAGGTACCTGCCCTGCTCCGCGCCGCCGCGCCGCCACGCCGCGCCCCTTTGTCTTCACACATCGCGAAATATTAATCAGGCTAAATAAAAGATTCTGTTACCGAGCCTAAAGCATAGGTACCTGCCCTGCTCCGCGCCGCCGCGCCGCCACGCCGCGCCCCTTTGTCTTCACACATCGCGAAATATTAATCAGGCTAAATAAAAGATTCTGTTACCGAGCCTAAAGCATAGGTACCTGCCCTGCTCCGCGCCGCCGCGCCGCCACGCCGCGCCCCTTTGTCTTCACACATCGCGAAATATTAATCAGGCTAAATAAAAGATTCTGTTACCGAGCCTAAAGCATAGGTACCTGCCCTGCTCCGCGCCGCCGCGCCGCCGCGCCGCGCCCCTTTGTCTTCACACATCGCGATATATTAATCAGGCTAAATAAAAGATTCTGTTACCGAGCCTAAAGCATAGGTACCTGCCCTGCTCCGCGCCGCCGCGCCGCCACGCCGCGCCCCTTTGTCTTCACACATCGCGAAATATTAATCAGGCTAAATAAAAGATTCTGTTACCGAGCCTAAAGCATAGGTACCTGCCCTGCTCCGCGCCGCCGCGCCGCCACGCCGCGCCCCTTTGTCTTCACACATCGCGATATATTAATCAGGCTAAATAAAAGATTCTGTTACCGAGCCTAAAGCATAGGTACCTGCCCTGCTCCGCGCCGCCGCGCCGCGCCCCTTTGTCTTCACACATCGCGATATATTAATCAGGCTAAATAAAAGATTCTGTTACCGAGCCTAAAGCATAGGTACCTGCCCTGCTCCGCGCCGCCGCGCCGCGCCCCTTTGTCTTCACACATCGCGAAATATTAATCAGGCTAAATAAAAGATTCTGTTACCGAGCCTAAAGCATAGGTACCTGCCCTGCTCCGCGCCGCCGCGCCGCCGCGCCGCGCCCCTTTGTCTTCACACATCGCGATATATTAATCAGGCTAAATAAAAGATTCTGTTACCGAGTCTAAAGCATAGGTACCTGCCCTGCTCCGCGCCGCCGCGCCGCCGCGCCGCCACGCCGCGCCCCTTTGTCTTCACACATCGCGAAATATTAATCAGGCTAAATAAAAGATTCTGTTACCGAGCCTAAAGCATAGGTACCTGCCCTGCTCCGCGCCGCCGCGCCGCGCCCCTTTGTCTTCACACATCGCGAAATATTAATCAGGCTAAATAAAAGATTCTGTTACCGAGCCTAAAGCATAGGTACCTGCCCTGCTCCGCGCCGCCGCGCCGCCGCGCCGCGCCCCTTTGTCTTCACACATCGCGATATATTAATCAGGCTAAATAAAAGATTCTGTTACCGAGTCTAAAGCATAGGTACCTGCCCTGCTCCGCGCCGCCGCGCCGCCGCGCCGCGCCCCTTTGTCTTCACACATCGCGATATATTAATCAGCCTAAATAAAAGATTCTGTTACCGAGCCTAAAGCATAGGTACCTGCCCTGCTCCGCGCCGCCGCGCCGCCACGCCGCGCCCCTTTGTCTTCACACATCGCGAAATATTAATCAGGCTAAATAAAAGATTCTGTTACCGAGCCTAAAGCATAGGTACCTGCCCTGCTCCGCGCCGCAGCGCCGCCGCGCCGCGCCCCCTTGTCTTCACACATCGCGAAATATTAATCAGGCTAAATAAAAGATTCTGTTACCGAGCCTAAAGCATAGGTACCTGCCCTGCTCCGCGCCGCCGCGCCGCGCCCCTTTGTCTTCACACATCGCGAAATATTAATCAGGCTAAATAAAAGATTCTCTTACCGAGCCTAAAGCATCGGTACCTGCCCTGCTCCGCGCCGCCGCGCCGCGCCCCTTTGTCTTCACACATCGCGAAATATTAATCAGGCTAAATAAAAGATTCTCTTACCGAGCCTAAAGCATCGGTACCTGCCCTGCTCCGCGCCGCCGCGCCGCGCCCCTTTGTCTTCACACATCGCGATATATTAATCAGCCTAAATAAAAGATTCTGTTACCGAGTCTAAAGCATAGGTACCTGCCCTGCTCCGCGCCGCCGCGCCGCCGCGCCGCGCCCCTTTGTCTTCACACATCGCGATATATTAATCAGCCTAAATAAAAGATTCTGTTACCGAGCCTAAAGCATAGGTACCTGCCCTGCTCCGCGCCGCCGCGCCGCCACGCCGCGCCCCTTTGTCTTCACACATCGCGAAATATTAATCAGGCTAAATAAAAGATTCTGTTACCGAGCCTAAAGCATAGGTACCTGCCCTGCTCCGCGCCGCCGCGCCGCCGCGCCGCGCCCCTTTGTCTTCACACATCGCGAAATATTAATCAGGCTAAATAAAAGATTCTGTTACCGAGCCTAAAGCATAGGTACCTGCCCTGCTCCGTGCCGCCGCGCCGCGCCCCTTTGTCTTCACACATCGCGAAACAGTGTTGCGTGGATATTAACATATCATCGAGACAAGTTATGAATTCGATTGTGATTCCAATTATAATCAGTGCAGTCAATCATATTTCCTTTTTCGTAGATCAATGGATAGTGCATCGCGAGTACAACTTACTTGTATACTAATACCAAGTAATGTTTCAGGGACGAGCAAACTACTTTATCTGTACTCGCCCATCACAGTATTATGTGTCACAAACCTGGTGCTGTTTACACTAACGGCTGTAAAGATAGCACACACCAAGAAACAGACTCAAGTGCTGCGGCGGAGGGACACGCAACGGTAGGGCTCCGCCCTGTCGGCTTCGTCGTTATCATTCGTTCTTCATGCTTGTCACGCGCGCTAGTCACTGCGCGCTACAGCCCCGCCTGCTCCTCCTCCGTGGCTGAACGCGCTCATGTATGTACTTTAAACTATTAAGTTATACAAGTATTGTTGGCCGTGCAATGAGGTCAACAAATAAAATACGTTTTTCAAAGTAAACTATGGTATATTGAACTAAACTTGCCACAATGACCGCGGAGCAAGTTTGGTGGAGCCCGTGTCTTTACCCGATACGGTTAGATCGCGAACTGATTAATGACGCGTTAGTAGTACCGCGCCGCGTCCGAGTTTGCTGACGCTGCTAATCGTACGGGCGGTGCACCGTACAAGTATTGTGCGGATAATCAGAACAATTTTAATTTAGAACAATTTCATGTTTGTAGGTTAGTTAAGGTGTAATCCTCACGTAATGTTCCAGGTTGTCGCTGTATATCAAACTGTTCATCGTGACAGGCGTTAATTGGATCATGGAAGTCGTGAGCTCGTTGTACCCTGAGATTCCTTATCTGTGGCAGTTTACTGATGCGTATAATATTCTCGTCGGACTTATAGTCTTTATCATTTTTGTATGTAAGAAGAAAATATTGATGTCAATAAAAAGAAGGTGCGTTTCGTTCTATTTTTGTGAACTAAATAATATTTAAAACAAAGCCAGTAATTTAACTAAAGCGTATATTTCACAACATCAATTTATTGTAGTACAATATGGGTGACAGGCCCGAAGACCAACGCTGTGCCACTGCTGTACGAGTATATCTAACGACTGATCTCATCGTGTCATTGTCGCCACGCGCGTGTGCGGCACCACTGCGCGCTACGGCTTGCTACAATACAATAGACGACTGTACACCGCACGTATTACAAGATGAACAATATGAGAAAACACAATATTTACTCAGTAATTATATCAACGGTTTAAAATAGCAAACAATTAAAGTTTGATAAACGCAAGATACGATAATTTATAATACTTGGAAACAGAAAAATATAGCACTGCTACTTGGTTTAATTAAATAGCACACACAATGTTAGACCAAAGTTACAAACCAAATTCTTACTAAAATGTACGATGCGCTCAGCGTCATACAAAACCCGAAAGAAACAAAGCTACCTCGAAAAAACCTTTTGACCTAAATCATGCATGTGTGCAACAACATCATTGAGGAGGTACAGAAGAACAATTGGTTATTGAGCCTATTAGCGTTCAATGGCTAATAATAACTTAAAATCATAATAAAATATGTAATATTATCCCTTTAAGAAGCAGCGCGGCATTCAGTTCTACAAAGAGCACAACTATATACAGTTCTACGATTTTAAACTAATAGTACATAATAATATAATATTAAACAAAAATGGCAGAAGGAGCAGAACACAGCACTAACAAAGTAGGTACTTTGTACTACCTACTACCTACTACCTACTACCTACTACCTACTACCTACTACCCGTGCGATTGGTTCCATATTTCTTGTGTCTCGTACTCGTACCTGGCGCTTTAACGTTGCTTGACCAAGTTTTATATCTTATTTTATTTGGTTTGACAACTGTAAATATATAATACACTGAAATAATATACATATATGACACTAAAATATAATAACTAATACATTTATATATAATTATAAAATAAAATATAATTACAATACCAACTCTAGGCCAACCAGCAGTTATACAACCAGCAGTTATACAACCAGCAGTTATACATGAGTGATATGATAAGTTTAGTTTGTCAGCTTGTTACGTTGCAACTAATCGTCAATTTGTTTTAGCTTTTAAACATATTGTACGTGTAGCCAATGTCGATGTCGTACTCAGTACGTTCAAATCTGTGTGGCTTGTAGGCTCTTTCAGACTGCTCGCTTACTCTGCTCATAGAAGAATTAACATGACATGTTTTCAGATCAGAATTGTAATAAGTATTAAAACTAAGAACAGTAATAAGTATTATAACTAAACTATTTTTCCAAGCTAAGATTTCACCCTTCGGCCACGACGTGTCCACTTAAGTGTTGTTGCAGCACAGCAAGGCCACAACTCGGGACGAATCCATTTCAGTAGACTCAATTATTTTGAAATAATTTTAATAAGAACTGAGTATGAAGAACTACGTAATAAACAAGAGACCTGCAGAAAACGTTGTTCGAATTGAGAAATTTGCTCCGACGCACGCCGCGCGACGTACTCATACATCAATCAAATCAGCACTTCGCGGTATTTCTGATTAAAGTTAGTTATTTGCTCCGCGTGGAGTGCAATAAGGTCAAACATCTAGACTGGCCCTCAACATATACAATAAGGTCAAGCATCTTGGCTGGCCCTCAACATATATAATAAGGTCAAACATCTTGGCTGGCCCTCAACATATACAATAAGGTCAAACAACTTGGCTGGTCCTCAACATATACAATAAGGTCAAACATCTTGGCTGGCCCTCAACATATACAATAAGGTCAAACATCTTGGCTGGCCCTCAACATATACAATAAGGTCAAACATCTTGACTGGCCCTCAACATATACAATAAGGTCAAACATCTTGGCTGGCCCTCAACATATACAATAAACATTAGAAACGTTATGATTGTATTATCGATAAATGATCATCAAAAAGTAGGCGGGCCGATTTATTAGTTGTCAAACTCAAACCACTGTAGGTATATAAAGAAAACAAAATAACTTACTGGTTATATATATATATATATATATATATATATATATATATATATATAGTATTTATAAATATGTCTGCCTCCGTGGCGCAGCGGTAGTGAATGCGATTGCTGTGCATGAGGTCTCGGGTTCGAATCCCGTGTCGGGCCAACAAATTATTGGTTTTTCAGCTAAGAAATTGCAATAGCAGCCCGTAGGTAGGAAGTTGGCGGTGTCAGACACCCCCGTGGCCCCGTGCCTCGGCAAGCATGTCAAGCCGTTGGTCCTGCGCCTGATCTGGCCGCCGCGCCGTAACCGAAATTTCGGTCCGGAGGACATTATTTTTTTAAATTATTTATGAATATAGAATTTCAGCATACTTTAGTAATATTTTAGTGTAAATAGTATGTAAACATACATATTATGTGTAGTATAATGAGCTGCAGGGCGCGCCGCGGTCCGGCACGAACACCAGCACCACAACGTCGTCGCGCCAGCTGCCGCACTCCGTGGAAGACATGCAGATGCAGTCCGCCGCCTCGCTCAGGTACAGCCAGCTGCAGGGCGCGCCGCCTCGCTCAGGTACAGCCAGCTGCAGGGCGCGCCGCCTCGCTCAGGTACAGCCAGCTGCAGGGCGCGCCGCCTCGCTCAGGTACAGCCAGCTGCAGGGCGCGCCGCCTCGCTCAGGTACAGCCAGCTGCAGGGCGCGCCGCCTCGCTCAGGTACAGCCAGCTGCAGGGCGCGCCGCCTCGCTCAGGTACAGCCAGCTGCAGGGCGCGCCGCCTCGCTCAGGTACAGTCAGCTGCAGGGCGCGCCGCCTCGCTCAGGTACAGCCAGCTTCAGGGCGCGCCGCCTCGCTCAGGTACAGCCAGCTGCAGGGCGCGCCGCCTCGCTCAGGTACAGCCAGCTGCAGGGTGCGCCGCCTCGCTCAGGTACAGCCAGCTGCAGGGCGCGCCGCCTCGCTCAGGTACAGCCAGCTGCAGGGCGCGCCGCCTCGCTCAGGTACAGCCAGCTGCAGGGCGCGCCGCCTCGCTCAGGTCCAGCCAGCTGCAGGGCGCGCCGCCTCGCTCAGGTGCAGTCAGCTGCAGGGCGCGCCGCCTCGCTCAGGTACAGCCAGCTGCAGGGCGCGCCGCCTCGCTCAGGTCCAGCCAGCTGCAGGGCGCGCCGCATCGCTCAGGTACAGTCAGCTGCAGGGCGCGCCGCCTCGCTCAGGTACAGTCAGCTGTAGGGCGCGCCGCCTCGCTCAGGTCCAGCCAGCTGCAGGGCGCGCCGCCTCGCTCAGGTCCAGCCAGCTGCAGGGCGCGCCGCCTCGCTCAGGTACAGCCAGCTGCAGGGCGCGCCGCCTCGCTCAGGTGCAGTCAGCTGCAGGGCGCGCCGCCTCGCTCAGGTACAGCCAGCTGCAGGGCGCGCCGCCTCGCTCAGGTCCAGCCAGCTGCAGGGCGCGCCGCCTCGCTCAGGTCCAGCCAGCTGCAAGGCGCGCCGCCTCGCTCAGGTCCAGCCAGCTGCAGGGCGCGCCGCCTCGCTCAGGTACAGTCAGCTGCAGGGCGCGCCGCCTCGCTCAGGTACAGTCAGCTGTAGGGCGCGCCGCCTCGCTCAGGTCCAGCCAGCTGCAGGGCGCGCCGCCTCGCTCAGGTACAGCCAGCTGCAGGGCGCGCCGCCTCGCTCAGGTGCAGTCAGCTGCAGGGCGCGCCGCCTCGCTCAGGTACAGCCAGCTGCAGGGCGCGCCGCCTCGCTCAGGTCCAGCCAGCTGCAGGGCGCGCCGCCTCGCTCAGGTCCAGCACAGAACATCAGTGAGAACACTTGAATTTCGGCTTAGTCTACGGTTACCAATTTGTATTATATCGTACAAGCCGGGAACAACCTTGTGGATTGGTTAATATTGGTTAAAACACATAATACTCATACAGAACTCGTTTCCCCCGGTATTATTGTAGACAATTACGTTACATACGTAAATGGCACCTGTCTGACCTGGCTGTTTCAGCGAATCGTTCGAGCACACGTCTAAATATGATACTCTAATAAAATCACGACACTAATGAGAAGATGCTTCATTCTCTATTTATTGTTTACTAGCTTTTGCCCGCGGCTTCGCTCGCGTTAATTTAGAATTTGATAATCAATTCGGGTTGTACTCTGCTTGTATAATAATATAATTCAATCATGATTCGAAAGACACGTGGCGCCATCTATTATCATAAGAACGATATTGTTGTTTTCCTCGGGAACACTAATTTTTTTCGGGATGAAAGGTAGCCTATGTCCGTTTCTGTACACCTGTCAACGTATATGCAAAATTTCAGGATGATCGGTTCAGTGGGTTAGGCGTGAAAAGGCAACAAACAAACAAACTCATTTTCGCTTTTATTATATTAGTTAGAAAGTTAGGATTTGAATACACATTGTACATCATTATTGTACATAGTTAATAAGAACAATCTCAGCTCATGGCGCATGGCGCATGGCGGAGTATTCATTATCGGGATCGTAACAGCTTGTTTGTATTCCAGGAAATTGTTCTTTATTTTAAATAATTAATGTACAATCTTTTGTTTTAGGTATAAAGACCAAGGAGTGTGAATGAAGCACATTCGGGAGCCGGCGCCGGCGGCGGCGCTCGACGTCGCGCCTACAACTCGGAATTTCAGATTCAAATTATAGTAACGCAGTGTTCATTAATAAAACGCAGTTATTAATATTTTCCTACCGTTCGTGTTTTTTTGTGTAAACGTATTGTAACCTTAAGGGTTTAGTTAGGATAACGACAGGCCACGCTGTAGGGGCGTGGTGTCTTGAGGTTACTTTAAGCAGAGAGGATTCAAAGATAGTACAACAATTAACACTTTTAATAACAATGAGTACATAAAATACACTTAGAGCAAGCTACACAATAAGACTCAGGGCGTGGTTCTTAAAGGCTTCCTACGTGGTTCCTTTAGGAAGAACCACTTAACTTAGTAGTGCAGCGGAGCGGAAGGAAGAAGGACTCCACCAGGGCGCGATCCCCTTATAGAGGCCGCCGCCGCTCGGAGGGGGACTAGTGACGCCAGCATCTCGCGCGCCGCGCACGCAGCCGTGCGCCGCGACTCGATTACGTGACAGTATGTATTATTGCCGTACACAAATTCGACCATGACGACGACGCCTCAGAGCGTACGCAATGGCAAGTTCATACACGAGCTTGCAGACGCTCTGAGAGCCCAGGTGTCATATCAGATATCTCAGTCTAACACTAAATGTACTGGACATTTAATGTTTGGACGCCATCGTCCTGGAGATAAAAATAAGATTGTCATCCGAGTGTCTCTTGTGTTACAAAATATATCATAACAAAATATATCATAACAAAATATATCATAACAATGCCGGCAATATTCAACAACTTTCAACCACAATTTTTTAAAACATTACCTTTGGCATTATGGTGAACTCATACTGGTATTATTCGTCACCCCTCTTGACACTTGGTGAGCTAGCACAAGGCACCTGGCACAAGGCACCTGGTACAACAACACTGCGGAGACTGTCTTGGACTTCATGTCCTTATTATTTATTTAAAAATGACAACTCCCGCACAAGGAATAGGTCATTGTTGTGTCACGTCACGGGTCGCGGGAGACTTTACAAATATTCAAACAACGGAGACAAAGGACGCCCACACTCGGAACAAACAATTGTGATCACATAAAGTTTTGTCCCGTGTGGGATTCGAACCCACGACCTTCGACGCTATGGCCGTGGCGAGGCGACCACGACAACCACTGCGCCGCCGCGCCGCCTAGCGTCTGTGCAGACTAAGAGCGCTTCGCAAGAACAAATAGTGTTGTACTAGCACCATCTGGTTTTTGTATAAGGTTTAGCGGTTTAGCCAACGCTTGACAACGCGCTCTTCTTTAGTGAAGTATAGTCAGTGCAAAAGTGACACTGCCTAGTAGTATAATATATCACCATATACCTATTAAAACGAAAACCTAACTTAAATTTCTATAATCTACATATATTAATACTAGATGTTCCCGCGGTTTCACCCGCGTTTATCGTTACTGCGCCGCCCCCCGTGGGTAGCAGCGTGACGTTCCGTGTACCGTTCCGTAAGGAGCCGACCATGACCACGCGTCTGAGCCGCGCGGCATGGTATCTCGCAGAGTTTTCGGCCGGCCTTGCACATCATAAATGCGCGCAGTACAATCATTATTTTGCTGCGTATTTTATTTTAAAACTGCGATATCGCCTAAGATATTCATTGAAATCGAATGATGTAAAGGGCAATTTTGTTTTAAATTAAATACTTGTGATGAATAACGTATTTATTTGGATAAGGATTAATATCATGTTTATAAGAACACCTTCGCAAATAATGCATTATTTTAGAACAAATTTGGTTAGCATAAAAAAGGTTATAGTGAGCCAACCTTAAAAGATAGACATATGCTGTCGCGGACTTTTTTTTAGAACTTTTAAGAGGAACAATTCTGTCATACATGATTTTTGCGAAACCAACTGTTTACGCAGCGCACGCAGCGGAAGCTCTCAAAAGGAAAAAATACCCTTCGATTTTGAAACATTCTTCATTGGTGCTCAGCTCCTATTGATCTTAGCGTGATGATATATAGCCTATAGCCTTCCTCGATAGATAGGCTATCTAACACTGAAAGAATTCATTGAAATTAAACTACTATATACGGATTTTATCGCGTTGTTTGTTTGACACTTAATTACATAATTTTATAAAACTCTTACACTACTATTACTACTAAACTTTACTAATTTTTAAGCTAATTAAATTATTTAAACTATTAAAACTATTTATACTATTACTATACTATTATACTATTTATATTTGTGTTTACACTTTCCCCGACGTTTCGGTTGCTTTTCAGCAGCCATGGTCACGGGGAGACTAAGATGGCAGCTGTCTCAATGTTCCAGTGTAGTTATTTCAAAGTACCCGAACATAATTTAACCATGGGTGTTTCTATTTACGCAGAATGAGCTCAAAGTATCATGAAGTCTAGCTGTGGTTTGCTTCTTCTTGGGTTTGACTATTTGAATGACTGGATCCCAAGCTGGTGGTACATTCCAACCATCTTCTCTATTGAAATTAGGATGTTTCTTGATTTCAATAGCCTCGCGAAGCATCCTTGGTAGGAATCGGTGTTCTTTAGCGAGCATCTGTGGTTTGTCAAATCTCAGGTAGTAGTTGGTCCCCTGTTGCACATGTTCACACACAGCAGACTTCAACGAGCGTTTGTGTTTTACATCAGCTATGTGTTCTTTTATGCGGGTGCCTATGCTTCTCTTGGTTTGACCAATGTATGAGAGTCCGCAGTCACAATCATTTTATAGACCCCTGCATCTTGTAAAGGTAATTGGCACTTGACGGATGGTAAAAACTGACTTATCTTCGTTGGCGGCTTGAAGTATGTGTTGATTGAAGCTCGCTTCAAGATGTAGCCAATCTTGTCAGTGACACCCTTTACATAAGGCAGTATGGCATGCTGGCGCTCGACTGTGGCTGGCTTTTCTCGGGATCTGTGACAGCGGCGCGGCTGTTGGAGCTTGTTGTCTTGCAGTACTTGCTTGACATGTTGAAGCTCGGCGTCCAGGTGTTTCTTGTCACAGATCCCGTGGGCTCTCTGAAACAAAGACATTCCCACGGTAGCTAACTGTTTAGGATGGTGGTGAGATTCACCGTTTAAGTACCTATTTGTATGGGGCTTTTTCCTATACACAGTGTGGCTCAAAGTATGATCAGGATTCCTGATGACAAGTACATCTAAGAAAGCTAATGAATTATTTGCCTCTAATTCCATAGTAAATTGGATGTTGTTATTAATGGAATTAAGATGTTCTAGGAATACACTTACACTAGAACTTTTAAGAGGAACAATTCTGTCATACATGATTTTTGCGAAACTTTAACTGTTTACGCAGCGCACGCAGCGGAAGCTCTCAAAAGGAAAAAATACCCTTCGATTTTGAAACATTCTTCATTGGTGCTCAGCTCCTATTAATCTTAGCGTGATGATATATAGCCTATAGCCTTCCTCGATAAATGGGCTATCTAACACTGAAAGAATTTTTCAAATCGGACCAGTAGTTCCTGAGATTAGCGCGTTCAAGCAAACAAACAAACAAACTCTTCAGCTTTATAATATTAGTATTATACTAATATTATAAAGTTGAAGATTAGCGCGTTCAAGCAAACAAACAAACAAACTCTTCAGCTTTATAATATTAGTATTATACTAATATTATAAAGCTGAAGAATTTGTTTGTTTGTTGATTTGAACGCGCTAATCTCATAATAGCCTATTTATCGAGGAAGGCTATAGGCTATATAACATCACGCTACGACCCACGGGGGCGGCGCAGTAACGATAAACGTGGGTAAAACCGCGGGAACATCTAGTCTACTTATAAGAGTAGCTGTGCCGCGCCGGCACATGAGTATATAAACGGAACAGAGACTAACACCCATATTCTAAGAAGTAACCTCAAAACTTCCTCAACCTCGACTCAACCGAGGATACCTTAAGGATCACCTCAAGGAATCCTCGAAATCGGTATTCTTAGTCATGTCTTTCTCTTGACTTGAGGTAATCTTGAGGATCCTCCAATGAGGTTGAGTCGAGGTAAAACGTCATTACATACGTCACAAAATCATAGATTTAACATACTTTTTATTGTTTTTGTTTATGATCACGCCAAAATTGACAAATGTTTGTTTTTTTTAACCTTATCTGTTGCCAAAGAGTATAACTATACTACGGAAATCTGTTTCGCATCGCGTCATTCCGAGTTGTTTATGTTTGATTTGTTTGTTGTGTTGTGATCCAAGTTTTATCCTTTAGCTAATTAGCTTTATTTGTTCCACATATACATGTCTGGAAGACAAATATTCATTGAGGCGGAGAAGTTGCGTCTCGCAAATAACGCCTTTCAGGTTAATCGTACGGATTATCATATAAATAATTCAAAAATCGTCGTAAATCCATTACAAAACACTTTATAAATCTTAAAATAGAATTATCAGACGTATTTACAAGCGTAGGTGAAAGGTAACAATGGCGTAGATCTTCCTCGAGTATTCCTTAAGGTTGGTCGCGACGTACCTTGAGTTTGACAGTTGTTTCCTTACCTCGAGTGAGGAAAGATGTCGAGGGACGCCGAGTGGAGGAGATTTTTTGCAACTGTGAATACTGATTTCCTCGAGTGAGGTTGAGTGGAGTCGAGGAACGTTTGAGGAAACGTCTTAGAATATGGGTGTAAGCTTCTTAAGAACGTGCAAAATTGTTACCTATTCTGGTAGAGTTGTCACAATAGATGAAGACAAATTTGTTAAATAGTTTTATTATTCAGTATGATAGAATACTTTACTTACTCTAATCATTCATCCCAAAACAACAGCTTACACTGCTGCAACATATGTTCGCGCTCACCGCTTTTGTTAATGTTGCAGATTCCCTCACTACGTCACACTGCGCCGGCGCATCGTTCAATTTGTATGGTGTGTAATCAATAATTAATACTACTAGACACCCGTCAGTGGTAATTTCGGTCAGACGCTTTAAAACTCGTAAAAAAATAATATTGTTTTACTTATAGTCTAAAAGTTTTAACTTTATATAGGATACTCGAGGAACTATTTCAATATTTTTTGTTAGCAGCCAGACTAATCTAGGGTCTGACATCGTACCCTATAGGTAGGTATATTAAGAAAGCAATTTTACTAATTATAAATGTTTCCGATAAATATACGTACTGTAAAAATGGACAGATTTGTTTGGGCTTCCGCGAACTTTTGTCGTCTATTTCATCCCCATGTACGTCGAAATTTCAAAATCGCTGGAACAAAGTTTTACTTATTGCCCTCTTCTCAAGTGCCTAAATATAAAGTCTCATGGTTTCATCTTCGATAATGACGAATCCCCATACAAAATTTCATTCCTTATTTCAACCTCTTCATGCCCTTTCTTACAACAAAAGGTAGCCTATGTCTTTTCCCAAGATCTAGTCTATCTCTGTACCAAATTTCATCAAAATCGGTTGTGATTTAGGCGTGATAATGGCAAATTCCCATACAAACTTTCATCCCTTATTTCAACCCCTTCATGCCCTTTTTTTAACAAAAGGTAGCCCATGTCTTTTCCTAAGGTCTAGTCTATCTCTGTACCAAATTTCATCAAAATCGGTGCAGTAGTTTAGGCGTGAAAGCGTAACAGACAGACAGACAGAGTTACTTTCGCATTTTATAATATTAGTAAGGATAAGTTGGGATAAGTACGGATAATCAAAATGCAGCATTTTACGTATTGGTGTGGATGACCCGCCCCGATGAATAGTGGTAGGTAGTAACACTCATACAAATTGCGATGTTTTCTTACAACTAGAGCGATGTCGGGCGCTCGCGCTGGGCGCATGCTGCATACCGTGCATGCCGTCAGGATACTCAGGACATAGTGCTCGCCTCTCCCGCGATTATGCTACATTCGAATCCTTCACGTAACAGTTATATGGTTGTACTACTACGAGAAGGTCCGTTTATTGTATGTTTGTAAAGTTCACCTCGACACAGTTCACCGCCCGTAATGCAGGACTCGTGTCTTCTAAACACAAACAAAAAGGTTTTTGTTTGTGTTTAGAAGACTATATGCTGGTGGTGCTCATCTATATGGAATTTTCTGCTGGTGCAGCTGGTGTGGTATACCACACTAGCAGGCAAACCAGCAGTGCCAGCTTCATCGTAAGCACTCGCGCCTCGTCACTGGAGACTACGAGAGAGGAGGGACCAAGGCCGCGAGCGGTGCGGGTCGGTGATGATTGGACCACTAGTATTATTTTAGAATTATATTTCCTTATTAGCTGTACACTAGCTTAGTTTCAATTTATTATATGTATATTTACGGTTTGCCTACACTTATGTAGGTCACCATCACGTAGAATAATACATGTTTCCTGTTGCGACGCGCTTGTTGTATTTGTTACTTACTAACAAAGACGACAAGCACAACAGTCGCATCACTACCGCTGCGCCAACGATGCCGAATAGAGAGTTATTGACTAAATCCATCACCGCCACACATTCGCACCGCTTTAATACCGACCACGATACTAAATAGACAGTTATTGACTAAATCCATCACCGCCACACATTCGCACCGCTTTAATACCGACCACGATACTAAATAGACAGTTATTGACTAAATCCATCACCGCCACACATTCGCACCGCTTTAATACCGACCACGATACTAAATAGACAGTTATTGACTAAATCCATCACCGCCACACATTCGCACCGCTTTAATACCGACTACGATACTAAATAGACAGTTATTGACTAAATCCATCACCGCCACACATTCGCACCGCTTTAATACCGACCACGATACTAAATAGAGAGTTATTGACTAAATCCATCACCGCCACACATTCGCACCGCTTTAATACCGACCACGATACTAAATAGAGAGTTATTGACTAAATCCATCACCGCCACACATTCGCACCGCTTTAATACCGACCACGATACTAAATAGAGAGTTATTGACTAAATCCATCACCGCCACACATTCGCAACGCTTTAATACCGACCACGATACTAAATAGAGAGTTATTGACTAAATCCATCACCGCCACACATTCGCACCGCTTTAATACCGACCACGATACTAAATAGAGAGTTATTGACTAAATCCATCACCGCCACACATTCGCACCGCTTTAATACCGACCACGATACTAAATAGACAGTTATTGACTAAATCCATCACCGCCACACATTCGCACCGCTTTAATACCGACCACGATACTAAATAGAGAGTTATTGACTAAATCCATCACCGCCACACATTCGCACCGCTTTAATACCGACCACAATACTAAATAGAGAGTTATTGACTAAATCCATCACCGCCACATATTCGCACCGCTTTAATACCGACCACGATACTAAATAGAGAGTTATTGACTAAATCCATCACCGCCACACATTCGCACCCCTTTAATACCGACCACAATACTAAATAGAGAGTTATTGACTAAATCCATCACCGCCACACATTCGCACCGCTTTAATACCGACCACAATACTAAATAGAGAGTTATTGACTAAATCCATCACCGCCACACATTCGCACCGCTTTAATACCGACCATGATACTAAATAGAGAGTTATTGACTAAATCCATCACCGCCACACATTCGCACCGCTTTAATACCGACCACGATACTAAATAGAGAGTTATTGACTAAATCCATCACCGCCAAACATTCGCACCGCTTTAATACCGACCACGATACTAAATAGACAGTTATTGACTAAATCCATCACCGCCACACATTCGCACCGCTTTAATACCGACCACAATACTAAATAGAGAGTTATTGACTAAATCCATCACCGCCACACATTCGCACCACTTTAATACCGACCACGATACTAAATAGAGAGTTATTGACTAAATCCATCACCGCCACACATTGGCACCGCTTTAATACCGACCACGATACTAAATAGACAGTTATTGACTAAATCCATCACCGCCACACATTCGCACCGCTTTAATACCGACCACAATACTAAATAGAGAGTTATTGACTAAATCCATCACCGCCACACATTCGCATCGCTTTAATACTGACCACGATACTAAATAGAGAGTTATTGACTAAATCCATCACCGCCACACATTCGCACCGCTTTAATACCGACCACGATACTAAATAGACAGTTATTGACTAAATCCATCACCGCCACACATTCGCACCGCTTTAATACCGACCACGATACTAAATAGAGAGCTATTGACTAAATCCATCACCGCCACACGTTCGCACCGCTTTAATACCGACCACGATACTAAATAGACAGTTATTGACTAAATCCATCACCGCCACATATTCGCACCGCTTTAATACCGACCACGATACTAAATAGACAGTTATTGACTAAATCCATCACCGCCACATATTCGCACCGCTTTAATACCGACCACGATACTAAAAAATGTTCATAGTCGATAGTTGTGTGCGACAGGATGGCTGCTCCCTGACTCATTTAGCATCGAGCTAGCGGTGTAAATGTGCGACTGTTAGCAAATATTGGATTTAAATACACAACTCTGCTTGATTTACACGAACGCGTAAACGGACTGTTGACCAGCCATCTAGCCATCACTGCACACTGTAGTATGCCTTTATACATACATAATGAGGTAACAATTATTCAATTATTATCTAGCCATCACTGCACACTGTAGTATGCCTTTACACATACATAATGAGGTAACAATTATTCAATTATCTAGCCATCACTGCACACTGTAGTATGCCTTTATACATACATAATGAGGTAACAATTATTCAATTATTATCTAGCCATCACTGTAGTATGCCTTTATACATACATAATGAGGTAACAATTATTCAATTATTATCTAGCCATCACTGCACACTGTAGTATGCCTTTACACATACATAATGAGGTAACAATTATTCAATTATCTAGCCATCACTGCACACTGTAGTATGCCTTTATACATACATAATGAGGTAACAATTATTCAATTATTATCTAGCCATCACTGTAGTATGCCTTTACACATACATAATGAGGTAACAATTATTCAATTATTATCTAGCCATCACTGCACACTGTAGTATGCCTTTATACATACATAGTGAGGTAACAATTATTCAATTATCTAGCCATCACTGCACACTGTAGTATGCCTTTACACATACATAATGAGGTAACAATTATTCAATTATTATCTAGCCATCACTGCACACTGTAGTATGCCTTTATACATACATAGTGAGGTAACAATTATTCAATTATCTAGCCATCACTGCACACTGTAGTATGCCTTTACACATACATAATGAGGTAACAATTATTCAATTATTATCTAGCCATCACTGCACACTGTAGTATGCCTTTATACATACATAATGAGGTAACAATTATTCAATTATCTAGCCATCACTGTAGTATGCCTTTACACATACATAATGAGGTAACAATTATTCAATTATTATCTAGCCATCACTGCACACTGTAGTATGCCTTTATACATACATAGTGAGGTAACAATTATTCAATTATTATCTAGCCATCACTATAGTATGCCTTTATACATACATAATGAGGTAACAATTATTCAATTATCTAGCCATCACTGTAGTATGCCTTTACACATACATAATGAGGTAACAATTATTCAATTATTATCTAGCCATCACTGCACACTGTAGTATGCCTTTATACATACATAGTGAGGTAACAATTATTCAATTATTATCTAGCCATCACTATAGTATGCCTTTATACATACATAATGAGGTAACAATTATTCAATTATCTAGCCATCACTGTAGTATGCCTTTACACATACATAATGAGGTAACAATTATTCAATTATCTAGCCATCACTGCACACTGTAGTATGCCTTTACACATACATAATGAGGTAACAATTATTCAATTATTATCTAGCCATCACTGCACACTGTAGTATGCCTTTACACATACATAATGAGGTAACAATTATTCAATTATTATCTAGCCATCACTGCACACTGTAGTATGCCTTTATACATAATGAGGTAACAATTATTCAATTATTATCTAGCCATCACTGCACACTGTAGTATGCCTTTATACATAATGAGGTAACAATTATTCAATTATTATCTAGCCATCACTGCACACTGTAGTATGCCTTTATACATACATAATGAGGTAACAATTATTCAATTATTATCTAGCCATCACTGCACACTGTAGTATGCCTTTATACATACATAATGAGGTAACAATTATTCAATTATTATCTAGCCATCACTGCACACTGTAGTATGCCTTTATACATACATAATGAGGTAACAATTATTCAATTATCTAGCCATCACTGTAGTATGCCTTTACACATACATAATGAGGTAACAATTATTCAATTATTATCTAGCCATCACTGCACACTGTAGTATGCCTTTATACATACATAGTGAGGTAACAATTATTCAATTATTATCTAGCCATCACTATAGTATGCCTTTATACATACATAATGAGGTAACAATTATTCAATTATCTAGCCATCACTGTAGTATGCCTTTACACATACATAATGAGGTAACAATTATTCAATTATTATCTAGCCATCACTGCACACTGTAGTATGCCTTTACACATACATAATGAGGTAACAATTATTCAATTATTATCTAGCCATCACTGCACACTGTAGTATGCCTTTATACATACATAGTGAGGTAACAATTATTCAATTATTATCTAGCCATCACTATAGTATGCCTTTATACATACATAATGAGGTAACAATTATTCAATTATCTAGCCATCACTGTAGTATGCCTTTACACATACATAATGAGGTAACAATTATTCAATTATTATCTAGCCATCACTGCACACTGTAGTATGCCTTTACACATACATAATGAGGTAACAATTATTCAATTATTATCTAGCCATCACTGCACACTGTAGTATGCCTTTACACATACATAATGAGGTAACAATTATTCAATTATCTAGCCATCACTGTAGTATGCTTTTATACATAAATAGTGAGGTAACAATTATTCAATTATTATCTAGCCATCACTATAGTATGCCTTTATACATACATAATGAGGTAACAATTATTCAATTATTATCTAGCCATCACTGCACACTGTAGTATGCCTTTATACATACATAATGAGGTAACAATTATTCAATTATCTAGCCATCACTGTAGTATGCCTTTACACATACATAATGAGGTAACAATTATTCAATTATTATCTAGCCATCACTGCACACTGTAGTATGCCTTTACACATACATAATGAGGTAACAATTATTCAATTATTATCTAGCCATCACTATAGTATGCCTTTATACATACATAGTGAGGTAACAATTATTCAATTATTATCTAGCCATCACTATAGTATGCCTTTATACATACATAATGAGGTAACAATTATTCAATTATCTAGCCATCACTGTAGTATGCCTTTACACATACATAATGAGGTAACAATTATTCAATTATTATCTAGCCATCACTGCACACTGTAGTATGCCTTTATACATACATAGTGAGGTAACAATTATTCAATTATTATCTAGCCATCACTGCACACTGTAGTATGCCTTTATACATACATAATGAGGTAACAATTATTCAATTATTATCTAGCCATCACTGCACACTGTAGTATGCCTTTATACATACATAATGAGGTAACAATTATTCAATTATTATCTAGCCATCACTGCACACTGTAGTATGCCTTTACACATACATAATGAGGTAACAATTATTCAATTATTATCTAGCCATCACTATAGTATGCCTTTATACATACATAGTGAGGTAACAATTATTCAATTATTATCTAGCCATCACTATAGTATGCCTTTATACATACATAATGAGGTAACAATTATTCAATTATCTAGCCATCACTGTAGTATGCCTTTACACATACATAATGAGGTAACAATTATTCAATTATTATCTAGCCATCACTGCACACTGTAGTATGCCTTTACACATACATAATGAGGTAACAATTATTCAATTATCTAGCCATCACTGTAGTATGCTTTTATACATACATAGTGAGGTAACAATTATTCAATTATTATCTAGCCATCACTATAGTATGCCTTTATACATACATAATGAGGTAACAATTATTCAATTATTATCTAGCCATCACTGCACACTGTAGTATGCCTTTATACATACATAATGAGGTAACAATTATTCAATTATCTAGCCATCACTGTAGTATGCCTTTACACATACATAATGAGGTAACAATTATTCAATTATTATCTAGCCATCACTGCACACTGTAGTATGCCTTTACACATACATAATGAGGTAACAATTATTCAATTATTATCTAGCCATCACTATAGTATGCCTTTATACATACATAGTGAGGTAACAATTATTCAATTATTATCTAGCCATCACTATAGTATGCCTTTATACATACATAATGAGGTAACAATTATTCAATTATCTAGCCATCACTGTAGTATGCCTTTACACATACATAATGAGGTAACAATTATTCAATTATTATCTAGCCATCACTGCACACTGTAGTATGCCTTTATACATACATAATGAGGTAACAATTATTCAATTATTATCTAGCCATCACTGCACACTGTAGTATGCCTTTATACATACATAGTGAGGTAACAATTATTCAATTATTATCTAGCCATCACTGCACACTGTAGTATGCCTTTACACATACATAATGAGGTAACAATTATTCAATTATTATCTAGCCATCACTGCACACTGTAGTATGCCTTTATACATACATAGTGAGGTAACAATTATTCAATTATTATCTAGCCATCACTATAGTATGCCTTTATACATACATAGTGAGGTAACAATTATTCAATTATTATCTAGCCATCACTGCACACTGTAGTATGCCTTTATACATACATAGTGAGGTAACAATTATTCAATTATTATCTAGCCATCACTATAGTATGCCTTTATACATACATAGTGAGGTAACAATTATTCAATTATTATCTAGCCATCACTGCACACTGTAGTATGCCTTTACACATACATAATGAGGTAACAATTATTCAATTATTATCTAGCCATCACTGCACACTGTAGTATGCCTTTACACATACATAATGAGGTAACAATTATTCAATTATTATCTAGCCATCACTGCACACTGTAGTATGCCTTTATACATACATAATGAGGTAACAATTATTCAATTATTATCTAGCCATCACTGCACACTGTAGTATGCCTTTATACATACATAGTGAGGTAACAATTATTCAATTATTATCTAGCCATCACTATAGTATGCCTTTATACATACATAATGAGGTAACAATTATTCAATTATCTAGCCATCACTGTAGTATGCCTTTACACATACATAATGAGGTAACAATTATTCAATTATTATCTAGCCATCACTGCACACTGTAGTATGCCTTTATACATACATAGTGAGGTAACAATTATTCAATTATTATCTAGCCATCACTGCACACTGTAGTATGCCTTTATACATACATAGTGAGGTAACAATTATTCAATTATTATCTAGCCATCACTGCACACTGTAGTATGCCTTTATACATACATAATGAGGTAACAATTATTCAATTATTATCTAGCCATCACTGCACACTGTAGTATGCCTTTATACATACATAGTGAGGTAACAATTATTCAATTATTATCTAGCCATCACTGCACACTGTAGTATGCCTTTATACATACATAATGAGGTAACAATTATTCAATTATTATCTAGCCATCACTGCACACTGTAGTATGCCTTTATACATACATAGTGAGGTAACAATTATTCAATTATTATCTAGCCATCACTATAGTATGCCTTTATACATACATAGTGAGGTAACAATTATTCAATTATTATCTAGCCATCACTATAGTATGCCTTTATACATACATAGTGATTTAACAATTATTCAATTATTATCTAGCCATCACTATAGTATGCCTTTATACATACATAGTGAGGTAACAATTATTCAATTATTATCTAGCCATCACTGCACACTGTAGTATGCCTTTACACATACATAATGAGGTAACAATTATTCAATTATTATCTAGCCATCACTGCACACTGTAGTATGCCTTTATACATACATAGTGAGGTAACAATTATTCAATTATTATCTAGCCATCACTATAGTATGCCTTTATACATACATAGTGAGGTAACAATTATTCAATTATTATCTAGCCATCACTATAGTATGCCTTTATACATACATAGTGAGGTAACAATTATTCAATTATTATCTAGCCATCACTATAGTATGCCTTTATACATACATAGTGAGGTAACAATTATTCAATTATTATCTAGCCATCACTATAGTATGCCTTTATACATACATAGTGAGGTAACAATTATTCAATTATTATCTAGCCATCACTATAGTATGCCTTTATACATACATAGTGAGGTAACAATTATTCAATTATTATCTAGCCATCACTGCACACTGTAGTATGCCTTTATACATACATAGTGAGGTAACAATTATTCAATTATTATCTAGCCATCACTATAGTATGCCTTTATACATACATAGTGAGGTAACAATTATTCAATTATTATCTAGCCATCACTATAGTATGCCTTTATACATACATAGTGAGGTAACAATTATTCAATTATTATCTAGCCATCACTATAGTATGCCTTTATACATACATAGTGAGGTAACAATTATTCAATTATTATCTAGCCATCACTATAGTATGCCTTTATACATACATAGTGAGGTAACAATTATTCAATTATTATCTAGCCATCACTGCACACTGTAGTATGCCTTTACACATACATAATGAGGTAACAATTATTCAATTATTATCTAGCCATCACTGCACACTGTAGTATGCCTTTACACATACATAATGAGGTAACAATTATTCAATTATTATCTAGCCATCACTGCACACTGTAGTATGCCTTTATACATACATAATGAGGTAACAATTATTCAATTATTATCTAGCCATCACTATAGTATGCCTTTATACATACATAGTGAGGTAACAATTATTCAATTATTATCTAGCCATCACTATAGTATGCCTTTATACATACATAATGAGGTAACAATTATTCAATTATTATCTAGCCATCACTATAGTATGCCTTTATACATACATAATGAGGTAACAATTATTCAATTATCTAGCCATCACTGTAGTATGCCTTTACACATACATAATGAGGTAACAATTATTCAATTATTATCTAGCCATCACTGCACACTGTAGTATGCCTTTACACATACATAATGAGGTAACAATTATTCAATTATTATCTAGCCATCACTGCACACTGTAGTATGCCTTTACACATACATAATGAGGTAACAATTATTCAATTATTATCTAGCCATCACTGCACACTGTAGTATGCCTTTACACATACATAGTGAGGTAACATTTATTCAATTATTATCTAGCCATCACTATAGTATGCCTTTATACATACATAGTGAGGTAACAATTATTCAATTATTATCTAGCCATCACTGTAGTATGCCTTTATACATACATAATGAGGTAACAATTATTCAATTATTATCTAGCCATCACTATAGTATGCCTTTATACATACATAGTGAGGTAACAATTATTCAATTATTATCTAGCCATCACTATAGTATGCCTTTATACATACATAGTGAGGTAACAATTATTCAATTATTATCTAGCCATCACTATAGTATGCCTTTATACATACATAATGAGGTAACAATTATTCAATTATTATCTAGCCATCACTATAGTATGCCTTTATACATACATAATGAGGTAACAATTATTCAATTATTATCTAGCCATCACTGCACACTGTAGTATGCCTTTATACATACATAATGAGGTAACAATTATTCAATTATTATCTAGCCATCACTATAGTATGCCTTTATACATACATAATGAGGTAACAATTATTCAATTATTATCTAGCCATCACTATAGTATGCCTTTATACATACATAGTGAGGTAACAATTATTCAATTATTATCTAGCCATCACTGCACACTGTAGTATGCCTTTATACATACATAATGAGGTAACAATTATTCAATTATTATCTAGCCATCACTATAGTATGCCTTTATACATACATAATGAGGTAACAATTATTCAATTATCTAGCCATCACTGTAGTATGCCTTTACACATACATAATGAGGTAACAATTATTCAATTATTATCTAGCCATCACTGCACACTGTAGTATGCCTTTATACATACATAATGAGGTAACAATTATTCAATTATTATCTAGCCATCACTATAGTATGCCTTTATACATACATAGTGAGGTAACAATTATTCAATTATTATCTAGCCATCACTATAGTATGCCTT
The DNA here is from genome assembly GCA_963564715.1 of Catocala sponsa. Taxonomy (NCBI): domain Eukaryota; kingdom Metazoa; phylum Arthropoda; class Insecta; order Lepidoptera; family Erebidae; genus Catocala; species Catocala sponsa. The sequence goes on from OY751336.1 coordinate 28,483,025, forward strand.
TATACATACATAGTGAGGTAACAATTATTCAATTATTATCTAGCCATCACTATAGTATGCCTTTATACATACATAGTGAGGTAACAATTATTCAATTATTATCTAGCCATCACTATAGTATGCCTTTATACATACATAATGAGGTAACGATTATTCAATTATTATCTAGCCATCACTATAGTATGCCTTTATACATAATGAGGTAACAATTATTCAATTGCAGGTACTGTAGGTACCAATAAAAGCATATTTAATCTCTAGCTCGGTGCCAAATGAGACAAGCGACCAGTCACCCTGACGCACACTCGATATTTGCTGATTTCTAAAACCAATTCAAGTTAAACAAGTTGAACACATCGTTTTATTTTCTTGTAAACTTTATCTAAACTTCTATCAAAGCAAAATATTTGAGATTTTTCGCTTCTCAATATAAGATATCTCATATATAAGTGGGGTAGGGGATGAGATTCCTTTCAGTCATTTTTTATCATAAGTCAAAAATATATTTCATTGCAAGTAAACGCCTTTCGCTAGAAGGTAATCCTCCGTGATACTCTCTTTCGGGTCCTTTTGAAAAACTTTATTTTCTTTTTTCATAACATAAAGAACGTTCGTTATGTCATATATAAAAGGTTCTTAAAAAAGTAAATAAATTGAAATATTATGTTAATCAAAATACTCGTTCATGATTTGTAATGTTTAATTTTGAATATAAATATTACTACTACTATTACTGTTCACTAAATCTTAAAATTACATTAGTCTGTCAACCAGCACCGGGCTAGCGCAGTGGACCATGGCCTCAAGCTCCTCGCACCGAGGAGAGGCCCGTGCACCGGGCTAGCGCAGTGGACCATGGCCTCACGCTCCTCGCACCGAGGAGAGGCCCGTGCCCAACCGTGGGACAGTTTATTACAATACTGTTAAGCCAAGTAAACCTACTAAAATATCGTTCAGTTACTAAATCCTTACATGTATAATTGTTTTACAAAGTCTTTTTATATAAGTACTTACATGTAATGTACCTACTAAAGCAACAAAATAATAATAATATACAACTTAACTAATTATGATACCATACTAGACTAAGTATAATTTTCCATTTTTACTATAACTTTTCTATTTCTTCTTTCTTTTTAATTTCAATATAATTTTAATATTATGTTAATGTATTTAGAGTTTTTTACTTAGTTTTTGAGGCGAAATTTTTTATTTTCGTTAGATGTGGTTGCCTGTAAGTGAATGAGCACAAGGCATGTCTGAAAATTATTATTTAGAAGTAAGAAATGTGTATCATTTGTTGGCGATCCAAATAAATAAATAAATAAATAATAAACTAATAATAACAAACCTAACTTATCTCTACATTATATATATTTCTAAATAGTTTTTATCTTGATGTCAGTTTGTATGTATGTGCATCACGCATAAACTACTGAACAGATACAGCTAATATTAATCCGTCCACTTGTGACCTAATTGTGAAAAGTCCACGAGCAGAACGAACGAGAGCCATTGTTATTAATTGCTCCGCACATAACTGCATTACATTATCATATTATTTTATCAAATATAAATACTATATTATGGCTGGTATAATAATAAACATAATGGATGAAGCTTAAGTCACGAGTCATGAGTCATGACTTAGGCTTTATATGATGGTTGTACATTTAGTATTTACCTACATCTACATACATACTCGTATGTATTCATAAAACATTTTGTTGTCGTTCAGAAATGTTATCCATATTGTTTCTCCATAGAGATGCATAATAGGTACTAAGCACAGTGCGTTATACATTTGGTTGTCCTCTTTCGGCGGACATTGTTGAACAAATTTAAATATTCCGCCTGCAGCTACGACAGACACTACAATGTTTATTTATTTGAACACTAACATTTTGAGATGTTTATGTTTAAAAATCACTAACAAAGCAAATATTGCATTTCCAATAGTACGTAGGTACAGTACGTTGACGACAGTCAGTAAACATAAATATACAACTCGTTTTCCCCTGGCAGCCGATGGCGATGCCGTCACGGGTTCTTCCCTCTGCACTCAGCTTGAGTGATTCACATTCGACCGACTAACGCTTAACGCATTACAATTCACTTATTGCATAACATCTATCACTGTTGTGATGCGTTTTTAACTAAAATAACGAATATAAAAGTTACTGCAACCACTTGAAAAGAATTGATGAGACAAAACGCACGCGACACCACAGAACTGGCCGTGAAGAAGGAGCACAGGTCGGTCAGCAGTACTTGCAAGCTGGTTACATTCACTAAAATAAACGCAATGACACAAGTCTTTATAACATCCCTCAAATTCCTGTTAATATTTCTGTTTCTGTCAAAAATGACGTAGAAGATATTGCAGAAGAACAGAAGGTTTATAAACAGAACAATGAATTTAACCACTGCGTACGTTTTGTAGAAAACGTCGAAATATTCGGGCCACGCCTCCAGGAACGTTGGACACAGCACTCCCGGGGGAACTGCCAGCAGCCAAATGAGCACAGACAGTAGGAGGAAGCTCTGTCGTTGAAGCACAAACACTTGCACCACTTTATCGTACAGGTTCTTAGTGAACACGAACATCCAGCATATCAACATTGCATCCGATTGGCAGTACAACGCGAAGAGAACAAACTTGGTGCTCTCCGTGAACTGCAGGTCTGACAGGAGGTATTCGGTGAGCGTGTTCACAAACCGCGCCACACTCAACTGACATAGAATTTTTTGGTCGAGTTGCCTAGCCTTCGGGAGGAGTGCGAGCAGCACCATTTGTATGATGAGACACGCCGCCGACAGAGTGATGCCGGCTAGCCACACGTGTCTGACCGCGGTTGAGACGCCGGCGAGCGCCGCAGCCTCGTCGGCCGGTTGCTCAGACATTTTATAAAGTTGTCCTGCTGTACGGAGAGCACGCCGCGCACTAAAAGGTCCGAGCTCACATTTCAGTACTTACACTGCGAGCACCGCTTCATCCATGACCATGCGTCATGAAACAGCGGCGCTATGGATTACCGCGTGTACTATTCATTTTATTATCAATTTCGCTTAAACATTGTGTTGAAAAATAAATCAAATGTTTTCCATTTAATCGGCAGTAGTTCAATGTATAAAGCAACGGACTTCTGGTCGAGAGTTCGTGGATTCGAATCCCACCTATCACATCTACCGACGTGAAAGATAATTTGTAAGCTACAACTGGTTTTAAGTAAAATTAAAGGCTGTGTCGTTACTAGTGCGATATTAAGTTTGTTTATGTTTGCTAACTGTTTTGAGAATTTGGTTTTGATTACCGGTTCGGGAAAAGTATTATCTGTTTTACTGTTACTGTTAAGGAATTTACAATGGCAGCATGGAGTATGGAAATGCGTTCGGTGAACAGCAGTGGTGACACTGTGCACTGGTGACATACAGGTACAAGCTTCATATATCACACTGGTTCCAATGCATAAGGAAAATATAATAAAACGTATTGCATACGATCCATTAATTATTGTTGGTTTTACAGCAGAGCGTCAGTATAGAGGAGAGCGCTCGCTCATTTGTCTCAGGTAGAAGTTGATCAGCTTTACGCCAGACGTGTCAGTGACAGCGCCAGCACCACTCATAGACAACGATGCCTACTACTGGCCCAGTTTTCGAACTCATGGACACACAATAGGGTTTAAATTAGTTGTGGAATAATTATTGTATAATGTAATATCACTAGCTGACCCGGCGAACTTTGTTCCGCCTTAAAGGCAATAAATGAGCAGATTTTGGATTTTATTTTTATTAGGATAATAAATATAAATAAAAAAAGTCAAGTATTTTAATGATTCTTTATTGGTCATGTATTTTGGTGCATGGGTCGCACTCCTCAGTAAAGCACCTTGTGATAGACGACATTTTTCGTTTTATTATCAGGTGCAAGAACAAATAAAACGCAGATGGTATTCCGACCCGTGAACATGCCACATATAATTAACCATGGAAAAAACATGGATTTTCTGGATTCAGACCACAAACTTTCAAGGAATGGCCTTGTGATTTGTTAATGGTCATGGCGAATGCAAGACGGATCGAAAATTGAAGTCGTTTAAACTCAAACGGCATATCGGTTGGGATCATCAGGATTCTCGGAATGAGAACTTCCTCACCTTCGAATTTTCCTTTGAGTATCGTGGCGTACATCACATTGTTCATCAATTTACTTACCACCAAACGCGTTCCGTTGCACAGTTTTGGTTGGTTTATGTTTCGAAGCATGATTACTCCGGAGCCAACCTTTAGTCGTAAATTGTGCGGTGGTAAGCCAGGCACATCCAAGTAGATTAAAAATTCAATTGAATAATTGTGGCTTCATCTTCATTTGTTACACAGTCAATAGATTTGAATGAATGCAGTGTACCAATGATCTCATTCTGAATTATGTAGCTTAAGTCATCTACATCTTTATTCTTAGCCACCAAAATTGCTCGCGCACTCAACCATTCATTATTTTTGTGGTTAGTAATGATGTTTGGGAATACTTTGCTGATGAGTTCGTCTTTCGATGAGACAAAGTTACAGAAATTCGAAGGAAATGAAATCAATCCACTCGATTCGTCGACAGGTACTCGACCATTACCGATAGTCAACAATTGCTTAGAGAAATCTTCAGCAGATGTATCGTTCAGCAATGCAACTCTCATATTTGTTGTCAGCTGAAGTTTCTTCACATAGCGCCATAGATTCGATGATTTGAGGCAAACGTTTATTTCGACGACAGCAGTTGATCTTGGAATTACTGGCAGTGTTTGACGAAAATCGCCAGACAGTAAAATCATTGCGCCTCCAAAACATCTCGAGTCATTGCGTAGATCTTTCAGCGTTCGGTTAAGTGCTTCCAATGCACGTTTATGCGCCATTGTGCTTTCGCACCAGATGATGATTTTCGATGCTGATAAAACTTTGGCCATTGCGGAGTGTTTTGCAATATTACATGTGGGTTCTTCAATAGTTTGAAAATTCAACGGTAATTTTAATGCTGAATGAGCCGTACGGCATCCTTCTAACAATGTCGTTGCTATTCCAGAAGAAGCAACTGCAACCGCAATGTTGGATCTCGCACGAACAGTGGCTAAAACTACTGACATGAGGAATGTCTTACCAGTTCCACCAGGGGCATCCAGGAAATATAAACCACCGTTTCCATCATCAATTGCTTTCATTAATGTATCATAAACTTCCTTTTGTTGGGGATTCAACAGAGGTACATTCGTTTGAACTACTAAATCTAATTCCTGATGATCATATTCACGTTCCCGTTCCAATTCTCGATTAAATGCGTTATTCATTTCACGATTTGGCGCTGGCATTCCTAACCTATTCCTTGCGCATATTCTTGCATATGACGCGTACTACCTATGCACGTCGCCAGCAGAATAGTTAATCGTCCAATATTAGCTGCATTTCCTTCAGTATTAATCGCATCACGTAAATGGATATACTCCTCAGAATGCAGTTTGGCTTGGTTCAACCGAATGAAAGTTAAGCACTCCATTTCTATTTTGACGTAGGTACATGTCGACGCAATACTGCTGAAGCAATCGACGAAACCGCAGCAAATAGTTGTCAGTATTTTAACGAATCATCAAACGATATGCGTAATAATTCATCGAGCTAACTTTCTTGGTAGTTTCTTCACCTGAATTTAAAACAGTAGAATTAGTATTTTGTATGTAAAACTTACATCCATATTTTTAGCATAATTATAAAAGGGTGAAAATAAATGATTTTAAATCGGTTGCCAGTCAATTGTCCAATTTTCTCTAAACAAACAGCCCCTAATCTTTAAGTCTGTTCTTACGACATCCTATTTCCTGGTAATAAGCAGTGTAATTGGTATTTTATTGGAAACCAAAACCAAAACCAAACACTGTAAAATGTATGTCATGTTGAAATCAAAGCTATGATAATGATACTCAGCATTCAATGGATTTTTTCATTTTGATATTAAAATAACATCGAGACTTGGCAAGCTTGTAAACGTGCCACATTTTGGTTCACCGGTTGGGCGAGATCTGAAAGGAACGTAATGCCTCCTGCTCAATTTCTGGACGATGTTCTGCGCCATTATGAATATATAGACGACATCTAAAAGCTGTGTATTATTGCACTGACCCATCACCCGCTTGCTGTGAATGCCTATCCATTCCTTTTTACTCAAAACAACGAAACAACGCTGTAGTCCAACTTCGATACTTTAATAAAAGCATGTACATAGGTATGTAATATATGTAACATTGTTTTTTGATGTTTTAGGTTATAAAAGTCCTTTTTCCAATAAAATGATGAACGTGGCAGACCTCCAATCAATCTCAGATCATTAGTTAAGCACTCATTCATGGAATGCAATAACAACTAGTACGATTGTTGAGTGTCACCTGTAGGCCGGTGCGGTGCGGCGCGGCGGTGGCATATGAAGGGTGGCCATTGTTGCGTTCACGTCTTACTAGACGTTTGTATTTGTGTCTCCGGCTCCGGCGCCGGCTCCGGCTCCAGCTCTGGCTCCGGCTCCGGCCGCCTGTTCACGTGCGACTACTGTGGCCTGCAGGCGCTTGATACATTAACATAAAAGTATCTACAACATAAAGTTACTTAGTTTCTGAACAAATATATTATACTAGTCTTTGCCCGCGGCTTCGCTCGCGTTAATTTAGAATTTGCCAATCAATTCGGGTTGTACTCTGCTTGTAATATAATTCAATCATGATTCGAAACACGTGGCGCCATCTATTATCATAAGAACATTATTGTTGTTTGCCTCGGGAACAGTAATTTTTTCGGGATGAAAGGCAGCCTATGTCCGTTTCTGTACACTTGACAACGTATATGCAATATTTCAGGATGATCGATTCAGTAGTTTAGGCGTGAAAAGGTAACAAACAAACAAACAAACTCATTTTCGCTTTTATAATATTAGTTAGGATTAGGATGTTACAGAGAGGCATAGACGATAAGTATACTATCAGTCGTGGAGGAAATAACCAATTAGTCACTGGTGATCACGGAAAAATTATAGGAGGCAATAAATAAAACAAACAACATTGGTTCACATATTATTTACTAGATGTTCCCGCGGTTTCACCCGCGTTTATCGTTACTGCGACGCCCCCGTGGGTCGTAGCGTGATGTTATATAGCCTATAGCCTTCCTCGATAAATAGGCTATCCAACACTAAAAGAATTTTTCAAATCGAACCAGTAGTAATTACGCAGAATAAACCAGGAGAAACATCGTTTGTACTATGTCTGTAATGGGTATTGTCTTCTGTTTACGCGAATGTTATTCATTGAAATTAAACTACTATATACGGATTTTATCGCGTTGTTTATTTGACACTGTTACAAAATTTTTTGAAAAACTGTTACACTACTATAAACACTATTAAACTTTACAAATTTTTAAGCTAATTAAATTATTGAAACTATTAAAACTATTTATACTATTACTATACTATTATACTATTTAGATTTATTTTTACACTTTCCCCGACGTTTCGGTTGCTTTTCAGCAGCCATGGTCACGGGGAGACTAAGATGGTAGTTGTCTCAATGTTCCAGTGTAGTTATTTCAAAGTACCCGAACATAATTTAATCATGGGTGTTTCTATTTACGCAGAATGAGCTCAAAGTATCATGAAGTCTAGCTGTGGTTTTCTTCTATATTATAAAGCTAAAGAGTTTGTTTGTTGGTTTGTTTCAACGCGCTAATCTCAGGAACTACTGGTTCGATTTGAAAAATTGTTTTAGTGTTAGATAGCCTATTTATCGAGCAAGGCTATAGACTATATAACATCACGATACGATCCACGGGGCCGGCGCAGTAACGATAAACGCGGGTGAAACCGCGGGAACATCTAGTATATACTATAAACGAGTTCAATCCAGTTGGATGGAAATGTATACAAACCAAATAGATGTTAAATTTGTTAAAAATATCACATAATTACTTACTAAATGGAATAAGTAACACATTTGTCCATATTTTCAACGTTTTCACATGATATCTTAGTGTATTTTAGAGCAATTGGCGTTTGATTAATAAATAATTATTTGATTTGAAAAATCTTAGACGAAGTGAGGTTATTTGTCAGATGAAAAAATATGTATAATTTATGATTGCATAAACTTGTACGCCAAAAAAATCGTTTAATATTGTAACACTTTTAGTAATTGATTAGTTAATCGTTTGTTCAACAAAAAGAAAGTTAAAATGAATTTGCAATAAAATAGGTACACGGTATTTAGAGGAATTTAAAATTTAAATGAATCTGTCAATTACTGGCATTAAAGACCTGCTAACTAATGTACACAAGATCTAAACATAGTGCGGGTGTTCAAATAATGTATGCGGCTGGCCCCTGCAACCCACGGTGCTAGTCGCAGAAACAATACAAACATAGCAATATAATAATATATTTTAAACATTTAAAAAAATATTATAATAAAGTCTCAAATAAACAACGCGATAAAGTCCGTATATAGTAGTTTAATTTCAATGAATAACATTCGCGTAAACAGAAGACAATATTATATTATAATCTATACTAATATTATAAAGCTGAAGAGTTTGTTTGTTTGTTTGTTTGCTTGAACGCGCTAATCCCAGGAACTAATGGTCTGATTTGAAAAATTCTTTCAGTGTTAGATAGCCCCATTTATCGAGGAAGGCTATAGGCTATATATCATCACGCTAAGATCAATAGGAGCGGAGCACCAATAAAGAATGTTTCAAAATCGGAGGATATTTTTTCCTTTTGAGAGCTTCCGCTGCGTGCGCTGCGTAAACAGTTAAAGTTTCGCAAAAATTATGTATGACAGAAGTGTTCCCTTTTAAAAGTTCTAAAAAAAAGTCCGCGACAGCATATGTCTATCTTTTAAGGTTGGCTCACTATAACCATTTTTATGCTAACGAAATTTGTTCTAAAATAATGATTTATTTGCGAAGGTATTTTTATAAACATGATATTAATCCTTATCCAAATAAATACGTTATTCATCACAAGTATTTAATTTAAAACAAAATTGCCCTTAACATCATTCGATTTCAATAAATATCTTAGGAGATATCGCAGTTTTAAAATAACATTGCAGCAAAATAATCCATTACAGACATAGTACAAACGATGTTTCTCCTGGTTTATTCTGCGTAATTACTACTGGTTCGATTTGAAAAATTCTTTTAGTGTTGGATAGCCTATTTATCGAGGAAGGCTATAGGCTATATAACATCACGCTACGACGCACAGGGGCGGCGCAGTAACGATAAACGCGGGTGAAACCGCGGGAACATCTAGTACATATATAGTTTGACTAAAAAAACAAAGTTTATTACAAAAATATAGGCAACATTGAAATTAATAGGTAACATTTTAATTTCTTAATAAATTACACGTAAAGAGCTAATCAATAGAATTTGCACTGAAAAATGTTAGACACGGACAAAATGTTGTCTCCGCGATGCGATAGCTGGCAGCGGAAAGAGGCGCGACGTTCGGTGCGCGCTGGTTTTATACCCTCTGCGATACCAAAGGGATGTGACCTCCAATAATATAATAATATATTTTTTTTAAGATGTTATAATTGTAGCAGTTTTTATATCATTTCTAAGTCTTTCGCTGTATCAAATCGAATGATACGATTAGGTAATTAATTGATTTACAATTGACGCTACAATTGGACATCACTAAATTGTCTATGGTCATGTCAATGAACCGTTTGTATACCTTTTGATTTTGTTGTATTGAAATTGACTTTAGCTGTCCCGCGCAACTTCATCTGCTTCATATAGGAGAATTTTCCTCGTTTTCGCAACATTTTTCATTGTTGCGCCGCTGCTATTGGTCGTAGCGTGATGTTATATAGCCTATAGCCTTCTTGGATAAATGGGCTACCCAACACTAAAAGAATTGTTCAATTCGAACCAGTAGTTCCTGAGATTAGCGCGTTCAAACAAACAAACAAACTCTTCAGTGTCGCTAGCGCTGCGCTGCACTGTCGGTGCGTCGACTCGACGAAAGCGTTTGATTGCGTAGAACGCCCGACACCAGCACCAGCACCAGCACACATTGCAGCATAAAGTACATTGTCTACAAGCTGCTACATTTATATTTAAGCCTGGGATATTAATAATACAAATAAATTAAATATGTCCATGGACTAATACAGTAGTGCTGCAAGGGGGCGCGCTGCGCGCTGGGACCGCTTCTACTTTTCGTCTCCATCAATGATGTGTACCTCAACAATACAACATCCGTCGATTGTTCTAGCTGACGATAGCACGGACACATTCGCAGACTATTACATGGATATAGACTATACAAGCAGACATTAATAATACCTTACATTTTATTAGAAACTAGAGCTGCTTAAGGTATAGGCACTCGAGAAATATTATGAAATTGTACGCAAGCATCCACTCAACAACGTATCGATCGGAAACGTGATTGATTGGCACATACCTACATTTACCTTGTATGTCATACGTATGTAATAATATTGCATCTGTTACAAGTAGGAATGTACATCAATATTGTTATTAAACATTTTGTAAGACTGCGTTTGATTGTGCTAATAATATCGAGCATATGATGCGCTATGCATATACATAATATGTACACACAGCGACTATTTTTCTGTAATGTAACAAATGCTAGAATGCTTATTACAAGTGCATGCTCAAGTCTATCAGAACCTTTAAGTTTTCTCTCACCTTTTATTTTGGGATTAAATTTAATGACCACCAAAAATAGTAATTGTGCAGCAAAATAAGCTTACTAAAATATATCATAACGAGCACGCCTCAAATCACTGCATTCCGTCTCGGAAGGGTTAGTTTATGTCAGGTTCCTTCTTAAACCCACCCAAAAATTGGAGCCTCGCGAAGCGGGGCTCCGTCGACTTAGTTTGAATGAATGAATGTTTATTTCATAAAATTATGGGACAAGTAGCCCTCGTTGGCGTTGGTTGTACTTAGCTCCCGTAAAGTACGTACAAATACCAAACTATACTTATTGTTCAAAGTTGGTACATTTTTGGTATAAGCCTATGGATAGGACCTGCGTGCCCAACGGACTCACGATCAAGACGTCGTCGTCGGCGTCGTAGTTTTGTGTACCGCCCGCCCCACCATCGACGTCCCCCCCTACCCCCTACAACAACAAACATATAAGCTACAGGATTAAGAATACTACAAATGTTATATATCTATAATGCTAGGAACCCTTTTAAAATAATATAAACAGCCTGTCTGCCTTCCGCTCGATATTTGCCGTCCAATCTATGATGTTGCAATATTTTATCAGGTACATATAATTACCAATTAAAATGATTAACAGTCAATATATAATTAACTAGTACGTGGACGTTCAATCAAACAAGCTCAAATTCGCATTTACCTATAATATTAGTTAGGTTAGGATTGATAAGAGACCGTAGAACAAGTAGGTGTACTTAGTTTATATTTAATAGCGTTCATAGACATCCATGTTACAGCTTGTTCCTTAAGGAAGCACACGTAATTAATACAGAGCTCGCGCTGCGGTGCCCGCACTTACATTTAATGACTAACTACAAATATTACAAGTACTTCGAACTTGTAATATTATTATTATATTATACTTGGGTTCGATTCCCGCACAAGTCAAACATTAACAGAAAAACATAAGAAACACTTAACATTTATATTAGATTTAATGGGTTTACAATATTTAATAGCTAGCTGCAGCAGTAGCTCAAAGTCACCAGCTCAACCTCGTAGACACGCTATGGTTCTCTGTGCCATATTTTTTATTTTACGTGGCGGTATGCATTGACGTATACACCTCCGCGGAGTTTGTTGTTTTTCTGTTTAGAGTTCCGACAAAGACCTTTTGTGCTTGCGCATACGCTGTTTTCAAACGAAAATAACTTTTAAAGTAATAGACACACAGTTGTAAATTTAATGTTGTAATGTAGTTTAGCTCAACATCTGTCGCATTAGTACAAAAATGAAAGGCTTATGGGGGGTGTTTTTGCAGTAATTTACAATAATTTGTTAATTTACATAATTTTCTGATGGTATATATTGAGATTCATATGTTTTCCAAAAAATATGGACATGTGAACACATTGTTTTGTATTGTAGACGATAGACAGTATTGTTGCCCTCTGAATTAGCCAATTTTTATCTCAATATGATCAAAACTTTGGGAGATATGATTTATTTTGAACAAACATAGAGAATTTTTCAACAAAAAAATTAGATGGCTGCCACATAGCGAGGAAGTGGATTGGACTGAAATGTGTATTAAAATAGTTGTTATATAAGTATTTAGAATATCGCTAGTCCATGACCGGACACACTGTATAGAGTGACACCTGTATGTCCATGAAAGGCTTTGTGACAAGCACATCGTTGGCCATGCTGGTCACTCCGTGCTGCTGTACCTGACCCAGGTACCGAACCCAATTACTGACGATCAGCCACCAAAAGAAGCGCCATATTTCACACCAACAGAAAGTTGCTTTAGGTTACAATTATTATAGTTCGTAGCCTCAAAAACACAAATCTTAACCATAGTTACGCTAACTGTGAGGTTCATAAACAACTGAAACACAAGAACGGTATTTATTTGGTATTCCTGCTTATAACCCCAAATATAAAACTGATTGCTAACACTTGATATGAATTAATGACACAGAATGAAACAGCCACCGCTGAGTTAGTACTGTAGAATGAGAATATGTCCGTCAACGCCACTTGTAAACTGGTTATACACACTAGAACGAATGAAATAATACAACTCTTGATGATCCCTTTCAAGTTCTTGTTGTTTGAACTGTGCTTAACTGCGATCACGTAGAAGATCTTGCAGAAGAACAACAGATTCACAGACAGAACGATAAATTTAACTGTATCATATATATGTTGAAACTGGTTGGCCTTGCTCAAATTAATAAAAAGGGGGCATAGAATGCCCACAGGCAAAGTTCCGATCCAGATGAGCAGCGACAGCTTGAGGCAACTCCAATCCTGCAGGTAGAACACTTTGACGACTCTGTCGTACATGTTCTTGGTGTAGACGAACATCCAGCACACGAGCACGGCGTCGGTCTGCACGTAGAGCGCGGCCAGCGCCGTTTTCACGAGGCTGTTGTTGCCTGTCAGCCCCACGTCCGCGCTCAGGTACTCCACCACCGAGTTCACCAGCCTCGCAACCGAAAGCTGCGTCAGTATCTTCTGGTCTAGTCTCCGCGTTTCCGGCAGCAAGCACAGCACCAGCAGCTGCGTCACTAAACACATCGCCGATAGCATGATACCTATAAGCCACGTGACGTTCACTTCGACTTGCAGCTCCTTGGTGACCACATTCGGCGGAGACATGTCGGATGGATGTGTAATCAACAACGTCAGAACTAGTACTGCGGTTTCAGTCGTTTGTTGTTGTTTTCCCTATAGCGTTTAGTTATAGTCCATGCGTCACACAATACAGATACGCGATGATATATTTGCAGGCGGCAAGAGTAAAATGGTGCGCGTACTATATGTATATGCAAACAATAAAGCAAGAAGTAAGTAACAATTAAGCGGTTTAACTCAGCAATACCTTTTAAGTTTGCTTCTAACAGTTTGTTTCTTCATTAAATCAACATTTGTTCTCAGCCAGGCATGTTTGTTAAACAATGTAGGGATCAAATACTTACTGGTTCTTTTTCCATAATAATTTCTTACTTTAGGTATTACAAATTTATGTTGTCTAACGCTTTTAGTATTATAAGTATTTTCCACATTTATTTTAAACTTATCCTCATACAATTGTTCTAGAACCACCGAGTATTCGACCCTTTATGTATAGGAAGTACTTCACAGATAGGTAATAGTTTCTCATAATTATCTTTGCATTCAAGTTTTGTTTTTCTATCCACTAAGTATTTCATGAAGCGAATTTGCAGTGACTTTATGCTGTCTAAATACGTTTTAAATTTACGTCCATACGTGCTCAATCCATAGTTAAGCTCGAATCAGCGAGGGCAAAGTAAATGACACGCAGCGTTTTCTTAATCAGCGGCGTATTTAAGGCATAGAACTTACTCAACACTGCTCTGAGTCTAGTGCAAACTGAATCCACATGCAAACTCCAGTTCATATTAGGGTCTACCCACAGTCCCAGATATTTGAATTTTTTAACAATCTCTAAACTTTGGCAATGACAATAGAAACCATTTGCGGGCATACACCCATAAGTGTGCCCTACAATACTGATTTCTGAATAATTGATTTTCTTTGCTAATCTATTATATGGTGAATAAATATGCATAACTTTAGTTTTATATAGGTTAAGAATAATGCCATTGTCGTGTGCCCACTTAGTGATGTTGTCATAGCCTGTCTGCCGCACAGCTCTGGCCTCCTGTATATTCTTTGACGAGTACAGCAAGCACATGTCATCTGCATACATGTGAGAGAGAGAGAGCCGTGTTAAAATGGAAATTTTTATGGGTATAATAAAATTATGACTACGGGTATTTTTATAGTAGTTTAATAAAAATATATTAAAAAATACAAATTCATAACAAGTATGACCTCCCTTTGCAGCGTTTACGGCATTTAATCGTCTTGGCAAACTTTCCATCGGGCTTTTGATGGTGTCCTGTGGAATGTGTTCCCACTCAGCCGAGATCACGCGTTTAAGCTCCGTGATGATTTGTGGAGGTGGTTGGACAGATCGTACTCGCCTTTTTAGGAGGTCGCAGCCGTGCTCAACGGGGTTAAGGTCGGAGCTCCGCGGTGGCCAATCCAAACGACGAATACCGACATCTTGCATATAAGCATCTACGTCGCCAGAACGCCCACCGAGCATTATCGTCCATGTAAATGGCATCTTCACCAAGTACAGTCAGTTCGGGTCGTGCATGTTGACAAAGGATTTCTGTTATGTACCTTTGTGCATTTAGTGAGCCATATTCAATTAATACTATCTCGGTACGATAGCTGGCAGTTATGCCCGCCCAAAACATAACGGACCCTCCACCATGAGGGGTGATTTCTTCAAAATACACGTCGGCATAGCGTTCCTCTTGTCTTCGTAACACTCGCCGACGTCGGTCCTCACCATTCAGACAAATTCGAGCCTCATTAGAAAAGAGTACGCTACTCCAGTTACATAGTGTCCAAGATAGGCAATTTCTAGCGAACCTCAATCGAGCAATTCGGTGCTCACGGAATAACACAGAGTAAGTTGGGAGCCCGCGCTGGTCGCCGACTGCGTATATAAGCCGCTAAAAGCCTCCTCCTCACAGTCCATAGGCTAACTTGTGCTCCTCGTACCTCTTCAAGGTTTCTCTTGAGGTCTATGTAACTTCATTTGCGGTTCCTCAGCGCCTGAGTCACTAATAAGCGGTCGTCTCGTGGTTGTGTGCAACGTTTTCTCCCAGAATCTTGCCTTTTCTGAACGGAACCTGTCTCTCGGTACCGAGTCTAGGTTCTTTGGACGGTCGAACGACTTACGTTTAACCGCTGTGAGGCGTAATATTGGCTACATCCCTCTTCCAGCAGCGCTATAATTTTACTAGCTCTTGTTGCTTTTTTTGCCATTACAATAAACACAAAGATATCTGTTTTAGGTCACAATAAGGCAGGATTATGCGACAAACATAAATTATTCTACTAAAAATAACGAAAAGTTTGTTTTAGTTGCCTGATAACATTTTAACACGTTCCCTGTCCCAGAACAAAAGTAAAAAATGTATTCGTAAGTCCACTTACAATTTCGTCCTAACTTGATAATAAAATATAAAAATGCTAATACGGGCCGTAAAAATATTTTCGGTAGCCATTTTATCTAAACATACGTCGCGTCGTCGCGCGTCGATGAGAATCTTTTTGCTCTTATTCTTACGTCGTCCAGTAAAATAAAAAGCATCAAAAAAATAAAGCAAAATTCGTAAATGTACATATATTTTTAGATGCTAGGCAGAGTGCCCTAAGAAAATTGACCATCTCCTTTACTTTTGGATTATGACTCCAACCAGCGTCATGGACATATGAGTTTGGTACAAACGTGACTCCTTTGGAACCCGCGAAAATTAATAAAAGTCACAAACTGAAAATGGGATTATTATTTTTAAAATCCAAAGCTTTGAATTTGAAATTGACTTTTTTTCATATCCAGGCTCTCTATTAAGTGCCAGTAACATAGTTTGGCTATTACAACCTCTTTAGAACTAAATTATTACCAATAATGTAGAAAAATCAAAACCGCCCGTTTTTTTGCAAAGGAGTTTATCTAGCTATCCACCTACAAGGGACGATTATGTAAAGCCCAAACATTAAAAAGTACTTAATAGCTAACACTGTGCGTAGTTAAAACAAGGCGGACTGTAGACCATTGCTATGACACGACGGTCAGACGCTCCAACATACTCCAGTAGACATCCGTCCGGCAGCTTCTCAAACGAAGCCACCTGTGCCAGCCGCCACGGTGAACAGCCACCAGCCACCGTCCAAGTAGAGACTTGTTCCTACTCTTCAGTAGAGACTTGTTCCTACTCTTCAGTAGAGACTTGTTCCTACTCTTCAGTAGAGACTTGTTCCTACTCTTCAGTAGAGACTTGTTCCTACTCTTCAGTAGAGACTTGTTCCTACTCTTCAGTAGAGACTTGTTCCTACTCTTCAGTAGAGACTTGTTCCTACTCTTAAGTAGAGACATGTTCCTACTCTTCAGTAGAGACTTGTTCCTACTCTTAAGTAGAGACTTGTTCCTACTCTTCAGTAGAGACTTGTTCCTACTATTAAGTAGAGACTTGTTCCTACTCTTCAGTAGAGACTTGTTCCTACTCTTCAGTAGAGACTTGTTCCTACTCTTAAGTAGAGACTTGTTCCTACTCTTCAGTAGAGACTTGTTCCTACTCTTCAGTAGAGACTTGTTCCTACTCTTAAGTAGAGACTTGTTCCTACTCTTCAGTAGAGACTTGTTCCTACTCTTCAGTAGAGACTTGTTCCTACTCTTCAGTAGAGACTTGTTCCTACTCTTAAGTAGAGACTTGTTCCTACTCTTTAGTAGAGACTTGTTCCTACTCTTAAGTAGAGACTTGTTCCTACTCTTTAGTAGAGACTTGTTCCTACTCTTCAGTAGAGACTTGTTCCTACTCTTAAGTAGAGACTTGTTCCTACTCTTCAGTAGAGACTTGTTCCTACTCTTAAGTAGAGACTTGTTCCTACTCTTAAGTAGAGACTTGTTCCTACTCTTCAGTAGAGACTTGTTCCTACTCTTCAGTAGAGACTTGTTCCTACTCTTCAGTAGAGACTTGTTCCTCCTCTTCAGTAGAGACTTGTTCCTACTCTTCAGTAGAGACTTGTTCCTACTCTTCAGTAGAGACTTGTTCCTACTCTTCAGTAGAGACTTGTTCCTACTCTTCAGTAGAGACTTGTTCCTACTCTTAAGTAGAGACTTGTTCCTACTCTTCAGTAGAGACTTGTTCCTACTCTTCAGTAGAGACTTGTTCCTACTCTTAAGTAGAGACTTGTTCCTACTCTTCAGTAGAGACTTGTTCCTACTCTTCAGTAGAGACTTGTTCCTACTCTTCAGTAGAGACTTGTTCCTACTCTTCAGTAGAGACTTGTTCCTACTCTTCAGTAGAGACTTGTTCCTACTCTTCAGTAGAGACTTGTTCCTACTCTTAAGTAGAGAATTGTTCCTACTCTTCAGTAGAGACTTGCTCCTACTCTTCAGTAGAGACTTGTTCCTACTCTTCAGTAGAGACTTGTTCCTACTCTTAAGTAGAGACTTGTTCCTACTCTTCAGTAGAGACTTGTTCCTACTCTTCAGTAGAGACTTGTTCCTACTCTTAAGTAGAGACTTGTTCCTACTCTTTAGTAGAGACTTGTTCCTACTCTTCAGTAGAGACTTGTTCCTACTCTTAAGTAGAGACTTGTTCCTACTCTTAAGTAGAGACTTGTTCCTACTCTTCAGTAGAGACTTGTTCCTACTCTTCAGTAGAGACTTGTTCCTACTCTTAAGTAGAGACTTGTTCCTACTCTTCAGTAGAGACTTGTTCCTACTCTTAAGTAGAGACTTGTTCCTACTCTTAAGTAGAGACTTGTTCCTACTCTTCAGTAGAGACTTGTTCCTACTCTTCAGTAGAGACTTGTTCCTACTCTTCAGTAGAGACTTGTTCCTACTCTTCAGTAGAGACTTGTTCCTACTCTTCAGTAGAGACTTGTTCCTACTCTTCAGTAGAGACTTGTTCCTACTCTTAAGTAGAGACTTGTTCCTACTCTTCAGTAGAGACTTGTTCCTACTCTTCAGTAGAGACTTGTTCCTACTCTTAAGTAGAGACTTGTTCCTACTCTTCAGTAGAGACTTGTTCCTACTCTTCAGTAGAGACTTGTTCCTACTCTTCAGTAGAGACTTGTTCCTACTCTTCAGTAGAGACTTGTTCCTACTCTTCAGTAGAGACTTGTTCCTACTCTTCAGTAGAGACTTGTTCCTACTCTTAAGTAGAGACTTGTTCCTACTCTTAAGTAGAGACTTGTTCCTACTCTTCAGTAGAGACTTGTTCCTACTCTTCAGTAGAGACTTGTTCCTACTCTTAAGTAGAGACTTGTTCCTACTCTTAAGTAGAGACTTGTTCCTACTCTTAAGTAGAGACTTGTTCCTACTCTTCAGTAGAGACTTGTTCCTACTCTTAAGTAGAGACTTGTTCCTACTCTTAAGTAGAGACTTGTTCCTACTCTTCAGTAGAGACTTGTTCCTACTCTTAAGTAGAGACTTGTTCCTACTCTTCAGTAGAGACTTGTTCCTACTCTTCAGTAGAGACTTGTTCCTACTCTTCAGTAGAGACTTGTTCCTACTCTTAAGTAGAGACTTGTTCCTACTCTTCAGTAGAGACTTGTTCCTACTCTTCAGTAGAGACTTGTTCCTACTCTTCAGTAGAGACTTGTTCCTACTCTTCAGTAGAGACTTGTTCCTACTCTTCAGTAGAGACTTGTTCCTACTCTTCAGTAGAGACTTGTTCCTACTCTTAAGTAGAGACTTGTTCCTACTCTTCAGTAGAGACTTGTTCCTACTCTTCAGTAGAGACTTGTTCCTACTCTTAAGTAGAGACTTGTTCCTACTCTTAAGTAGAGACTTGTTCCTACTCTTCAGTAGAGACTTGTTCCTACTCTTCAGTAGAGACTTGTTCCTACTCTTAAGTAGAGACTTGTTCCTACTCTTAAGTAGAGACTTGTTCCTACTCTTCAGTAGAGACTTGTTCCTACTCTTCAGTAAAAACTTGTTCCTACTCTTAAGTAGAGACTTGTTCCTACTCTTCAGTAGAGACTTGTTCCTACTCTTCAGTAGAGACTTGTTCCTACTCTTAAGTAGAGACTTGTTCCTACTCTTCAGTAGAGACTTGTTCCTACTCTTAAGTAGAGACTTGTTCCTACTCTTAAGTAGAGACTTGTTCCTACTCTTCAGTAGAGACTTGTTCCTACTCTTAAGTAGAGACTTGTTCCTACTCTTCAGTAGAGACTTGTTCCTACTCTTCAGTAGAGACTTGTTTCTACTCTTCAGTAGAGACTTGTTCCTACTCTTCAGTAGAGACTTGTTCCTACTCTTAAGTAGAGACTTGTTCCTACTCTTCAGTAGAGACTTGTTCCTACTCTTCAGTAGAGACTTGTTCCTACTCTTAAGTAGAGACTTGTTCCTACTCTTCAGTAGAGACTTGTTCCTACTCTTCAGTAGAGACTTGTTCCTACTCTTCAGTAGAGACTTGTTCCTACTCTTCAGTAGAGACTTGTTCCTACTCTTCAGTAGAGACTTGTTCCTACTCTTCAGTAGAGACTTGTTCCTACTCTTAAGTAGAGACTTGTTCCTACTCTTAAGTAGAGACTTGTTCCTACTCTTCAGTAGAGACTTGTTCCTACTCTTAAGTAGAGACTTGTTCCTACTCTTAAGTAGAGACTTGTTCCTACTCTTAAGTAGAGACTTGTTCCTACTCTTAAGTAGAGACTTGTTCCTACTCTTCAGTAGAGACTTGTTCCTACTCTTAAGTAGAGACTTGTTCCTACTCTTAAGTAGAGACTTGTTCCTACTCTTCAGTAGAGACTTGTTCCTACTCTTAAGTAGAGACTTGTTCCTACTCTTCAGTAGAGACTTGTTCCTACTCTTCAGTAGAGACTTGTTCCTACTCTTCAGTAGAGACTTGTTCCTACTCTTCAGTAGAGACTTGTTCCTACTCTTCAGTAGAGACTTGTTCCTACTCTTCAGTAGAGACTTGTTCCTACTCTTAAGTAGAGACTTGTTCCTACTCTTAAGTAGAGACTTGTTCCTACTCTTCAGTAGAGACTTGTTCCTACTCTTCAGTAGAGACTTGTTCCTACTCTTAAGTAGAGACTTGTTCCTACTCTTAAGTAGAGACTTGTTCCTACTCTTAAGTAGAGACTTGTTCCTACTCTTCAGTAGAGACTTGTTCCTACTCTTAAGTAGAGACTTGTTCCTACTCTTAAGTAGAGACTTGTTCCTACTCTTCAGTAGAGACTTGTTCCTACTCTTAAGTAGAGACTTGTTCCTACTCTTCAGTAGAGACTTGTTCCTACTCTTCAGTAGAGACTTGTTCCTACTCTTCAGTAGAGACTTGTTCCTACTCTTAAGTAGAGACTTGTTCCTACTCTTAAGTAGAGACTTGTTCCTACTCTTCAGTAGAGACTTGTTCCTACTCTTCAGTAGAGACTTGTTCCTACTCTTCAGTAGAGACTTGTTCCTACTCTTCAGTAGAGACTTGTTCCTACTCTTCAGTAGAGACTTGTTCCTACTCTTCAGTAGAGACTTGTTCCTACTCTTCAGTAGAGACTTGTTCCTACTCTTCAGTAGAGACTTGTTCCTACTCTTCAGTAGAGACTTGTTCCTACTCTTCAGTAGAGACTTGTTCCTACTCTTAAGTAGAGACTTGTTCCTACTCTTAAGTAGAGACTTGTTCCTACTCTTCAGTAGAGACTTGTTCCTACTCTTCAGTAGAGACTTGTTCCTACTCTTAAGTAGAGACTTGTTCCTACTCTTCAGTAGAGACTTGTTCCTACTCTTCAGTAGAGACTTGTTCCTACTCTTCAGTAGAGACTTGTTCCTACTCTTCAGTAGAGACTTGTTCCTACTCTTCAGTAGAGACTTGTTCCTACTCTTAAGTAGAGACATGTTCCTACTCTTCAGTAGAGACTTGTTCCTACTCTTCAGTAGAGACTTGTTCCTACTCTTAAGTAGAGACTTGTTCCTACTCTTCAGTAGAGACTTGTTCCTACTCTTCAGTAGAGACTTGTTCCTACTCTTAAGTAGAGACTTGTTCCTACTCTTCAGTAGAGACTTGTTCCTACTCTTCAGTAGAGACTTGTTCCTACTCTTAAGTAGAGACATGTTCCTACTCTTCAGTAGAGACTTGTTCCTACTCTTAAGTAGAGACATGTTCCTACTCTTCAGTAGAGACTTGTTCCTACTCTTAAGTAGAGACTTGTTCCTACTCTTCAGTAGAGACTTGTTCCTACTCTTCAGTAGAGACTTGTTCCTACTCTTCAGTAGAGACTTGTTCCTACTCTTAAGTAGAGACTTGTTCCTACTCTTCAGTAGAGACTTGTTCCTACTCTTCAGTAGAGACTTGTTCCTACTCTTCAGTAGAGACTTGTTCCTACTCTTCAGTAGAGACTTGTTCCTACTCTTAAGTAGAGACATGTTCCTACTCTTCAGTAGAGACTTGTTCCTACTCTTAAGTAGAGACATGTTCCTACTCTTCAGTAGAGACTTGTTCCTACTCTTAAGTAGAGACTTGTTCCTACTCTTCAGTAGAGACTTGTTCCTACTCTTCAGTAGAGACTTGTTCCTACTCTTCAGTAGAGACTTGTTCCTACTCTTCAGTAGAGACTTGTTCCTACTCTTAAGTAGAGACTTGTTCCTACTCTTCAGTAGAGACTTGTTCCTACTCTTAAGTAGAGACATGTTCCTACTCTTCAGTAGAGACTTGTTCCTACTCTTCAGTAGAGACTTGTTCCTACTCTTAAGTAGAGACTTGTTCCTACTCTTAAGTAGAGACATGTTCCTACTCTTCAGTAGAGACTTGTTCCTACTCTTCAGTAGAGACTTGTTCCTACTCTTAAGTAGAGACATGTTCCTACTCTTCAGTAGAGACTTGTTCCTACTCTTCAGTAGAGACTTGTTCCTACTCTTCAGTAGAGACTTGTTCCTACTCTTAAGTAGAGACATGTTCCTACTCTTCAGTAGAGACTTGTTCCTACTCTTAAGTAGAGACATGTTCCTACTCTTCAGTAGAGACTTGTTCCTACTCTTAAGTAGAGACTTGTTCCTACTCTTCCGTAGAGACTTGTTCCTACTCTTAAGTAGAGACTTGTTCCTACTCTTCAGTAGAGACTTGTTCCTACTCTTCAGTAGAGACTTGTTCCTACTCTTAAGTAGAGACTTGTTCCTACTCTTCAGTAGAGACTTGTTCCTACTCTTAAGTAGAGACATGTTCCTACTCTTCAGTAGAGACTTGTTCCTACTCTTCAGTATAGACTTGTTCCTACTCTTAAGTAGAGACTTGTTCCTACTCTTCAGTAGAGACTTGTTCCTACTCTTCAGTAGAGACTTGTTCCTACTCTTCAGTAGAGACTTGTTCCTACTCTTCAGTAGAGACTTGTTCCTACTCTTAAGTAGAGACATGTTCCTACTCTTCAGTAGAGACTTGTTCCTACTCTTAAGTAGAGACTTGTTCCTACTCTTCAGTAGAGACTTGTTCCTACTCTTCAGTAGAGACTTGTTCCTACTCTTAAGTAGAGACTTGTTCCTACTCTTCAGTAGAGACTTGTTCCTACTCTTAAGTAGAGACTTGTTCCTACTCTTCAGTAGAGACTTGTTCCTACTCTTAAGTAGAGACATGTTCCTACTCTTCAGTAGAGACTTGTTCCTACTCTTCAGTAGAGACTTGTTCCTACTCTTAAGTAGAGACTTGTTCCTACTCTTAAGTAGAGACATGTTCCTACTCTTAAGTAGAGACTTGTTCCTACTCTTAAGTAGAGACATGTTCCTACTCTTCAGTAGAGACTTGTTCCTACTCTTCAGTAGAGACTTGTTCCTACTCTTAAGTAGAGACATGTTCCTACTCTTCAGTAGAGACTTGTTCCTACTCTTAAGTAGAGACTCGTTCCTACTCTTCAGTAGAGACTTGTTCCTACTCTTAAGTAGAGACTCGTTCCTACTCTTCAGTAGAGACTTGTTCCTACTCTTCAGTAGAGACTTGTTCCTACTCTTCAGTAGAGACTTGTTCCTACTCTTCAGTAGAGACTTGTTCCTACTCTTCAGTAGAGACTTGTTCCTACTCTTAAGTAGAGACTTGTTCCTACTCTTCAGTAGAGACTTGTTCCTTGTTCCTTTAGTAAACACTTTAGATGATGTCATTAAATGGTTAGATGCAAATAATTTACGAATTAATATTGGCAAAACTACCCTAATGACTTTCAGTCAACGTACGGCTCAGACTAATTTAAATATCTGTCATGGTAATCAATCAGTACGTGAGACTCAAACTACAAACTTCCTTGGGCTAATAATCGACAATAAACTTACATGGAAACCACATATTGATGCACTTTGCAAAAAAGTCAGTAAGTCTGTTTACGCACTACATGAGCGGGCTCAAATAACAAATGTAAGTTCTGTTGTTACTGCATACCATGGTCTGGTCGTTTCGTTACTAAGGTACGGTATAATTTTCTGGGGAAATTCAACAAATAAAGATATTATCTTTAAAATGCAGAAGAGATGTATTAGAGCTATGTTTGCCTTAAAAACGACGGATAGCTGTCGCCCGTATTTTATAGAACATAAACTTTTAACTCTACCCTGCTTATATATATTCGAAGTAGCTGTATTTGTCAAATGTAATCCAACTCTGTTTATGTTAGCGTCAGATTTTTACAACAGACGTCAAAGAGATGTGTATCGGCTTTGTATACCTAAAACTAAAACTGCTCTGATGCATAAGAGCATATTTCATATGGCATCTCTTATTTACAACAAACTGCCTAAAACAATTAAAGAATCTGAGTCTAATTTGTTCAAGAAAAAATTAAATGAATATTTAATAAATAAATGCTATTATACGGTTACTAATTATCTAAATGACAAATTATACAATGACATTTAAACAAATTTATATTATTATTATTATACAATTTTAATTTAATTTACAATTTATTCTTTTGCTTTGGTTATAATAGCCGGACATCTATTAATTATTCATCCATTAATTGCTATTTTTATTCTACAATTGACTATATTTTAATTATATGACATTGTATTAAATTTTTCTGAATTTTGATATAAAATGACTTATTTTTCGACTTTACATAATTAATTTATTATACTTTTATCAATGTTTGCATGCCACTACTATGGTCCAAATACTTGCACCTTTAATGCCATCATTTGTAACACCATTTGTCACAGTATTTCTGCAAATAAATATGATTTTGATTTTTGATTTTGACATGTTCCTACTCTTCAGTAGAGACTTGTTCCTACTCTTCAGTAGAGACTTGTTCCTACTCTTAAGTAGAGACTTGTTCCTACTCTTCAGTAGAGACTTGTTCCTACTCTTCAGTAGAGACTTGTTCCTACTCTTCAGTAGAGACTTGTTCCTACTCTTCAGTAGAGACTTGTTCCTACTCTTAAGTAGAGACTTGTTCCTACTCTTCAGTAGAGACTTGTTCCTACTCTTCAGTAGAGACTTGTTCCTACTCTTCAGTAGAGACTCGTTCCTACTCTTCAGTAGAGACTTGTTCCTACTCTTAAGTAGAGACTTGTTCCTACTCTTCAGTAGAGACTTGTTCCTACTCTTCAGTAGAGACTTGTTCCTACTCTTAAGTAGAGACTTGTTCCTACTCTTCAGTAGAGACTTGTTCCTACTCTTAAGTAGAGACTTGTTCCTACTCTTCAGTAGAGACTTGTTCCTACTCTTCAGTAGAGACTTGTTCCTACTCTTAAGTAGAGACTTGTTCCTACTCTTCAGTAGAGACTTGTTCCTACTCTTCAGTAGAGACTTGTTCCTACTCTTCAGTAGAGACTTGTTCCTACTCTTCAGTAGAGACTTGTTCCTACTCTTAAGTAGAGACTTGTTCCTACTCTTCAGTAGAGACTTGTTCCTACTCTTAAGTAGAGACTTGTTCCTACTCTTCAGTAGAGACTTGTTCCTACTCTTAAGTAGAGACTTGTTCCTACTCTTCAGTAGAGACTTGTTCCTACTCTTCAGTAGAGACTTGTTCCTACTCTTCAGTAGAGACTTGTTCCTACTCTTCAGTAGAGACTTGTTCCTACTCTTCAGTAGAGACTTGTTCCTACTCTTCAGTAGAGACTTGTTCCTACTCTTCAGTAGAGACTTGTTCCTACTCTTCAGTAGAGACTTGTTCCTACTCTTCAGTAGAGACTTGTTCCTACTCTTAAGTAGAGACTTGTTCCTACTCTTCAGTAGAGACTTGTTCCTACTCTTCAGTAGAGACTTGTTCCTACTCTTCAGTAGAGACTTGTTCCTACTCTTCAGTAGAGACTTTTTCCTACTCTTAAGTAGAGACTTGTTCCTACTCTTCAGTAGAGACTTGTTCCTACTCTTCAGTAGAGACTTGTTCCTACTCTTCAGTAGAGACTTGTTCCTACTCTTCAGTAGAGACTTGTTCCTACTCTTCAGTAGAGACTTGTTCCTACTCTTCAGTAGAGACTTGTTCCTACTCTTCAGTAGAGACTTGTTCCTACTCTTAAGTAGAGACTTATTATTATTGTTATTGGATATTTATTTTTACCGACTTCAAAAAAAGGAGGAGGTATTCAATTCATCTGTATTTTTTTTTGAAGTGAAACTTCTTTATCGACGTATGGGAGAAATTTTGTAGCAGTGTAAAAAAAAACGTCACGTTTTTCGGTTACGCGCCATGTTGCTTTTTTTATCAAAGTTTAGTATAGTGACGTAAAGAATATAATGTAATATATTTATAATAATAACAACAATATATTAGTTTTGAAGTTTGGTTTGAAATAAGAATAACAATATATTAATTTGAAAGTGATAAAATAAAAAGACTTATTCAAATTTACGTGAATTTACAAGAAAAGTGAGAGTGATTATATATTTCGTTTTATAAATTCAACACGTATGAGCATGATTTTAATATTTATTTGAGGTTAACCTCACTTTTTGATTGTAAGTATCAGTGAATGTATATAAATCTGTTAAAATTAGTTAAAGTTGATATGTCGTAAAGAAGTTTCACTTCTTACCTGTGTACTCTGGTACACACACACATTTTTTGTTTAAAAAAAAGTGCTAATGCAATCCTTATGTAGCGTAACAAACACCTAATACATAATAGCATGGTTCATCTAATACTGCCGTGTTGAGGAAACTAATATGTTGGTATAAGTGTATTATCGTTAATGAAAAAAGTAAGACTTTTAAGCACATTTATTTATTACAATACAATTGTTACTACTTGAATTGTTATTACAATACAATTGTTTAATAACTTTTATTTCAATACAATTTGTCAGATATCATAATTATAAAATAAATAGTATTTTTCAACCTCTCTAAAAAATTACTAGTGGGGGCCGTCAGGCCGAGGTGGGAACCATGGGTTTCCTGCCCAGGCGGGCGCTCTTGGGGCGAGTGGATCGGTCCAGCATGGACCCCCATCCGGCCTAACCCGTAATCCTGAACTGACAGGACCGGGGGCCTTCGGGCTGCGAGGAAGAAAACCTCTATAAAAAGAACCCAAAGCCTGAGCTTTGTGGCCCGGCGAGGGGCTGTATGGCTGGGGGGAACCCAGTCATGAGGGCCACCCAAATAAAATTTATGAAATGTCGGATAAAGGTCATAGACTACCCCAGGAGGGTACCGGGCGCGCCGCGCCCGGAGAATCCCTCACGGAGCCATCTGGCTCCGTCAGCCCCTCGTATTCTGGGGGGGGCAACCGCCATTCCAGCGTAGTGCCGCGCGAAACATCTGGCACCAAAACCCCTGCAAAGGGGCGAAAGGGGAAGGTTGGGGGGGATATGCCCCCGCCAACAGCTGTGGATAGAGTCCCGGCCGTGAGGACACGGTCGAGGTGTCGGGTGGCGGCGCAGGCTCGCAGCGACTCTATGTCGAGTGTGTTCAGCGCCGGCACCGGCACTGACATGGACGCCGAGTCGCGGGCGGGCTCGGGCTCGGAAGCCAGTCGGCCTCGGAGCCGGTGCTCGTCAGCGGCTCAACAGGAGAGTGAGGAGGGGAGGGATAGCCCAGCTTCCCTCGCCCTCAAGTTCCGAGTGTCGCCCGGCGTTTCCGCGAAGCGCCGGAAGACATCTCATCACGCGCCGTCCGATTCTGGCTCGGACACGGAGGTGGAGGTAGTGGAGGGGACGCCCTGTGTAGGAAGGGCTGGTTCCCCGATGCCGCCTCCCTCCGCGAGGAAGCTCCTCGGGCAGCCTTTGCCTGCCCGTCGAGACTTCCTCAAGAGGGCTGGGGTCCCGGATGCGTCCCCCTCCGGGGGAGACTCGGTTGCCGACCTCAGGCAACGGTTCGAGGCTGGCGCCGAGACCGTCCTGAGGGTGGCGGCCCGGTCTGGCAACCTAAAGGGGGGGTTCGTCCGGGACCTAAAAACTGCGACGGAGGACATGCGGGAGGCATTCTTCAAGATGTGGGGGCAGACCTCTTCCGACCTCCAGAGGCGCTGGAGGTCGGAGAATGAGGGGCTGCATAGGCAGCTCGCGGAGCTCCGGGCGGAGGTAGCGGCCATGAAGGCGGCCGCTACCACTGCCGCTAGGGCCGTCGCCGCAAAGGCGCCCTCGGCCGCCGCCAGGGCGCTTGCCGGGAGGCCGCAGGAGGAGTTTCCGCCCCTCCCCCGGCGCACAGTGCAGCCCGTCACTCCCGCGGAGAACCGGCGTCCCGCCTGGGCGGAGGATTTGATGCGGGCCACGGTGGCTCAGGCACGCAATGTCGTGGAGGCGTGCCTGGCCAACTATGGCCTCGCGCCCGTGCCGACCCCGGGCCCTCCGCTTGGGGGCCGCCCCCGAATGGTCGGAGGAGCGCCGGCGGGCCCCGCGCCCTCCGGCCAACCGGTGGCACGGCAGATGTCTGCCTCCACACCGTCGGTCCCGGCTTCCTCTTCAAAGGGGAAAGGGAAAGGGAAGGGCAAGGGGAAGGCGATCGTCACTGTGACGCCACCGCGCCCTGTCTCACAGCTCCAACCCGCCCCGGTGGCCTCTACCTCGGCTGAACAGCCGTGGACGGAGGTCACCAAGAAGAAGAGGAAGAAGAAGAAGAAGAAGGCCTCCCGGGCTACCCCGGTCATAAATAAGAAAAAGGGCCCCCGCCCGGCTGACCTGCGGCCCCCGCGCTCCACCGCCATCGTGGTGGAGCTGACGGAGGAGGGGCTCCGGCAAGGCGTGAGCTACGCGAGCGTTCTCCAGCGGGCCACTCAGGCCATGAAAGGCAATCTCGCCGAGATGGGCCTTGCTGGAGGCGTTCTATTCAAGGTTGCCGCCACTGGGGCCAGAATACTTGAGGTCCCAGGTGCCACCTCCGGCGACAAGGCGGACAGGGTAGCAGCTACGTTACGGTCCCTGTTCACGCCTGAGGAGGTCAGGGTTTCCCGCCCGGTGAAGTCCGCAGAAATGCGAGTAACCGGGCTGGACGACTCGGCCTCCTCCGAGGATGTCGCCGCTGCGGTGGCACAAGCCGGAGCCTGCCCTCAGGCTCAGGTCAGAGTGGGGGAGATGCGCCGCGGCGAGAGTGGTTTGTGCACTGTGGTGGTGCGCTGCCCCATCGCCGCGGCGAAGAAGGTGGCGGCCGGCCGTTTGCTGGTCGGGATGGTCTCGGCTCAGGTTAACCTTCTGGAGCCGAGGCCTAGGCGGTGCTACCGCTGCCTCGAACCGGGGCACGTGAGGCAGCAATGCACCGCTGAAACTGACCGCAGCGACCTTTGTTACCGCTGCGGCCAGCCTGGCCACAAGGCGGCCGCCTGCTCCGCTGCAAAATCTTCCTGCAGCATCTGTTCGGCTGCAGGAAGGCCAGCGGAGCACCGGATGGGGAGCAAATCTTGCTCCCCTCCAAAAAGACGCAGGGCCAGAGGGGCGGTCGCCGGGACTCCGGCCGCCCCGGCCCCTCCCCAAGCAGGGAGCAGTGGGACGGCGATGGACACCTAATTAATTATGGCCCATCGCCTCCTACAGGCGAACGTTGGCCGCTCCGCCAGGGCGCAGGATATCTTGCTGCAGAACATGGCGGAGTGGTCAATAGAAATCGCCGTGGTCGCCGAGCCTTACTACGTCCCCAGCCGACACAACTGGTTTGGGGACCTCGGGGGCTTGGCGGCCATTGTTTCGTCTGGTCCCTCGCTCCTGGTGATGACAGACAGGGGCGAGGGGTATATATGTGTTGATTGGGAGGGAACCGTCCTGATCGGGGTGTATTTCTCTCCGAACCGGCGCCTCGCCGAGTTTGAGCGATTTTTGGGCGCGGTGGGGGCCGTGATTAATCGGTACCCATCGCGTCCGGTCGTGGTGGCGGGGGACTTCAATGCCAAATCAACGGCTTGGGGATCCCCTGTCACCGACGCTCGCGGCGAAGCGCTGGAGGAGTGGGCGATTGCGACCGGCCTCGTCGTTCTTAATCGGGGGTCGGTCGCCACATGCGTGCGCTGGCAGGGCGAGTCCATTGTGGACATCTCGTTCGCTAGCCCTGCCGTAGCGCGCCGCGTCCGGGACTGGCAAGTGCTGGTTGAGGCGGAGTCTCTGTCGGACCACCGTTACGTGCGGTTCGACATCTCTGCCTCGCCAGCGATCCCGGACGATCGCCCGAGGAGAGCGCACACCCCGTCGTCCCCACGATGGGCGTTGAAACGTCTCGATGCAGACGTGCTGGTGGAAGCCTCCATCGTGCAGGCTTGGACCCCGATGGTCCAAGGGCCTGTGGAGGTTGAGCAAGTAGCGGAGTGGTTCCGGGGCGCGATGACGCAGATTTGCGACGCGTCAATGCCCCGGGCCAGTGCTCAGCCTCCGAGGCGTCAGGTGTACTGGTGGTCTGACGACATCAGCCGGAAACGCGCCGCGTGCATTGCGGCGCGTCGCCAGTACACTAGGTACCGCCGACGCAGGCGGTACCGTGACCCGACCGTGGAGGCACGGCTGCGGGACGCGTACAAACAGCGGAAGTACGCCCTGCAGTCCGCCATCAGCGAGGCCAAAACCCAAAGATGGGAAGAGTTCCTGGGGACTCTCGAGGCAGATCCGTGGGGCCGTCCGTACAAGACGGTCAGGGGCAAGTTGCGCCCCTGGGCCCCGCCAGTCACCGAGAGTCTCCAGCCCCGGCAATTGGAGGGTGTGATCTCCGCTCTCTTTTCTTCGAGGGCGGAGCACACGCCTCCCGTAATGGCACCACCCGAAATTGAGGAGGGCGGTGCCGATGCCGGGGCGCCAGAAGTTACAATGGCGGAGCTCGGCGCGGCAGTGATGCGGCTTCGGGGCAAAAACACCGCCCCGGGGCCGGACGGAATTCCTGGCCGCGCCTGGGTTTTGGCCTTCGACGCCCTAGGGGACCGGCTCCTCAGGCTGTTCAGCGCCTGTTTGGAGTCGGGACGGTTCCCTTCCATGTGGAAGACAGGCAAGCTGGTCCTCCTGAGAAAGGAGGGCCGCCCCGCGGATTCTCCCTCCGAGTACCGCCCCATAGTGCTGTTGGATGAGGTGGGCAAGCTCTTTGAGCGCGTAGTTGTTGCCCGCCTCTCCAAGCACCTGGTGCGGGTGGGACCCGACTTATCCGAACGCCAGTTCGGATTCCGGGAGGGCCGATCGACTATTGACGCGATCAGCAGCGTCAAGGCCCTCTCGGAAGAGACGGTCGCCTCGCGCGGGGTGGTATTGGCGGTGTCCTTGGACATCGCCAACGCTTTTAACACCCTGCCGTGGGCGACTATTAGGGAGGCGCTCCGATTTCATGGGGTGCCTCCCTATCTACGCCGAATAGTCGGGGACTACCTGCACCTAACCTAACCTAACCTAACCTTTTTTTTTTTTTTTTTTTTTGGGAGGGGGGAAATGCTCCTGATGCATACCGCCCCACTCGGGGAGGTGGAACGGTTATGTCGGGCTCTCCGGCCTAGAGCGAACGGCCGGCATACCGACTAAAACCCCCCTGTGCACCGTCGCCTCGCCTTAGCGGGTGGGCCACCGGAACCTGATACAACATCAGCGACCCACCCAGCGACTGCCCACGACCCGCGGGCACCAGCACTTGTGGCGGCGTCTGGGTGCACCAGAGACGCCGCGCCTACACGAAAGGGTGCGGGTGGGAGAAAAAATACCCCGATCTCCCACCCTCAGCCATCGCTAGGGGGGCATCAGACGCGCATCGGCGCGCCGACGCCGCCCAGCTCGCCGGCGACGGATCGGGTCAGCGAGGAGACTTTCCTCCCTGGCCCGCTCCGCCGCCTCCTTCTGCGAGATGACGTTCTCGCAGAACGATGCGACCGCACACCAATTCCTGTCGCTATCGGCCATGGAGCGGATTATGGCCGATAGCGAGAGATCCACACCGATGGTCTCGACGAGGGCACGACGCTGCTGCGCCCACGCCGGACAGAACTCCAGCGTATGCTGCGCCGTGTCCTCGCCACAATCACAGTGGTGACAGGCGGGACTCGATTCCCTCCTCGCGACCTTGTGCAGGTAGTATCCGAAGCACCCGTGCCCGGATAACACCTGCACCAGCCGGAAGGAAAGGGTCCCGTGCTGTCGCCACACCCACAACGAAAGGCTCGGCCGGAGCGCCTCCACCGTGCGAAGACCCGCACGTGGAGCCTCCAGCCGGTCTGACCATCGGGCCACGATGGCTCGGCGAGCGGCCTCGCGCCACTCACGCACCTGCTCGAGCAGAGGGCGACCGCCTCCGCCTGCTCGAAATTCGGCCGTTCGCCGATAAACGTCGGCGAGCACTTCCGCCTCCAAATCCCACGGGGGTGTACCGGCCAGCGCGCATGCCGCGTCTGCGGACACGGTGCGGTACCCGCGTATTGCCCTGACCGCCAAAGTGCGCTGCGGTCGGCATAACCGCGCGCGGTTCTGGGCGGTCAGGGACCCCGCCCACACCGGTGCGCCGTACAGCGCCATCGACCGGACTACCCCCGTGTAGAGCCTCCGGCACGCCAAACTGGGTCCGCCCAGGTTGGGCAATAATCGGCCCAGGGCGGACGCCGCGCCGTCCAGCTTCGGCTCAAGCTGGCGGAAGTGCTCGTCGAAGAGCCATCGCCCATCCAACACCAGGCCCAGATATCTCATCTGGGCCTGAACCGGTACGAGGACCGAGCCGACGGTGATCGAGGCGCCGGCAGGCGGCCCGCGACGGGGCCCATGGAACAACAGGGCCTCCGTCTTGTTGAGGGCCACCTTAAGCCCCAGCGCCTCGATTCGCCCGACCACCTGAGAGACCCCCGTGGTGGCCAGGCGAGCCGCCTCCTCAAAGTTGCGTCCCCGGGCTGCTACCAACGTGTCGTCAGCGTAACAGAATACGCCCAGCCCGGGGGGCAAGTCTCCGCGCAGGGCCCAGTCATAACCGATGTTCCACAGGAGAGGGCCAAGGACGGACCCCTGTGGAACACCGCGCGATATCGCCCTGCGCATTTCGTCGCCTGCTCGGTCCTCGCACAACACAAACCTCCGCTCCAAATAGTCTGCCATCAGCAGCCTCAGGTATGCGGGCACCCCATGGAATCGGAGTGCCTCTCTGATGCTGCCGAATGGCAGAGTATTAAATGCGTTGGCGATGTCTAAGGACACCGCCAACAGTACGCCGCCTCCCCTGACGGCTTCCTCGGTCGCGGCCCTCAGGGCCAGAATGGCGTCGATCGTCGAACGCCCGGCGCGGAAACCAAACTGGGCGTCCGACAGATCGGGCCCCACCTCCTCGAGGTGCCGGACGATGCGGGCATCGCACACCTGCGTAAGTGCAACACGAATGCGACCCGCCGCAGCATCAACCCCCTCATCAGGAGGCACTAGGGACAGCCACGACTGCACTATGGCTGCCTCCTCTAACAGGTCCCGGTTCAAACGACCCACAGCCCACCGCGGAGACCGGGGAGCTCTGTCCGCCATGTGACCCCTAACTGGGTCCTGAGGATTCCGGGAGATCTCTGCTCGGATATAGCGATGATCCGAGAGAGTCTCGACCTCCTCTAGGACTCGCCAGTTCCTTACGTTGTTCGCGACAGCGGGGCTAGCGAACGAGAGGTCCACTATCGACCCGCCCTGCTGCCGAACACAAGTGTCGGTGGTGCCTCTGTTGAGCAGACAGAGGCCCACCGAATTCGCCCACTCTTCCACCGCTCTACCGCGGGCGTCCGTTCTGGGAGACCCCCATGCTCCGGACTTTGCGTTGAAGTCCCCCATCACCAAGACGCGGCCTGATGCCAAACGCCGTATCGAGGTCTCCAAGGATGTGAGGAAGACCTCGAAATAGGCCAGACTCCGATTGGGGGAGAAGTACACCCCGAAAACGAGTAATCCCCCCCATTCGGCCGCCACGCATCCCGAGCCCCTATCTTTGAGTGACAAGGGCGGGGAACGCGGGGCCGTGGAGCTGACGACTGCCACGGAGCCGTCCCGGTCACCCACCCAGTTAAGGCGGGGAGGAACATAATAGGGCTCCGCGGCTACGGCCACACCAATCGACCACTGCGCCATGGATTGCAGGAAGAGATCCTGCGCACCCGCGCAGTGGTTGAGATTCGCCTGGAGGAGATGGGTGCAGTCGTGGTCCATTATTGGGCCGACGTACCTGCAACCACATCCTCCTCCATCCGCGACGGCGAAAGAGCGGCGAGGACGACGGGGGTAGCCTGGGTCGATTGGCTACCCGCGACGTTCTTGGGCTTGGAAGCCCGGGGAGGGTTGCATCCCCTTCGCCCCATAATATGATTGGCGGGCAATTTACCCGCCGCACACGCGGGGCAATGGGGGGTGGCGGAACAATCCGTCGCCTTGTGCCCCGGCTGGCCGCATCGGAAGCATAGTCCGCTGCAGTCGAAGCCACTTCTGCATGTGGCGCGCACGTGCCCCTCGGCCATGCATTTATGGCACCTCGCAGGCCTGGCCGCCAACAAAGAGACCTTGGCGGAACTCCAGCCTACGAGGAGCCTTCCTGCAGCAACCAAAGTGTTGGCCGCTGCGACGGGGCACTGCGCTACCACGGCTCCGACACCGCCAGGACCGGGGCGGATTGCGCCAACCTTGACGTTGTCCAGGCTGCATCCAGTTTTAGCCTGGATGGCCTCCCGGACATCGTCAGGCGTGATCGAATCGTCCAGGCCAGTGACACGTAATTCCACGCACTTCACGGGCCTGGCGATCTTTACGCCTTCCTCCGCCCCGAACAACCCTCGCAGCCTTTCCGCGATTGTGTCCGCCGTCTTTGCGCCCTCCGCACCGGGGAACTCAAGAATGCGAGCCCCCGTTTGGGCAAGGCGGGTCTTGATGCCGGTGGGGCCTAAGTCCGCCACACCGACGCTCTCCCGCGCCTTCTTAAAGACGGCGGCGTAGGAAAGGCCGCGCCCCGCCGCCTCCGGCGACACCATTACGACCACGGCGGCCGATCTTGGCGGCCGGAGCGTCCCGGGCCTCTTCTTTTTCGCCTTTTTGCTCTTGTTTACTTCTTTTTGCCGCTCGGCAGCCGCAGCCCTTGCAGCGCTCCTGCGCTCGCGCCTCTTCTGACGCCGAATCTCCGTCTTCTCCCCAGCCGTCTGCCAGCCCTCATTAAAAGACGCAGACGGACCTGCGACAGAAATTTGTCGTGGCACACCCTTGGTTGGTGCCCGTTCCTTCGGCGCTGGGGCGCGAGTTGAGCCCGCAGGTGTGAGGCTCAATGGCGGGAAGTCCCTCTGGGACTGGGAAGGGGCTTTGGAAGTCCCCTTCTTCCCGGCCGCAGGTCTCGACCCTGCGGGGACGCTGGCCGACGCTGACGCCGCCGTCGCGTAGGACCGCTGGCCCGACGTGACCACTGGGTCCCTAGCAGCGGGCGCGTGGTTATCCGCTGCGAGTGGTGGACGGCGACGCGGTTCTGGAGGTAATCTTGCCTCCAGACTCCCCAGCCGCACGTTGATCATTGTCCCAACGGACGACATGACCTGTCGCAGCTGCGCGTCGGTTAGCAGGGAGCGCTGCTCCTCTCCTTGCCGAGCTACGGCATTCGGCTGCCGCAAACGCTCCTTAACTTGGCTGAGCTCAGCGCGGAGCTCAGCCACCTCCCCTGCCAGGCGGTCGTTTGCCGCAACCGCCTCGTCTCGTCGGAGGTGGTGCGCTCTGCGAGCGTTTGCACCACCTCCTGGAGGTGAGAGGCCGCCTTCTTGAGGGCATTGACGAAGGTGCCCTTCAAATTCTGACTTTTTGTGGCCACCGTGATTATGGCGGCCACAGAGTCTGCGGCGGACTGGACGAGGTCTCCATCTGAGTTCTCGTCCAGGAGCTGCGCAACAAATTGATCTGCTGCGCGCTCCCCCTCTTGTCGGGTGCGGGCGACCGATTCCCGCCTACTAAATGGGTTCGGGGTCACTGACCGTGACCCATGTACCGGCGAACTGGGGGCGGGCACCTTGATCGCTGGTGCGCTGCGCTCCGCCTCTGGTGACCTGCTCCTACTGCGCTTCTGGGTTTTAGAGACCCGACCGCTGAGTTCCCGGGAGTCCAGGTCCTCGGACTCAGACTCGACGCCGAGGCTGACGGAGCTCCTCCGGCTTCCGTTTGGCGTCGACGCCAATGACGTCCGGCTCTCTGAAGGGCACGCACTGGTGGGCGTGCATGCCCCCATTCTTCCGCCATCGCTGGCACGTGGTCGTAAAGGGCGCTTGAAGCGCCCTTTGGAGTCGCGCAAAGGGACTCCGTGCTCCTCCTTCTTCTTCGCTTCCTCATCTAAGGGTTTTTTGTTTCTTTCTATATTCTCCATGTTATTCCCACGAGTAGAGACGATTTATAATCGACCCTCGGGTGACGCTCATTCCGAGGGAAGGCCTACATACTGCTGGGGGACGGCAGGTACCCAGAGGTTTTTACAACTTCGCTGTTGGGTGGTCTGAGTTTTCCTTCTCGCGGGCCGGCCAACTAAGGCAAGCCCCTCGGTCCCGTTGAGCCGCTAGACGTGATCAACGACACTCAACGGGTAACGATGTGAAGACGGAGGCAGGGTTAGGTTTCCCCTCCCCTATGTGCCACCGCCTAATGCCAGGACTACTGGCAGCCCTCAACTCTACGCACAATCCATCAATACCAGATGTGGTATCCGACTACAAGAGCTTCTGTATTACTAGTGCTACTAGTACAAATAATGTAAAAATAAATAAAATAAAATAAAACTAAAAATAAAATAAAGTAAATAAAATAAAAATAAAATAAAGTAAATAAAATAAAATAAAATAAACCGCCCCGGCCTTACGGCCCCCACTGGTGATTTTTTAAAGAGGTTTTCTTCCTCTATCCCCCCCTGTCTCAAATCCACGTGTCCTCTGTTAATCAGAGGAACACGTGGAGAGACCCCCATAACGCGGCCCTCGCGGGCCGATAACCCCGAGACAAAATGCCTCGGGTTCCCTACGCGCGTGCCAGAGTATTAGCCACGAGTAATAATGCCCCCGAAAGGACATGATTACCCGTGTTGCCCGGGGTGTACCGGCCCAACGTCT
Source organism: Catocala sponsa (assembly GCA_963564715.1). Classification (NCBI taxonomy): domain Eukaryota; kingdom Metazoa; phylum Arthropoda; class Insecta; order Lepidoptera; family Erebidae; genus Catocala; species Catocala sponsa. The sequence goes on from OY751336.1 coordinate 28,519,763, forward strand.
GCCGTTCCCATCCACGAAAAATGTGGAAAGGACTAGCAACCGTCAGGCACACTAGGAGGTTCTCTCTGGCCACACACCCCAACCTAACCTAACCTAACCTTTTTTTTTTTTTTTTTTTTTTTTGGTACCCAGGAAAAATGCTTTTCATGCACTACCCGCCGGCTAGGGGACGGCACCGGCGGGGCGTGTGGGACTCCTCTCTCATCCAATGGGGGGGGCCTGTTGGGAGCTCTTAAAAGAATTGACTCATCCATAGCAGGCCCCCCCGTGTGGGTGCGGGCCGGGTCATTTTTTTTTTAGGACCCGACCCCCTCTTGTCCCCAGGGGAGAGCTTCACCGCTCTCCCCTTTCGACGTTGGAAGGCGCGCGGGAACACCGCGCGCGCCCTCTCAGGGTTCTTAGTTTACGGGTGGCAGGGCCCCTGAGGCCTTGCCACCCGGAACCCTTAAGTGGGGGGCAGGAGAGCGACATAAGCGCGTCTCCTGCGCCCCCTCCTCCGGCGGCGGACTTCCGGGGCGTAAGGATCGTCCTCACGCCCCCGCTCCGCCGCCTCCTTCTGCGAGATGACAGACTCGCAGAAGGACCTCATTGCGCCCCAGCACCTGTCGTCGCCGACCATCTTGGATATGACGGTCGGCAAGGAGAGGTCGGGGCCAATCACGGCGACCAGGGCACAGCGCTCCGCGGCCCACGCCGGGCACTCCTCCAGCGTGTGCTGCGCCGTGTCCCGGTCACACTCCTCACAATGGTGACACCTGGTTGTCGGCTCCCTACCGGCTATCTTGCAAAGGTACTCTCCGAAACAGCCGTGTCCGGAGAGCACCTGAGTAAGCCGGTAGGTGAGCGGTCCGCGCCGTCTGTCCGTCCACTGCCTAAGTACCGGACGGACAGCCTCGACGGTCCTTACCCCGTAGCGGGGCTGGGCCAGTCTCTCCTGCCAATTCGCTTCAAGGACCAGTCGAGCCTGGGACCTTCGCGTCTCCACCGCCCTGTGCGTGGGTTCCTCTCCCTGGAGCCGGAGGTCAGCGCGCCAGTAATACACTGACGCTTGGACCTCCGCCTCCAAATCCCAGGGCGGCGATGCCGCCAAAACGCACGCCGCCTCAAAGGAGACGGTGCGGTACGCCCGTGACACCCTGATCGCCATCGCCCTCTGAGGTCTCCTGAGGAGGGCGATATTTTGGCGACCAAGGGCGCCAGCCCAGATGGGCGCTCCATATAGGGCCATCGACCGCACCACCCCCAAATAGAGGCGGCGGCAGACGACACTGGGCCCCCCGATATTCGGCAGCAGAGAGCTAAGCGCTCCCGCTGCCGCCATCAGGCGGGGGGCCAGGCGGCTAAAATGGACGCGAAAGTTCCAGCGGCCGTCGAGGTGGAGCCCCAAGTACTTCATGCTCGGCTCCACCCCGATGCGGACCCCTCCAACGATGATGTGGGCATCGGGAGGCGGCGCTCGCCGAGGACCGTGAAATAAAAGGGCCTCGGACTTTTCCAGCGCCACCTCCAGTCCCAACATCCTAATCCTGCCGACAACCAGGGCCACTCCAGCCGTGGCAAGACGGGCAGCTGCCCCGCAATCCACTCCCCGGGCCGTAACCAACGTGTCGTCGGCGTAACAAGTTACGCCGACGCCCGGGGGCAGGGCGCCCCGCAGCACCCAGTCGTAGCCGATGTTCCACAGTATCGGACCCAGAACCGAACCCTGTGGAACACCGCACGACATCTCCCTCCGGAACGTCTCTCCGTTCCGCCCCACACAAAACACACTCCTCTGGTGCAGGTAGTCCCCGACTATTCGGCGTAGATAGGGAGGCACCCCATGAAATCGGAGCGCCTCCCTAATAGTCGCCCACGGCAGGGTGTTAAAAGCGTTGGCGATGTCCAAGGACACCGCCAATACCACCCCGCGCGAGGCGACCGTCTCTTCCGAGAGGGCCTTGACGCTGCTGATCGCGTCAATCGTCGATCGGCCCTCCCGGAATCCGAACTGGCGTTCGGATAAGTCGGGGCCCACCCGCACCAGGTGCTTGGAGAGGCGGGCAACAACTACGCGCTCAAAGAGCTTGCCCACCTCATCCAACAGCACTATGGGGCGGTACGCGGAGGGAGAATCCGCGGGGCGGCCCTCCTTTCTCAGGAGGACCAGCTTGCCCGTCTTCCACATGGAAGGGAACCGTCCCGACTCCAAACAGGCGCTGAACAGCCTGAGGAGCCGGTCCCCTAGGGCGTCGAAGGCCAAAACCCAGGCGCGGCCAGGAATTCCGTCCGGCCCCGGGGCGGTGTTTTTGCCCCGAAGCCGCATCACTGCCGCGCCGAGCTCCGCCATTGTAACTTCTGGCGCCCCGGCATCGGCACCGCCCTCCTCAATTTCGGGTGGTGCCATTACGGGAGGCGTGTGCTCCGCCCTCGAAGGAAAGAGAGCGGAGATCACACCCTCCAATTGCCGGGGCTGGAGACTCTCGGTGACCGGCGGGGCCCAGGGGCGCAACTTGCCCCTGACTGTCTTGTACGGACGGCCCCACGGATCTGCCTCGAGAGTCCCCAGGAACTCTTCCCATCTTTGGGTTTTGGCCTCGCTGATGGCGGACTGCAGGGCGTACTTCCGCTGTTTGTACGCGTCCCGCAGCCGTGCCTCCACGGTCGGGTCACGGTACCGCCTGCGTCGGCGGTACCTAGTGTACTGGCGACGCGCCGCAATGCATGCGGCGCGTTTCCGGCTGATGTCGTCAGACCACCAGTACACCTGACGCCTCGGGGGCTGAGCACTGGCCCGGGGCATTGACGCGTCGCAAATCTGCGTCATCGCGCCCCGGAACCACTCCGCTTCTTGCTCAACCTCCACAGGCCCTTGGACCATCGGGGTCCAGGCCTGCACGATGGAGGCTTCCACCAGCACGTCTGCATCGAGACGTTTCAACGCCCATCGTGAGGACGACGGGGTGTGCGCTCTCCTCGGGCGATCGTCCGGGATCGCTGGCGAGGCAGAGATGTCGAACCGCACGTAACGGTGGTCCGACAGAGACTCCGCCTCAACCAGCACTTGCCAGTCCCGGACGCGGCGCGCTACGGCAGGGCTAGCGAACGAGATGTCCACAATGGACTCGCCCTGCCAGCGCACGCATGTGGCGACCGACCCCCGATTAAGAACGACGAGGCCGGTCGCAATCGCCCACTCCTCCAACGCGTCGCCGCGAGCGTCGGTGACAGGGGATCCCCAAGCCGTTGATTTGGCATTGAAGTCCCCCGCCACCACGACCGGACGCGATGGGTACCGATTAATCACGGCCCCCACCGCGCCCAAAAATCGCTCAAACTCGGCGAGGCGCCGGTTCGGAGAGAAATACACCCCGATCAGGACGGTTCCCTCCCAATCAACACATATATACCCCTCGCCCCTGTCTGTCATCACCAGGAGCGAGGGACCAGACGAAACAATGGCCGCCAAGCCCCCGAGGTCCCCAAACCAGTTGTGTCGGCTGGGGACGCAGTAAGGCTCGGCGACCACGGCGATTTCTATTGACCACTCCGCCATGTGCTGCAGCAAGATATCCTGCGCCCTGGCGGAGCGGCCAACGTTCGCCTGTAGGAGGCGATGGGCCATAATTAATTATGTGTCCATCGCCGTCCCACTGCTCCCTGCTTGGGGAGGGGCCGGGGCGGCCGGAGTCCCGGCGACCGCCCCTCTGGCCCTGCGTCTTTTTGGAGGGGAGCAAGATTTGCTCCCCATCCGGTGCTCCGCTGGCCTTCCTGCAGCCGAGCAGATGCTGCAGGAAGATTTTGCAGCGGAGCAGGCGGCGGCCTTGTGGCCGGGCTGGCCGCAGCGGTAGCAAAGGTCGCTGCGGTCAGTTTCAGCGGTGCATTGCTGCCTCACGTGCCCCGGTTCGAGGCAGCGGTAGCACCGCCTAGGCCTCGGCTCCAGAAGGTTAATCTGAGCCGAGACCATCCCGACCAGCAAACGGCCGGCCGCCACCTTCTTCGCCGCGGCGATGGGGCAGCGCACCACCACAGTGCACAAACCACTCTCGCCGCGGCGCATCTCCCCCACTCTGACCTGAGCCTGAGGGCAGGCTCCGGCTTGTGCCACCGCAGCGGCGACATCCTCGGAGGAGGCCGAGTCGTCCAGCCCGGTTACTCGCATTTCTGCGGACTTCACCGGGCGGGAAACCCTGACCTCCTCAGGCGTGAACAGGGACCGTAACGTAGCTGCTACCCTGTCCGCCTTGTCGCCGGAGGTGGCACCTGGGACCTCAAGTATTCTGGCCCCAGTGGCGGCAACCTTGAATAGAACGCCTCCAGCAAGGCCCATCTCGGCGAGATTGCCTTTCATGGCCTGAGTGGCCCGCTGGAGAACGCTCGCGTAGCTCACGCCTTGCCGGAGCCCCTCCTCCGTCAGCTCCACCACGACGGCGGTGGAGCGCGGGGGCCGCAGGTCAGCCGGGCGGGGGCCCTTTTTCTTATTTATGACCGGGGTAGCCCGGGAGGCCTTCTTCTTCTTCTTCTTCCTCTTCTTCTTGGTGACCTCCGTCCACGGCTGTTCAGCCGAGGTAGAGGCCACCGGGGTGGTTTGGAGCTGTGAGACAGGGCGCGGTGGCGTCACAGTGACGATCGCCTTCCCCTTGCCCTTCCCTTTCCCTTTCCCTTTTGAAGAGGAAGCCGGGACCGACGGTGTGGGGGCAGACATCTGCCGTGCCACCGGTTGGCCGGAGGGCGCGGGGCCTGCCGGCGCTCCTCCGACCATTCGGGGGCGGCCCCCAAGCGGAGGGCCCGGGGTCGGCACGAGCGCGAGGCCATAGTTGGCCAGGCACGCCTCCACGACATTGCGTGCCTGAGCCACCGTGGCCCGCATCAAATCCTCCGCCCAGGCAGGACGCCGGTCCTCCGCGGGAGTGACGGGCTGCACTGTGCGCCGGGGGAGGGGCGGAAACTCCTCCTGCGGCCTCCCGGCAAGCGCCCTGGCGGCGGCCGAGGGCGCCTTTGCGGCGACGGCCCTAGCGGCAGTGGTAGCGGCCGCCTTCATGGCCGCTACCTCCGCCCGGAGCTCCGCGAGCTGCCTATGCAGCCCCTCATTCTCCGACCTCCAGCGCCTCTGGAGGTCGGAAGAGGTCTGCCCCCACATCTTGAAGAATGCCTCCCGCATGTCCTCCGTCGCAGTTTTTAGGTCCCGGACGAACCCCCCCTTTAGGTTGCCAGACCGGGCCGCCACCCTCAGGACGGTCTCGGCGCCAGCCTCGAACCGTTGCCTGAGGTCGGCAACCGAGTCCCCCCCGGAGGGGGACGTATCCGGGACCACAGCCCTCTTGAGGAAGTCTCGACGGGCAGGCAAAGGCTGCCCGAGGAGCTTCCTCGCGGAGGGAGGCGGCATCGGGGAACCAGCCCTTCCTACACAGGGCGTCCCCTCCACTACCTCCACCTCCGTGTCCGAGCCAGAATCGGACGGCGCGTGATGAGATGTCTTCCGGCGCTTCGCGGAAACGCCGGGCGACACTCGGAACTTGAGGGCGAGGGAAGCTGGGCTATCCCTCCCCTCCTCACTCTCCTGTCGAGCCGCTGACGAGCACCGGCTCCGAGGCCGACTGGCTTCCGAGCCCGAGCCCGCCCGCGACTCGGCGTCCATGTCAGTGCCGGTGCCGGCGCTGAACACACTCGACATAGAGTCGCTGCGAACCTGCGCCGCCACCCGACACCTCGACCGTGTCCTCACGGCCGGGACTCCATCCACAGCTGTTGGCGGGGGCATATCCCCCCCAACCTTCCCCTTTTGCCCCTTTGCAGGGGTTTTGGTGCCAGATGTTTCGCGCGGCACTACGCTGGAATGGCGGTTGCCCCCCCCAGAATACGAGGGGCTGACGGAGCCAGATGGCTCCGTGAGGGATTCTCCGGGCGCGGCGCGCCCGGTACCCTCCTGGGGTAGTCTATGACCTTTATCCGACATTTCATAAGTTTCATTTGGGTGGCCCTCATGACTGGGTTCCCCCCAGCCATACAGCCCCTCGCCGGGCCACAAAGCTTAGGCTTTGGGTTATTTTTATAGAGGTTTTCTTCCTCGCAGCCCGAAGGCCCCCGGTCCTGTCAGTTCAGGATTACGGGTTGGGCCGGATGGGGGTCCATGCTGGACCGATCCATCCGCCCCAAGAGCGCCCGCCTGGGCAGGAAACCCATGGTTCCCACCTCGGCCTGACGGCCTCCACTAGTAATTTTTTAGAGAGGTTGTCTTCCTCTATCCCCCCCGTGTTGGGCCGGATGGGGGTCCATGCTGGACCGATCCACCCGCCCCAAAACCGCCCGACTGGGCAGGACGCCAAGGCAACCCGCAACAGCCTTACGATCCCCGCTAGTGATTTTTTAAAGAGGTTTTCTTCCTCTATCCCTCCCCCCCGTATTGGGCCGGATGGGGGTCCATGCTGGACCGATCCACCCGCCCCAAAACTGCCCGACTGGGCAGGACGCCTACGCACCCCGCCCCGGCCTTACGGCCCCCACTGGTGATTTTTTAAAGAGGTTTTCTTCCTCTATCCCCCCCGTCTCAAATCCACGTGTCCTCTGCTAATCAGAGGAACACGTGGAGAGACCCCCAAACGCGGCCCTCGCGGGCCGATAACCCCGAGACAAGATGCCTCGGGTTCCCTACGCGCGTGCCAGAGTATTAGCCACGAGTAATAATGCCCCCGAAAGGACATGATTACCCGTGTTGCCCGGGGTGTACCGGCCCAACGTCTGCCGTTCCCATCCACGGAAAATGTGGAAAGGACTAGCAACCGTCAGGCACACTAGGAGGTTCTCTCTGGCCACACACCCCAAACCTAACCTAACCTAACCTTTTTTTTTTTTTTTTTGGTACCCAGGAAAAATGCTTCATGCACTACCCGCCGGCTAGGGGACGGCACCGGCGGGGCGTGTGGGACTCCCCAGCAAGAAACGCGCTGGGATACCCACTAAAAAACCTGGGGTGTTCCCTCTCTCATCCAATGGGGGGGCCTGTTGGGAGCTCTTAAAAGAATTGACTCATCCATAGCAGGCCCCCCCGTGTGGGTGCGGGCCGGGTCATTTTTTTTTTAGGACCCGACCCCCTCTTGTCCCCAGGGGAGAGCTTCACCGCTCTCCCCTATCGACGTTGGAAGGCGCGCGGGAACACCGCGCGCGCCCTCTCGGGGTTCTTAGTTTACCCCCCTGAGGCCTTGCCACCCGGAACCCTTAAGTGGGGGGCAGGAGAGCGACATAAGCGCGTCTCCTGCGCCCCCTCCTCCGGCGGCGGACTTCCGGGGCGTAAGGATCGTCCTCACGCCCCCGCTCCGCCGCCTCCTTCTGCGAGATGACAGACTCGCAGAAGGACCTCATTGCGCCCCAGCACCTGTCGTCGCCGACCATCTTGGATATGACGGTCGGCAAGGAGAGGTCGGGGCCAATCACAGCGACCAGGGCACAGCGCTCCGCGGCCCACGCCGGGCACTCCTCCAGCGTGTGCTGCGCCGTGTCCCGGTCACACTCCTCACAATGGTGACACCTGGTTGTCGGCTCCCTACCGGCTATCTTGCAAAGGTACTCTCCGAAACAGCCGTGTCCGGAGAGCACCTGAGTAAGCCGGTAGGTGAGCGGTCCGCGCCGTCTGTCCGTCCACTGCCTTATCACCGGACGGACAGCCTCGACGGTCCTCACCCCATAGCGGGGCTGGGCCAGTCTATTCTCCCACTTTTCCACGAGGACCAGTCGAGCCTGGGACCTTCGCGTCTCCACCGCCCTGTGCGTGGGTTCTTCACCCTGGAGCCGGAGGTCAGCGCGCCAGTAATACACTGACGCTTGGACCTCCGCCTCCAAATCCCAGGGCGGCGATGCCGCCAAAACGCACGCCGCCTCAAAGGAGACGGTGCGGTACGCCCGTGACACCCTGATCGCCATCGCCCTCTGAGGTCTCCTGAGGAGGGCGATATTTTGGCGATCAAGGGCGCCAGCCCAGATGGGCGCTCCATATAGGGCCATCGACCGCACCACCTCCAAATAGAGGCGGCGGCAGACGACACTGGGCCCCCCGATATTCGGCAGCAGAGAGCTAAGCGCTCCCGCTGCCGCCATCAGGCGGGGGGCCAGACGGCTAAAATGGACGCGAAAGTTCCAGCGGCCGTCGAGGTAGAGCCCCAAGTATTTCATGCTTGGCTCCACCTCGATGCGGACCCCTCCAACGATGATGTGGGCATCGGGAGGTGGCGCCCGCCGAGGCCCGTGAAATAACAGGGCCTCGGACTTATCTAGCGCCACCTCCAGTCCCAACATCCTAATCCTGCCGACAACCAGGGCCACTCCAGCCGTGGCAAGACGGGCAGCTGCCCCGCAATCCGCTCCCCGGGCCGTAACCAACGTGTCGTCGGCGTAACAAGTTACGCCGACGCCCGGGGGCAGGGCGCCCCGCAGCACCCAGTCGTAGCCGATGTTCCACAGTATCGGACCCAGAACCGAACCCTGTGGAACACCGCACGACATCTCCCTCCGGAACGTCTCTCCGTTCCGCCCCACACAAAACACACTCCTCTGGTGCAGGTAGTCCCCGACTATTCGGCGTAGATAGGGAGGCACCCCATGAAATCGGAGCGCCTCCCTAATAGTCGCCCACGGCAGGGTGTTAAAAGCGTTGGCGATGTCCAAGGACACCGCCAATACCACCCCGCGCGAGGCGACCGTCTCTTCCGAGAGGGCCTTGACGCTGCTGATCGCGTCAATCGTCGATCGGCCCTCCCGGAATCCGAACTGGCGTTCGGATAAGTCGGGGCCCACCCGCACCAGGTGCTTGGAGAGGCGGGCAACAACTACGCGCTCAAAGAGCTTGCCCACCTCATCCAACAGCACTATGGGGCGGTACGCGGAGGGAGAATCCGCGGGGCGGCCCTCCTTTCTCAGGAGGACCAGCTTGCCCGTCTTCCACATGGAAGGGAACCGTCCCGACTCCAAACAGGCGCTGAACAGCCTGAGGAGCCGGTCCCCTAGGGCGTCGAAGGCCAAAACCCAGGCGCGGCCAGGAATTCCGTCCGGCCCCGGGGCGGTGTTTTTGCCCCGAAGCCGCATCACTGCCGCGCCGAGCTCCGCCATTGTAACTTCTGGCGCCCCGGCATCGGCACCGCCCTCCTCAATTTCGGGTGGTGCCATTACGGGAGGCGTGTGCTCCGCCCTCGAAGGAAAGAGAGCGGAGATCACACCCTCCAATTGCCGGGGCTGGAGACTCTCGGTGACCGGCGGGGCCCAGGGGCGCAACTTGCCCCTGACTGTCTTGTACGGACGGCCCCACGGATCTGCCTCGAGAGTCCCCAGGAACTCTTCCCATCTTTGGGTTTTGGCCTCGCTGATGGCGGACTGCAGGGCGTACTTCCGCTGTTTGTACGCGTCCCGCAGCCGTGCCTCCACGGTCGGGTCACGGTACCGCCTGCGTCGGCGGTACCTAGTGTACTGGCGACGCGCCGCAATGCATGCGGCGCGTTTCCGGCTGATGTCGTCAGACCACCAGTACACCTGACGCCTCGGGGGCTGAGCACTGGCCCGGGGCATTGACGCGTCGCAAATCTGCGTCATCGCGCCCCGGAACCACTCCGCTTCTTGCTCAACCTCCACAGGCCCTTGGACCATCGGGGTCCAGGCCTGCACGATGGAGGCTTCCACCAGCACGTCTGCATCGAGACGTTTCAACGCCCATCGTGAGGACGACGGGGTGTGCGCTCTCCTCGGGCGATCGTCCGGGATCGCTGGCGAGGCAGAGATGTCGAACCGCACGTAACGGTGGTCCGACAGAGACTCCGCCTCAACCAGCACTTGCCAGTCCCGGACGCGGCGCGCTACGGCAGGGCTAGCGAACGAGATGTCCACAATGGACTCGCCCTGCCAGCGCACGCATGTGGCGACCGACCCCCGATTAAGAACGACGAGGCCGGTCGCAATCGCCCACTCCTCCAACGCGTCGCCGCGAGCGTCGGTGACAGGGGATCCCCAAGCCGTTGATTTGGCATTGAAGTCCCCCGCCACCACGACCGGACGCGATGGGTACCGATTAATCACGGCCCCCACCGCGCCCAAAAATCGCTCAAACTCGGCGAGGCGCCGGTTCGGAGAGAAATACACCCCGATCAGGACGGTTCCCTCCCAATCAACACATATATACCCCTCGCCCCTGTCTGTCATCACCAGGAGCGAGGGACCAGACGAAACAATGGCCGCCAAGCCCCCGAGGTCCCCAAACCAGTTGTGTCGGCTGGGGACGCAGTAAGGCTCGGCGACCACGGCGATTTCTATTGACCACTCCGCCATGTGCTGCAGCAAGATATCCTGCGCCCTGGCGGAGCGGCCAACGTTCGCCTGTAGGAGGCGATGGGCCATAATTAATTATGTGTCCATCGCCGTCCCACTGCTCCCTGCTTGGGGAGGGGCCGGGGCGGCCGGAGTCCCGGCGACCGCCCCTCTGGCCCTGCGTCTTTTTGGAGGGGAGCAAGATTTGCTCCCCATCCGGTGCTCCGCTGGCCTTCCTGCAGCCGAGCAGATGCTGCAGGAAGATTTTGCAGCGGAGCAGGCGGCGGCCTTGTGGCCGGGCTGGCCGCAGCGGTAGCAAAGGTCGCTGCGGTCAGTTTCAGCGGTGCATTGCTGCCTCACGTGCCCCGGTTCGAGGCAGCGGTAGCACCGCCTAGGCCTCGGCTCCAGAAGGTTAATCTGAGCCGAGACCATCCCGACCAGCAAACGGCCGGCCGCCACCTTCTTCGCCGCGGCGATGGGGCAGCGCACCACCACAGTGCACAAACCACTCTCGCCGCGGCGCATCTCCCCCACTCTGACCTGAGCCTGAGGGCAGGCTCCGGCTTGTGCCACCGCAGCGGCGACATCCTCGGAGGAGGCCGAGTCGTCCAGCCCGGTTACTCGCATTTCTGCGGACTTCACCGGGCGGGAAACCCTGACCTCCTCAGGCGTGAACAGGGACCGTAACGTAGCTGCTACCCTGTCCGCCTTGTCGCCGGAGGTGGCACCTGGGACCTCAAGTATTCTGGCCCCAGTGGCGGCAACCTTGAATAGAACGCCTCCAGCAAGGCCCATCTCGGCGAGATTGCCTTTCATGGCCTGAGTGGCCCGCTGGAGAACGCTCGCGTAGCTCACGCCTTGCCGGAGCCCCTCCTCCGTCAGCTCCACCACGACGGCGGTGGAGCGCGGGGGCCGCAGGTCAGCCGGGCGGGGGCCCTTTTTCTTATTTATGACCGGGGTAGCCCGGGAGGCCTTCTTCTTCTTCTTCTTCCTCTTCTTCTTGGTGACCTCCGTCCACGGCTGTTCAGCCGAGGTAGAGGCCACCGGGGTGGTTTGGAGCTGTGAGACAGGGCGCGGTGGCGTCACAGTGACGATCGCCTTCCCCTTGCCCTTCCCTTTCCCTTTCCCTTTTGAAGAGGAAGCCGGGACCGACGGTGTGGGGGCAGACATCTGCCGTGCCACCGGTTGGCCGGAGGGCGCGGGGCCTGCCGGCGCTCCTCCGACCATTCGGGGGCGGCCCCCAAGCGGAGGGCCCGGGGTCGGCACGAGCGCGAGGCCATAGTTGGCCAGGCACGCCTCCACGACATTGCGTGCCTGAGCCACCGTGGCCCGCATCAAATCCTCCGCCCAGGCAGGACGCCGGTCCTCCGCGGGAGTGACGGGCTGCACTGTGCGCCGGGGGAGGGGCGGAAACTCCTCCTGCGGCCTCCCGGCAAGCGCCCTGGCGGCGGCCGAGGGCGCCTTTGCGGCGACGGCCCTAGCGGCAGTGGTAGCGGCCGCCTTCATGGCCGCTACCTCCGCCCGGAGCTCCGCGAGCTGCCTATGCAGCCCCTCATTCTCCGACCTCCAGCGCCTCTGGAGGTCGGAAGAGGTCTGCCCCCACATCTTGAAGAATGCCTCCCGCATGTCCTCCGTCGCAGTTTTTAGGTCCCGGACGAACCCCCCCTTTAGGTTGCCAGACCGGGCCGCCACCCTCAGGACGGTCTCGGCGCCAGCCTCGAACCGTTGCCTGAGGTCGGCAACCGAGTCCCCCCCGGAGGGGGACGTATCCGGGACCACAGCCCTCTTGAGGAAGTCTCGACGGGCAGGCAAAGGCTGCCCGAGGAGCTTCCTCGCGGAGGGAGGCGGCATCGGGGAACCAGCCCTTCCTACACAGGGCGTCCCCTCCACTACCTCCACCTCCGTGTCCGAGCCAGAATCGGACGGCGCGTGATGAGATGTCTTCCGGCGCTTCGCGGAAACGCCGGGCGACACTCGGAACTTGAGGGCGAGGGAAGCTGGGCTATCCCTCCCCTCCTCACTCTCCTGTCGAGCCGCTGACGAGCACCGGCTCCGAGGCCGACTGGCTTCCGAGCCCGAGCCCGCCCGCGACTCGGCGTCCATGTCAGTGCCGGTGCCGGCGCTGAACACACTCGACATAGAGTCGCTGCGAACCTGCGCCGCCACCCGACACCTCGACCGTGTCCTCACGGCCGGGACTCCATCCACAGCTGTTGGCGGGGGCATATCCCCCCCAACCTTCCCCTTTTGCCCCTTTGCAGGGGTTTTGGTGCCAGATGTTTCGCGCGGCACTACGCTGGAATGGCGGTTGCCCCCCCCAGAATACGAGGGGCTGACGGAGCCAGATGGCTCCGTGAGGGATTCTCCGGGCGCGGCGCGCCCGGTACCCTCCTGGGGTAGTCTATGACCTTTATCCGACATTTCATAAGTTTCATTTGGGTGGCCCTCATGACTGGGTTCCCCCCAGCCATACAGCCCCTCGCCGGGCCACAAAGCTTAGGCTTTGGGTTATTTTTATAGAGGTTTTCTTCCTCGCAGCCCGAAGGCCCCCGGTCCTGTCAGTTCAGGATTACGGGTTGGGCCGGATGGGGGTCCATGCTGGACCGATCCATCCGCCCCAAGAGCGCCCGCCTGGGCAGGAAACCCATGGTTCCCACCTCGGCCTGACGGCCTCCACTAGTAATTTTTTAGAGAGGTTGTCTTCCTCTATCCCCCCCGTGTTGGGCCGGATGGGGGTCCATGCTGGACCGATCCACCCGCCCCAAAACCGCCCGACTGGGCAGGACGCCAAGGCAACCCGCAACAGCCTTACGATCCCCGCTAGTGATTTTTTAAAGAGGTTTTCTTCCTCTATCCCTCCCCCCCGTATTGGGCCGGATGGGGGTCCATGCTGGACCGATCCACCCGCCCCAAAACTGCCCGACTGGGCAGGACGCCTACGCACCCCGCCCCGGCCTTACGGCCCCCACTGGTGATTTTTTAAAGAGGTTTTCTTCCTCTATCCCCCCCGTCTCAAATCCACGTGTCCTCTGCTAATCAGAGGAACACGTGGAGAGACCCCCAAACGCGGCCCTCGCGGGCCGATAACCCCGAGACAAGATGCCTCGGGTTCCCTACGCGCGTGCCAGAGTATTAGCCACGAGTAATAATGCCCCCGAAAGGACATGATTACCCGTGTTGCCCGGGGTGTACCGGCCCAACGTCTGCCGTTCCCATCCACGGAAAATGTGGAAAGGACTAGCAACCGTCAGGCACACTAGGAGGTTCTCTCTGGCCACACACCCCAAACCTAACCTAACCTAACCTTTTTTTTTTTTTTTTTGGTACCCAGGAAAAATGCTTCATGCACTACCCGCCGGCTAGGGGACGGCACCGGCGGGGCGTGTGGGACTCCCCAGCAAGAAACGCGCTGGGATACCCACTAAAAAACCTGGGGTGTTCCCTCTCTCATCCAATGGGGGGGCCTGTTGGGAGCTCTTAAAAGAATTGACTCATCCATAGCAGGCCCCCCCGTGTGGGTGCGGGCCGGGTCATTTTTTTTTTAGGACCCGACCCCCTCTTGTCCCCAGGGGAGAGCTTCACCGCTCTCCCCTATCGACGTTGGAAGGCGCGCGGGAACACCGCGCGCGCCCTCTCGGGGTTCTTAGTTTACCCCCCTGAGGCCTTGCCACCCGGAACCCTTAAGTGGGGGGCAGGAGAGCGACATAAGCGCGTCTCCTGCGCCCCCTCCTCCGGCGGCGGACTTCCGGGGCGTAAGGATCGTCCTCACGCCCCCGCTCCGCCGCCTCCTTCTGCGAGATGACAGACTCGCAGAAGGACCTCATTGCGCCCCAGCACCTGTCGTCGCCGACCATCTTGGATATGACGGTCGGCAAGGAGAGGTCGGGGCCAATCACAGCGACCAGGGCACAGCGCTCCGCGGCCCACGCCGGGCACTCCTCCAGCGTGTGCTGCGCCGTGTCCCGGTCACACTCCTCACAATGGTGACACCTGGTTGTCGGCTCCCTACCGGCTATCTTGCAAAGGTACTCTCCGAAACAGCCGTGTCCGGAGAGCACCTGAGTAAGCCGGTAGGTGAGCGGTCCGCGCCGTCTGTCCGTCCACTGCCTTATCACCGGACGGACAGCCTCGACGGTCCTCACCCCATAGCGGGGCTGGGCCAGTCTATTCTCCCACTTTTCCACGAGGACCAGTCGAGCCTGGGACCTTCGCGTCTCCACCGCCCTGTGCGTGGGTTCTTCACCCTGGAGCCGGAGGTCAGCGCGCCAGTAATACACTGACGCTTGGACCTCCGCCTCCAAATCCCAGGGCGGCGATGCCGCCAAAACGCACGCCGCCTCAAAGGAGACGGTGCGGTACGCCCGTGACACCCTGATCGCCATCGCCCTCTGAGGTCTCCTGAGGAGGGCGATATTTTGGCGATCAAGGGCGCCAGCCCAGATGGGCGCTCCATATAGGGCCATCGACCGCACCACCTCCAAATAGAGGCGGCGGCAGACGACACTGGGCCCCCCGATATTCGGCAGCAGAGAGCTAAGCGCTCCCGCTGCCGCCATCAGGCGGGGGGCCAGACGGCTAAAATGGACGCGAAAGTTCCAGCGGCCGTCGAGGTAGAGCCCCAAGTATTTCATGCTTGGCTCCACCTCGATGCGGACCCCTCCAACGATGATGTGGGCATCGGGAGGTGGCGCCCGCCGAGGCCCGTGAAATAACAGGGCCTCGGACTTATCTAGCGCCACCTCCAGTCCCAACATCCTAATCCTGCCGACAACCAGGGCCACTCCAGCCGTGGCAAGACGGGCAGCTGCCCCGCAATCCGCTCCCCGGGCCGTAACCAACGTGTCGTCGGCGTAACAAGTTACGCCGACGCCCGGGGGCAGGGCGCCCCGCAGCACCCAGTCGTAGCCGATGTTCCACAGTATCGGACCCAGAACCGAACCCTGTGGAACACCGCACGACATCTCCCTCCGGAACGTCTCTCCGTTCCGCCCCACACAAAACACACTCCTCTGGTGCAGGTAGTCCCCGACTATTCGGCGTAGATAGGGAGGCACCCCATGAAATCGGAGCGCCTCCCTAATAGTCGCCCACGGCAGGGTGTTAAAAGCGTTGGCGATGTCCAAGGACACCGCCAATACCACCCCGCGCGAGGCGACCGTCTCTTCCGAGAGGGCCTTGACGCTACTGATCGCGTCAATCGTCGATCAGCCCTCCCGGAATCCGAACTGGCGTTCGGATAAGTCGGGGCCCACCCGCACCAGGTGCTTGGAGAGGCGGGCAACCACTACGCGCTCAAAGAGCTTGCCCACCTCATCCAACAGCACTATGGGGCGGTACGCGGAGGGAGAATCCGCGGGGCGGCCCTCCTTTCTCAGGAGGACCAGCTTGCCCGTCTTCCACATGGAAGGGAACCGTCCCGACTCCAAACAGGCGCTGAACAGCCTGAGGAGCCGGTCCCCTAGGGCGTCAAAGGCCAAAACCCAGGCGCGGCCAGGAATTCCGTCCGGCCCCGGGGCGGTGTTTTTGCCCCGAAGCCGCACTATTGCCGCGCCGAGCTCCGCCATCGTAACTTCTGGCACCCCGGCATCGGCACCGCCCTCCTCAATTTCGGGCGGCGCCATTACGGGAGGCGTGTGCTCCGCCCTCGAAGGAAAGAGAGCGGAAATCACACCCTCCAATTGCCGAGGCTGGAGACTCTCGGTGACCGGCGGGGCCCAGGGGCGCAACTTGCCCCTGACCGTCTTGTACGGCCGGCCCCACGGATCTGCCTCGAGAGTCCCCAGGAACTCTTCCCATCTTTGGGTTTTGGCCTCGCTGATGGCGGACTGCAGGGCGTACTTCCGCTGTTTGTACGCGTCCCGCAGCCGTGCCTCCACGGTCGGGTCACGGTACCGCCTGCGTCGGCGGTACCTAGTGTACTGGCGACGCGCCGCAATGCACGCGGCGCGTTTCTGACTTATGTCGTCAGACCACCAGTACACCTGACGTCTCGGAGGCTGAGCACTGGCCCGGGGCATTGACGCGTCGCAAATCTGCGTCATCGCGCCCCGGAACCACTCCGCTTCTTGCTCAACCTCCACAGGCCCTTCGACCATCGGGGTCCAGGCCTGCACGATGGAGGCTTCCACCAGCACGTCTGCATCGAGACGTTTCAACGCCCATCGTGGGGACGACGGGGTGTGCACTCTCCTCGGGCGATCGTCCGGGATCGCCGGCGAGGCGGAGATGTCGAACCGCCCGTAACGGTGGTCCGACAGAGACTCCGCCTCGACCAGCACTTGCCAGTCCCGGACGCGGCGCGCTACGGCAGGGCTAGCGAACGAGATGTCCACAATGGACTCGCCCTGCCAGCGCACGCATGTGGCGACCGACCCCCGATTAAGAACGACGAGGCCGGTCGCAATCGCCCACTCCTCCAGCGCGTCGCCGCGAGCGTCGGTGACAGGGGATCCCCAAGCCGTTGATTTGGCATTGAAGTCCCCCGCCACCACGACCGGACGCGATGGGTACCGATTAATCACGGCCCCCACCGCGCCCAAAAATCGCTCAAACTCAGCGAGGCGCCGGTTCGGAGAGAAATACACCCCGATCAGGACGGTTCCCTCCCAATCAACACATATATACCCCTCGCCCCTGTCTGTCATCACCAGGAGCGAGGGACCAGACGAAACAATGGCCGCCAAGCCCCCGAGGTCCCCAAACCAGTTGTGATGGCTGGGGACGCAGTAAGGCTCGGCGACCACGGCGATGTCTATTGACCACTCCGCCATGTGCTGCAGCAAAATATCCTGCGCCCTGGCGGAGCGGCCAACGTTCGCCTGTAGGAGGCGATGGGCCATAATTAATTATGTGTCCATCGCCGTCCCACTGCTCCCTGCTTGGGGAGGGGCCGGGGCGGCCGGAGTCCCGGCGACCGCCCCTCTGGCCCTACGTCTTTTTGGAGGGGAGCAAGATTTGCTCCCCATCCGGTGCTCCGCCGGTTTTCCTGCAGCCGAACATATGCTGCAGGAAGACTTTTCGGCAGAGCAGGCGGCGGCCTTGTGGCCGGGCAGGCCGCAGCGATAGCAGAGATCGCTGCGATCCGTTTCGGCGGTGCATTGCTGCCTCACGTGCCCCGGTTCGAGGCAGCGGTAGCACCGCCTGGGCCTCGGCTCCAGGAGGTTTACCTGAGCCGAGACCATCCCGACCAGCAAACGGCCGAACCTAACCTAACCTAACCTAACCTTTTTTTTTTTTTTTTTTTTTTTTTGGGAGGGGGGAAATGCTCCTGATGCATACCGTCCCACTCGGGGAGGTGGGACGGTTATGTCGGGCTCTCCGGCCTAGAGCGAACGGCCGGCATACCGACTAAAACCCCCCTGTGCACCGTCGCCTCGCCTTAGCGGGTGGGCCACCGGAACCTGATACAACATCAGCGACCCACCCAGCGACTGCCCACGACCCGCGGGCACCAACACTTGCGGCGGCGTCTGGGTGCACCAGAGACGCCGCGCCTACACGGAAGGGTGCGGGTGGGAGAAAAAATACCCCGATCTCCCACCCTCAGCCATCGCTAGGGGGGCATCAGACGCGCATCGGCGCGCCGACGCCGCCCAGCTCGCCGGCGACGGATCGGGTCAGCGAGGAGACTTTCCTCCCTGGCCCGCTCCGCCGCCTCCTTCTGCGAGATGACGTTCTCGCAGAAGGATGCGACCGCACACCAATTCCTGTCGCTATCGGCCATGGAGCGGATTATGGCCGATAGCGAGAGATCCATACCGATGGTCTCGACGAGGGCACGACGCTAGTGCGCCCACGCCGGGCAGAACTCCAGCGTATGCTGCGCCGTGTCCTCGCCACAATCGCAGTGGTGACAGGCGGGACTCGATTCCCTCCTCGCGACCTTGTGCAGGTAGTATCCGAAGCACCCGTGCCCGGATAACACCTGCACCAGTCGGAAGGAAAGGGTCCCGTGCTGTCGCCACACCCACAACGAAAGGACCGGCCGGAGCGCCTCCACCGTGCGAAGACCCGCACGTGGAGCCTCCAGCCGGGCTGACCATCGGGCCACGATGGCTCGGCGAGCGGCCTCGCGCCACTCGCGCACCTGCTCGAGCAGAGGGCGACCGCCTCCGCCTGCTCGAAATTCGGCCGTTCGCCGATAAACGTCGGCGAGCACTTCCGCCTCCAAATCCCACGGGGGTGTACCGGCCAGCGCGCATGCCGCGTCTGCGGACACGGTGCGGTACCCGCGTATTGCCCTGACCGCCAAAGTGCGCTGCGGTCGGCATAACCGCGCGCGGTTCTGGGCGGTCAGGGACCCCGCCCACACCGGTGCGCCGTACAGCGCCATCGACCGGACTACCCCCGTGTAGAGCCTCCGGCACGCCAAACTGGGTCCGCCCAGGTTGGGCAATAATCGGCCCAGGGCGGACGCCGCGCCGTCCAGCTTCGGCTCAAGCTGGCGGAAGTGCTCGTCGAAGAGCCATCGCCCATCCAACACCAGGCCCAGATATCTCATCTGGGCCTGAACCGGTACGAGGACCGAGCCGACGGTGATCGAGGCGCCGGTAGGCGGCCCGCGACGGGGCCCATGGAACAACAGGGCCTCCGTCTTGTTGAGGGCCACCTTAAGCCCCAGCGCCTCGATTCGCCCGACCACCTGAGAGACCCCCGTGGTGGCCAGGCGAGCCGCCTCCTCAAAGTTGCGTCCCCGGGCTGCTACCAACGTGTCGTCAGCGTAACAGAATACGCCCAGCCCGGGGGGCAAGACTCCGCGCAGGGCCCAGTCATAGCCGATGTTCCACAGGAGAGGGCCAAGGACGGACCCCTGTGGAACACCGCGCGATATCGCCCTGCGCACTTCGTCACCTGCTCGGTCCTCGCACAACACAAACCTCCGCTCCAAATAGTCTGCCATCAGCAGCCTCAGGTATGCGGGCACCCCATGGAATCGGAGTGCCTCTCTGATGCTGCCGAATGGCAGAGTATTAAATGCGTTGGCGATGTCTAAGGACACCGCCAACAGTACGCCGCCTCCCCTGACGGCTTCCTCGGTCGCGGCCCTCAGGGCCAGAATGGCGTCGATCGTCGAACGCCCGGCGCGGAAACCAAACTGGGCGTCCGACAGATCGGGCCCCACCTCCTCGAGGTGCCGGACGATGCGGGCAGCGAGAATCCTCTCCAGCAACTTCCCCGCCTCGTCCAGCAGTACGATAGGCCTGTAGGCCGCGACCGAGTCCGGAGCTCTCCCCGGTTTGGGCAGGAGCACCAGCTTCCCCACCTTCCAGCACTCAGGGAACCTCCCTGACGACAGACATGCGTCAAACAGTTCCCTGAGGCGGTCGCCCATGTGGTCAAGGGCAAGGGCCAACACTCGGGCCGGAATTCCGTCCGGCCCGGGGGCGGTCCGCTTAGAGCGAATGCGCAGAACGGCCGCCCCCATCTCCGCCTCCGTGACAGGCGGAACTACCACCTCTTCGTCGGCCTCCCGGACTTCGGCCTCTGCGGCCATCGCCGGGGGCGTGTGCTCCGCCTGTGGCGGGAATAGGCCCTCGACCACTTCGGTGAGGAAGCTAGGCTGAAGGGACTCGGTAAGGGGGGAGCCCGTCGCGCGGAGCTTGCTCAGCGCCGCGCGGTATGGCCGACCCCAGGGGTCACGATCGAGTCCCTCCAGCATCTCCTGCCGCGACTGCTCCTTGGCGCGACAGATGGCCAGCTTTAAAGCGTCACGCGCTGCTTGGTACTCTTCGTACAGCTGGCCCTCCCCGTTATCATCGCGGCGTTGCCGCCGGCTGCGGGTGTAGGACCTCCGGGCGCGAATGCAGGCCTCGCGGAGGTCCACCAACTCCCGGGACCACCAGTAGACCTCCTTCCTAGGAGGCCGACGTCGGACGCGCGGCATGGCCGCATCGCACACCTGCGTAAGTACAACACGAATGCGACCCGCTGCAGCATCAACCCCCTCATCAGGAGGCACTGGGGACAGCCACGACTGCACTATGGCTGCCTCCTCTAACAGGTCCCGGTTCAAACGACCCACAGCCCACCGCGGAGACCGAGGAGCTCTGTCCGCCATGTGACCCCTAACTGGGTCCTGAGGATTCCGGGAGATCTCTGCTCGGATATAGCGATGATCCGAGAGAGTCTCGACCTCCTCTAGGACTCGCCAGTTCCTTACGTTGTTCGCGACAGCAGGGCTAGCGAACGAGAGGTCCACTATCGACCCGCCCTGCTGCCGAACACAAGTGTCGGTGGTGCCTCTGTTGAGCAGACAGAGGCCCACCGAATTCGCCCACTCTTCCACCGCTCTACCGCGGGCGTCCGTTCTGGGAGACCCCCACGCTCCGGACTTTGCGTTGAAGTCCCCCATCACCAGGACGCGGCCTGATGCCAAACGCCGTATCGAGGTCTCCAAGGATGTGAGGAAGACCTCGAAATCAGCCAGACTCCGATTGGGGGAGAAGTACACCCCGAAAACGAGTAATCCCCCCCATTCGGCCGCCACGTATCCCGAGCCCCTATCTTTGAGTGACAAGGGCGGGGAACGCGGGGCCGTGGAGCTGACGACTGCCACGGAGCCGTCCCGGTCACCCACCCAGTTTGGGCGGGGAGGAACATAATAGGGCTCCGCGGCTACGGCCACACCAATCGACCACTGCGCCATGGATTGCAGGAAGAGATCCTGCGCACCCGCGCAGTGGTTGAGATTCGCCTGGAGGAGATGGGTGCAGTCGTGGTCCATTATTGGGCCGACGTACCTGCAACCACATCCTCCTCCATCCGCGACGGCGAAAGAGCGGCGAGGACGACGGGGGTAGCCTGGGTCGATGGGCTACCCGCGACGTTCTTGGGCTTGGAAGCCCGGGGAGGGTTGCATCCCCTTCGCCCCATAATATGATTGGCGGGCAATTTACCCGCCGCACACGCGGGGCAATGGGGGGCGGCGGAACAATCCGTCGCCTTGTGCCCCGGCTGGCCGCATCGGAAGCATAGTCCGCTGCAGTCGAAGCCACTTCTGCATGTGGCGCGTACGTGCCCCTCGGCCATGCATTTATGGCACCTCGCAGGCCTGGCCGCCAACAAAGAGACCTTGGCGGAACTCCAGCCTACGAGGAGCCTTCCTGCAGCAACCAAAGTGTTGGCCGCTGCTACGGGGCACTGCGCTACCACGGCTCCGACACCGCCAGGACCGGGGCGGATTGCGCCAACCTTGACGTTGTCCAGGCTGCATCCAGTTTTAGCCTGGATGGCCTCCCGGACATCGTCAGGCGTGATCGAATCGTCCAGGCCAGTGACACGGAATTCCACGCACTTCACGGGCCTGGCGATCTTTACGCCTTCCTCCGCCCCGAACAACCCTCGCAGCCTTTCCGCGATTGTGTCCGCCGTCTTTGCGCCCTCCGCACCGGGGAACTCAAGAATGCGAGCCCCCGTTTGGGCAAGGCGGGTCTTGATGCCGGTGGGGCCTAGGTCCGCCACACCGACGCTCTCCCGTGCCTTCTTAAAGACGGCGGCGTAGGAAAGGCCGCGCTCCGCCGCCTCCGGCGACACCGTTACGACCACGGCGGCCGATCTTGGCGGCCGGAGCGTCCCGGGCCTCTTCTTTTTTACCTTCTTGCTCTTGTTCACTGCTTTTTGCCGCTCGGCAACCGCAGCCCTTGCAGCGCTCCTGCGCTCGCGCCTCTTCTGACGCCGAATCTCCGTCTTCTCCCCAGCCGTCTGCCAGCCCTCATTAAAAGACGCAGACGGACCTGCGACAGAAATTTGTCGTGGCACACCCTTGGTTGGTGCCCGTTCCTTCGGCGCCGGGGCGCGAGTTGAGCCCGCAGGTGTGAGCCTCAATGGCGGGAAGTCCCTCTGGGACTGGGAAGGGGCTTTGGAAGTCCCCTTCTTCCCGGCCGCAGGTCTCGACCCTGCGGGGACGCTGGCCGACGCTGACGCCGCCGTCGCGTAGGACCGCTGGCCCGACGTGACCACTGGGTCCCTAGCAGCGGGCGCGTGGTTATCCGCTGCGAGTGGTGGACGGCGACGCGGTTCTGGAGGTAATCTTGCCTCCAGACTCCCCAGCCGCACGTTGATCATTGTCCCAACGGACGACATGACCTGTCGCAGCTGCGCGTCGGTTAGCAGGGAGCGCTGCTCTTCTCCTTGCCGAGCTACGGCATTCGGCTGCCGCAAACACTCCTTAACTTGGCTGAGCTCAGCAACCTAACCTAACCTAACCTAACCTAACCTTTTTTTTTTTTTTTTTTTTTGTACCCAGGAAAAATGCTTCATGCACTACCCGCCGGCTAGGGGACGGCACCGGCGGGGCGTGTGGGACTCCCCAGCAAGAAACGCGCTGGTATACCCACTAAAAAACCTGGGGTGTTCCCTCTCTCATCCAATGGGGGGGCCTGTTGGGAGCTCTTAAAACAATTGAGTCATCCATAGCAGGCCCCCCCGTGTGGGTGCGGGCCGGGTCATTTTTTTTTTAGGACCCGACCCCCTCTTGTCCCCAGGGGAGAGCTTCACCGCTCTCCCCTTTCAACGTTGGAAGGCGCGCGGGAACACCGCGCGCGCCCTCTCAGGGTTCTTAGTTTACGGGTGGCAGGCCCCCCTGAGGCCTTGCCACCCGGAACCCTTAAGTGGGGGGCAGGAGAGCGACATAAGCGCGTCTCCTGCGCCCCCTCCTCCGGCGGCGGACTTCCGGGGCGTAAGGATCGTCCTCACGCCCCCGCTCCGCCGCCTCCTTCTGCGAGATGACAGACTCGCAGAAGGACCTCATTGCGCCCCAGCACCTGTCGTCGCCGACCATCTTGGATATGATGGTCGGCAAGGAGAGGTCGGGGCCAATCACAGCGACCAGGGCACAGCGCTCCGCGGCCCACGCCGGGCACTCCTCCAGCGTGTGCTGCGCCGTGTCCCGGTCACACTCCTCACAATGGTGACACCTGGTTGTCGGCTCCCTACCGGCTATCTTGCAAAGGTACTCTCCGAAACAGCCGTGTCCGGAGAGCACCTGAGTAAGCCGGTAGGTGAGCGGTCCGCGCCGTCTGTCCGTCCACTGCCTTATCACCGGACGGACAGCCTCGACGGTCCTCACCCCATAGCGGGGCTGGGCCAGTCTATTCTCCCACTTTTCCACGAGGACCAGTCGAGCCTGGGACCTTCGCGTCTCCACCGCCCTGTGCGTGGGTTCTTCACCCTGGAGCCGGAGGTCAGCGCGCCAGTAATACACTGACGCTTGGACCTCCGCCTCCAAATCCCAGGGCGGCGATGCCGCCAAAACGCACGCCGCCTCAAAGGAGACGGTGCGGTACGCCCGTGACACCCTGATCGCCATCGCCCTCTGAGGTCTCCTGAGGAGGGCGATATTTTGGCGATCAAGGGCGCCAGCCCAGATGGGCGCTCCATATAGGGCCATCGACCGCACCACCCCCAAATAGAGGCGGCGGCAGACGACACTGGGCCCCCCGATATTCGGCAGCAGAGAGCTAAGCGCTCCCGCTGCCGCCATCAGGCGGGGGGCCAGACGGCTAAAATGGACGCGAAAGTTCCAGCGGCCGTCGAGGTAGAGCCCCAAGTATTTCATGCTTGGCTCCACCCCGATGCGGACCCCTCCAACGATGATGTGGGCATCGGGAGGTGGCGCCCGCCGAGGCCCGTGAAATAACAGGGCCTCGGACTTATCCAGCGCCACCTCCAGTCCCAACATCCTAATCCTGCCGACAACCAGGGCCACTCCAGCCGTGGCAAGACGGGCAGCTGCCCCGCAATCCGCTCCCCGGGCCGTAACCAACGTGTCGTCGGCGTAGCAAGTTACGCCGACGCCCGGGGGCAGGGCGCCCCGCAGCACCCAGTCGTAGCCGATGTTCCACAGTATCGGACCCAGAACCGAACCCTGTGGAACACCGCACGACATCTCCCTCCGGAACGTCTCTCCGTTCCGCCCCACACAAAACACACTCCTCTGGTGCAGGTAGTCCCCGACTATTCGGCGTAGATAGGGAGGCACCCCATGAAATCGGAGCGCCTCCCTAATAGTCGCCCACGGCAGGGTGTTAAAAGCGTTGGCGATGTCCAAGGACACCGCCAATACCACCCCGCGCGAGGCGACCGTCTCTTCCGAGAGGGCCTTGACGCTGCTGATCGCGTCAATCGTCGATCGGCCCTCCCGGAATCCGAAGTGGCGTTCGGATAAGTCGGGGCCCACCCGCACCAGGTGCTTGGAGAGGCGGGCAACAACTACGCGCTCAAAGAGCTTGCCCACCTCATCCAACAGCACTATGGGGCGGTACGCGAAGGGAGAATCCGCGGGGCGGCCCTCCTTTCTCAGGAGGACCAGCTTGCCCGTCTTCCACATGGAAGGGAACCGTCCCGACTCCAAACAGGCGCTGAACAGCCTGAGGAGCCGGTCCCCTAGGGCGTCGAAAGCCAAAACCCAGGCGCGGCCAGGAATTCCGTCCGGCCCCGGGGCGGTGTTCTTGCCCCGAAGCCGCATCACTGCCGCGCCGAGCTCCGCCATTGTAACTGCTGGCGCCCCGGCATCGGCACCGCCCTCCTCAATTTCGGGTGGTGCCATTACGGGAGGCGTGTGCTCCGCCCTCGAAGGAAAGAGAGCGGAGATCATACCCTCCAATTGCCGGGGCTGGAGACTCTCGGTGACCGGCGGGGCCCAGGGGCGTAACTTGCCCCTGACCGTCTTGTACGGACGGCCCCACGGATCTGCCTCGAGAGTCCCCAGGAACTCTTCCCATCTTTGGGTTTTGGCCTCGCTGATGGCGGACTGCAGGGCGTACTTCCGCTGTTTGTACGCGTCCCGCAGCCGTGCCTCCACGGTCGGGTCACGGTACCGCCTACGTCGGCGGTACCTAGTGTACTGGCGACGCGCCGCAATGCACGCGGCGCGTTTCCGGCTGATGTCGTCAGACCACCAGTACACCTGACGCCTCGGAGGCTGAGCACTGGCCCGGGGCATTGACGCGTCGCAAATCTGCGTCATCGCGCCCCGGAACCACTCCGCTTCTTGCTCAACCTCCACAGGCCCTTGGACCATCGGGGTCCAGGCCTGCACGATGGAGGCTTCCACCAGCACGTCTGCATCGAGACGTTTCAACGCCCATCGTGGGGACGACGAGGTGTGCGCTCTCCTCGGGCGATCGTCCGGGATCGCTGGCGAGGCAGAGATGTCGAACCGCACGTAACGGTGGTCCGACAGAGACTCCGCCTCAACCAGCACTTGCCAGTCCCGGACGCGGCGCGCTACGGCAGGGCTAGCGAACGAGATGTCCACAATGGACTCGCCCTGCCAGCGCACGCATGTGGCGACCGACCCCCGATTAAGAACGACGAGGCCGGTCGCAATCGCCCACTCCTCCAGCGCGTCGCCGCGAGCGTCGGTGACAGGGGATCCCCAAGCCGTTGATTTGGCATTGAAGTCCCCCGCCACCACGACCGGACGCGATGGGTACCGATTAATCACGGCCCCCACCGCGCCCAAAAATCGCTCAAACTCGGCGAGGCGCCGGTTGGGAGAAAAATACACCCCGATCAGGACGGTTCCCTCCCAATCAACACATATATACCCCTCGCCCCTGTCTGTCATCACCAGGAGCGAGGGTCCGGACGAAACAATGGCCGCCAAACCCCCGAGGTCCCCAAACCAATTGTGTCGGCTGGGGACGCAGTAAGGCTCGGCGACCACGGCGATGTCAATTGACCACTCCGCCATGTGCTGCAGCAAGATATCCTGCGCCCTGGCGGAGCGGCCAACGTTCGCCTGTAGGAGGCGATGGGCCATAATTAATTAGGTGTCCATCGCCGTCCCACTGCTCCCTGCTTGGGGAGGGGCCGGGGCGGCCGGAGTCCCGGCGACCGCCCCTGTGGCCCTGCGTCTTTTTGGAGGGGAGCAAGACTTGCTCCCCATCCGGTGCTCCGCTGGCCTTCCTGCAGCCGAACAGATGCTGCAGGAAGATTTTGCAGCGGAGCAGGCGGCGGCCTTGTGGCCGGGCTGGCCGCAGCGGTAGCAAAGGTCGCTGCGGTCAGTTTCAGCGGTGCATTGCTGCCTCACATGCCCCGGTTCGAGACAGCGGTAGCACCGCCTAGGCCTCGGCTCCAGAAGGTTAACCTGAGCCGAGACCATCCCGACCAGCAAACGGCCGGCCGCCACCTTCTTCGCCGCGGCGATGGGGCAGCGCACCATCACTGTGCACAGACCACTTTCGCCGCGGCGCAACTCTCCCACCTTTACCTGGGCCTGAGGGCAGGCTCCGGCTTGTGCCACCGCAGCGGCGACATCCTCGGAGGAGGCCGAGTCGTCCAGCCCGGTTACTCGCATTTCTGCGGACTTCACCGGGCGGGAGACCCTGACCTCCTCAGGCGTAAATAGGGATCGAATTGTTGCGGCCACCCTATCCGCTTTGTCGCCGGAGGTGGCACCTGGGACCTCTAATATCCTGGCCCCAGTGGCGGCGACCTTAAATAAGACGCCTCCGGCAAGGCCCATCTCGGCGAGATTGCCTTGCATAGCCTGAGTGGCCCGCCGGAGGACGCTCGCATAGTTAACGCCTTGCCGGAGCCCCTCCTCCGTCAGCTCCACCACAACGGCGGTGGAGCGCGGGGGCCGCAGGTCGGCCGGGCGGGGGCCCTTCTTTTTACTGGCGACCGGGGGCGCCCGGGAGGCCTTCTTCTTCTTCCTCCTCTTCCTCTTGGTGACCTCCGTCCACGGCTGTTCAGCCGAGGTAGAGGCCACCGGGGCGGGTTGGAGCTGTGGGGCAGGGTGCGGTGGCACCACAGTGGCCACCGCCCTCCCCTTGCCCCTCCCTTTCCCTTTCCCCTTGGAAGAGGAAGCCGACGGTGACGGTGTGGGGGCAGATATCTGCCGTGCCACCGGTTGGCCGGAGGGCGCGGGGCCTGCCGGCGCTCCCCCGACCATTCGGGGGCGGCCCCCAAGCGGAGGGCCCGGGGTCGGCACGGGCGCGAGGCCATAGTTGGCCAGGCACGCCTCCACGACATTGCGTGCCTGAGCCACCGTGGCCCGCATCAGCTCTTCCGCCCAGGCGGGACGCCGGTCCTCCGCGGGAGTGACTGGCTGCGCTGTGCGCCGCGGGAGGGGCGGGAACTCCTCCCGCGGCCCCCTGGCAGGCGCCCTGGCGGCGGCCGAGGGCACCTTTGCGGCGACGGCCCGTGCAGCAGTGGCAGCGGCCGCCTTCATGGCCGCTACCTCCGCCCGGAGCTCCGCCAGCTGCCTATGCAGCCCCTCATTCTCCGACCTCCAGCGCCTCTGGAGATCAGAAGAGGTCTGCCCCCATATCTGGAAGAATGCCTCCCGCATATCTTCCGTCGCATTCTTTAGGTCCCGGACGAACCCTCCCTTTAGGTTGCCGGACCGGGCCGCCACCCTCAGGACGGTCTCGGCGCCAGCCTCGAACCGTTGCCTGAGGTCGGCAACCGAGTCCCCTCCAGAGGGGGTCACATCCGGGACACCAGCCCTCTTCAGGAAGTCTCGACGGGCAGGCAAAGGCTGCCCGAGGAGCTTCCTCGCGGAGGGAGGTGGCATTGGGGAACCAGCCCTTCCACCGCAGGGCGTCCCCTTAACTACCTCCACCTCCGTGTCCGAGCCAGAATCGGATACGTGGTGCGACGTCTTCCGGCGCTTCGCGGAAGCGCCGGGTTCTACACCAAACTTGAGGGTGAGGGAAGCAGGGCTATCCCTCCCCTCCTCCCTCTCCCGTCGAGCCCCCGACGAGCACCGGCTCTGAGGCCGACTGGTCTCCGAGCCAGAGCCCGCCCGCGACTCGACATCCATATCAGTGCCGGTGCCGGCACTGAACGCACTCGACACGGAGTCGCTGCGAGTCTGCGCCGCCACCCGACACCTCGACCGTGTCCTTGGCACGGCCGGGACCCTATCCCCAACTGTCGGTGGGGGCATAACCCCCCCAACCTTCCCCTTTCTTCCCTTCGCAGGGGTTTTGATGCCTGAAGTATCGCGAGGCACGGCACTGTGATGTTGGTTGCCCCCCCCAGAATACGAGGGGCAGACGGAGCCGGAAGGCTCCGTGAGGGATTCTCCGGGTGCGGCGCACCCGGTACCCTCCTGGGGTAGTACTAAATTACTAGGTTAGGTTAGGTTAGGTTAGGTTAGGTTAGGTTAGGTTAGGTTAGGTTAGGTTAGGTTAGGTTAGGTTAGGTTAGGTTAGGTTAGGTTTAGAAGAACGTCAGTCACGCACGCCCAGTTCTGCGCGATCTGACGAAGATGAAGATTACGTGCCGTCAGAGCACGACAGTGACGTTGTGGAGCTTACTTCGGAGGCTACTGCGGAGAAAGCTCCACGCAAACGCTTGCGGTCTGCGCAAGAATCGGAGTCAGACGGCTCCAGTGAGGACGCGATTCCGGCGCCGAAAGTCGCGACAGCGCGACGTGGACGCGGTCGTCCGCCCACCCACGGGAGGTACGTGGGTCTGGGCCAGGCGAAGGCCGAACTTGCTGCCGCGTTGCAGAAGGCCGACGCCGAGGAGCGCACGTCCGAAGAGGACAGCGTAATTGCTGCGGCAGCCCGACGAGTTGCTGCAGCAAGGAAGCAGCAGGTTGTGGAGCCGGATGCGGAGGACTTGCCGGTCATACAATTGAAGACCCGGCTGGACGACGCCTTGGAGGCGATCCGTTTGGTCTCCAAAAAGTCGAAGGGACTTAAAGGCACATGCCAGAAGACCCTTAAAGAGTCGATGGAGGCCATTCGGGAGATTGCCGAGGCCGTCTTCAGCCGCACAGCCAACGACGAAGTCTTGAAGCTGCAGGCTGAAAATGCCAAACTGGCGCAGGAGGTTGCCGAGCTCAAAAGACGTCAGGAGGACTTTGAGAAGCGGCAGGACCAGGACGCTAACAGGAAGGAGTCGGAGCTCGTGGCTCTGGTCCGGCAGGAGCTTGCCGAATTTCGCTCCAAGCTCTCGGTTATGGAGGGCCGGCTGCTGCGCCCTCCGTTGGCAGCGGACAGAGCCAGAGAGCCTCCCCGTCCCACTCCCCCGACGTCTACGCCGCCTACGTCGTACGCGGCTAAAGCGAGAGCCCCGCGGCCTCCTCCTGTTGCTCCAGCGGGCGATATTACAGCTCCAGCAGGCCAAAAGGGCAGAAAAAAGAAGCAGGCGCAGCGCGCACCCGTTGCCCCCAAGGAGCGTCCCGCCACTGCTAGGAAGCAACCTGCAGCCACCCCACGTAGAGCCGACGACTGGGAGGTCGTCGGCAAGAAGAAGGAGGAGGCCAAAAAGAGGAAGAAGGCGGCCAAGAAGGCCAGACAGGCGGTCAAAAAGGCGGCGAGGAAGCTCCAGGCCCCTCGCTCCACTGCAGTTGTGTTAACACTGCAGCCGGCTGCCATCGAGCGAGGGACCACTTATGCGGAGCTCCTCAAGAAGGCGCGGACGGCGATCGACCCCGGCACATTGGGTATAACAACAGGCTTGCGGTGCCGGACAACCCAGACCGGTGCCCGCCTTATCGAAGTGCCGGGAGTCGCAAGCGGCGACCAGGCGGACCGCCTGGCGGAAAGTCTCCGCCAGGTTTTCGAATCGGAGGAGGTCCGCGTCTCCAGGCCGCAAAAATGTGTGGATTTGCGTATTACGGGCCTGGATGACTCGGTTGTTAAGGAAGAGGTCGTCGCTGCCGTCTCCAAGACCGGAGGGTGCCCTGTGGACCAAATAAAGTGTAGCGAAATCCAACAGGGCCGCGCCGGAATGGGGACGGCCATTGTTAGCTGTCCCGTGGCCGCCGCCAAAAAGCTGGCCGATGGCCGTCGTCTTCTGGTGGGGTGGGTGTCGGCGCAAGTGAAAGTGCTGGAGCCCAGGCTTGCCCGGTGTTACCGCTGCCTATCCAGCGGCCATGTGGGCGTCAAGTGCCCCTCACAGGCTGACTGCACCGGTCGCTGCTTTCGCTGCGGTCGGCCTGGTCACGTGGCCGCTACGTGTGAGGCCACGCCACACTGCATTTTGTGTGCAGCGGTGGGCAAACCAGCGGAGCACCGGGCGGGTGGCAAGGAGTGCGCCGCCACCCATAAGAAATTACCCCCTAAGTCCCCTGCCTCATCATCGGCAATTACTAAGGTCGCCGCTCCCGCGGTCGGAGGGGCGGAGGTTAGTATGGAGACATAATGTCTCCACGCCTCCGTCTCCTCCAAGGGAATATAAACCACTGCGCCAGGGCTCAGGACCTTCTCCTCCAGAGCATGGCGCAGTGGTCAATTCATGTCGCCATCGTCGCCGAGCCCTATTTTGTCCCTCCCAGGGCTGACTGGGTAGGGGACCTCGATGGCTCGGTGGCGCTAATTTCGCCGGCCGCCGCCGGCACCCCGTCCTTCGAGAACATCGTCCGAGGACGGGGCTGCGTCGCAGCACTCGTAGGAGAAGCGGTTGTGGTGGGCGGCTACTTCTCACCCAACCGACCTCTCGCCGACTTCGAGGAGTATCTCCTCGAACTGAACGTCGTCGTCGCTCGAAGCCACCCTCGGCCCGTGCTCTTCGTCGGGGACCTCAATGCCAAATCCTCGGCTTGGGGTTCCGCGACCACGGACGCGAGGGGAGAATTGCTCGAGGAGTGGGCCGTAGAAAACGGCCTGCTAGTCCTCAATCGTGGGTCAGTGCACACGTGCGTGCGCCAGCGGGGCGGGTCGGTTATTGATATCTCTTTTGCTAGCCCCGCACTAGCACGCCGTGTCCAAGGCTGGCGCGTCGTCGAGGGGGTGGAGACGTTGTCGGACCATCGTTATATACGGTTCGACGTCTCCGCCCAGACCTCCGACCCGCCGGCCCCGGTGGCCCCGATTGGGGGCGGTCCGCGCTGGGCTTTGAAAAAGCTGAATCGGGAGGTCCTCCTGGAAGCCTCCATCGTTCAGGCCTGGGTGCCAGCACCGGCCAGGCCTGACAACGTCGATACGGAGGCTGAGTGGTTCCGGGAGGCTATAACGCAAGTTTGCGATGCGGCGATGCCTAGAGTGCCTTTAAATATTCCAGCTAGGCGTCGGGTGTACTGGTGGTCGGATCATATAGCCGACCTGCGCCATGCATGCGTGGCGGCCAGACGCCAGTACATCCGGCTTCGAAGGAGGCGTCGCCGCCCTCCCGATTTTGACGTCAGGGAGGCGGAACTGTACGAGGCCTACAGAGCGGCCAAGAAGACATTGAAAATCACCATAAAGCGGGCCAAGGATCAGGCCCGCCAAGAGCTGCTGGGGACTCTGGACCGTAATCCCTGGGGGCGTCCATACCTAATGGTCAGGGGCAAGCTTCGCCCCTGGGCGCCCCCCTTGTCCCAGAGTCTCCGGCCACAGTTGGTTGAGGAGGTGGTGGCCGCTCTGTTTCCCTCACGGGCGGAGCACACTCCTCCGCCGATGGTTCCGCCTTCTATGGCGTCCAGCGCGGACTTTGACGACGACGTGGTTCCCGAAGTGACCCAAGTAGAGTTGCGAGCGGCGGTGTCGAGACTTCGCTCGAAAAACACCGCCCCAGGGCCCGACGGCATTCCAGGTCTTGCATTGGCCCTGGTCCTGGAGGAGCTCGCGCCCCGACTCAGGGGGCTCCTCAGTGAGTGTCTTCAGCAGGGCCACTTTCCGCGCCAGTGGAAGGTGGGGAAACTGGTCCTGATCAGGAAGGAGGGGCGCCCGGCGGACTCTCCGTCCGCCTACCGGCCCATTGTGTTGCTGGACGAGGTGGCTAAACTCTTCGAGTTTATTATTGCGGAGCGCCTCGTCCAGCGTCTTTCTTCAGTGGGTCCGGATCTGGCGGAGAACCAATATGGTTTCCGCCGCGGGCGCTCCACTATTGACGCTGTTCAGCGAGTGAGGAGCCTGGCGGAGGATGCGGTGTCCCGGGGCGAGGTCGTCTTCGCGGTGTCTCTAGACATCGCGAATGCCTTCAACACCTTGCCCTGGAGTTGTATTAGGGAGGCACTCGTTTTCCATCGAGTGCCGACCTACCTCCGCCGCATAGTCGGGGCATATCTATCGGAGAGGGTAGTAGTCTACCCGGGTCACGACGGTTGGAGTCGGCGAGAGATGTCGTGCGGTGTTCCACAGGGATCGGTTCTGGGTCCGCTCCTGTGGAACATCGGTTACGACTGGGTGCTGCGAGGTGCGCTCCTCCGTGGCGTCGGCGTCATTTGTTACGCCGACGACACGCTTGTCACGGCGAGGGGTAAGACGCACCGGGCGGCGGCCATACTGGCGACCGCTGGGGTCGCACAAGTCGTCAATCGTATCCGGCGGTTGGGCCTCGAGGTGGCCTTGTCCAAATCCGAGGCCGTTTGTTTTCACGGCCCTCGGAACCGGCCACCTCCAGGGGCCCATATCATGGTAGGAGGGGTCCGCATCGGCGTCGAGTCAACCCTAAAGTATTTAGGTCTCTTGCTCGACGGCCGATGGGACTTTACAGCCCATTTTCGACGTTTGGCCCCCATTCTTCGGGGCGCTGCAGGCGCGCTCGCGCGTCTGCTGCCCAACCTTGGGGGGCCAAATACCTCCTGCCGGAGGCTCTACGAGGGGGTCGTGCGGTCCATGGCCCTATATGGGGCCCCAGTTTGGGCAAACAGCCTGACGGCCCGAAACATTTCGGCGCTTCGTGCGCCACAGCGCGCCATGGCCGTCAGGCTGATAAGAGGATACCGCACGATCTCGTTCGAGGCTGCGAGCCTCCTCGCCGGATCGATGCCATGGGACCTGGAAGCGGCGCTCCTGGCGTCGCTCTATCGTTGGCGCCAGGAGGCGCTAGCTCGGGGCGAAGGACCTTCTCTTTCCGCTGTCGAGGCGGCGAGGTCCGAGCTCCGCCAGGTCCTAGTGGCGAATTGGAAGGAGCGACTTGTGCACCCCAGTGCCGGGCACGCCACGATCGTGGCGGTAAGTCCCGTGTTTGAGGAGTGGCTGGAGAGGCGGCATGGCGCCCTCACCTTCCGGCTGACACAGGTTTTGACCGGCCATGGTTGTTTTGGCCGGTTCCTGTGTCGGATAGGCCGGCAAGAGACGCCCGGTTGTCACCACTGCGGCGACTGCCGCGACGTTGTCGAGGACACGGCGCTGCACACTTTGGCAGATTGCCCCGCCTGGGCATCGCAGCGCCGTGAATTGATCGCGGCAGTCGGATCGGTTGCCCTCTCGCTCTCGGCCGTAGTTCTGTCTATGGTCCGGAGTGAGAGGTCGTGGAACGCCGTCGCCTCCTTTTGTGAGGAAGTAATTTCCATCAAGGAGGCGGCGGAGCGGGAGAGGGAGCGTTTAAACCCTCTCCCCAACCGCAGAGCCGGGCGCCGGAGGGCGCGAGACGACCTCCAGCCACCGTGAGGTTTGACCTGGGGGTGGCGGGCTTTGTGGGCCTGCCCGCCATCCGTTCAGCACCAGGTCCGAGAGGCGGCGTGCGTGTTCCGACGCGCGCCTCTATGTCGAGTCCGTCTCCCCTCTAGGGGGGGGACAGTAGGGAATATGTAGAGGTACCAGCGGGTAGATCTTTTGTGTAGTGGCCTGCCGTTTCATACGGCGGGCCGTAACCTCGGCGGGGTCGCGACTGCATGTGAAAGTGATTCGCGCGGCCCCGCCGATAGTGGTTTGTCGAGGAACACCGTGGTAGGTTTAGTCGGTATTCCGGGAGGTACATTATCATTTTCAACATCTTTCTTTTACCCCGGCGAGTCCGACATAACCCCTCCGCCCGCCCCCGCGGAGGGGTATGCGTCATAGCATTCCCCCACGTTAAAAAAAAAAAAAAAAAAGGTTAGGTTAGGTTAGGTTAGGTTTTTTTTTTTTTTTTGTATTGTTTCTATTTTCCCCTATCGTAGATAAGGCCTTTATTAATAAGGAGTTTTTATTTTTATTGCCTTTAGTTTGTTTTTTATCGTGTTTGTTTTAAGTACCCATTAAGGGTAGGTGTATCGTTGATTTATTTTTGGAGATTGTAGTGTTTTATTCTTTTTTTTTTTTGTATATCCATTATTTTATGTCTATCTATATTAACTATATGACATACATTATAAATCATTATATATACATATCATATATGTTTTATTTATGCGCTTTTATTTCTTTTTATTACTTTTTCTGCCATTTTTGTGCAGTAATTTATTAATTTATTTCTTTGGCATCCTGCCATTATATGCGACAGATTTTCTGAACACATGTTCACTTCCAGTTCCTGTTCCAGGTCATGACGTTCGCGACTGAAAATTGGGCATTCGAAAAGCAGGTGCGGTACATTTTCATCGATAGCCGGATCGCAGGTACACGATGAGCTCTCCTTACACTTAAATCGTTTTAAGTATGAGGAGAACCCACCGTGTCCTGTCATGATTTGTGTGGTGGTGCTGGTTGGTACAAATTTTCTAACAACACTATACGCCGTCAGGACGTCTGGAAAGAACATTTTAGTAATGGAGGCGGTTTCGGCAGACTTATACCTTCTATCCCATTCCTCAATCGTATGCAGACGGAGCATACGTTTGACGAATGAGATAGGGCAAAGATCGTAGTCTGGCTTCTTCTTTGACTTCAGAGCAGCCTCCTTCGCTAGTTGATCTGCTCTCTCGTTCCCATCCAGACCAGCGTGGGCTTTTATCCAGAACAAGGAGACGCACTTGTTCTGGAGCCTACAGCGTCTTATGGCGTCCCTGGTTTCCGCTGCTAGTGGATGGGTCGAGTTGGGGTTAGCTACAGTCTCTAGGGCTGCTCTGGAGTCACAGTAGATGCCGAAGGTGGATTCGGTCATTTTCAAGGCCTCGCCCGCCGCCTTGAAAAGTGCCAACAGTTCTGCCTGATAAACCGTACAGTATGACGGCAAGGTAAACTTGAGGGCTCTGTTTTCGACGTCGCCGACCCAAGCGGACAGCGCCGCTCCAACTTTGCCCTCAATTTTACTGCCGTCAGTGTAAATGCGCACCGCAAAATCGCAATGATTTTGGTACTGTTCCTGGTTTATCAGGCATTTATATTTTAGGGGCAGTTTATCGGCTGGGTGCGGAGCCTCGAAGAATGGTGACATAATTTCCACCTCTCGGTCAACTACTGCTGACCGAGATATCCCCTTTTTGGCTTCGTATAAACGAGCCACCTCTTTTATACGAAGGTCCAATGGGAGGATCCCGGCCAGCACCAGTGCCGAGTTCAGCGATACAGTGCGATATGCTTTGCACAGTTTTTGTGCAAAGCCCCGCTGAACTACGTTTAGCTGCTTTCGCACTCCAAGCTTATCTACAGCTGGCGCCCAGACGCTTGCGGCGTAAAGGATCACTGGCTCGACCGCCGCTGTATAGATAGAGCGCAGCACTTCGGGGTTTAGCCCCCAGCTTACGCGGGCTGTTCTAACGAGCTGGCCATAAATCCCAATCGCTTTTTTACAGGCGTTCCCGACGTGGGTGTTGAAGGTGAGGTTTTCGTCAATGGTGAGACCCAGCAGTTTCATCTGCGGGGACATTCCAATGTCGATCCCGCCCATGCTCAAACGTGGTGTATCGTACTTGAGCCTACGCGTTATAACCATCGCGCAAGTCTTATGCGGCGCGAACTTCAGCTTATTTCGGATACCCCACGTCCGAACATGGTCGAGAGCGGCATTGGCTTGTCGTTCTATGTCTCGTGCCGTCTCACCACAGAAAACCATCACGACATCATCGGCGAACGCCTGACAGTAGTCGCCCCTGCCCTCGAGTTGTTGGAGGAGAGGATCCAGCAGAACGTTCCAAAGGATGGGCCCACCAATGGATCCTTGCACGCATCCTTTGCTCGAACTTCGTTCGTGCTGCTCCCCCGCATACCTCACCGTGACTTTCCTGTCACTCAGGTAGCTGTCGATTATTCGCCTCAAATTGATCGGACAGTTTTCCTCAGCCAACCGGACTCTTATAGCCGGCCACCATGCACTGTCGAAGGCTCCCTCGATGTCAAGTGACACTAATGTTACAATCTTTTTAAGATGCAATTTAGCACGGATGTGCTGCATTAGTGTGTAGAGGGAGTCTTCGGTGCTTTTTTGGGGCATGAATCCGTATTGGCGAGTACTAATCCTCGGCAGCAGGTGGAATTTGAGGCGAGCAACCAACATTTTCTCGTATACCTTACCCAGCACAGGCAAAAGACCAATCGGCCTGTACGATTTGGGTTCGGTATACGAGCTCTTTCCCGGCTTTCTTAGGACGACTACTGTTGCTTCCTTCCAGATCTTAGGGAAGTGCTCAAGTGCCATACATTTGTTTAGCAAGGCTAAAAAGTAGGCAGGATCGGAGTCTATGGCCCGCACGCATATATCGGCGGTGAAGCCGTCGGCTCCTGGAGCCTTTTTGGGGTTAAATGACTTTGCAGCCATTTCGAGTTCGCTAGAAGTGAAAGGCGGGTCATGATCACCATGACTCCGCGAGTTTACTGTTTCAGCTTGTTCTCGGATACGTTTGTGGTCTGCATCGTCATTTTCCCCTCTATCCTCAGGATAAAAGGTCTCAGCTAAAAGCCTCACCGATTGCTTCGCATCTAGGGTTCTGTCTCCTTCACGCAGCGGCATATCCTCTTCCCTTTTTGCAGACCTGGCAATAACCCGATAGATTCCTTCCCACATTCCTTCCTTCTCCTGCTTCCCACAGAAATCCTTCCAGCTATCCGTTATTGCCAGTTGCACTTCCCTTTCATAATTTTCTTTATCTTTCAGGTATATGCCGACTACGTGTTCTCTCCGAACCGGTGCTGCGTTTCTGATGCGGCGCCTCTTAGTGTCCACCTGCTTCTTCATGTCCTCGAGTTTCTTCGACCACCAAGGAATGGTAAGTAGCTCTTTCTGCTTTTTGTAGGGTATTGTTTCTCTGCATGTTATAGTGATTGCCTCTGTGTATTCTCCTAGTATTTTATTTAATTGTTCCGGAGTGTCAATCATTTGCAATTTTTGTAGGGTTAAGCTTTTTTCCTGCATAGTCTGGGTCAATTTCTCATGAAATTGATCCCAGCATGCTTTTTTAGTATTATAGACCCTCGTCGTCCTTTCTATGCGTATCCCCTTTGACTTTTCTAAGCTTAAGCTGAAAGAGATTCCCTGGTGATCCGAGCTCGTCAGACTCTCTACCACTCTCCAATTGTCCACCAGGTTTAGTAAGTCCATTGTGCAGGCCGTAACGTCCACGTGACTGCAGTACCTTCTTCCACCCCTTATGACATCAAATGTCGGGGTGTCTCCGGTGTTGAGGACATGCAGCCCCATCTCGTCCAAGGCCCCGCACATCTCCTTCCCTCTTACGTCTTCCTGGCTACTGCCCCACCAGGTGGACTTGGCGTTAGTGTCACCTCCAAAGACTAACCTGCCGGGTCCCTTTCTTTGCTGGATAGCTTTCAAGCGTGCAAGGTACGGCTCCAGGGGTACATCCGGCTCAAAGTAGTAGGAGACAAGTGTGATCTCCCAGGCTCTGGTTCGGATCCCCACCACAACGATGTTATTTGTGGTGAGTTCCGGGTACTGTAAGACGTCTAGGTGGTGATCAAAGACGGCTATTGCCGCCTTGACAGTACCCTCCCCTACATCAGAGCTCTGGAAGATTCTAACACCTCGGTGACTTCTAATACTCTTCGCGGCACCCACGTACGGCTCCTGGAGCAGAGCCACTGCTGCCTTGCGCTTTACGGCTTCCAACAAGAGCTCGTTTGTAGCTAATTTGCTCCTCTGCAGGTTAGCTTGGAGGATTTTATACTGGGGGGAAACAGTTTCGGTGTCCTTAGCAGTAAGCAACCGACAGGCGGGCCATTGCGTCTCGCTTCCTCCGAATGGGACAGTCGTTGCTGAAGGCATTATGCTGTTTGTTCTCCAGCTTGGCTAGGACGCAGTTCTTACAGGCAGGAGCTTCTCCGATCAATCGGTTGGGGCACTCAGTCGCCATGTGAGGATCACCGCAATGGCTGCACAGGTCGGCTGGCTCCTTGCAGAACCGCCGACCATGCCCGTAACCCAAGCATCGGGTACATTGTACGAGTGGCGATTGATCCATCACATGGACTGCCTGCAGGTCGATCTTTATCTTTTTGTGGTCAATGGAGCGTCTCCATATGGTGGGCGACACACTTAGTACGATATGACCACAGTAGGGGTTTCGTGCCCTTTTCCGATATTTGATCGAAACTCTGCTTTCCCCCTCGTCGAGACCGCGAAAAATGTCCCTATTCTGGTTCCTGAAGGCCTTGATGATTTCATCATCGCTGTGCACAGTGAGCACGTCTTTCAGGACCAGAAGCGGGTCTTTGTTTTTCACCTCCTCGACGACGAGGTGTTCTCCAGCCGCCTCCAATTTTTCCTTGATCTTCTGCCTGTCCTCTTGAGTTCTGCAGCCCATTATGATCTTACGGTCCTTAGCTTTCCTGACCCTTTCAACCTGTATCCACCCTTCCTTGGCGTCTACGGTCTTTCGCACCCTCTCGAGAATTTCCTCGCCTGTCTCTTCTTGTCTCGTTGAGGAGACAACTACCGAGTGCAGTGCGGTCTGCATTTTGGGCGCTGGATCTGTGCCACCTGCTGCAACTACACTCGCGTAAGTTGTCTTCTCAAGAGCTTCCTTCTGGCTTTCCAGAGCCTCCTTCAGCTGTTCTAGCTTCCTCCCGTTTTCAGCAAGAAGCCTCTTATTGGCCTCAATTGCTTCCAGGAGGATGCTGTCATCCCTGGTCTTTTCGACCGCCCTTTCAACATTCTGCGGCTCCGCTTTGGTAACTGCCTTTTGCTTTGCTCCACTTCCTCCTCGCTCCTTTGTCAACTCCATTTCCGACTCTTTGACGAGTTGGAATAGTCTGTCAATGGAGCTGGAGACTTCCAGCTTAATGTCAGTTTTTAAGTTGCGGGAGTTCGAGAGGTGGAGCTTAGCCTTGTTACTTGCCGCTCTTGCTTCTTCCACTCTGGTCTTCTTTTTAGGTGGCGAAAAAATTGTCGCCATCGATGCCTTCTGTGTCTGCACTTTATCCTTTTGTGAGGGGTCTGGATTCGGCTTTGGTCTGGAGGGTGCTAGGTCAGTTGAACCAGCAACTGGTGGGGTCAGTTTGGGGCTTACGCTTGGTCTGCCGGTTTCCCATTCCCCAATGCTACGCCTAACTTTGGAGGTGAGATCTACCGTGTCTTTCTCTTTTGGAGACTGGGAGGTCACGTCAACGGTCCTCTTGGCTGGTGTTCTAATGCCGAACATCTTGTCTATAGATAGGGGACGTCAAAATAATAAAATCGAGTAATTTTGTATAAGTTGTATAAGGTGTAAAGTTAATATTTAAGTTAAATGTACTGAAATTTCGATTTACCACATCACCTCGGTTCGATATAAAATTTTACAAAATTCAAAATATTTCGACTTCCCACTATCGGGGGTGGTCCGGAAGGGTACCAATCGAAAGGAATAAATTATAGGCGTTAATTAACGCAGGTTTAAATAAAAATTTTGAATAAATTTGGACAATTTATGAAAAAAGTATGAAAATTTTAATGTTTTTTGGCTATAAAAAATTCAAAAATGCTGGCAACACTCAAAATTATTATAGCGTTTATCAAGACAAACTGAATTACAACTATTCGCAAAAAACCCGGTGAAAATCTATGAATATTTAAGTTGGGTTAGGTTAGGTTAGGTTAGGTTAGGTTAGGTTAGGTTAGGTTAGGTTTTCTCTTGCTGGGGAGTCCCACACGCCCCGCCGGTGCCGTCCCCTAGCCGGCGGGTAGTGCATCAAGCATTTTTCCTGGGTACCAAAAAAAAAGGTTAGGTTAGGTTAGGTTAGGTTAGGTTAGGTTAGGTTGGGGTGTGGGTCAGAAAACCTCCTCGTGGTACACCCTGGGCAACGTTGGCAATAATGCTCTTCATTATTGCTGGCGGCTAATATTCTGACAACCGGTGCCTTGTGCCGTCGCGTTCGGCACCGGTGGCGGGGGGATGGACGTTAGTCCCATCCCCAGGCCGGAGGCCCTATCTTTGGGCCCGGCTCTCCCAGTACCGCTCTGTTTTAGAGTGGACATGGGAGAGCCTCTTTGACGGGTTCGGCGTGCACTCACCCTGCCGCTGAACAGACAACGGGTTCCCTTCTCGTCACTCTGACGACTCTACCCCCATTTCTTCGTCCCTCTTTATTTTGTCCCCCCCTTTTGGTTTTTTGTCTCTTGTTTTTGGTTTTGTCCCCCTTTTGTTTTTGTGTTGGTTCTGCGTCCATTTTGTTTTGTCCCCTTTTGTTTTTGTTTTCGTTGTTCCCCCCTTTCTTTTGTCTTTTGTTCCCGTTGTCACCGTCTAGAGCAAATCGTAACCCCGTATTGTGCAGTGTCGTGGATCACGTCTCGCGGCTGCTGACGGGAGCGAGGGTCTTGGCTTCACCGCCCGGACTGCGAGGGAGTGGTCCTCTATAAAAACCACCCCGAATCTCAAGTTGCTGCCGCACGGCGAGGAGATGCATGGCTGATGGGTAGTTCAGTCGTTAGTGCGGCCCCTCAGGGTACCTGCCGTCCCCCTGTAGTAATAGGCTTGCCCGGGTATCGGGATCTCTGCCCGGGTCGACTTTTATTTCTCCCATTCTCGTGGGTTCAAATATGGAATCATCAATAAAATCAATTTTAAAAAAAAAGACGTTGAGAGAGAGCAGGTCGCGCACGCCCAGTTCTGCGCGTTCTGAAGTGGATGTAGATGAAGACTACGTGCCGTCGGAGCGTGATAGTGACGTTGTAGAGCTCGACTCGGAGAATACTCCCGAGAAGGCTACACGCAAACGCTTGCGGTCTGCGAAGCTATCGGAGGAGTCAGACGGCTCAAGTGAAGAGGCGGTTCCGGCACCGAAGGTTGCTACAGCGCGACGCGGACGCGGTCGTCCACCCACCCACGGTAAATACGTGGGTCTTGGCCAGGCGAAGGCCGAACTTGCCGCTGCACTGCGGAAGTCCGAAGACGAAGAGCGCACGTCCGAGGAGGATAGCCTCATTACTGCGGCTGCCCGGCGAGTTGCTGCGGGAATGAAGCAGCCAGTGGTGGAGCTGGATGCCGAAGATCTGCCCGTGTCCCACCTCAAGACCCGGCTCACTGATGCCTTAGAGGCCATACGGCTCGTTTCAAGAAAATCGAAGGGCCTGAAGGGTACTTGCCAAAAGGCCCTTAAAGATTCAGTCGAGGCAATTCGGGAAATAGCAGAGGTGGCCTTCAGCCGATCGGCCACTGAGGAGGTTACGAAACTGATGACCGAAAATTCTCGTCTGGCTCAGGAAGTGGCCGATCTTAGAAGGCGACAGGAAGAGCTTGAGCAGCGGCACGAGCAGGGCGCAAACAAGGCCGAATCAGACCTTGTGGCCCTCGTCCGAAAGGAGCTTGGCGAGTTTCGCGCCAAGCTCTCCGTTATGGAGGGCCGGCTGCTGCGCCCTCCTTTGGCTGCAGATAGAGCCAGAGGGCCTCCCTGTCTTACTACCCAAACGCCTGCGCCGCCTACATCGTACGCGGCTAAACTAAGAGCTCCGCGGCCTCCTGCAGCTGCTCCAGCGGCCGATACCAAAGTTCCAGCAGGCCAAAAAGGCAGGAAAAGAGCGCAGGCGAAACGCGCACCCGCTGTTCCCAAGGAACACCCCGCCGCTGCCAGAAAACAACCTACTGACACCCCACGCGAGGCTGGCGACTGGGAGGTTGTCGGCCAGAAAAAGGAGGCAGCTAAGAAGAAAAAGAAGGCGGCCAAGAAGGCTAGGCAGGCGGCTAAAAAGGCGGCAAGGAGGCTGCAAGCCCCTCGCTCCACTGCAGTTGTATTAACACTGCAGCCGGCGGCCATCGAGCGAGGGACAACATATGCTGACCTCCTTAAGAAGGCGCGGGCGGCAATCGACCCCGGCAAGTTGGGGATAACGGCGGGCTTGCGGTGCCGGACTACCCAGACCGGCGCCCGCCTTATTGAGGTGCCGGGAGTCGCAAGCGGCGACCAGGCGGATCGCCTGGCGGAAAGTCTCCGCCAGGTTTTAGAGACAGAAGAGGTCCGCGTCTCCAGGCCCCAAAAGTGCGTAGATATGCGCATAACGGGCCTGGATGACTCTGTATCGAAAGAAGAGGTCGTCGCTGCCGTCGCCAGGACCGGCGCGTGCCCTGCTGAACAAATTAAGTGCGGGGACATTAAGCAGGGCCGCTCCGGTATGGGGACGGCCATTATTAGCTGTCCGGTCGCCGCCGCCAAGAAACTGGCTGATGGCCGACGTCTTTTGGTGGGGTGGGTTTCGGCGCAAATTAAAGCGCTGGAGCCCAGGCTCGCCCGGTGCTACCGCTGCCTGTCCAGCGGCCACGTGGGTGTCATGTGCCCCTCTCGGGTTGACTGCACCGGCCGCTGTTTCCGTTGCGGTCAGCCCGGTCACGTGGCCGCAACGTGCGAGGCCACGCCGCACTGTGTTTTGTGTGCGGCGGCGGGCAAACCAGCGGAGCACCGGGCGGGTGGCAAGGGGTGCGCCGCCACCAGTAAAAGACTTCCGCCACGGTCGCCTGCCTCGACGCCAGCAATAGCCAGGGCCGCCGCTCCCGCGGTCGGAGGGGCGGAGGTTAGTATGGAGACGTAATGTCTCCACGCCTCCGCCTCCTCCAGAGTAATTTAAACCACTGCGCCAGAGCTCAGGATCTTCTCCTCCAGAGCATGGCGCAGTGGTCAATTCATGTCGCCATCGTCGCCGAGCCCTATTTTGTCCCTCCCAGGGCTGACTGGGTAGGGGACCTAGATGGCTCGGTGGCGCTAATTTCGCCGGCCGCCGCCGGCACCCCGTCCTTCGAGAACATCGTCCGGGGACGGGGCTGCGTCGCAGCACTCGTAGGAGAAGCGGTTGTGGTGGGCGGCTACTTCTCACCCAACCGACCTCTCGCCGACTTCGAGGAGTATCTCCTCGAACTGAACGTCGTCGTCGCTCGAAGCCACCCTCGGCCCGTGCTCTTCGTCGGGGACCTCAATGCCAAATCCTCGGCTTGGGGTTCCGCGACCACGGACGCGAGGGGTGAATTGCTCGAGGAGTGGGCCGTAGAAAACGGCCTGCTAGTCCTCAATCGTGGGTCAGTGCACACGTGCGTGCGTCAGCGGGGCGGGTCAGTCATTGATGTCTCGTTTGCTAGCCCCGCACTAGCACGCCGTGTCCAGGGCTGGCGCGTCGTCGAGGGGGTGGAGACGTTGTCGGACCAT
This sequence comes from Catocala sponsa, assembly GCA_963564715.1. Lineage (NCBI taxonomy): Eukaryota > Metazoa > Arthropoda > Insecta > Lepidoptera > Erebidae > Catocala > Catocala sponsa. The sequence goes on from OY751336.1 coordinate 28,563,115, forward strand.
CGTTATATACGGTTCGACGTCTCCGCCCAGACCTCCGACCCCCCGGCCCCGAGGGCCCCGATTGGGGGCGGTCCGCGTTGGGCTTTAAAGAAGCTAAATCGGGAGGTCCTCCTGGAGGCCTCCATAGTTCAGGCCTGGGTGCCAGCACCGGCCAGGCCTGACAACGTTGATGTGGAGGCCGAGTGGTTCCGGGAGGCCATAACGCAAGTTTGCGATGCGGCGATGCCTAGAGTGCCTTTAAATATTCCAGCTAGGCGTCGGGTGTACTGGTGGTCGGATCACATAGCCGACCTGCGCCATTCCTGCGTGGCGGCCAGACGCCAGTACATCCGGCTTCGTAGGAGGCGTCGCCGCCCTCCCGATTTTGACGCCAGGGAGGCGGAACTGTACGAGGTCTACAGAGCGGCCAAGAAGGCTCTTAAATTAGCCATCAAGCGGGCCAAAGACCAGGCCCGCCAAGAGCTGCTGGGGACTCTGGACCGTAACCCCTGGGGGCGTCCATACCTTATGGTCAGGGGCAAACTTCGCCCCTGGGCGCCCCCCTTGTCCCAGAGTCTCCGGCCACAGTTGGTGGAGGAGGTAGTGGCCGCTCTGTTTCCTTCACGGGCGGAGCACACTCCTCCGTCGATGGTTCCGCCTTCCATGGCGTCCAGCGCGGACTTTGACGACGACGTGGTTCCCGAAGTGACCCAAGTAGAGTTGCGAGCGGCGGTGTCGAGACTTCGCTCGAAAAACACCGCCCCAGGGCCCGACGGCATTCCAGGTCTTGCATTGGCCCTGGTCCTGGAGGAGCTCGCGCCCCGACTCAGGGGGCTCCTCAGTGAGTGTCTTCAGCAGGGCCAGTTTCCGCGCCAGTGGAAGGTGGGGAAACTGGTCCTGATCAGGAAGGAGGGGCGCCCGGCGGACTCTCCGTCCGCCTACCGGCCCATTGTGTTGCTGGACGAGGTGGCTAAACTCTTCGAGTTTATTATTGCGGAGCGCCTCGTCCAGCGTCTTTCTTCAGTGGGCCCGGGTTTGGCGGAGAACCAGTATGGTTTCCGCCGCGGGCGCTCCACTATAGACGCAGTCATGCGTGTGAGGAGCCTGGCGGAGGATGCGGTGTCCCGGGGCGAGGTCGTCTTCGCGGTGTCTCTTGACATCGCGAATGCCTTTAACACCTTGCCCTGGAGTTGTATCAGGGAGGCACTCGTTTTCCATCGAGTGCCGACCTACCTCCGCCGCATAGTCGGGGCATATTTATCGGAGAGGGTAGTAGTCTACCCGGGTCACGACGGTTGGAGTCGGCGAGAGATGTCGTGCGGTGTTCCACAGGGATCGGTTCTGGGTCCGCTCCTGTGGAACATCGGTTACGACTGGGTGCTGCGAGGTGCGCTCCTCCGTGGCGTCGGCGTCATTTGTTACGCCGACGACACACTTGTCACGGCGAGGGGTAAGTCGCACCGGGCGGCGGCCATACTGGCGACCGCTGGGGTCGCACAAGTCGTCAATCGTATCCGGCGGTTGGGCCTCGAGGTGGCTCTGTCCAAGTCCGAGGCCGTTTGTTTTCACGGCCCTCGGAACCGGCCACCTCCAGAGGCCCATATCATGGTAGGAGGGGTCCGCATCGGCGTCGAGTCAACCCTAAAGTATTTAGGTCTCTTGCTCGACGGCCGGTGGGACTTTACAGCCCATTTTCGACGTTTGGCCCCCATTCTTCGGGGCGCTGCAGGCGCGCTCGCGCGTCTGCTGCCCAACCTTGGGGGGCCAAATACCTCCTGCCGGAGGCTCTACGAGGGGGTCGTGCGGTCCATGGCCCTGTATGGGGCCCCAGTTTGGGCGGATAACCTGACGGCCCGAAACATTTCGGCGCTTCGTGCGCCACAGCGCGCCATGGCCGTCAGGCTTATAAGAGGATACCGCACGATCTCGTTCGAGGCTGCGAGCCTCCTCGCCGGATCGATGCCATGGGACCTGGAAGCGGCGCTCCTGGCGTCGCTCTATCGTTGGCGCCAGGAGGCGCTAGCTCGGGGCGAAGGACCTACTCTTTCCGCTGTCGAGGCGGCGAGGTCTGAGCTCCGCCAGGTCCTAGTGGCCAATTGGAAGGAACGACTTGTGCACCCCAGTGCCGGGCACGCCACGATCGTGGCGGTAAGTCCCGTGTTTGAGGAGTGGCTGGAGAGGCGGCATGGCGCCCTCACCTTCCGGCTGACACAGGTTTTGACCGGCCATGGTTGTTTTGGCCGGTTCCTGTGTCGGATAGGCCGGCAAGAGACGCCCGGTTGTCACCACTGCGGCGACTGCCGCGACGTTGTCGAGGACACGGCGCTGCACACTTTGGCAGATTGCCCCGCCTGGGCATCGCAGCGCCGTGAATTGATCGCGGCAGTCGGATCGGTTGCCCTCTCGCTCCGAGCCGTAGTTCTGTCTATGGTCCGGAGTGAGAGGTCGTGGAACGCCGTCGCCTCCTTTTGTGAGGAAGTCATTTCCATCAAGGAGGCGGCGGAGCGGGAGAGGGAGCGTTTAAACTCTCTCCCCAACCGCAGAGCCGGGCGCCGGAGGGCGCGAGACGACCTCCAGCCACCATGAGGTTTGACCTGGGGGTGGCGGGCTTTGTGGGCCTGCCCGCCATCCGTTCAGCACCAGGTCCGAGAGGCGGCGTGCGTGTTCCCACGCGCGCCTCTGTGTCGAGTCCGTCTCCCCCCTAGGGGGGGGACAGTAGGGAATATTTAGAAGGTACCAGCGGGTAGATCTTTCGTGTAGTGGCCTGCCGTTTCATACGGCAGGCCGTAACCTCGGCGGGGTCGCGACTGCATGTGAAAGTGATTCGCGCGGCCCCGTCGACAGTGGTTTGTTGAGGAACACCGTGGTAGGTTTAGTCGGTATTCCGGGAGGTCCATTTTATTGTTAACATCTTTCTTTTACCCCGGCGAGTCCGACATAACCCCTCCGCCCGCCCCCGCGGAGGGGTATGCGTCATAGCATTCCCCCACGTTAAAAAAAAAAAAAAAAAAGGTTAGGTTAGGTTAGGTTAGGTTAGGTTAGGTTAGGTTAGGTTAGGTTAGGTTAGGTTAGGTTAGGTTCTCGGCGCGGCAATAGTGCGGCTTCGGGGCAAAAACACCGCCCCGGGGCCGGACGGAATTCCTGGCCGCGCCTGGGTTTTGGCCTTCGACGCCCTAGGGGACCGGCTCCTCAGGCTGTTCAGCGCCTGTTTGGAGTCGGGACGGTTCCCTTCCATGTGGAAGACGGGCAAGCTGGTCCTCCTGAGAAAGGAGGGCCGCCCCGCGGATTCTCCCTCCGCGTACCGCCCCATAGTGCTGTTGGATGAGGTGGGCAAGCTCTTTGAGCGCGTAGTGGTTGCCCGCCTCTCCAAGCACCTGGTGCGGGTGGGCCCCGACTTATCCGAACACCAGTTCGGATTCCGGGAGGGCCGATCGACGATTGACGCGATCAGCAGCGTCAAGGCCCTCTCGGAAGAGACGGTCGCCTCGCGTGGGGTGGTATTGGCGGTGTCCTTAGACATCGCCAACGCTTTTAACACCCTGCCGTGGGCGACTATTAGGGAGGCACTCCGATTTCATAGGGTGCCTCCCTATCTACGCCGAATAGTCGGGGACTACCTGCACCAGAGGAGTGTGTTTTGTGTGGGGCGGAACGGAGAGACGTTCCGGAGGGAGATGTCGTGCGGTGTTCCACAGGGTTCGGTTCTGGGTCCGATACTGTGGAACATCGGCTACGACTGGGTGCTGCGGGGCGCCCTGCCCCCGGGCGTCGGCGTAACTTGTTACGCCGACGACACGTTGGTTACGGCCCGGGGAGCGGATTGCGGGGCAGCTGCCCGTCTTGCCACGGCTGGAGTGGCCCTGGTTGTCGGCAGGATTAGGATGTTGGGACTGGAGGTGGCGCTGGATAAGTCCGAGGCCCTGTTATTTCACGGGCCTCGGCGGGCGCCACCTCCCGATGCCCACATCATCGTTGGAGGGGTCCGCATCGGGGTGGAGCCAAGCATGAAATACTTGGGGCTCTACCTCGACGGCCGCTGGAACTTTCGCGTCCATTTTAGCCGTCTGGCCCCCCGCCTGATGGCGGCAGCGGGAGCGCTTAGCTCTCTGCTGCCGAATATCGGGGGGCCCAGTGTCGTCTGCCGCCGCCTCTATTTGGGGGTGGTGCGGTCGATGGCCCTATATGGAGCGCCCATCTGGGCTGGCGCCCTTGGTCGCCAAAATATCGCCCTCCTCAGGAGACCTCAGAGGGCGATGGCGATCAGGGTGTCACGGGCGTACCGCACCGTCTCCTTTGAGGCGGCGTGCGTTTTGGCGGCATCGCCGCCCTGGGATTTGGAGGCGGAGGTCCAAGCGTCAGTGTATTACTGGCGCGCTGACCTCCGGCTCCAGGGAGAGGAACCCACGCACGGGGCGGTGGAGACGCGAAGGTCCCAGGCTCGACTGGTCCTCGAGGCAAAGTGGAAGAATAGGCTGGCCCAGCCCCGCTACGGGGTGAGGACCGTCGAGGCTGTCCGTCCGGTGATAAGGGAGTGGACGGACAGACGGCGCGGACCGCTCACCTACCGGCTTGCTCAGGTGCTCTCCGGACATGGCTGCTTCGGAGAGTACCTTTGCAAGATAGCCGGTAGGGAGCCGACAACCAGGTGTCACCATTGTGAGGAGTGTGACCGGGACACGGCGCAGCACACGCTGGAGGAGTGCCCGGCGTGGGCCGCGGAGCGCTGTGCCCTGGTCGCTGTGATTGGCCCCGACCTCTCCTTGCCGACCGTCATATCCAAGATGGTCGGCGACGACAGGTGCTGGGGCGCAATGAGGTCCTTCTGCGAGTCTGTCATCTCGCAGAAGGAGGCGGCGGAGCGGGGGCGTGAGGACGATCCTTACGCCCCGGAAGTCCGCCGCCGGAGGAGGGGGCGCAGGAGACGCGCTTATGTCGCTCTCCTGCCCCCCACTTAAGGGTTCCGGGTGGCAAGGCCTCAGGGGGGCCTGCCACCCGTAAACTAAGAACCCCGAGAGGGCGCGCGCGGTGTTCCCGCGCGCCTTCCAACGTCGATAGGGGAGAGCGGTGAAGCTCTCCCCTGGGGACAAGAGGGGGTCGGGTCCTAAAAAAAAAATGACCCGGCCCGCACCCACACGGGGGGGCCTGCTATGGATGAGTCAATTCTTTTAAGAGCTCCCAACAGGCCCCCCCATTGGATGAGAGAGGGAACACCCCAGGTTTTTTAGTGGGTATACCAGCGCGTTTCTTGCTGGGGAGTCCCACACGCCCCGCCGGTGCCGTCCCCTAGCCGGTGGGTAGTGCATCAAGCATTTTTCCTGGGTACCAAAAAAAAAAAAAAAAAAGGTTAGGTTAGGTTAGGTTAGGTTAGGTTAGGTTAGGTTAGGTTAGGTTAGGTTAGGTTAGGTTAGGTTAGGTTAGGTTAGGTTAGGTTGGGGTGTGGGTCAGAAAACCTCCTCGTGGTACACCCTGGGCAACGTTGGCAATAATGCTCTTCATTATTGCTGGCGGCTAATATTCTGACAACCGGTGCCTTGTGCCGTCGCGTTCGGCACCGGTGGCGGGGGGATGGACGCTAGTCCCATCCCCAGGCCGGAGGCCCTTTCTTTGGGCCCGGCTCTCCCAGTACCGCTCTGTTTTAGAGTGGACATGGGAGAGCCTCTTTGACGGGTTCGGCGTGCACTCACCCTGCCGCTGAACAGACAACGGGGTCCCTTATCGTCACTCTGACGACTCTCCCCCTTTCTTTGTCCCCCCTTTGTGACTTTTTGTCTCTTGTTTTTGGTTTTGTCCCCTTTTTGTTTTGGTTCTGCGTCCATTTTGTTTTGTCCCCTTTTTGTTTTCGTTGTTCCCCCTTTCTTTTGTCTTTTGTCCCCGTTGTCACCGTCTAGAGCAAATCGTAACCCCGTATTGTGCAGTGTCGTGGATCACGTCTCGCGGCTGCTGACGGGAGCGAGGGTCTTGGCTTCACCGCCCGGACTGTGAGGGAGTGGCCCTCTATAAAAACCACCCCGAATCTCAAGTTGCTGCCGCACGGCGAGGAGATGCATGGCTGATGGGTAGTTCAGTCGTTAGTGCGGCCCCCTCAGGGTACCTGCCGTCCCCCTGTTGTATTAGGCTTGCCCGGGTATCGGGATCTCTGCCCGGGTCGACCTTTATTTCTCCCATACTCGTGGGTCGTAATATGGATACCAATTTAAAAAATAAAACGGCATTAGCCACTAATATCAGGTCGCGCACGCCCAGTGTTGCGCGATCAGAAGAAAGCGTCGAAGTTCGGCGGTCGGGTTCGCGCACGCCTAGTACTGCGCGATCGGAGGATGACGTTGAGTTTGTCCCCTCAGATGGCTCCGAAAAGAGCATGAGCACTGCTGGCACATACAGCCCAGTTAGGATTGTCGGCAAGCGTCCGCATCCGGGAGCGGAACGTTCAGGCACGGAATCGTCCTCGTGCGAAGAGAACGTACCGGCACCTAAGATTCCGGTTGCAAAAAGAGGTCGCGGGCGCCCACCTACCCATGGGCGCTACGTAGGAGTGGGCAAAGCTCAAGCTGAATTGGCAGCTGCCAAGAAGAGAGCAGAAGAGGAAGAGCGCGCCTCTGAGGAGGAAAAGGTAGTCGCGATGACTTCACGCCGAACCGCTGCTGTTCGGGAAAACTCCTCCCAGTCTTTGGTTCCAGCAGAAGCGGAAGACCAAACTTCGGGCCAACTGAGGGAGCGACTTGATGGCGCCCTGGAAGGAATCCGTCTAGTTTCTAAACTCTCAAAAGGGCTCAAGGGCACGAGTGTAAAAACTCTCAAGGACGCGATGGCCACTGTGAAGGACGTCACGGAGGTACTACTACTTAGAACTACCTCCGAAGAAATAAAAAAGTTGAAAACAGAGAATGCCCGCCTATCTATGGAAGTGGACGAGATGAGGCGTCTCCTGGAGGAAATGCGTGCCAATCCCAGGACACATATTCGTGAGAGGGCAGATACGGGCGATTCAGAGTTGGCCTCCTTGCGTCAGGAGCTGGCTGAATTTAGGCGGACCCTATCGGTCATGGAGGGACGAATTCTTCGGCCTCCATTGGCAGCGGACCGCCGGAGTGAACAGCGCACAGCGCAGGTACATCAGCGTCCCCCACCGCCCCCGCCGCAAATAACATCATATGCGGCAAAGGCGGCGACAAAGCGGGTGGCACCAATAAAACGAGGTGCCCCTCAAGTAGTCCCTCCACCAACCCAGATGGAGGGAAAGAAGAAGAGGAGGAAGAGCAAGCCTAAAAGCCAGGCTCCGCCTGTCCCGTCCGCTAACCAGCCCCAGGCGTCGTCCGCTGCCCGAACGGGAGATGGATGGCAGAAGGTCGGCGCTAAGAAAAAGGCGGCAAAGAAGAGGCAGAAGGAAGCGCGTAAGGCGAAAAAGACCAAGAAGCTCCGCACGCCTCGTTCCACAGCAGTGGTGTTAACGCTGCAACCGGCAGCACTGGAACGAGGCACAACATATGCGGAGATAATGAGGAAGGCGCGCTCCGCCATTGATCCCAGTGCACTGGGAATCACGGCGGGTCTGCGGTGCAAAACCACTCAGACCGGAGCCCGCCTCATTGAAGTGCCTGGGGTCGCTAGTGGCAATCAGGCCGATAGCCTCGCGGAAGGCCTCCGCAAAATATTACCGGAGGAGGACGTCAGAGTGTCCAGGCCGCAGAAATGCGCACAGCTGCGTATTGCGGGCCTGGATGATTCAATTACAGTGGAGGAAGTTGTAGCAGCCGTCGCTAGGGTCGGGGAATGTGTTCCTGATCAAGTCCGGTGCGGTGACATTCGCCCGGGCCGCGCCGGCATGGGAACAGCAGTCGTTAGCTGTCCCGTGGCGACGGCTAAGAAATTGGCCGACGGCCGAAGAGTTTTAATAGGTTGGGTGTCGGCGCAGGTCAAGCTCCTTGACCCTCGACCAATGAGATGCTACCGCTGCCTCAGCGGTGGTCATGTTGGGGTAAAATGCACCTCAGAGGTTGACTGCAGCGGACGTTGTTTTCGTTGCGGTCAGTCTGGTCACTTGGCCGGCTCGTGTAGAGCGACGCCGCACTGCATGCTATGTGTGGCGTCAGGAAGGCCGGCTGATCACCAGGCCGGGGGTAGGGGATGCGCCGCACCCAAGTCGAATAGGGGCCAGTCGGCCATAAAGTCGACAAAAGTCGCAAAGGTCGCCGCTTCTGCGGTCGAGGGGGTGGGGATAGTAATGGATACCAATTAATGGATCCATGCCTCCGCCTCCTCCAAAGTAACATAAACCACTGCGCCAGGGCTCAGGATCTTCTCCTCCAGAGCATGGCGCAGTGGTCAATTAACGTCGCCATCGTCGCCGAGCCCTACTTTGTCCCTCCCAGTGATAACTGGGTAGGGGACCTCAGTGACTCGGTGGCGATCATTTCGCTGGCCGCCGCCGGCACCCCGTCCTTCGAAAACATAGTTCGAGGACGGGGCTGCGTCGCAGCACAAATAGGGGAAGCGGTTGTGGTGGGCGGTTACTTCTCACCCAACCGATCTCTCGCCGACTTCGAGGAGTATCTCCTCGAACTTAGCGTCGTCGTCGCTCGCAGCCACCCTCGGCCCGTGCTCGTCGTCGGGGACCTTAATGCCAAATCTTCGGCTTGGGGTTCACCGACCACGGATGCGAGGGGTGAACTGCTTGAGGAGTGGGCCGTTGAAAACGGCCTGCAAGTCCTCAATCGTGGATCAGTGCACACGTGCGTGCGTCAGCGGGGCGGTTCCATCGTGGACGTATCCTTTGCGAGCCCCGCTCTAGCGCGCCGTGTCGTAGGTTGGCGTGTCGTCGAGGGGGTGGAGACGTTGTCGGATCATCGTTACATCCGGTTCGACGTCTCCGCCCAGACCTCCGGCGCGCCCGTTCGAAGATATACGATTGAGGGCGGTCCGCGTTGGGCCTTGTCTAAATTAAATCGGGAGGTCCTCCTGGAGGCCTCCATCGTTCAGGCCTGGGTGCGTTCTCCGGCCGGGCCTGAAAACATCGAGATGGAGGCCGAGTGGTTCCGGGAGGCAATGAGTCAAATTTGCGATGCGGCGATGCCGCGAGTAAGATCTACTCCATCGAGGCGCCGGGTGTACTGGTGGTCGGATTATATCGCGCGGCTACGGTATTCCTGTGTAGCTGCGCGACGCCGGTACATCCGGCTGCGCAGAAGGCGTCGCCGCCCTCCCGACTTCACGGAGAGACAGGCGGAACTCTATGAGGCCTACAGAGCGGCCAAACAATCGTTGAAAGCTGAGATCATGCGGGCCAAACATCAGGCCCGCCAGGAGTTTCTAGAGACTCTGGACCGGAATCCCTGGGGGCGTCCATACCTTATGGTAATGTCGAAGCTTCGCCCGTGGGCGCCCCCTTTGACCCAGAGTCTCCGTCCGGAGCTCCTGCGAGAGGTGGTGGCCGCTCTGTTTCCTTCCAGAGCGGAGCACCCTCCTCCGCCTATGGTTCCGCCTTCCGTGGCGTCCAACGCGGACTTTGACGACGACGTTGTTCCCGAAGTGACCCGGGTAGAATTAAGAGCGGCGGTGTCACGACTTCGTGCGAAGAACACCGCCCCAGGACCCGACGGCATTCCAGGCCGTGCGTGGGTCCTGGCCCTTGAGGAGCTCGGGCCCCGACTCAGGGGACTCCTCACATCATGTCTTCGGGAGGGCCAGTTCCCGAGTCAGTGGAAGGTTGGGAAACTGGTCCTCCTTAGGAAGCCGGGGCGTCCGGCGGACAGTCCGTCCGCCTACCGGCCCATTGTTTTGCTGGACGAGGTCGCTAAATTGTTCGAGAGAATTATCGCGGAGCGCCTCGTCCAGCACTTGTCTTCGGTGGGCCCGGATTTGGCGGACAGTCAGCATGGCTTCCGTCGCGGGCGCTCCACCATCAACGCGATTCAGCGTGTGAGGAGTCTGGCGGAGGAAGCAGTTACCCGGGGCGAGGTCGTCTTGGCGGTGTCACTCGACATTGCCAACGCCTTTAATACCTTGCCCTGGAGTTGTATTAGGGAGGCGTTAGTTTACCATTGCGTGCCTCCCTACCTCCGTCGCATAGTCGGGGCTTACTTAAATAATAGATTTATTGTTTATCCGGGTCATGACGGTTGGAGTCGGCGAGAGATGTCGTGCGGTGTTCCACAGGGATCGGTTCTGGGTCCGCTCCTGTGGAACATCGGCTACGACTGGGTGCTGCGAGGTGCGCTCCTCCGTGGCGTCGGCGTCATTTGTTACGCCGACGACACCTTAGTCACGGCAAGGGGTAAGTCGCACCGGGCGGCGGCCATGTTGGCGACCGCTGGGGTTGCACAAGTCGTTGGTCGTATCCGGCGGTTGGGCCTGGAGGTGGCTCTTTCTAAGTCCGAGGCCATTTTCTTTCATGGTCCTCGGAACCGGCCACCTCCAGGGGCCCACATTATGGTAGGAGGGGTCCGCATCGGTGTCGGGTCGACTCTCAAGTATCTGGGACTCGTACTCGACAGCCGGTGGGACTTTGCTGCACATTTTCGGGGTTTGGCCCCCAGTCTTCTGGGCGTTGCAGGCGCGTTAGCGCGCCTGCTGCCCAATTTAGGGGGGCCAAATGCCTCCTGCCGGAGGCTCTACGAGGGGGTCGTGCGGTCTAAGGCCCTATACGGAGCACCCGTGTGGGCCAACACCCTGACGGCCAAAAATGTGGCTGCTCTTCGGCGGCCACAACGCGTCATCGCCGTCAGGGCAATTCGAGGTTACCGCACGATTTCCTTCGAGGCAGCGAGCCTCCTTGCCGGATCATCGCCCTGGGACCTAGAGGCCGGGCTCCTGGCGTCGCTATTTCAATGGCGCCAGGAGGCACTGGTACGGGGTGAAGTGCCGTCGCATCGCGATATCGAGGTGCGGCGGCGCGAGCTCCGCGGGGTCCTAGTGGCAGAATGGGAGGAACGACTTGTCAATCCCAGCGCCGGGCACGCCACAATCGTGGCGGTAAGACCCGTACTCAGAGAGTGGCTGGAGAGGCGTCATGGCGCCCTCACGTTTCGTCTGACGCAGGTGCTGACCGGCCACGGTTGTTTCGGTCGGTACCTGTGTCGAATAGGCAAACAGGAGACGCCCGGCTGTCATCACTGCGGCGACTGCCGCGTCGTTGTCGAAGACACGGCGTTGCACACATTGGCGGATTGCCCTGCTTGGGCCACGCAACGCCGTGTCATGCACGCGGCAGTCGGTAGGGTCGTCCTCTCGCTCGAGGCTATGGTTCTGTCCATGGTTTCGAGTGAGAGGTCTTGGAATGCCGTTGCCTCCTTCTGTGAGGAGGTGATGTTAGTGAAGGAGGCGGCGGAGAGGGAGAGGGAACGTTCAATCCCTCTCCCCAACCGCAGAGCCGGGCGCAGGAGGGCGCGAGACGACCTCCAGCCACCTTGAGTAGAAGCCTGCGGGCGGTGGACCCATTGGGGCCGTCCACCGCCCGATCAGCGCAGGTCTGAGTAGGCGGCGTTCGTGTTCCGCGCACGCCTCTCGATGACGGAAGGGGGAACAGGTCCCCCGCTTTACCGTAGGGGACTAGATCCCCCAATCTTTTGTTTCGATGGTTGTGTGGGACCCGCCATGTCCATCGGCGGGTCGAACCTTCGGCGGGGTCGCGATTCGAATGTGAGAGCGATTCGCGCGGCTCCGCCATAAAGGTGTGAGGAACACCGCGGTGGTTTTAGTCGGTTCAGCCCAAATCCATCGTAGGGGCTGGATCCCGACATATCCCCATCGCCCGCCCCAAAACCGGCGATGGGGAATGTGATTGCACATTTCCCCGCGTAAAAAAAAAAAAAAAAAAAAAGGTTAGGTTAGGTTAGGTTAGGTTAGGTTTTTTTTTTTTTTTTTTTTTTTTTTTTTTTTTTTTTAAATGCACCCGCCATCGCAGGGTGTTGCGCAAATCTCCCCTAACAATATTACTTAGGGACCTTAGGTAGGTAATTAGGATAACGCAGCTGTTTTTATTTAATAAATAATCCATACACTAATACATAACATTCAACCACACTATGTCTACTTTTATCATTATGCTTATACTATATAATGGTGTTCTTCTTCTTTTGTTTAACACCAGTTTATTTAACAATATACAATTTTACTCTGTAATAATCTTAATACATCTTAATACATTTTCCTTCTGTTTTATTTATTTGTAATATTTAGGGAACACATATCCTACTTTTAGCTTATTTACTAAGATTTTATTTATTCGATTTATTTTATAATTTTAAATCTATTACTTCTATATAACATATAACTTATTAGTCTATTTATTTACAATCTTTTTGTTGTATATGTCCATGTATTATATATACATGTCTTATACGATTTTCATTTACATTTACTTATCGTAGATTAGCTATTTTAAAATACAGTTTCTAAATTGACAGTGCTAAATTAACAATATTTTAGGCTATTTTATCTAGTTTTACTTAAGATTAATACATATAATATTTTATGCTTATTTTATATTTGCATCAAAATATAAGTTAGCATAATTTCTTATACCTATTCAATTGTGTATACCTACTGGTCGAATCATGTAAACCATTGGCATTGGCTGCTTCATGATGCGATTGGTTTCTTTTCATAAGAAAATACGTCCAATCCATTAACTTTACAAGATAGTTTCTAAATGTCAATGTTCTTATTTGTATAGACTTTACTCTTATTATTTCATTGGCAAATTTTTTGTGTTTTACTTTTGTAGATATTAAATGTTTTCTATATGGTATGTGCCCTAGTGTAGTGTGCGGATGGACGTCACTGGCATTGGAGTTGATACCGTTCATATCGTGTGGGGCGCCCGCGGCGACCTCAGCAGTATGCTATGGCCGTTCTCGCTAACGCATCCCATTTTTTGCGGACGGGACAAACGTCGCTGTAGACGCTGTGTGTGGTTTCATTTAACTTCGCCTTGACACAGTTCTTGCACGTTGGTGCTTGGCCCGCCAGAAGTTGATCGCATTCCGCTTTTAGGTGGGGGCCTCCACAATAATTGCACAGGTCTACAGCCTCTGTGCAAATTTTTCGCCCATGCCCATACGCAAGGCATTTAGTACATTGTACTAGAGGTGATTGGTCCTCCACCCTAATGCGTTGGAGGTCGATATATACTCTGCCGACTGACATAAGCTTTTGGTACAGTCTAGGTGTCACTCTGAGTACCAAATGGCACTCATGTTGGTTTCGAGCTTTCCTCCTGTACTTGACCTCAGCCTCGCTTATGTCAGTCGCCAGATCCCCCAGTAAATTATGGTTTTGCTTCAATAAAGCGGCCTTAACTTCCTCATTGGTGTTATATGATAATAAGTTTTTGAGGACCACCAGTGGGCTTTTATTTTTGGCCTCTTCACATATGAGGTTCGCGCTCTTTTTAAGCTGTGCCTCAACCCTATCCAGCTCCATCCTCGTGGAGCAGCTGAGAACAACCTTCCCGTCTCGTATTTTTCTCAGCTTCTCCACTTGGATTCCGCTTTTCTTGGCGTCCAGTGCTCCTTTAATATATTCGATGACTTCGCCAGAGGTTTCCTTCCCTTCGGCCGAGGAGACGATGAGGGAATGCGAAGGTTTGAGCTCCCATGGTGTTTTGGGCAGTTTTGCAGCATCCGCGTAAGTAAGGGATTTTTCTCCAGACACAATGTCTTGTATCTGGAGTTTCTCCACTGCGGTCCTAATTTCCCGCAGCTCCCCCACAATCTCCCCGTCCAGAAGTTGTTTTGTTTGTCGTAGGTCCTCTTGCAGATTTTGCACATTCAGGTCATCGTGCGCAAGTGTAGTAGTTCTTGATATTAAAGCATCCGTGTTCGCTTTCATTTCCTTTAATAAGGTTTCGGTCTTTTCATCAAGCCTCTCATTAAAAACCTCGAACGACCCGTCTACGAAGTTTTCAAGATGTATGGTTTCCTTATCCACTATTTTCTCCAATCGGGCACCTGTTTCTTGGATAAGTTCTTCCTGTTGGTTATAAGCAGATAACAACGTATCTAAAATGTTCTCCTCTAATTTAAAGACCGGATTCTCTTCAAGTTTTCCAATTCTCTTGCTCAAGTCTCTACCAATACTCAACAGGTGGTCACGGGTATCGATGACGTTTTCAGAGATGAGATCTACAGTTTTCCCTATTTTGTTCGACTTTTCCCCTCCCCCCGTCTGGTCCATATGTCTCTCCATATCCAAGATCAATGCTATGATCTTATCGATCATTTCAAAATTTAGTGCCTTAAGATCCCCTTTTAAATTTCTTGCCTCATTTAACGCCGCCTTGGCCTTCTTGCTATAGGTGATTGCTTCCTGGTGCCAAGAGGTGTACTTTTGGTCCCCACTTCCAGAACCTCGCCTGCTTGCAGGGTAACTAAGAGTTAATTTGGTTGTGGGGTTACTCATGATGGCAGTTATGAGGGAGATTTGCCAAATATAGTGTAAGTGTAAATATAAAGATGTATAAATGTAAAAAGTGTATACCTAGCCTAATAAATTACTAAATAGAATTTTTGTTTCAAGAAATACAGGTCAATGACAATGGTCAACACAAACGATTCAAAGGGAACAAATCCCTTATTCGTTACCAAAAATAAGTCAAAAAACACAATGTAACGTAACGTAGTAACAATAAAACTACGTGTTCAATATAAGATACGATGCTAGCCAAGGTCTATAGAGCAGTCCTCCACAAAGAATCCAAAAAAGAAGAAAAAGAAGAGAAAAGAAGAAAGAAGAAGTAAAAGAAGAAGAGATAGAACAACGCCTGTGACCCCTAGAGGTAGCCCGCAGTACGCCAAGAACGCCAGAAAAACTCCCAAGTCGCTACTCCCAATAGTCTCCGAGATACTGCAACTGCGCGCCTTCGGGTTTTACGCCGGGTTATGCGGGGGGAATTTTAAATGCCGATATCTCGGCTCCTACTGGTCGCAGAGACCTGATCTTTGTTTGTACCGACTGCCCCCGACGCCCCGCGTTCGATGACACTGCCGGGTGCCACAGAAGTTGTTTAGGTCCCAATTCGGGTTTTGACAGTGTAGGTCTATGCACCAGACCCCAGCAAGCACAACATAAAAAATTTCAGCTCAGTAGCTTATTCCTATAAGAAGTTATGGCCACTTACAGCTTTCCAAGATGGCGGCCGAAGTGTCAAACTAAATGTTTGACCCGCAATAACTTCCGTTCTAGATGTCACAGAAAGCTCTAGTTTGGACTCAAATGGGTTGCCTAGATCAGACTTATACGCTAACGCCCTTTTCAGGGTACCGAAACTTTTAAAAGTTTCAGGTCTCCGGTCCACCTGATTTGCTACACTAAGACTAAAACTAAAATACAAACTATAAAATAAAATAAACACGCTAATTAAGTTAATATCTTAACCAGAACTCAACCAATTGTACCCCAAGTCATTCACTGCCAGCGACTAAGTCGAAGGGGTAAGTTTGTCCTAGGGGGATGAAACTACCCCTATAGGATGCGCTGGGGGGCAAAGGGTTTTACTCTGGGTAAAACCATGGGAGGGGGTCAGGGGGGAGGGACCCCATAAAAAATGTCAGAATTGACGTAGGACGTCCCGTTTCCGAGATATTTCAGTTTTCAGTTTTAGATGTAGTTGGTTTTTAAACCAAACTTCACTGAAAACATTATATCTCGGAAACGCACGGCTGGAAAATTCTGGTTTGTAGCTCGTTTTAAAGGGCAATAGTTGTTCTTGCTCCCCCAAAATTTTCAGACCAGGTCGTCGCTGAAATTTTTATTCTATAGGGCTCCAAACTTTAGACAATGAAAACCAAAACCGCAAATAGGTTGGTTCTGGTAGGTACAGGAAGATTTTTGAAAAAATTTTTTCACTGTCTTGCTCGACTCACCCTTCTGCTTCAGATGGCACCTTCCTATCCCGATTTGACCGGTTTTCAGGACTCCACGTGTCTGGTTGCACGTGGTGGTGTTTTTGCTCTGCCCGGCTTTTCTTCGGAACCCCTCAACGGAAAAATCCGGGAGAGGTGTCAAAAGCTCGGGCTGAATACGCCGGATATTTTGACGTCACAAAAACACAGTGTTGCCGATCTAGATCGGGCAGCGCACGCACTTTTAAGATTTTATAACCTAAAAATTTTAGAAAAAATGGTTTTTTGCCAATAACTTCGTCAATTTTTAACCGATTTCGGAAATTTTTTCACTCACGTGTAGGGTGTGCAATTCCGCGTTTTCCGATATGTAACTTGTGGGGGTACGGTCACTTTTTTCCACTTCAACTAATTATTGAGCGCGGAGCGAGTAAAAATCGTGTTGTTCGCGGCGATAGCGCAGGGGGTACTGGGTTAGGTTAGGTTAGGTTAGGTTAGGTTAGGTTAGGTTAGGTTAGGTTAGGTTGAGGAAGCTCCAGGCCCCTCGCTCCACTGCAGTTGTGTTAACACTGCAGCCGGCTGCCATCGAGCGAGGGACCACTTATGCGGAGCTCCTCAAGAAGGCGCGGACGGCGATCGACCCCGGCACACTGGGTATAACAACAGGCTTGCGGTGCCGGATAACCCAGACCGGTGCCCGCCTTATCGAAGTGCCGGGAGTCGCAAGCGGCGACCAGGCGGACCGCCTGGCGGAAAGTCTCCGCCAGGTTTTCGAATCAGAGGAGGTCCGCGTCTCCAGGCCGCAAAAATGTGTAGATTTGCGCATTACGGGCCTGGATGACTCAGTTGTTAAGGAAGAGGTCGTCGCTGCCGTCTCCAAGACCGGAGGGTGCCCTGTGGATCAAATAAAGTGCAGCGAAATCCAGCAGGGCCGCGCCGGAATGGGGACGGCAATTATCAGCTGTCCCGTGGCCGCCGCCAAAAAGCTGGCCGATGGCCGCCGAATTTTAGTGGGTTGGGTGTCGGCGCAGGTCAAGGTCTTGGACCCTAGGCCCGCCCGATGCTATCGTTGCCTTTCGAGCGGCCATGTGGGCGTCAAGTGCCCCTCACAGACTGACTGCACCGGCCGCTGTTTCCGCTGCGGTCAGCCTGGTCACATGGCCGCAACCTGTGAGGCCCCGCCGCACTGTATCTTGTGTGCGGCGGCGGGCAAATCAGCTGAGCATCGGGCGGGTGGCAAGGAGTGCGCCGCCACCCACAAAAAACTACCCGCTGTCTCATCGTCGGCAGCAGCCAAGGCCGCCGCTTCTGCGGTCGGAGGGGCGGAGGTCAGTATGGAGACATAATGTCTCCTCGCCTCCGTCTCCTCCAGTGCAATTTAAACCACTGTGCCAGGGCTCAGGATCTTCTCCTCCAGAGCATGGCGCAGTGGTCAATACATGTCGCCGTTGTAGCCGAGCCCTATTTCGTCCCTCCCAGGGCTGACTGGGTAGGGGACCTAGATGGCTCGGTGGCGTTAATTTCGCCGGCCGCCGCCGGCACCCCGTCCTTCGAGAACATCGTCCAAGGACGGGGCTGCGTCGCAGCACTAGTAGGAGAAGCGGTTGTGGTGGGCGGCTACTTCTCACCCAACCGACCTCTCGCCGACTTCGAGGAGTATCTCCTCGAACTGAACGTCGTCGTCGCTCGAAGCCACCCTCGGCCCGTGCTCTTCGTCGGGGACCTCAATGCCAAATCCTCGGCTTGGGGTTCCGCGACCACGGACGCGAGGGGTGAATTGCTCGAGGAGTGGGCCGTAGAAAACGGCCTGCTAGTCCTCAATCGTGGGTCAGTGCACACGTGCGTGCGTCAGCGGGGCGGCTCTGTCATCGATGTTTCTTTTGCTAGCCCCGCACTAGCACGCCGTGTCCAAGGCTGGCGCGTCGTCGAGGGGGTGGAGACGTTGTCGGACCATCGTTATATACGGTTCGACGTCTCCGCCCAGACCTCCGACCCCCCAGCCCCGAGGACCCCGATTGGGGGCGGTCCGCGTTGGGCTTTAAGGAAGCTAAATCGGGAGGTCCTCCTGGAAGCCTCCATCGTTCAGGCCTGGGTGCCAGCACCGGCCAGGCCTGACAACATCGAGATGGAGGCCGAGTGGTTCCGGGAGGCCGTAACGCAAGTTTGTGATGCGGCGATGCCTAGAGTACCTTTAAATGTTACAGGTAGGCGTCGGGTGTACTGGTGGTCGGACCATATAGCCGACCTGCGCCACTCGTGCGTGGTGGCCAGACGCCAGTACATCCGGCTTCGAAGGAGGCGTCGCCGCCCTCCCGATTTTGACGTCAGGGAGGCGGAACTGTACGAGGCCTACAGAGCGGCCAAGAAGGCTCTTAAGTTAGCCATCAAGCGGGCCAAAGATCAGGCCCGCCAAGAGCTGCTGGGGACTCTGGACCGTAACCCCTGGGGGCGCCCATACCTTATGGTCAGGGGCAAGCTTCGCCCCTGGGCGCCCCCCTTGTCCCAGAGTCTCCGGCCACAGTTGGTTCAGGAGGTGGTGGCCGCTCTGTTTCCCTCACGGGCGGAGCACACTCCTCCGCCGATGGTTCCGCCTTCCATGGCGTCCAGCGCGGACTTTGACGACGACGTGGTTCCCGAAGTGACCCAAGTAGAGTTGCGAGCGGCGGTGTCGAGACTTCGCTCGAAAAACACCGCCCCAGGGCCCGACGGCATTCCAGGTCTTGCATTGGCCCTGGTCCTGGAGGAGCTCGCGCCCCGACTCAGGGGGCTCCTCAGTGAGTGTCTTCAGCGGGGCCAGTTTCCGCGCCAGTGGAAGGTGGGGAAACTGGTCCTGATCAGGAAGGAGGGGCGCCCGGCGGACTCTCCGTCCGCCTACCGGCCCATTGTGTTGCTGGACGAGGTGGCTAAACTCTTTGAGTTTATTATTGCGGAGCGCCTCGTCCAGCGTCTTTCTTCAGTGGGCCCGGATCTGGCGGAGAACCAGTATGGTTTCCGCCGCGGGCGCTCCACTATTGACGCTGTTCAGCGAGTGAGGAGCCTGGCGGAGGATGCGGTGTCCCGGGGCGAGGTCGTCTTCGCGGTGTCTCTAGACATCGCGAATGCCTTCAACACCTTGCCCTGGAGTTGTATCAGGGAGGCACTCGTTTTCCATCGAGTGCCGACCTACCTCCGCCGCATAGTCGGGGCATATCTATCGGAGAGGGTAGTAGTCTACCCGGGTCACGACGGTTGGAGTCGGCGAGAGATGTCGTGCGGTGTTCCACAGGGATCGGTTCTGGGTCCGCTCCTGTGGAACATCGGTTACGACTGGGTGCTGCGAGGTGCGCTCCTCCGTGGCGTCGGCGTCATTTGTTACGCCGACGACACACTTGTCACGGCGAGGGGTAAGTCGCACCGGGCGGCGGCCATACTGGCGACCGCTGGGGTCGCACAAGTCGTCAATCGTATCCGGCGGTTGGGCCTCGAGGTGGCCTTGTCCAAATCCGAGGCCGTTTGTTTTCACGGCCCTCGGAACCGGCCACCTCCAGGGGCCCATATCATGGTAGGAGGGGTCCGCATCGGCGTCGAGTCAACCCTAAAGTATTTAGGTCTCTTGCTCGACGGCCGATGGGACTTTACAGCCCACTTCAGTCGTTTGGCCCCCATTCTTCGGGGCGCTGCAGGTGCGCTCGCGCGCCTGCTGCCCAACCTTGGGGGGCCAAATACCTCCTGCCGGAGGCTCTACGAGGGGGTCGTGCGGTCCATGGCCCTGTATGGGGCCCCAGTTTGGGCGGACAACCTGACGGCCCGTAACATTTCGGCGCTTCGTGCACCACAGCGCGCCATGGCCGTCAGGTTAATAAGAGGATACCGCACGATCTCGTTCGAGGCTGCGAGCCTCCTCGCCGGATCGATGCCATGGGACCTGGAAGCGGCGCTCCTGGCGTCGCTCTATCGTTGGCGCCAGGAGGCGCTAGCTCGGGGCGAAGGACCTACTCTTTCCGCTGTCGAGGCGGCGAGGTCCGAGCTCCGCCAGGTCCTAGTGGCCAATTGGAAGGAACGACTTGTGCACCCCAGTGCCGGGCACGCCACGATCGTGGCGGTAAGTCCCGTGTTTGAGGAGTGGCTGGAGAGGCGGCATGGCGCCCTCACCTTCCGGCTGACACAGGTTTTGACCGGCCATGGTTGTTTTGGCCGGTTCCTGTGTCGGATAGGCCGGCAAGAGACGCCCGGTTGTCACCACTGCGGCGACTGCCGCGACGTTGTTGAGGACACGGCGCTGCACACATTGGCGGTTTGCCCCGCCTGGGCATCGCAGCGCCGTGAATTGATCGCGGCAGTCGGATCGGTTGCCCTCTCGCTCCCGGCCGTAGTTCTGTCTATGGTCCGGAGTGAGAGGTCGTGGAACGCCGTCGCCTCCTTTTGTGAGGAAGTTATTTCCATCAAGGAGGCGGCGGAGCGGGAGAGGGAGCGTTTAAACCCTCTCCCCAACCGCAGAGCCGGGCGCCGGAGGGCGCGAGACGACCTCCAGCCACCATGAGGTTTGACCTGGGGGTGGCGGGCTTTGTGGGCCTGCCCGCCATCCGTTCAGCACCAGGTCCGAGAGGCGGCGTGCGTGTTCCGACGCGCGCCTCTATGTCGAGTCCGTCTCCCCTCTAGGGGGGAGACAGTAGGGAATATGTAGAGGTACCAGCGGGTAGATCTTTTGTGTAGTGGCCTGCCGTTTCATACGGCGGGCCGTAACCTCGGCGGGGTCGCGACTGCATGTGAAAGTGATTCGCGCGGCCCCGCCGATAGTGGTTTGTCGAGGAACACCGTGGTAGGTTTAGTCGGTATTCCGGGAGGTACATTATCATTTTCAACATCTTTCTTTTACCCCGGCGAGTCCGACATAACCCCTCCGCCCGCCCCCGCGGAGGGGTATGCGTCATAGCATTCCCCCACGTAAAAAAAAAAAAAAAAAAAAAAAAAAAAAAGGTTAGGTTAGGTTAGGTTAGGTTAGGTTAGGTTAGGTTAGGTTAGGTTAGGTTGGGGTGTGGGTCAGAAAACCTCCTCGTGGTACACCCTGGGCAACGTTGGCAATAATGCTCTTCATTATTGCTGGCGGCTAATATTCTGACAACCGGTGCCTTGTGCCGTCGCGTTCGGCACCGGTGGCGGGGGGATGGACGTTAGTCCCATCCCCAGGCCGGAGGCCCTATCTTTGGGCCCGGCTCTCCCAGTACCGCTCTGTTTTAGAGTGGACATGGGAGAGCCTCTTTGACGGGTTCGGCGTGCACTCACCCTGCCGCTGAACAGACAACGGGGTCCCTTCTCGTCACTCTGGCGACTCTCCCCTCTTTCTTCGTCCCTCTTTATTTTGTCCCCCCTTTTTGTTTTTTGTCTCTTGTTTTTGGTTTTGTCCCCCCTTTTTGTTTTTTGTTTTGTTTTGGTTCTGCGTCCATTTTGTTTTGTCCCCTTTTGTTTTTGTTTTCGTTGTTCCCCCCTTTCTTTTGTCTTTTGTCCCCGTTGTCACCGTCTAGAGCAAATCGTAACCCCGTATTGTGCAGTGTCGTGGATCACGTCTCGCGGCTGCTGACGGGAGCGAGGGTCTTGGCTTCACCGCCCGGACTGCGAGGGAGTGGCCCTCTATAAAAACCACCCCGAATCTCAAGTTGCTGCCGCACGGCGAGGAGATGCATGGCTGATGGGTAGTTCAGTCGTTAGTGCGGCCCCCTCAGGGTACCTGCCGTCCCCCTGTTGTATTAGGCTTGCCCGGGTATCGGGATCTCTGCCCGGGTCGACCTTTATTTCTCCCGTACTCGTGGGTCGTAATATGGATTCAAATTTAAAAAATAAGACGGCATTAGCCACCAATACAAGGTCGCGCACGCCCAGTGTTGCGCGATCAGAAGAAAGCGTCGAAGTTCGGCGGTCGGGTTCGCGCACGCCTAGTACTGCGCGATCGGAGGAGGACGTGGAGATTGTCCTCTCAGATGGCTCGGAAAAGAGCATGAGCACTGCTGGCACATACAGCCCAGTTAGGACTGTCGGCAAGCGTCCGCATCCAGGAGCGGAACGTTCGGGCACGGAATCGTCCTCGTGCGAAGAGAACGTACCCGTGGCCAAGATGCCGGTTGCAAAAAGAGGTCGCGGGCGCCCGCCTACCCATGGGCGCTACGTAGGAGTGGGCAAAGCTCAAGCTGAGTTGGCAGCTGCCAAGAAGAGAGCAGAAGAGGAAGAGCGCGCCTCTGAGGAGGAAAAGTTAGTCGCGATGACTTCACGCCGAACTGCGGCTGTTCGGGAAAACTCCTCCCAGTCATTGGTTCCAGCGGAAGCGGAAGACCAAACTTCGGGTCAACTGAAGGAGCGACTTGATGGCGCCCTGGAAGGAATCCGTCAAGTCTCTAAGCTTTCAAAAGGGCTTAAGGGCACGAGTGTGAAAACCCTCAAGGACTCGATAGCCACAGTGAAGGACGTCGCGGAGGTACTATTACATCGAACTACCTCCGAAGAATTAAAAAAGTTAAGAGCTGAGAACGCCCGTCTGTCTATGGAAGTGGACGACATGAGGCGTCTCCTGGAGGAGATGCGTGCCAACCCTAGGACACAAATTCGTGAGAGGGCAGATACAGGCGATTCAGAGTTGGCCTCCTTGCGTCGGGAGCTGGCTGAATTTAGACGGACCCTATCGGTCATGGAGGGACGAATTCTTCGGCCCCCATTGACAGCGGACCGCCGGAGTGACCAGCGCACAGCGCAGGTACATCAGCGTCCCCCACCGCCCCCGCCGCAAATAACATCATACGCGGCAAAGGTGGCGACAAAGCGGGTGGCACCAATAAAACAAGGTGCCCCTCAAGTAGTCCCTCCACCAACCCAGATGGAGGGAAAGAAAAAGAGGAGGAAGAGCAGGCCTAAAAGCCAGGCCCCGACTGTCTCGTCCGCTAACCAGGCCCAGGCGTCGTCCGCTGCCCCAACAGGAGATGGATGGCAAAAGGTCGGCGCTAAGAAGAAGGCGTCAAAGAAGAGGCGGAAGGAAGCGCGCAAGGCGAAGAAGGCCAAGAAGCTCCGCTCGCCTCGTTCCACAGCAGTGGTGTTAACGCTGCAACCGGCAGCACTGGAACGAGGCACAACATATGCGGAGATTATGAGGAAGGCGCGCTCCGCCATTGATCCCAGTGCACTGGGAATCACGGCGGGTCTGCGGTGCAAAACCACTCAGACCGGAGCCCGCCTCATTGAAGTGCCTGGGGTCGCTAGTGGCAATCAGGCCGATAGCCTCGCGGAAGGCCTCCGCAAAATATTACCGGAGGAGGACGTCAGAGTGTCCAGGCCGCAGAAATGCGCACAGCTGCGTACTGCGGGCCTGGATGACTCAATCACAGTGGAGGAGGTTGTAGCAGCCGTCGCTAGGGTCGGGGAATGTGTTCCCGATCAAGTCCGGTGCGGTGACATTCGCCCTGGCCGCGCCGGCATGGGAACAGCAGTAGTTAGCTGTCCCGTGGCGACGGCTAAGAAATTGGCCGACGGCCGAAGAGTTTTAATAGGTTGGGTGTCGGCGCAGGTCAAGCTCCTTGACCCTCGACCAATGAGATGCTACCGCTGCCTCAGCGGTGGTCATGTTGGGGTGAAATGCACCTCAGAGGTCGACTGCAGCGGACGTTGTTTTCGCTGCGGTCAGTCTGGTCACTTGGCCGGCTCGTGTAGAGCGACGCCGCACTGCATTCTATGTGCGGCGTCAGGAAGGCCGGCTGATCACCAGGCCGGGGGTAGGGGATGCGCCGCACCCAAATCGAATAGGGGCCAGTCGGCCATAAAGTCGACGAAAGTCGTAAAGGTCGCCGCTTCTGCGGTCGAGGGGGCGGGGATAGTAATGGATACCAATTAATGGATCCATACCTCCGCCTCCTCCAAAGTAACATAAACCACTGCGCCAGGGCTCAGGATCTTATCCTCCAGAGCATGGCGCAGTGGTCAATTAATGTCGCCATCGTCGCCGAGCCCTACTTTGTCCCTCCCAGTGATGGCTGGGTAGGGGACCTCAGTGACTCGGTGGCGATCATTTCGCTGGCCGCCGCCGGCACCCCGTCCTTCGAGAACATAGTTCGAGGACGGGGCTGCGTCGCAGCACAAATAGGAGAAGCGGTTGTGGTGGGCGGTTACTTCTCACCCAACCGATCTCTCGCCGACTTCGAGGAGTATCTCCTCGAACTTAGCGTCGTCGTCGCTCGCAGCCACCCTCGGCCTGTGCTCGTCGTCGGGGACCTCAATGCCAAATCCTCGGCTTGGGGTTCACCGACCACGGATGCGAGGGGTGAACTGCTTGAGGAGTGGGCCGTTGAAAACGGCCTGCAAGTCCTCAATCGTGGATCAGTGCACACGTGCGTGCGTCAGCGGGGCGGTTCCATCGTGGACGTGTCCTTTGCGAGCCCCGCTCTAGCGCGCCGTGTCGTAGGCTGGCGTGTCGTCGAGGGGGTGGAGACGTTGTCGGATCATCGTTACATCCGGTTCGACGTCTCCGCCCAGACCTCCGGCGCGCCCGTTCGAAGATATACGATTGAGGGCGGTCCGCGTTGGGCCTTGTCTAAATTAAATCGGGAGGTCCTCCTGGAAGCCTCCATCGTTCAGGCCTGGGTGCGTTCTCCGGCTGGGCCTGAAAACATCGAGATGGAGGCTGAGTGGTTCCGGGAGGCAATGAGTCAAATTTGCGATGCGGCGATGCCGCGAGTAAGATCTACTCCATCGAGGCGCCGGGTGTACTGGTGGTCGGATTATATCGCGCGGCTACGGTATTCCTGTGTAGCTGCGCGACGCCGGTACATCCGGCTGCGCAGAAGGCGTCGCCGCCCTCCCGATTTCACGGAGAGACAGGCGGAACTCTATGAGGCCTACAGAGCGGCCAAACAATCGTTAAAAGCTGAGATTATGCGGGCCAAACATCAGGCCCGCCAGGAGTTTCTAGAGACTCTGGACCGGAATCCCTGGGGGCGTCCATACCTTATGGTAATGTCGAAGCTTCGCCCATGGGCGCCCCCTTTGACCCAGAGTCTCCGTCCGGAGCTCCTGCTAGAGGTGGTGGCCGCTCTGTTTCCTTCCAGAGCGGAGCACCCTCCTCCGCCTATGGTTCCGCCTTCCGTGGCGTCCAACGCGGACTTTGACGACGACGTTGTTCCCGAAGTGACCCGGGTAGAATTACGAGCGGCGGTGTCACGACTTCGTGCGAAGAACACCGCCCCAGGACCCGACGGCATTCCAGGCCGTGCGTGGGTCCTGGCCCTTGAGGAGCTCGGGCCCCGACTCAGGGGACTCCTCACATCGTGTCTTCGGGAGGGCCAGTTCCCGAGTCAGTGGAAGGTTGGGAAACTGGTCCTCCTCAGGAAGCCGGGGCGTCCGGCGGACAGTCCGTCCGCCTACCGGCCCATTGTTTTGCTGGACGAGGTCGCTAAATTGTTTGAGAGAATTATCGCGGAGCGCCTCGTCCGGCACTTGTCTTCGGTGGGCCCGGATTTGGCGGACAGTCAGTATGGCTTCCGTCGCGGGCGCTCCACCATCAACGCGATTCAGCGTGTGAGGAGTTTGGCGGAGGAAGCAGTTGCCCGGGGCGAGGTCGTCTTGGCGGTGTCACTCGACATTGCCAACGCCTTTAATACCTTGCCCTGGAGTTGTATTAGGGAGGCGTTAGTTTTCCATTGCGTGCCTCCCTACCTCCGTCGCATAGTCGGGGCTTACTTAAATAATAGATTTATTGTTTATCCGGGTCATGACGGTTGGAGTCGGCGAGAGATGTCGTGCGGTGTTCCACAGGGATCGGTTCTGGGTCCGCTCCTGTGGAACATCGGCTACGACTGGGTGCTGCGAGGTGCGCTCCTCCGTGGCGTCGGCGTCATTTGTTACGCCGA
This sequence comes from Catocala sponsa, assembly GCA_963564715.1. Classification (NCBI taxonomy): domain Eukaryota; kingdom Metazoa; phylum Arthropoda; class Insecta; order Lepidoptera; family Erebidae; genus Catocala; species Catocala sponsa. The sequence goes on from OY751336.1 coordinate 28,588,793, forward strand.
CGATACCTTAGTCACGGCGAGGGGTAAGTCGCACCGGGCGGCGGCCATGTTGGCGACCGCTGGGGTTGCACAAGTCGTTGGTCGTATCCGGCGGTTGGGCCTGGAGGTGGCTCTTTCTAAGTCCGAGGCCATTTTCTTTCATGGTCCTCGGAACCGGCCACCTCCAGGGGCCCACATTATGGTAGGAGGGGTCCGCATCGGCGTCGGGTCGACTCTCAAGTATCTGGGACTCGTACTCGACAGCCGGTGGGACTTTGCTGCACATTTTCGGGGTTTGGCCCCCAGTCTTCTGGGCGTTGCAGGCGCGTTAGCGCGCCTGCTGCCCAATTTAGGGGGGCCAAACGCCTCCTGCCGGAGGCTCTACGAGGGGGTCGTGCGGTCTAAGGCCCTATACGGAGCACCCGTGTGGGCCAACACCCTGACGGCCAAAAATGTGGCCGCTCTTCGGCGGCCACAACGCGTCATCGCCGTCAGGGCAATTCGAGGTTACCGCACGATTTCCTTCGAGGCAGCGAGCCTCCTTGCCGGATCATCGCCCTGGGACCTAGAGGCCGGGCTCCTGGCGTCGCTATTTCAATGGCGCCAGGAGGCACTGGTACGGGGTGAAGTGCCGTCGCATCGCGATATCGAGGTGCGGCGGCGCGAGCTCCGCGGGGTCCTAGTGGCAGAATGGGAGGAACGACTTGTCAATCCCAGCGCCGGGCACGCCACAATCGTGGCGGTAAGACCCGTGCTCAGAGAGTGGCTGGAGAGGCGTCATGGCGCCCTCACGTTTCGTCTGACGCAGGTGCTGACCGGCCACGGTTGTTTCGGTCGGTACCTGTGTCGAATAGGCAAACAGGAGACGCCCGGTTGTCATCACTGCGGCGACTGCCGCGTCGTTGTCGAAGACACGGCGTTGCACACATTGGCGGATTGCCCTGCTTGGGCCACGCAACGCCGTGTCATGCACGCGGCAGTCGGTTGGGTCGTCCTCTCGCTCGAGGCTATGGTTCTGTCCATGGTTTCGAGTGAGAGGTCTTGGAATGCCGTTGCCTCCTTCTGTGAGGAGGTGATGTTAGTGAAGGAGGCGGCGGAGAGGGAGAGGGAACGTTCAATCCCTCTCCCCAACCGCAGAGCCGGGCGCAGGAGAGCGCGAGACGACCTCCAGCCACCTTGAGTAGAAGCCTGCGGGCGGTGGACCCATTGGGGCCGTCCACCGCCCGATCAGCGCAGGTCCGAGTAGGCGGCGTTCGTGTTCCGCGCACGCCTCTCGATGACGGAAGGGGGAACAGGTCCCCCCGTTTTGTCGTAGGGGACAAGGTCCCCCAATCTTATGTTTGTTAGATGGTTGTGTGGGACCCGCCATGTCCATCGGCGGGTCGAACCTTCGGCGGGGTCGCGATTTGGATGTGAGAGCGATTCGCGCGGCTCCGCCATAAAGGTGTGAGGAACACCGCGGTGGTTTTAGTCGGTTCAGCCCAAATCCATCATAGGGGCTGGATCCCGACATATCCCCATCGCCCGCCCCAAAACCGGCGATGGGGAATGTGATTGCACATTTCCCCGCGTAAAAAAAAAAAAAAAAAAAAAAAAGGTTAGGTTAGGTTAGGTTAGGTTAGGTTAGGTTAGGTTAGGTTAGGTTAGGTTAGGTTAGGTTAGGTTAGGTTAGGTTAGGTTAGGTTCTGGGGTCCCTAGATCGGGATCCGTGGGGGCGCCCCTACCGTTGGGTACGGGGCAAGTTGCGTCCCTGGGCGCCTCCACTAACTCAAAGCATACAACCCCAGTTGCTTGAGACGGTGGTATCGGCTCTCTTCCCGGAGCGAGCGGGACACTTTCCCCCGGCGATGGCTTCGCCCTCAGCCACAGACTCTCCAGAAGAGGAGAGCACCAATGTCCCCGAGGTGACGCAAGCAGAGACGAGAGCGGCCGTGTCGCGACTCCGGGCTAAGAACACAGCGCCCGGACCCGACGGAGTTCCTGGTCGAGCTCTCGTCCTAGCTCTGAAGGAGCTAGAGCCCCAGCTGAGGGGGCTCTTCACGGCATGTCTCGAGCAGGGTCAGTTTCCCAGTGTGTGGAAGGAGGGGAGGCTGGTCCTGCTCAGGAAGGAGGGGCGCCCCGCGGACTCGCCGTCCGCGTATCGGCCCATAGTGCTGCTCGACGAGGCGGGCAAACTTTTCGAGCGTATTATCGCAGATCGCCTCGTCAGCCACTTGTGCAGGGAGGGGCCGAACCTGGATGACAACCAATTTGGTTTTCGTCGGGGGCGCTCCACCATAGACGCCATCATGCGCGTGAGGGCCCTGGTGGAGGAGACGGTGTCCCGGGGTGGGGTGGTGCTGGCGGTGTCTTTGGATATCTCCAACGCATTCAACACCCTACCCTGGAGTTGTATTCGGGAGGCTCTGAAATACCATCGCGTGCCTCCCTACCTCCGCCGTACAGTAGGGGCTTACCTGGAGGGTAGATGCGTCACCTATCGGGGACGCGACGGTGCCGGTCGGCACCTCATGTCGTGCGGTGTTCCGCAGGGATCGGTCTTGGGACCGCTCCTGTGGAACATCGGCTACGACTGGGTGCTGAGAGGCGAACTCCTGTCGGGTGCCGACTTGACGTGTTATGCGGACGACACGCTCGTAACTGCCCGGGGGAGCTCGCACAGGGAAGCGACGTTGATAGCCACGGCTGCGGTGTCACAGGTGGTGAACCGCATCCGGCGCCTGGGCCTGGAGGTGGCCCTAAACAAGTCGGAGGCCATGGTGTTTCATGGCCCCCGACGTGTGCCGGCGCCGGGATCACACATCGTGGTCAGCGGGGCCCGGATAGCTGTCGAGTCCACCATGAAGTATCTGGGATTGGTACTCGACAGCCGATGGGAATTCGGGCCCCACTTCCGGCGGCTGGTGCCCAAGCTGATGGGCGCAGCGGGCGCACTTTCAACGTTGCTTCCCAACTTGGGGGGCCCGAGCGCCGCCTGTAGGCGGTTGTACGTGGGAATCGTGCGGTCCATGGCCCTGTATGGGGCCCCTGTGTGGGCGATGGACATGACGGCCAGCACTCTCGCCATTCTGCGCAAACCGCAGAGGGCGATGGCCGTCAGAGTCGTCCGCGGGTATCGCACGATTTCCTACGAGGCGGCTTGCGTCCTGGCCGGATCCCCGCCCTGGGACCTAGAGGCGAAAGTACTCGCGTCATTATATCGATGGCGCGAGGAAGAGCGGGCACGGGGCTCGAGGCCGGTGCAGCGGCAGATCGCGCTGCGCAAAGAGGAGCTCCGTCAGGTCTTGGTGGCGGAATGGCGGCAAAGGCTTCTGAGCCCTGCCGCCGGCCTCGCTACCGTCGAGGCGATCCGGCCGGTACTCAACGACTGGCTCGGGAGAAGGCACGGCTCCCTGTCGTTTAGGGTGACGCAGGTGCTGTCGGGGCACGGCTGCTTCGGCAAGTACCTGTGCCGCATAGACAGGGAGCCGGACGCTCGGTGCCATCACTGCGTCCATTGCGGGGAGGACACGGCGCAACACACGCTCGCCGAGTGTGTAGCTTGGGAGGAGCAGCGCCGTGTCCTCACAAATGAAGTAGGAGGCGATCTGTCGCTGCCGGCCGTAGTGCGGAGGATGGTTGGAAGCGCAGAGTCGTGGGACGCGGTGGTGTCCTTCTGCGAGAACGTGATGTCGCAGAAGGAAACTGCGGAACGGGAGAGGGAGATCTCGACTCCCTTCCCCGGCCGCAGAAGGCGCACCGGGCACAGGAGAAGGGCGGACAACGCCCTTTTCCGGCCCCCATGAATGGGTCCAGGGGCGAGGGACTTGGGGAAGTCCCCGCCCCCTATTCGATGGACCCGAGTCGCAGGCGCGCGCGGGTGTCGGCGCGCGCCTTTGAGGCGATGCACGGGGTAGTTCAACACCTCACTACCCCATGCAGGAGACGAGGCCCGGACAGACCTGGCCAGCACTAGTGCGGGGCTGCGGAAGAATTTGGACTCCCGCGGCCTCGCGCGCACGTGCGAGGAGACACCGGGGTGGTTTTAGCCGGTAAAAGTCCGGCACGCCCCTCCGCCTTTCCCCAGGCGGAGGTAGTCCATGAGGATTTCCCCCCGAAAAAAAAAAAAAAAAAAAAAAAGGTTAGGTTAGGTTAGGTTAGGTTAGGTTAGGTTATGGCCGCAGAGGCCGAAGTCCGGGAGGCCGACGAAGAGGTGGTGGTTCCGCCTGTCACGGAGGCGGAGATGGGGGCGGCCGTTCTGCGCATTCGATCGAAGCGGACCGCCCCCGGGCCGGACGGAATTCCGGCCCGAGTGTTGGCCCTTGCCCTTGACCACATGGGCGACCGCCTCAGGGAACTGTTTGACGCGTGTCTGTCGTCGGGGAGGTTCCCTGAGTGCTGGAAGGTGGGGAAGCTGGTGCTCCTGCCCAAACCGGGGAGAGCCCCGGACTCGGTCGCGGCCTACAGGCCTATCGTACTGCTGGACGAGGCGGGGAAGTTGCTGGAGAGGATTCTCGCTGCCCGCATCGTCCGGCACCTCGAGGAGGTGGGGCCCGATCTGTCGGACGCCCAGTTTGGTTTCCGCGCCGGGCGTTCGACGATCGACGCCATTCTGGCTCTGAGGACCGCGACCGAGGAAGCCGTCAGGGGAGGCGGCGTGATGTTGGCGGTGTCCTTAGACATCGCCAACGCATTTAATACTCTGCCATTCGGCAGCATCAGAGAGGCACTCCGATTCCATGGGGTGCCCGCATACCTGAGGCTGCTGATGGCAGACTATTTGGAGCGGAGGTTTGTGTTGTGCGAGGACCGAGCAGGCGACGAAGTGCGCAGGGCTATATCGCACGGTGTTCCACAGGGGTCCGTCCTTGGCCCTCTCCTGTGGAACATCGGCTATGACTGGGCCCTGCGCGGAGTCTTGCCCCCTGGGCTGAGCGTGTTCTGTTACGCTGACGACACGTTGGTAGGAGCCCGGGGACGCAACTTTGAGGAGGCGGCTCGCCTGGCCACCACGGGGGTCTCTCAGGTGGTCGGGCGAATCGAGACGCTGGGGCTTAAGGTGGCCCTCAACAAGACGGAGGCCCTGTTGTTCCATGGGCCCCGTCGCGGGCCGCCTGCCGGCGCCTCGATCACCGTCGGCTCGGTCCTCGTACCGGTTCAGGCTCAGATGAGATATTTGGGCCTGGTGTTGGATGGGCGATGGCTCTTCGACGAGCACTTCCGCCAGCTTGAGCCGAAACTGGACGGCGCGGCGTCCGCCCTCGGGCGATTATTGCCCAACCTGGGCGGACCCAGCTTAGCGTGCCGGAGGCTTTACACGGGGGTAGTCCGGTCGATGGCGCTGTACGGCGCACCGGTGTGGGCGGGGTCCCTGACCGCCCAGAACCGCGCGCGGTTATGCCGACCGCAGCGCACTTTGGCGGTCAGGGCAATACGCGGGTACCGCACCGTGTCCGCAGACGCGGCATGCGCGCTGGCCGGTACACCCCCGTGGGACTTGGAGGCGGAAGTGCTCGCCGACGTTTATCGGCGAACGGCCGAATTTCGAGCAGGCGGAGGCGGTCGCCCTCTGCTCGAGCAGGTGCGCGAGTGGCGCGAGGCCGCTCGCCGAGCCATCGTGGCCCGATGGTCAGCCCGGCTGGAGGCTCCACGTGCGGGTCTTCGCACGGTGGAGGCGCTCCGGCCGGTCCTTTCGTTGTGGGTGTGGCGACAGCACGGGACCCTTTCCTTCCGGCTGGTGCAGGTGTTATCCGGGCACGGGTGCTTCGGATACTACCTGCACAAGGTCGCGAGGAGGGAATCGAGTCCCGCCTGTCACCACTGCGATTGTGGCGAGGACACGGCGCAGCATACGCTGGAGTTCTGCCCGGCGTGGGCGCAGCAGCGTCGTGCCCTCGTCGAGACCATCGGTGTGGATCTCTCGCTATCGGCCATAATCCGCTCCATGGCCGATAGCGACAGGAATTGGTGTGCGGTCGCATCCTTCTGCGAGAACGTCATCTCGCAGAAGGAGGCGGCGGAGCGGGCCAGGGAGGAAAGTCTCCTCGCTGACCCGATCCGTCGCCGGCGAGCTGGGCGGCGTCGGCGCGCCGATGCGCGTCTGATGCCCCCCTAGCGATGGCTGAGGGTGGGAGATCGGGGTATGTTTTCTCCCACCCGCACCCTTCCGTGTAGGCGCGGCGTCTCTGGTGCACCCAGACGCCGCCGCAAGTGCTGGTGCCCGCGGGTCGTGGGCAGTCGCTGGGTGGGTCGCTGATGTTGTATCAGGTTCCGGTGGCCCACCCGCTAAGGCGAGGCGACGGTGCACAGGGGGGTTTTAGTCGGTATGCCGGCCGTTCGCTCTAGGCCGGAGAGCCCGACATAACCGTCCTACCTCCCCGAGTGGGGCGGTATGCATCAGGAGCATTTCCCCCCTCCCAAAAAAAAAAAAAAAAAAAAAGGTTAGGTTAGGTTAGGTTAGGTTAGGTTAGGTTAGGTTAGGTTAGGTTAGGTTAGGTTAGGTTAGGTTAGGTTAGGTTAGGTTAGGTTAGGTTAGGTTAGGTTAGGTTAGGTTAGGTTAGGTTAGGTTAGGTTAGGTTAGGTTAGGTTAGGTTAGGTTAGGTTAGGTTAGGTTAGGTTAGGTTAGGTTAGGTTAGGTTAGGTTAGGTTAGGTTAGGTTAGGTTAGGTTAGGTTAGGTTAGGTTAGGTTAGGTTAGGTTAGGTTAGGTTAGGTTAGGTTAGGTTAGGTTAGGTTAGGTTAGGTTAGGTTAGGTTAGGTTAGGTTAGGTTAGGTTAGGTTAGGTTAGGTTAGGTTAGGTTAGGTTAGGTTAGGTTAGGTTAGGTTAGGTTAGGTTAGGTTAGGTTAGGTTAGGTTAGGTTAGGTTAGGTTAGGTTAGGTTAGGTTAGGTTAGGTTAGGTTAGGTTAGGTTAGGTTAGGTTAGGTTAGGTTAGGTTAGGTTAGGTTAGGTTAGGTTAGGTTAGGTTAGGTTAGGTTAGGTTAGGTTAGGTTAGGTTAGGTTAGGTTAGGTTAGGTTAGGTTAGGTTAGGTTAGGTTAGGTTAGGTTAGGTTAGGTTAGGTTAGGTTAGGTTAGGTTAGGTTAGGTTAGGTTAGGTTAGGTTAGGTTAGGTTAGGTTAGGTTAGGTTAGGTTAGGTTAGGTTAGGTTAGGTTAGGTTAGGTTAGGTTAGGTTAGGTTAGGTTAGGTTAGGTTAGGTTAGGTTAGGTTAGGTTAGGTTAGGTTAGGTTAGGTTAGGTTAGGTTAGGTTAGGTTAGGTTAGGTTAGGTTAGGTTAGGTTAGGTTAGGTTAGGTTAGGTTAGGTTAGGTTAGGTTAGGTTAGGTTAGGTTAGGTTAGGTTAGGTTAGGTTAGGTTAGGTTAGGTTAGGTTAGGTTAGGTTAGGTTAGGTTAGGTTAGGTTAGGTTAGGTTAGGTTAGGTTAGGTTAGGTTAGGTTAGGTTAGGTTAGGTTAGGTTAGGTTAGGTTAGGTTAGGTTAGGTTAGGTTAGGTTAGGTTAGGTTAGGTTAGGTTAGGTTAGGTTAGGTTAGGTTAGGTTAGGTTAGGTTAGGTTAGGTTAGGTTAGGTTAGGTTAGGTTAGGTTAGGTTAGGTTAGGTTAGGTTAGGTTAGGTTAGGTTAGGTTAGGTTAGGTTAGGTTAGGTTAGGTTAGGTTAGGTTAGGTTAGGTTAGGTTAGGTTAGGTTAGGTTAGGTTAGGTTAGGTTAGGTTAGGTTAGGTTAGGTTAGGTTAGGTTAGGTTAGGTTAGGTTAGGTTAGGTTAGGTTAGGTTAGGTTAGGTTAGGTTAGGTTAGGTTAGGTTAGGTTAGGTTAGGTTAGGTTAGGTTAGGTTAGGTTAGGTTAGGTTAGGTTAGGTTAGGTTAGGTTAGGTTAGGTTAGGTTAGGTTAGGTTAGGTTAGGTTAGGTTAGGTTAGGTTAGGTTAGGTTAGGTTAGGTTAGGTTAGGTTAGGTTAGGTTAGGTTAGGTTAGGTTAGGTTAGGTTAGGTTAGGTTAGGTTAGGTTAGGTTAGGTTAGGTTAGGTTAGGTTAGGTTAGGTTAGGTTAGGTTAGGTTAGGTTAGGTTAGGTTAGGTTAGGTTAGGTTAGGTTAGGTTAGGTTAGGTTAGGTTAGGTTAGGTTAGGTTAGGTTAGGTTAGGTTAGGTTAGGTTAGGTTAGGTTAGGTTAGGTTAGGTTAGGTTAGGTTAGGTTAGGTTAGGTTAGGTTAGGTTAGGTTAGGTTAGGTTAGGTTAGGTTAGGTTAGGTTAGGTTAGGTTAGGTTAGGTTAGGTTAGGTTAGGTTAGGTTAGGTTAGGTTAGGTTAGGTTAGGTTAGGTTAGGTTAGGTTAGGTTAGGTTAGGTTAGGTTAGGTTAGGTTAGGTTAGGTTAGGTTAGGTTAGGTTAGGTTAGGTTAGGTTAGGTTAGGTTAGGTTAGGTTAGGTTAGGTTAGGTTAGGTTAGGTTAGGTTAGGTTAGGTTAGGTTAGGTTAGGTTAGGTTAGGTTAGGTTAGGTTAGGTTAGGTTAGGTTAGGTTAGGTTAGGTTAGGTTAGGTTAGGTTAGGTTAGGTTAGGTTAGGTTAGGTTAGGTTAGGTTAGGTTAGGTTAGGTTAGGTTAGGTTAGGTTAGGTTAGGTTAGGTTAGGTTAGGTTAGGTTAGGTTAGGTTAGGTTAGGTTAGGTTAGGTTAGGTTAGGTTAGGTTAGGTTAGGTTAGGTTAGGTTAGGTTAGGTTAGGTTAGGTTAGGTTAGGTTAGGTTAGGTTAGGTTAGGTTAGGTTAGGTTAGGTTAGGTTAGGTTAGGTTAGGTTAGGTTAGGTTAGGTTAGGTTAGGTTAGGTTAGGTTAGGTTAGGTTAGGTTAGGTTAGGTTAGGTTAGGTTAGGTTAGGTTAGGTTAGGTTAGGTTAGGTTAGGTTAGGTTAGGTTAGGTTAGGTTAGGTTAGGTTAGGTTAGGTTAGGTTAGGTTAGGTTAGGTTAGGTTAGGTTAGGTTAGGTTAGGTTAGGTTAGGTTAGGTTAGGTTAGGTTAGGTTAGGTTAGGTTAGGTTAGGTTAGGTTAGGTTAGGTTAGGTTAGGTTAGGTTAGGTTAGGTTAGGTTAGGTTAGGTTAGGTTAGGTTAGGTTAGGTTAGGTTAGGTTAGGTTAGGTTAGGTTAGGTTAGGTTAGGTTAGGTTAGGTTAGGTTAGGTTAGGTTAGGTTAGGTTAGGTTAGGTTAGGTTAGGTTAGGTTAGGTTAGGTTAGGTTAGGTTAGGTTAGGTTAGGTTAGGTTAGGTTAGGTTAGGTTAGGTTAGGTTAGGTTAGGTTAGGTTAGGTTAGGTTAGGTTAGGTTAGGTTAGGTTAGGTTAGGTTAGGTTAGGTTAGGTTAGGTTAGGTTAGGTTAGGTTAGGTTAGGTTAGGTTAGGTTAGGTTAGGTTAGGTTAGGTTAGGTTAGGTTAGGTTAGGTTAGGTTAGGTTAGGTTAGGTTAGGTTAGGTTAGGTTAGGTTAGGTTAGGTTAGGTTAGGTTAGGTTAGGTTAGGTTAGGTTAGGTTAGGTTAGGTTAGGTTAGGTTAGGTTAGGTTAGGTTAGGTTAGGTTAGGTTAGGTTAGGTTAGGTTAGGTTAGGTTAGGTTAGGTTAGGTTAGGTTAGGTTAGGTTAGGTTAGGTTAGGTTAGGTTAGGTTAGGTTAGGTTAGGTTAGGTTAGGTTAGGTTAGGTTAGGTTAGGTTAGGTTAGGTTAGGTTAGGTTAGGTTAGGTTAGGTTAGGTTAGGTTAGGTTAGGTTAGGTTAGGTTAGGTTAGGTTAGGTTAGGTTAGGTTAGGTTAGGTTAGGTTAGGTTAGGTTAGGTTAGGTTAGGTTAGGTTAGGTTAGGTTAGGTTAGGTTAGGTTAGGTTAGGTTAGGTTAGGTTAGGTTAGGTTAGGTTAGGTTAGGTTAGGTTAGGTTAGGTTAGGTTAGGTTAGGTTAGGTTAGGTTAGGTTAGGTTAGGTTAGGTTAGGTTAGGTTAGGTTAGGTTAGGTTAGGTTAGGTTAGGTTAGGTTAGGTTAGGTTAGGTTAGGTTAGGTTAGGTTAGGTTAGGTTAGGTTAGGTTAGGTTAGGTTAGGTTAGGTTAGGTTAGGTTAGGTTAGGTTAGGTTAGGTTAGGTTAGGTTAGGTTAGGTTAGGTTAGGTTAGGTTAGGTTAGGTTAGGTTAGGTTAGGTTAGGTTAGGTTAGGTTAGGTTAGGTTAGGTTAGGTTAGGTTAGGTTAGGTTAGGTTAGGTTAGGTTAGGTTAGGTTAGGTTAGGTTAGGTTAGGTTAGGTTAGGTTAGGTTAGGTTAGGTTAGGTTAGGTTAGGTTAGGTTAGGTTAGGTTAGGTTAGGTTAGGTTAGGTTAGGTTAGGTTAGGTTAGGTTAGGTTAGGTTAGGTTAGGTTAGGTTAGGTTAGGTTAGGTTAGGTTAGGTTAGGTTAGGTTAGGTTAGGTTAGGTTAGGTTAGGTTAGGTTAGGTTAGGTTAGGTTAGGTTAGGTTAGGTTAGGTTAGGTTAGGTTAGGTTAGGTTAGGTTAGGTTAGGTTAGGTTAGGTTAGGTTAGGTTAGGTTAGGTTAGGTTAGGTTAGGTTAGGTTAGGTTAGGTTAGGTTAGGTTAGGTTAGGTTAGGTTAGGTTAGGTTAGGTTAGGTTAGGTTAGGTTAGGTTAGGTTAGGTTAGGTTAGGTTAGGTTAGGTTAGGTTAGGTTAGGTTAGGTTAGGTTAGGTTAGGTTAGGTTAGGTTAGGTTAGGTTAGGTTAGGTTAGGTTAGGTTAGGTTAGGTTAGGTTAGGTTAGGTTAGGTTAGGTTAGGTTAGGTTAGGTTAGGTTAGGTTAGGTTAGGTTAGGTTAGGTTAGGTTAGGTTAGGTTAGGTTAGGTTAGGTTAGGTTAGGTTAGGTTAGGTTAGGTTAGGTTAGGTTAGGTTAGGTTAGGTTAGGTTAGGTTAGGTTAGGTTAGGTTAGGTTAGGTTAGGTTAGGTTAGGTTAGGTTAGGTTAGGTTAGGTTAGGTTAGGTTAGGTTAGGTTAGGTTAGGTTAGGTTAGGTTAGGTTAGGTTAGGTTAGGTTAGGTTAGGTTAGGTTAGGTTAGGTTAGGTTAGGTTAGGTTAGGTTAGGTTAGGTTAGGTTAGGTTAGGTTAGGTTAGGTTAGGTTAGGTTAGGTTAGGTTAGGTTAGGTTAGGTTAGGTTAGGTTAGGTTAGGTTAGGTTAGGTTAGGTTAGGTTAGGTTAGGTTAGGTTAGGTTAGGTTAGGTTAGGTTAGGTTAGGTTAGGTTAGGTTAGGTTAGGTTAGGTTAGGTTAGGTTAGGTTAGGTTAGGTTAGGTTAGGTTAGGTTAGGTTAGGTTAGGTTAGGTTAGGTTAGGTTAGGTTAGGTTAGGTTAGGTTAGGTTAGGTTAGGTTAGGTTAGGTTAGGTTAGGTTAGGTTAGGTTAGGTTAGGTTAGGTTAGGTTAGGTTAGGTTAGGTTAGGTTAGGTTAGGTTAGGTTAGGTTAGGTTAGGTTAGGTTAGGTTAGGTTAGGTTAGGTTAGGTTAGGTTAGGTTAGGTTAGGTTAGGTTAGGTTAGGTTAGGTTAGGTTAGGTTAGGTTAGGTTAGGTTAGGTTAGGTTAGGTTAGGTTAGGTTAGGTTAGGTTAGGTTAGGTTAGGTTAGGTTAGGTTAGGTTAGGTTAGGTTAGGTTAGGTTAGGTTAGGTTAGGTTAGGTTAGGTTAGGTTAGGTTAGGTTAGGTTAGGTTAGGTTAGGTTAGGTTAGGTTAGGTTAGGTTAGGTTAGGTT